>OY987244.1:13189629-13898927 GCA_963920765.1 Ulota crispa | reverse complement strand
ATAGAGTGTTTCTTTAAAGTCTGTGCTTGAATATTATCAACAATTTTCTCTTTCCCAAAACATTAATCTTATCCAAGCACCATTATACTATGTTCCTTAGCAAGCCTCCAAATTTGAATTATTCAATACCTATTTTCTTCTAAGGAATGCTCTTTAACCTCTGTAACCGGCCAAAGAGCTAAAAGAGCTAGTGTCCACTAGGTGGAGGACCAAAGTGTTCAAGCGCTTATATTATCCACTTATGCTATGATTAGAATTTTTTTTCTTATTCTTCAATCATGTGACTTCTTTTATCATTGCCTGGGGGGAGCACTACATGAGGTGATCATGGGTCATTTGCTTTCAACCTCCTATTACTTGATAGCTATGTAGGTAAATTTTTAGAATTTATATAGGCCTTCATTTACCTAAATTTCTAAAGTACAGCTATTTTAGATACCTTATCTTTCATTATAGAAATTCATTTTAATCGATTGTATGCTATATTCATTAGAAATTAATTTAGAAAGCTATCATGTTTAGGGTGGACCAATGATCATTTTCAAGATTTAGGGGTTTAGCATACATATGGGTTTAGGGTTTAGGGTACATGTTAAGGGTTTAGGATGCATGTTAAGAATTTAGGATTTAGGTAGGAAGAAGGAAACATAAAATTAGGGTTTCAAGGATTTAGGCACTCAACATTTGAAGTTCAAGGACCACAATTCATCCAAAACAATTAGAAATGCAAAAACAAGAATCCAATAGTTTGAAATTCACAACATGTACAAGTTTTCAAAGAAATGACTACCTTTGATTATTTTGGTTTAGGATGTTTATAATCACATTACAAAGTGTATACAGAAAAACCTAGAACAACAATTTAGTGTTCACAATTGTAGCAAAAACAACTGTAACTTGTGTATGTACAATCCTGAAATTCCAAAAATCAATTCAAAATGTTGGAACTCAAGACACCTACAATACGCTGTTGGGTTGAGAGGAGCGCGCCTTGGGAACACGCAGGGTGTCTTGCTGCGATCGTGCGTTGCCGACTGAAAATGTTGTTAATCTTGATCTTCTTTTCAAATCTTCAATCTTCAGTCTTCCGTTGGTCTATCCTGTGGCTGGCTCTAAGGGTATAAGGGTCAAGGTAGGGATAAGAGCCCACTGGATACGGGACGGGTAGATCGGAACAGCAGACACGAGCTGCCGTCCGTATGACGGGATCCTAAAATCAAATTCACAATCTGCTGGCCAAAAGTCCAGATCGTGAGAACAGAGCAAGTCTCGACCATGTGGATGATTAATCTCACTTTGTCACCACGACAATAAATGGGATTAAGTTTGGTTTAACCCAAACTGCCCGCAACAAGGTTTACAAAACAGAATGGAAATGAATTGACAAATGAGCCTCCAAAACCGGCTAGGAATAACAAAGCCACATCCCACACATACATAAAAAATAAACCCAAAACATTCCTCTTGAAATCTTCATATCTTCAGATCTTCAAGTCTTCATGTCTTCAAAACTTCAAGTCTTCATGTTTTAATAAAAACAATGGGGGAAATCACAAATAACAAGTCCTAGAAAAGGCAGCAACCTTCTATCTAATGCCACTAATGGCTCAAAGATTCAAATACTAAGTGTAAAAGCAATTTAAAAAGCTCTCCTAACCTTCTAACATCCCTCTAAATTTCAACTCAATCTAAGATACTGTCCAAAAGTTATGCAAGTTCAAAGTAGAGGCTCTTCTTCCTCTTTACAAACTAAACACTGCCTCTAAAAACCTCTATAACTTTTGTTTTATACATCACCCATAGAAACGTGATATCAATTTAGAAAGATGATATCACTGGCTTCAACCCACAAAATTTGCACTTCAAAACAAAACTTTGTCCGAATGCTCTAGTCAATCAAAGTGTGGATCTCAACTTTTTAGAGAGCATCCAAACCCGCAATTTCTACCTACTATAACTTCTTCAATAAAACTTCAAATGAAATGATTAAAGACAATTTGAAAAGCTATGACAACAAACTATCACTCCTAAAATTTTGAAAAGAAAGTCTCACACTGTCCAAAAGTTGTAGCTCTTCAAAATCTCGGCTTTCTCCTAACAAAAGGGCAGCCACCTCCAAACCTTCACACTTCCATAACTTTTTCGTCCAAGCTTCAAACCTCAAGTTTAAAGACTTTCTAGAAAGTCGATAATAAGATAAACACTCTCTCCAAATCTTGTTGCAAAATGATATACAAATCATAAGTTATGGCTTGTCGAAGTCTCAGCCTTTCTTCATAGTTTGGCTTTTTGACTCCAAAATTCAAACACTCATAACTTTTGCATTACAACTCCAAATCAAACTTGCAAACTCATTTTGAAAAGGTAATCACACAAGGAACAATCTCTTCAAATTTCAATTCAAAATCACGTATACACAGAAAAAAATCTCTCATCAAAGTTTCGGGATTTTTTTCCTTCTTCCCACCAACACTCATACACTAACTTCCAACAACTAAGGGATCTTTCCTCCACAATTTCAACCCTATCTAAGGTAGGGAGGTGGAGCACATCAGCCCATGCCCTCCCTATCCTAACCCCACCATAGATGCCAAACCTTTTCTCTTTTCACACCTTTCCTATTGACTTCTAAACCCTTAGTATTTTTATTCAAACAAAGGCAAAATATATGAGCCTTTCAAAACATCTAGATAAACATATGAAAATGATTAAATTACAAAATAAATGCCATCGTAAAGTGGCCACGTGCCCTTGCGAGCATATAATAGCGTCAAACGCTTGTCTTCAGTTGCCAAGTCGTGGACTTGGTTGGTTGGAGAAGCGGTCGTCTCTGGTCGCCCGCCGGTCCGGGTTTGAATCCCATCAGACTCGTCGAGCGATGACGGCGGCTCACGGCTTGGCAGCTAGTGAGGCAGGAAATTGGCCCAGCCAACCCGCTACCTACTCCCCTGAGCTGTGCATGTGACAAGACGGCGCAGCGCACTGGAATCTATGGCCTTTGCGCTGTTACCAAACCGTGGTCTTCACCACGACCACCTCTTTTGCCTCAACTGTTGATTTATTGAAATTAACACAAACATAAACATATAACGAGTATCTACATGATGGAGATATCTCCATCAGGACAACGCAAGCAACAATTGTGAAAAAAATTATGATTCAAGCATCACAAAGCCTGGAATTTGAAAAAGTTCTCACTAAACCCTAACGAATGCAATCCACAAGCTCAAAGTTCATCTACAAGAGGCATTCATCCATGACCAATAAAGAGAATACTAGGAGCATTAATTGGGCTTTGGATCGTTCTAGCAAGTCAAGTTGTTGGATTCTCTATTTATGTTCTATTTCTTTTTCTTTTTAGCGATGCTGTTGTAGAAAAAAATAAACCCAAATTTGAATAATTTCTTCTACTTTTCATTCTTTATTAAAAAAAATCCCATTCTATTGATGCTATTTTACTTCAAAACTTTTTCTAAAATTTAAGTGCCACATAATTATAATACCCCTTCATTTGATTGCACGTTGCCAATAAAAAAAAAGTAGAATGCGCCCCCCATGGATCATTGGACAATTCATGATTTTTTTTGTAAGGCTTTGAATTAGCGCACATGAAGATGAACAAAAAAGGAACTTGCAAAAATGAAGACCTTATGCCTAGAATTTTCTTATGCCATAGTAATCTATCTTACCTTAGAAACTTCAAATCTACATGCTTCACCTTTGCAGTTTTAAGAGTCAACCTTCTAACATTAACACATTGGATAGTAGTCAAAACCTAAATCATAGAGGACGTTATTTTGGCTATAATGAAAGTGAGACTTTATCAAACTAATAAAATAATAGTTGTATTCACTTGCCCAAAAATTGGGACAGAATTAATGAAATTCAAAAACCCTTTTGGAACATAGTACCTGTACACATTAGTTAGAAGGTTTAATAGACAACAAAGCTTCATATGCACTTTTTGAAGCCAAGAAACTATGAAATTCATCTTGAATGGTCAAAATTTATATATTCTACATATAAAATATCTTTCAAGTGTTTTGATTGCAAATCCCTTTAAAATATGGGAAAATTTCATGAATACCCCTGAAGTTTGCCATATTTTCAAAGATACCCTTGCTTTTTCAGAAATTTCACAAATACCCTTGGATCAAAATTTTCAAGTGTTTGTTTTGTTGTGCATGCCACTTCCATTCTTTCTTTGTGTGCACGCATAACAAAAAAGAAGTAGCATGCACACAAAGAGAGAAGGAAGCGTCATGCACAACAAAATAAACGCTTGAAAATTTTAATCCAAGGATATTTGTAGAATTTCTGAAAAAGCAAGAGTATCTATGAAAATATGGCAAACTTTAGGGGTATCCATGAAAATTTCCCTTAAAACATATCCTTGAGATCCAATATATAGTCACAATGATAACCATTGTTCCAACGTACCACGATTTATCAACGTCAACAAAAAGAAGACCATAGGCGGGTGTGGCGGGTGTGGCGGGAAAATTGAAATTCAAATGATTCGGAGTTTTTGAATTCACAGGCGTGGCTATGGATTCCGTGGCCTCATGATTGTTTGCAGAATTCATTGTTCTTCGTTGCCGTTGTTTTGCAAGGTCGCCCGCAATACATGTTCTCCGAGTGCGGATTTTGCTTGTGATTGTTTCTTTCTAATCCGAAATTTGCAGAATTTGCATTGAATTGGAGTTCCCTCTGCTTGATTGTAAAATTCATGATAAGGTGAGCACTATTGAAAAATTATAGCCTGGGCTGTACTTTACTGCCTTCATTTAAGGTAGGCGCACCCATAAGCGTGGAAATAAGGGTTTTGGAGTAGGTAAAGCAATTGATTAATTTTGAAAAAAATATTGTAGGTTAGGAAATGGAAACCAAAAATATTGGTATCAATTTCAAGGTTCCAATTGCAAGCATTTGTCCACAAAGATTTTTCAAAGTCCAAAATCACTGAAATTGTAAGAATCATGTGTAAGAGATGCTAAATACAAGGCTTGTTAGTTCTTAACCCGTAAAGGAGTGAGCCATTTTTTCAGTGAAAATCACTCAAAACTACCACTTTTGGGGAGTTAGTAAGAAGGTAATTTTTTTTTTCAAATTTGGAAAATCCAACCGTAAGATCTTGCCCTAGACTGGATTAGGTACTTGTGGAAAAAAAATCAGGTCATTCCAGATGGACATGAATGAGATATTTACATCTCAAGTGAAAAGAAAAGTTTTTATTCATGCTACCCCGAAATTTCAAAAGCCTTTGACCACTCTTATAACAAAAAAGTTGCTCTACGCAACTTTGTGCTTTATTTTTCCCATCTAAGAAATCAAGTTAGCTATGTGTGGGAGAATTTTCAAATCAATTGGAACTACACAACACATGGGAAAAATCAGTAAGTAAAAAGAGGTAGAGAATGAGTCAAATCACTAAATTGTTAAGAATTTAATTATGGAAATGAAAATTGCAAATCCTAATGGTCAAATGTTGTGATAAACAATCTACTTCCTTTGGTTTAATTTTTTCCCAAAATAATGAAAATTGAGTAAAATATAGGACTTCAAAGTTTATTTTAGAGTAGAGAATCCATAACTACCTGCAAACAAAAACTCCTCATAACTTTCATCTCATCTATTAGAATTGAATGATTCAAAGCTCCCCATATCTATATAAGTCTAAAGAACCTATTTCAGATTTTTATTTGAAAAAAATGAAATTATTAAAGAATTTTTTGGCTGCCTAGGGAGCAGCATTTTCCAGATTTTCATGCATAACTTCTTCAGTAAATGTCGGAATGAAGAAAAAATTACATCCTCACATAGATCTTTGAATTCCTCACCTTTAATAAAAGTTTCAGAAAATCACGCAAAGTAGTTTAGCCATAGGTACATGCCCAAAAATCCATTTGTCCGCCAAACGGACAATGGTCCTTTTGGGGTGCTATAGTACATGACACTAATAACCAACAACTCCTGAATCAAGCGGCCAGTCTACTGCTTTGCCAAAAAAAACTATTAAAATTCCAAGACCACCAAGATGAAGCCTAGATTTTTTTATTCTTACTGATGGAATTGCTTGATGGAATTGCTTTTCAGCTATGGGCGCATGTGTTGTGCTTTAATATTTCTTGTTGCAATAATTTAGTTGGTTTTAAGTGTCATGCACTATAGATATCTTTTGAATCAGGTACAACAAAGTGCGATAGGAGTATAAGCATTACCATGAAATAAATCACCAGGTAACATCAACTACCGTTTTTTCTTCAGTAAACATACACTGCGTAGCCGATCCATGCTGTTCCTCCCGCTATGGACAGTATTTCTTGGTAAATGTCCTCACTACAAATATTGATTTCCTCTAGTATTTATGGTATCGATCCTTGATAGGAAAATGGGTGCTAAACTTGAAGTCGTCATGTGGAAGCTTGATTGTAGGCAAATTTGTTTGATTTTTTAGTGGAATCCTAGAATAGCTCCTTTTGTAAAGAACTGCTCAAAAGCGTGAGGACTGTAGACAAACCGATTGGAGAAGACAAACTCACTTTGTGGTTAGGTTGGTATGCCAAGGTGGTTTTGTTCCTTTTGTTTTCACTATTATGAGACATTATACTGTCTTTAGGTAAGAACCGAAAAAAATGTAGTTTGGATATATATAGTTTATTGATGTTACAGCTGATTTTTTCAGTCAATTGTTACAAATGATGATCTTTTTGTTGAAAACTGTCAGGCTGAAGGGCATAAGGTGGCTTAGGTCAAAAACTGGCTTATGAGAATTTTAGATACTATGCTAACACACCTTTTTAGAATCGTGCATTATTTAGAATGTCAGACTCATTCAAGGATTTCAAAGGCGTAGACTTCCTTGTCATGCAAGTCATTTTCAACTCTTGTCGTTTTTCAATCCATATACATTTGTTTTTACTTTTGGTGCGTTTTTCCAAAATTAATGTTGTTATTTATCACTTTCTCATATTTTGGTTGTTAGTTGAAGGTTTGGATACCTACTCACAATTGTTGTGTTGGATGGTACTTGAAGTGCGGACCTTCACACATTCTTGATATGGAAGTGACAATATTCATCAACATGGAAGCTGCAAGTGAAAACTATTCATGAGCAATACATTTTTGTGGATTTGAACAATATTGGACATATTAAAATCATTTCCAAACAACTTATTTTCAACGAAAAGAACTAAAAAATTAAAAAAGCTTTAGAAAAGTCTTGTTTGAAAACAAAAAGAAAGAAAAAATAGAGAAAAAGAGGCTAGAAAAAGGGACAATAAAGAAAAGGCAAGAATAACAAACCTTGATGGTAACCCTTTAGTGCCCGGTTGATCACTTTTTGGTTGATTTTGGTATTCCATAGTTCTTGTCATTTTTGTTTTATTTAGTTTGCAAAAACACAAAACGTAATGGAGTTGGGGGTTTAGTTTGTGCTCCTACTAGAACAAATTTCAAAGCAAGGCATTAAGAAACATGGTAGCTATGCGTGTTTTACATATGAAATTGGGAATCTCATATGGGTATAACAAATGAAATACTAATTTAGTGCAACCGTGGCGTGGCTCCAAAGCCCAGATATTGCACCAAAAGTATCCGGTGCTAACTCTCTAGTAGTTGTGCAAAAGATGCATGGTTTATTTAGAAGTTCTACTTGTGGCATACTTCAGCTGCAACATTGCATATTCCATGAAATCTTAGGCTCCAAAGGTTTGCAATGCTAAATGTGGGACCTTGTACCTCAAATGACACGCAATGTAGATGATATTGACCAATCGGATTTTGTGGAAACATGTTCCATGCATGCTGTATTCAACTCTATATGTGTGGCCACATTAGTATTCTTCGAATGCTCAATTTCACAAATCATGCCATAAAATGCACAGATTGACTCAAATTTTGTATTTTTTTTAGAAGTGTAGTAACCTAAAATGGGGTAATAGCCTCTACAAATTTCACCACTATCAAAAGTTTCAATTGCACAATTGACACTAATTAGTTAGAGTGTCTCACGTTTTTGCACAAGAAGGTTTTTTGGATCATCAAGCTTCTCACAATCCTCATGTGGAATCATTCTGATAGATCAAACTTTTTTTTTTATATTCATGTTGCCAAAGTTTATAGCTTTGATATGTCCGGTCTTATTTGATTTTAGAAATACAGATTTTGTCCTTGAATGTGTTTTGCAGATCATATAGTGAAAGTTTGAGGTGCCCCCCAAATGGTTGACGGGCACTAAAGGGTTAAGGCTCTTGCTGTAGAATTTGGAAATTTCTCAAATTTAACCTTTATTAGTGAGATGTATTAACCCCTAAAGGACCATTATCCCTTCAGGGGCCAATTGGGATTCTGGGCATGTACCTATGGCTAAACTACTTTGCGTGAGTTTCTAAAACTTTTACGGAAGATGAGGAATTATAAGATCTGTGTGGGAATCTACTTTTTCCTTTGTTTTGACAATTATTGAAGAAGTTATGCATGAATAACTCAAAAACAAGGGAGAATTGGGCAGCAAAAAAAAAATGCAATTTTTTTAAATAAATTCATGAAATCGTTTCTTTAGATTTTTATGTATTTGGGAAGCTTTGAATCATTAAATTTTGATATATGAGATGAAAGTTATGAGAAGTTTTAGTTTGCGGGTAGGTATGGGATTCTCGAGGAGGTGACTCTCCAGTTTTTAGTAAACTACGTGAGTTAAAATATAGGGTCAATTTTATTCATTGGAGGTAAATTTTATATTTTTGTTAGAAATACCATAGCACCAAAAAAATGTCTATTGCTTCATTATATGTAAAATAGGGTGGTGAATAAAGCCTTCATTTTAGAATTCCATAGAAAAAAAATAGGGTAGGAAACATAGGATCCTGTAGAAAGTGTTTGGTAGGATGAGTTTGATTATTATTGTTTGACAAGTTTGAATGAAAAATTAAGTATGTTATGTCCAATTTTTGAAAAGAATGGAGGGAAATTTGTTCAAAATTACTTCGATAGCTAAGCTGGAGCGTGCAAGCTTGTGTGTGATGTGGGATTGTGATAGGTTCTTTGCTTAAGCTTCTGTGTGGTGGGGGACTGTAATTGGTTGTTTGCATAAGATTGTGTGTGGTGTAGGATTGATTGGTTATTTGCTTCAGCTTCATAATCTTTGCTGCGTTTTCTCATTCAAAGGCGTTTTTTTGTAATTCAAATTCTTGTAAGGGCCAAAGTCTTCTATTAATCCATTGTATACACATAATTTTTACTTATGATACTTTTGTGTTTGTAAAAAAAATAGGGTTTGAAAAATTAGGTCATCTAACCATTTAGAAATAAGCATAGGGTACTCTAAAATACACTAAAGTAGCTTTTTATCTAAAGACAAGGAGGAAAAAATTACTTTAAAAAATCTGAATACCCCCCATTTAATTACCCCACTATCTCAAGTGGTATCCAATCGTAAAAGGGAGTGACCCCCCCAAGATGGGATTCCCAAACCTCCATTCCTTTTCTCCCTTGTAAAACTTGTTGCTTTACTTTTTTGAGCTCTTTGTGTATTTGTTTTTTGATTTTTTTTCTTGCAAGCTGTAGTAGACTAAGATTCCTTGGTTTTCACCATTTGGATAAAAATAATTTGGGTTTTTGAATTTTACATAAATCCTCCAATTTTGCCTAGTATATATGCAAATTTCATGACCTTACGGCATTGCAAGATTTTACAAAGTATGATCCACACCTCCGTTGCATTTGAAAATTCTTCGACACATACCTGACTTGGTCTCCTACATGAAAAAAATAAACCTCAACTTTGCATAGAGCAATTTTTTTGATATAGGAGCTGTCAAAGGCTTTTGAAATTTTTGGGCAGCAGTGAAAATAACTTTTTTTTCAATTCAAATGTGAATATCTCACTCTTCTACAACTAGAATGAGCTGATTTTTTTCCCACAAGTACCTCTCATAATTTAGGGCAAGATTTTATGGTTGGATTTCCAAAAAAACTTTATTTCCTACATTTCTATTCATTCCCCCAAAGTGGCAGTTTTGAGTGAATTTTACAGAAAAAAGGGCTTGGTCCTTTAGGGGTTAACCCATAAATGCCTAAGGCACCAGATTTTGGTGTTCAAAAAACTTTAGAAAATTTTAAAACCCTGTTGAAGGCACATATTTGATTGTTTTTAGGTTTTTTTTTTGGAAATTGCAAGCTGAAGTTAGCTTCATTGTTCAAATTTAATTTCCTCCATATCTTATTCTAAGTGTTTTTGGTGGAAGATTAACTGCAAGCATACATTTTGTGTCATGAAAATTGTCATGAATAGTGTCATAAATTAAGTTTATGACAAGTGGCCACGTTGAAAAGAAGGGCATCAAGTTGAGAAAAAGGTGAAGGTTTCCCTTAGGCACTCCTTTGAGTAGTAAAGGCCCATTTATTGAAATTTTGACATCTAACAAATTCTAAAAGTGCTTTTGAACTAATTTCACTTGGAATGTCTTTGTTATAAAAATTAGAATTCAGTCATCGTTGAATTTTCTTTCATTCATAATGATTTTTTGTCAATGATTGAAACTAAAAAAATTCTTTGTATTAGACAGTTGCGCTTTGATAATTGTATTGCAGGCTCATTTGTGAAACAGTGGTCATGGATTTGGAAGGGGGGCCATTAGTTTTCAAGTAACAACAATAAATACTAAAGCATTCTAAGTGGTTGTTTCCCAATTTTGTATCCAAAAGTTACCAATTTACATTAGAAGTTTTGGGCAGCTCCAAAAAAATAAAAAAAGTCTATACTCATCATCATTCAATCACAAATATCCTAAAATTTATATGACCAATTTGGATTTCTTTTATAGCACCATCTAAAAGCCTTGAAATTCAAGATTCAACGGTTACAATTTTATTTTGATGTTTAATAATGATCTTACAAGGACAATTCAAAAACTTCGGAGCTGCCTAATGAAAACAAGAAAATTACCCTTGGGCATTTTAGGGGTTAAAAGAAATCCTTCTTGTTTGCCATTGGCACATGATTAATTACCTTACTTAGAACTAGTTGTTGTCAATTTGATTGATGATAAACTAGATAGTTTTAACTAGTTTAATACAAACCTTTCAATGATTCTTCTTTTTTGTAAGGTGATCAGTCCTTCCATGCACATTACTAGTTCTTGTTTTCTTTTGTTACAAAGTTTTACTACTTCTCAACATTTTTTTTTGTATTTTTGTAAATTTATATGCTTAAACATTACACATATAATGAAGCACTAGACCAATTGAAACTATAGATTCAATAGTGCTCTCAATAATGCCACATTCAATAGATTTTAGATTAGTATAAAGTTGGAAATAATGATTTTAACAAATAAATTTTGGAGATAAAAATCAAATATTGATAGATGCCATGATGTTTGAGCAAGATGTTGTGTTTAAATGTTGGGAGAAGTTTTTGATGTTTTACATAGTTGAAGATTATATGAAAAAATATAGAAAGTCCAAAACTACACAAAAACTCTAGAAGGTTCAAGATTACATGATTAGTTTATATTTAAATAAATGTAGCATGATTCCTTGTGTACTATAGGTTGAGAGTAGATTTGGCAAGTCACTGCCAAATTGATGATTTCTGAGAAAAAATCAATTCGACATCAAGTTTCATAATTAGTTAAAGATTAGGCATTTTCAGAAAATGTTATTATTATTTAGCATTCAACCAAATTTTTTAGTAAAATCAAGCCTTTTTTTGAGCATCTTCTAGTTTTTTGTTTTGTTTGACTTTGGGCATTTTTGGAGAATAATTTATGGAATAATTAGGCTAAATTTTAGGAGATTATTTTATGCCAAATCTGCTCTCAACCTACAATATTGTTGATGTGCTAAAGGACATGCCAAATTTCAAAAAGATTATACTCATTTAATGCAACATACGGAACAACTAGTTTTTATATAAAGTGTTTGTTTTTGCAACAATGTTATATTTTTTATAGTTTATTTCATCACATGTGTACTAAATCCAATCTTCTTGAATATTGCTAAGCATTTCATTTTTAGGGCTACAAGCAATAAATTTTTGTATAAAAATTTCTTGTTTGCCATCATGCAAATTAGATGAGCCTTACTATCAATTCATAAACACTAAACATGAGATTGAGTATATTGCAACTTTGGCAAGTGATAGATTCTCTAAACAACAAAAAAAACAAATATCTCATTCTAGAAATTAATGACAAGGGAATGATATGTGTACCACACCCTTTCAATTACTGTACCACACCCTTTCAATTACTATATCACACCCCCAAAGTACATTTTAGATTTTTATCGTCAAAAAGCTGAATTTGAGAGTTTGGAATTTAGATTTGCACTTAGAAACCATGATTTAGTCTAGAATCACAAAAAAGTTGCAATTCAACTACACCCAATGAAAAAACTTATTTTCTTTTACAAACAAAAGTAAAAGTAACACTTTTCTCCCTAACTAAACTTTTTCATTGGTGTTGTTGAATTGCAACTTTTTTTGTGATTCTAGACTAAATCATGGTCTCTAAGTCCAAATTTGCATTCCAAATTCTCAAATTCAGCTTTTTGACGGTAGAAATCTAAAATTTACTCTGGGGTGTGGTGCTGTAATTGAAAGGGTGTGGTACACATATCAATTCCCTAATGACAATTGACATCAAGAAAACCTTATCCAAACCCTTTTGAATTAACATTGTGTTGCTTATCTAGCTTGACTTGGAGCCATAAACACCCTCTCTTGATCAATAATCCAGTTCTTCTCATGTAACCCAAGCTGCCATCTTTGCCGACAAAACTAAATCAAACAATACATTAGTCATAGAATCTAATAAAAAAAGACGTGATTGGAAATCATTTTGTTTGAAACAGCTGCACGTCATAACATTCTCGGACTTCTAATTCCATTGCTAGTGAGCGATTTGTTGTTGAGGATTTGGTTGGGACATACAATAACGTGGTGAGTAGCATGACAGTTCTTTGCTTTGTTCACTGTTTAGCATGGTTGCGGAGCTTCTCATGCAATGGTTGGTGGTGACAATGAGATGAAGACACAAATTTTCTCACCCAATGACATTTAATTTAGGATGTGATTGATTGATACACTTTTTATTGTGGTTGCGTCATGATTGGTTATGCTAATTATGCTTGCTTATGGTTGCTTGACAAAGAGCTTTAGTATGCTTTTCATGAAATAAAGGGAACATGAATGCATATAATCAGTACGCTGCAACATGTTTAGTACGTGTTATTTTTACAACGTTTTTAATCTTTGCTTATAGTAATCATGATAAGGAAACTTCAGGGTGCTTTTCATGGAGAGCGCTTTTTAATCTCTGCTTATCTTAATAACAACTGCTTATGGTAATTATAATTATTATGGTGTAAGGAACTTCAACGTGCTTTTCATGGAGCAGGAATGTCTTAGTGGTATATTTTAAGTGGTTTTAATCTCATTGGTCACTTAATTAATTTTTTGGTGTTGTAGTAGTGATGATTGCTGATCTTTGCTTATCTTAAGGTAAGATTTAATGAATTATGGTGTAAGGAACTTCAACTTGCTTTTCATGGAGGAGAAACGTCTCAGTGGTGTATTTTGAGTGGTTTTAATCTCAGTCCAATAGTGGTGACTAGTGCATGAGGTAATTAACTAATTAAACTACCCAGTAAAGTAAAAGCATTGTGTAAACTAAATTTTGTAAATAGTGACTGATGTGAGCTAATAAAATCATTGCCAACCGACAGACCGCAACGCTAATCTATTATAGATTAAGATTAAGATGTTTTGCACTGTAACATACACTTGTCGTGACGTTTTCAAAGTTTTATGATTGGTATAATATTTTTTGCATTTTCACATCAAAAGCTCATAATAATACCAAAACCTTTGCAAATTTTTCAAAAAAATTATGACTCATAGCATCCCAAAAATACAAAAAAATTTATTTAATCCAAATTTAATTGAAAAAATGTGCCATACACATATATTTAAAGGTTTTGAAGTGTGACCTCATGGTCATAGGCTTGGTCATCAAAGGGTTAAGTAAATGAGAAATTTGGAAGTTATTTGGATAACACACCATCCTAAAACATTGGGGAAATTACAAATAGGGGCACAAAAATGGAAAAAACATTACAAATAGGGGAACAGTTTCAAGTTCCATTGGATTAAAATTTCCTTATTTAGGCTTGATTTGGAGAGGCCTCATGGTTTTTTGGAAATTGACTAACATTTAGTATGTTGTATCTTAATCAACCAATGTGTAAATCAAAATTTTACAAAAAAATTCAAATTTCCTTTTTGAAACCGTGCTCCTATTTGTAATTATTATTCCATTGTCTCCAGACGCTCCGGGTTTTCCCTCAAGGGGGTTTTCCTTTATGTAATTATTTTGAAACTATGCCCCTATTTGTATTTTTTGTTTGTTTTTGTGCCCCTATTTTTAATTTACCCTAAAACATTTTGTTCATCTATCTGGAACATGGACTTGGTGGCGCTCAAGGATGAAAATGGGGTCAAGACGTGGGGTAGTGTTTGGGAATTTTTTTAGACTTCACTAGCTAAAAACTGACATTTTCAATATTCAACCGATTTTTTGCCAGATTGTGCTAGATAATTTTCTAAATTTACATAAAAATATAAAATATTTAATTTTTTTAGTAAAATCCAACTAGTTCTTTTGCCAGCAATTTCATAATGTAAGCAATTTTCTTCCCAATTCCATTGGCTAACTATGAACTAGTTGCCGATTTTTCCTACACTTTGCCGTGTAGTGTTTTTTTTGGCGAATTGGTGCTCAGTTGCACCAAAAAAAATCTAGCTAAAAATGTCAAAAAAATTGCCAAAAAAGCTTCAACTTAAAAATAATAATCTTGGATGAAAATCGCCAAATTGTGGATGGAAACCAAATTATAAACATGTAACATGTGCTAATGTGATATTTTCTATCCAATATGTGAATGAATGTTGAATTTGGAGCACCACTAAGGTAGGAGGCTCTAATTTGGACCAGGCTCTAAAACAGACCACCTCCTCACATGTACTTCATTTGTACATGTTGTTTTTTTATAGCCCTTCAACAATGTAGAGGTCGTGTACATTTGAAGAGGTGGTCCATTTTAGAGCCCTATGACCCTTCGCCTTTAGAATTTCATAACTAATTCCACAAAACTCCAAAAAATATGAAACAACTTGGATTAGATGTTAATTCCTCTTGTCTTTCAAGGAAAATTTACTGAAAAACATTTCAAAAAATTTCACCTCCTCAAAATTCAATTTCAGCCCTTAGATGGTCCATTTATGAGCCTCCTACCTTATAACATTTTAAATCGCCACTTTGACACTTCTTTAGAAATTTAAAAAAAAAAAAACCCTGTTGCCGTGGGCGGTAAAAGGCGCTGCAAGCTCCATAGAAGAGTCCAAGGAAGCGTCCCCTTCCGCCACGTACGTAAAACCCCAGAAGAGCCCCCCCCCATTCCCCAACGACCTGGCGAGGCAAACACGGCGTCCCCCGTCAGCCTTCACTGGTTTGTTTGTCCAGCAACTGCGTGATTGTCACAGCTTCATGAATCCATGGCCGTCACCACCGACGCTCGCCCCTCCGCTTCCGCTCCACACCCCCACTCCCGCACTCCTCGTATTCCTCCGCTCCCCCGCTCCCTCCCGTCGCCCCCTCCCTTGCAATGCCACTCCACTCTCCGTTCTCCCTCTCCCGCTGTTCTAGGGTTTTCACTCCTTCTTGCACGCTCTCCCTTCTTCCTCAATTAAACCACTGAGGACGCCGTAGTCGATCAAGGCCACGCGCTCGTAGTCTGTGCCGTATGCCATGTCCGTCCTTTGGCCATGCGATTGTATTTTATCGATTCCTCGGTGATGAAGTTAGGGTTAATGCGGGCTTATTGACGAAGTTTGCTGCGGGGAGCTTTTGAGGTAGGAGACGACAATATTCGTAGCGTGGAGTGAATGTGGATCGGTTTTAGTTCTCTGAATTATGAGCAGGAGGTTGTGATTTTTGCGAATGGTTAATTAGTTAACTGGAGTTTGGTTGTTTGTTTGGTTGGTTGTTTGATTGATCGGCAGGGTGCGAGGTGATGCGTGTGGAGTGGACAGTGGCTGTGTGAAGCGATGGTGAACCAGGAGAGCTCGCCGTCTAGAGTGAGGAAGAAAAGAGAAGAGGAGCTCGCTGCTGCTGTGGGAACCCCGAGCAAGAAGAGCAAGCGTGGTGGCGGGAGGGATGTCGAAGCCTCGCCGGAGAAAAGTTCGCCGAAAATAGGAGAGGATGGAAACAATGCTGCTGTTATTGTGGAAGGGAATAATAATGCAGAGGAAGAAGGCCTTCAAGAAATTGGAAGTGACGGTAAAACTCCCGCGGTCGTGGATCCTTCTTCAGCCGCTCCTGCAGTAACTCCGGATGTTGCCTCGCGTCCTGAACCGCCTACTCAGGAGGTTTACAGGATACCTAGCTATGCAGGTCCGTGCACTTCGAAATGACTCGTGTGGTTTAACCCTAGCTTGTGCCAGTTTCCGTGTCCACTATTGTTTTTTGATGTTTGTTGCAGCATCGATTTTAATCGTTTCGTAGCTTTCAAATGTTTTGAAGTGTATTCCCCGAGGTTCTATTGATTGAAGTTGCCGCCTTTTTTTTGAATATTTGAAATTGTAGCAACAGTGTAGTAATGAATACTGCGGAAGGACTTAGTATAGTATTGAACCCTAAAGGACCAAGGATTTGTGGTGTTTAACCCTTAAAGGATGTTGCTGTTCTGTATACGTACTCTTGGGTTGTATATGGATGGGGTATTTGGATAGCACATGAATCCCATTGAAGTTGTAAATTTCAAGCCAAGTCATAAACATACTATTAGTCAACTGGGAATTTTTGGGGAATTTTTTGCATTTTTTATAAAGTCATTTTTTCAAATACCAAATGGTTCTTGTATATATACAGACAATACTTTTGGTAAGCAACATCCTTTAGGGATACCAGTTCGATTGATCATATTGTGGATAATCAATAATTCAGATGAGGTCAAGTTTCATGTCACTGGAATCAGTGAAGGACGTTGTGTATTTGTGTCAGAAACTTTATACATTGATCTGTAGAAAGTTTTCATATGACGTATTCGAAACCAGTAATACAAACATTAAATCGGATGGAGTAATTTTATTTTATTTTTGAGCGTTTCGATATCACTGACATTGGTGATCTGGTATCTGAGCAGCTTGGTTTCGTTGGGATAAGGTTCATCCAATAGAGAGACGAGCAATGGGCGAATTCTTTGATAAAAGATCAGCTGCCAAAACGCCCCGAATCTACAAGGAGTATAGGGACTTTATCATAAACAAGTACAGAGAGAATCCGAAGCAACCGCTGACGTTCAATGAAGTGCGGCGTATGCTTATCGGTGATGTGAATTCTCTTAGTCGGGTATTTGATTTTTTGGAACACTGGGGTTTAATCAACCAACAAATGTCACTGGAGCAAGCAGCGTCCGAGGCTCCTCCTCCATCGCTGAGTGCGATGGATTCTTTTCCAAGCGGGATCAACGTGGTCAGGATGCCAGCGTTCAGTACGGCAAAAGCACACGGAATATCTACTTTTGAATCATCAGGTGAGTCACAACTCTGTGCAGTCGCCTCTCCTCTTGTAATGACAAAGGAAGTTAATCGAATAGGTTTCACGAGGTAGTGGATACCCTTTAAGTCAATTTAAGCATTTCAACCAATATATTGGAGTGTGATTTTTTGGGAAATCTAGTACAGAGCTGTGGAGCGATCACTTTCGGTATAAGAGCCAAATTGTTTGAGATCAAATTTTCCTTACGATGTATGAATCTCTTAGGCAATTTGGAATTGAGATATTTTGGAACACTTAAAGTGACGCAGTTCATCCCATTTCTATTTAAAGATGAGTGGCCATGGACACGTACCCAAGTCATGTTTTTTTTACTTGCTGATTGAAGGCCATCATAGTGTATGAAAAGATAGGGTACTCTTGGTAACAGGGTTCAGCATAGGAGGTAGGATCAGGTCCCTAATGGTTTTAGTATCCTCTAACTTATATGGAGCGTGCGTTTTCAAGCTCGTCCGGCTGTGGAGCCCTTTCATTTTCTGCTCCGGCTGAGGATTGGAGGAACGTTATGGCTCCCACTTTATTGTTCTGCTCAGTGTCGGTTGATTTTCTTATGTTGGAAGTACTATGCTTTATCAGACTCTCGCTTGGCAGGTCGCTCTACTACCGCTTCGCAAGTTAGCAACCTGGCTACACACAAGAATATTCTGTTGTCCGCAAGTAAGAAAGTAGGAGCTGGTGCCGCGGTGAACGCTAAGAAACCAGAAGAGGAAGTGCATTGTCAATCTTGTAAAAAGGATTGCTCTAGGCAACGGTTCTGCAGAAAACAGGTCAGTGTCTGGACCTTACCTTCACTATTCCGGTTCTATATTCTGTTCCGGTTTTTTAGATTAGTATGTTGCAGCCTTATTTGATGAGACAGCACTACTGATATGTTTGAGAATTGTGCGGGCAGCAAACTGGACCCAGTTTCTGTTCGGATTGTGTCAAAGCTGGCAAGCTCCCAACAGGCACTTCAGCAAGCGATCTTGTACAAGTTTTAGATGGTGAGCCAGTAGCTGCAGCTAAGACGTGGACAAGCAAGGAGACTTTGCTTCTCCTTGAGGCTGTGATTCGTTATGGAGAGAACTGGAATCAGGTTGGCTACTTTTATCATTTCTGTAATCGCTTGTAATGTTCTGCATATGGTTACTTTTGACTGTGTTAGAATCGATAAAATGGATTGTCTTAACGATTACGGTGAACAAGTATTTTTGTGAAACATTTCTTTATCGTATTGGGCCTTGATACCCCAGGTGGCAAGCTCTGGAAGTAGCTCGTTCTTGCCCTTATGTCATCATACTTCTTCAGTAGTTGCTTTATAACAATAATTCAAGTGCCTGAACGGTCAAAAGCAGCTACTCCCATATCCTTAGGACTTGAAATAGATCATGTAGGAACCTTGAAGGAAGGTAGCAAGTTGCACTAATCTAGAGAAGAAATCGTAGTCTTCATTTTTAGAAATAGAAATATGTTCTTATTTTTGTGCAGTTCACTATTAGCTTCCAATATGGACTTTTTATACTTAGCTGGGGCATTTAGGGGTTCACAAACAGTGCAAGCTATCTCTCTTTGAAAGTGGTTCTCAGGCTGTATATCCATCCCTCTATTCTGAATCTTGCCATCTGATAGCTTCATGTTAATGGTTTCTGACTGTAGGTTGCTGCTCATGTGCCTACAAGATCGAAACTTGAATGTGTGAATCATTTCATCCAATTGCCGTTTGGAGACAATTATACTGTTGAGCCTGAGGAGCCAAAGCTTCCTCTTGTTGCTGCTAGTGGGACACCGAAAAAGCATGCAGGGATAGTTGCTGCTTCCACTGAGGAAGCTGTCTTGAGTGACGATATGGTGCCAAATGGAGCCCTTCCCTCTGTCAGTTCCTCTGGAGCAACAAACAAAGCAGATACTGAGGCTGAGACTGGTGCAAATGACTTGGTCTCTCCTTTTACTGACGCAAGCCATCCGCTTTTTGCTCAAGTAAGAACTTAGTAAATGGAACATCTTGCAACGTTTAGGTCCCTCTAATTGAAGTGGGATTTTCTTCGAGAGTGGTCATGAAGAGGCTGTTCTTACTGCACTTCGAAGCTATATCTTAGAAGTTAGGTCTTTGCTATCATTCAAGCGTCTTCTTGAGTACAATTTTGTTAGTACCCAAGCCCTTTGGTCAAATAATAGCTGATGGACTAATCTTTTGATTCAGATAGCACTGCTCGCAGGTATGGTGGACCCACGGGTTGCAGCAGCTGCAGCCCAGGCAGCTGTGGCAGCAATTGCAGAAGATGATCCAGGCGTTTTAGAACTGCCTTTTATGCAAAATTCCAAAGCATATTCAGTTCAAAAGAAACATAATTCTCAAACAATGCAAATTCATGCTGAAAGGTACTTCAAGAATACTCAATGTTTTATGCACAGTATGAGGTATACACGATCGTGGAACAACGTGTGCTAGATTCTAAC
Organism: Ulota crispa; assembly: GCA_963920765.1. Classification (NCBI taxonomy): domain Eukaryota; kingdom Viridiplantae; phylum Streptophyta; class Bryopsida; order Orthotrichales; family Orthotrichaceae; genus Ulota; species Ulota crispa. Next base: position 13,878,870 of record OY987244.1, on the reverse strand, counting down.
ATAATATCGGCTGATATTATAAATCACACTGATGATGCTCCTCATGCAACTCAATCGACTACTATTACAGAAATAGACCTTGTTCATTTTAGAATGTTGTGAAGAGTAAAATGAGTTATGACAAAACCTAAGAATTTTTCTTGTATAGGAGGTTGTATCCGTCGATTTTTTTTTGTTGATTTTCTCTTTAATCTTTTTCCAATCGCTGAAATTGTGTTCTCCATCACACCCTCTGCTATTTTGTCAGTTAACTTGAGACCTACCCTCACACAGTGCAAACGTCGGGAACTCATGAGGTGAAACTTGTCACAGGTTGACCGAGGAGTCTAGTGACGGTTTGCAATCCAATGGGGAGGCTCTACCACGAGGTAATACTTCTCTTTTATAAAAACTCTTGCAGACACAGGTTTAATATTTACCACGATGTCTTCAATTTGCTGTCTTCTTGCTGAGAATGCGAACCTCCGCTGTGTTTTGCAGGGCAACCCACAGTTCAAAAATCAACTCTGTCTCCAAATGATCCGGATATGCCAAAACCAGCTGCAGATAGCGAGTTGCCATCTGCTGTTCAAGCACGGATTGGTGTGGCTACAGCATTAGGTGTAGCTGCTGCAAATGCAAAGCTGTTGGCTGATCAGGAGGAACGGGAGATTGAGCATTTGGTTGCCAGCATTGTCGATAACCAGGTAGAATTAACTTCTCTATTTCAATATCTCACCCAATTCACTTCACCTCTTAACTTATTGCTCAAGCTCAAATTTAAAAGCCTACTTTGGAAGCTAATTACCAACTACAGTAACTTTCACAATATGTATTCTGTTCAGAAATGCAGGCTAGGATTTCGTCTTTCTATCATTACATTTGTTACCTTAATTGCCACTCTTATAGTTGCGGAAGCAGCTGCTTTGGTCATTTGGGCACTTTAGGAGCTATTCAAAACACTTATGCATCAAACATAGACATGCAAAGAAGAGTTGCTCTCTGGCTTAGAACGGAAATCTTTACTTTGAAGTTTTGGAGATCATTGGGAGACGAGTTTTTCTTGACTTTGAACTGAATTTTATTTGTTGCAGATGAAGAAGTTGTACTCTAAGCTAGAGCATTTTGAAGAGTTAGAGAAGCTCTTGGAAAAGGAGCGTCTTGAGGTTGAGCGAGCTCGTCAACAGGTCTATGCTGACCGGTTACGCTATGCCGAGGCGCAAACTGCAACCGCAAAACCTTTATTCGGAAGCCCCGGAGCTAGCTGAGAATTAGGCTCCATTTGATGCAGTACCATTTGTTCTTAATTGTAAAGTGGTTGAGTCGATTCTAACCTGCTCCTAGCATTTTCCACATTCTTTTCTTCTTCTATTTTAGTTCAGGTTTAGCCTCACTTTGCATTAGATCGGAGTGCAATTCTGGTCTCTGTCCTTTTGTACGAATATTCAATGTCCATAATTTTGACCCTAGAGACCACGCTTAACAAGGCTCTGATGACTGTTCTACTTTAGTGTGCATGTCAGTTTTTTTTTTTGTCGAGATTGATCTTGTGGTGAGGATGTATTTATTTCACTTTCTGTACTAGGATTTACGGTTTAGGAGTAAGAAAGCTTTCGCATAATATGGTCATGAGTTGTATATTATTTGACTGATATTGACCGTATATAAAGTCGTCTCTTCTCGAAACTAAAAAATTGAAAGTAATGTAATACAATGAGAAGTCACAAGCTAGAAGTCCTTCACCTTGATCAGTGCATAAATCATATTTTATTTATTTATCTTGTTTTTTCTATGCTTCTCAGTGATTTATCATATTTGTGCGTATGATAGTGAGTTCCTATCAGACCTGTTGTTTCTTTAAGAAGCAATCAAATAAGTTATATTCAAATTTCATGGTCAGAAGAACTATCTATTTTCTGTACTATATTATGTTTCTATACTACATTCTGTCTTGTTGTATTATGTTATGTCTTGTCGTTAGTTTTTTCTTAAGTCTTAAACACCGGGTATCACCATGGTTGCACAGGTGCAGTGTATACCTTGCAGACGATTTTTGTCCGCCTTGTCGATTAACCCCTAAAGGATGTTGTTTTGTATACGGACTCCCAAGTTGTATATGGATGGGGTATTTGGATAGCACATGAACCCCATTGGCGTTGTAATTTTTAAGCCAAGTCATAGACATACTACTTGTCAACTAGGAATTTTTGGGGAATTTTTAACATTCGTCAGTAATTTCTTTAAGTACTTTAGTTCCGTGTACAAATACAAACAACACTTTTGGTAGGCAACATCCCCTAGGCAACATCCTTTAGGGGTTAAGGGTTAAGGTTTGTTGGGTGATGATTATAGAAAAGAACATAGGCTTATTTATTGATGGTTATCCAAAAGAACATATTGTATGGGGGGCATACCTGTAATCAGTTTGTAGAACTCCTCCGGGAGAACCTTGTTTGGAGAACCAACATTTAGTAAAGCCAAATTTTCAGAAAAATGTATAATCATAGTGTAAATATAGGCAATATTTGGTGATTATAAAAATTGGTTGAAAGTGGGAAATATTGGATATTAGGTGGTGAAGCATAAAGATCTTGTGAGTGTTGAGTCAAATGGCTAATAATGTAATTTCAACAACACCATTTCCACAAGAGAGAGGAGAATCAATTGAGGAAGAGGAGTGACTACACAAGTCATTTCAAACATTGCACCTTGCAATAATAATGCTAAATTGCACTAATTCAAAAAATGGAAAATTTCGTGGATACCCCTAAAGTTTGCAAAAATTTCATGGAAACCCCTATTTTTTTAGAAATTTCATAGGTATCTTTGAACCAAAATTTTTAGGTATTTTTTTGTTGTGCATGCCACTTCCGTTCTCCCTTTGCGAGTACACTACTTGTTATGCGTGTGCAAAAAAGAAGAAAGGAAGTGGCATGCACAACAAGAAAAAACACTTGAAAATTTTAGTTCTAGGATATCTGTGAAATTTCTAAAATGGTGAAGTAAGTGCCTATACATTTTAGTATTATTTTCAAAAATTGCATAATCAACATTGCATGTTGCCTTCATAAAATTTGCAAGAAAGGCAATATGAGACCTAACATCTTGTTTTTGAATCTTTCCACAATTTGGGTTATCTAAATATATGAGTGCATTTGGATTTGGTGAGGTTTATTTTTTCTTCCATGATGCACTATGTATCTATGATCATCGACATGAATTCCTACTTCTTACTGAACAAGTATCTACCACTGTTTCTGGAGATGCACCTCAATTGTATAAAATTTGGAACAATTATTTATTTGAGCACGTCATCAAACTTTGTACATACCATTTACAATATGTACCCAAACTCTTCCAAATTCTAACCAAACCCTTTGCAAATGTAGCCAAATCATATATAGATTCTAAACACACCTTGACCAAATCCTACCAAACCTTTCTCATACACTACGTGCACAAAAAACCCAAAACTATCAAACCCAAAGCAAATCCTATCAACACCTTAACCCTTGAGTGCCCAGTGCGTGAACCACGGATCACGGCCAAAATACACATGTTGCCACTGGTGGATGCCGAAAATGCAAGAAGAGGATCTACAGAATTTGACCATTCAAAGTGGCAGACAGCTTAGATGGCCAATTTGTGGCAAAATATTGAAAGTATTTACAATAAAATTCTAGATCTTATAATGGTCAAAGTCGTATTGATTGCACTAAAAATTACTTAGAGCAATTGGGTCTGGAACTTTGTAAAATCATAGCAATTTCTAATAGTGGCCAAATTGCACAAGATTTAGTGAGTTGGGAGGGTCTCCAGCTTCATGACGCATGGAGAAATTGCCACATTCTTTGCTACAGCAATGATCTCAAATTTCATTTGTGAAGTTCGAGGTTGTCGTGCTGGAAGTTTCAAGTTATTGAGAGCGGTGCATTTCTTTGACTCACATGTAAGACGGTGGTCCCGATGGTACCGCGTTCTATACATAGGCACGTCAGGCTCCCGCGTGTTGACGTCAATTGCTAGTTTCAGCTAAACGTCCACGCCATCAACTTGTAGTTTCTATGACAAATTGCCTCGGACATGTACAAACCACTAAACATAACAACAACCGCAGACACAACAGAAGGTACAAAAGCGCCATATTGTGGACATAAATGTTTCCAATTGCTAAGATAAAATTTACATTGTCAAACGATTCAAAAGCATGTCATTATCTACATAGATTTTGGAAATCAGAAAAAGCAACTACAAGAAATTGAACATCAAAATACCAAAATCTTTTTTAGATTGCTGACGGGCAACATATGCTGTTCCTTGAAGTAGAAAACATTGACCTACAATTATTGAAATTTCTAAAAGGCAAGTGCAATGTCTACCACATGCAAGAATGAATGAAAAATAAACGTCATTTAATAGGAGTTTTGGACCATGCCACTTGCAAGAATAAGACTATGACTGGACTCTCTTGTACTACAGCAAGTAACAGCATAGCATATCTAATCTCATCAAACTTCACATTGATTTCTTGTGTTCCAAGGACGTTCACAATGCTTCATTCTATTGAATTGCCGCCCCTTCTTGAAAACCAATATGGACATGTTGATTAACTCTAAGAGATTATTTTTTTGAATGCAAACTTTGAAGAAACATCTCTCAATACAAATATGAACTTCACTACATGTCGTATAACAAAAACAAGTCCTTTTCTTATACATAACACATCGGCGACATGGTTGATCTCTAGCTACTGTAATGTATAGCAAGAAGATTGATGATGCTAGCTGTCTGCTGAATCAAACTCCATACAACTTCAATGTGAAACATGAATCAAATCATATACATCTCTTCCTCAAGTACAAGCATGTCATTGTTCAATAAGACCTATGCATTGTTTAGTCAACATTTCAACGTGAAGAAAAAATGTTTTTGTTACCACTTATGAGAGTGAAACTGAACGTTGTATTCCATTTTCATTTAATTAACGACATTCACCCCTACATATGGCTCTCGTATTCAACTTGTTGCAAATTAAAAGAGATGACTTCACGTTTAACATGCATCCAACGCAATGAATGAGTACCTTCTCATACAAAATCTGCCAATGTAGATAGTATTCAAGTGGGTTTTGCGTCATACCATCATGTGCAAGCCATTTAGTGTTACGCATGCATCCTTTAAATCAAGGTGTCCCGCGGGTGCTTCTTCTGCTTGTGTCCAAGAAGAGATATTAGAAGTTCAATGCGGTTCTCCCAAACTGTGCATGTTGTACATATCCCTTGCTGGCGCAAATTCTCAAATAGCTTTGGAGAAATGACCAATTATTGCTCATCAATATATGACCCACAATATCCAATTCCATAGTGAGTTCCCGAACAATCCACTCACCACGTCTGGTGTCTGAAACCCCATAAGTGCCAACGTACAAAATGAGATTAAAAATATAGAAAAACAAATTGCACATTGCCGCAAAGAACTTGAAGCCGTATTTTGTTGACTTTGCTGGCATATGCTATTGGAAGCCCGCATAGTGATTGGGCTTTTTGAATCAGCTCCTTCCATTTTGAAAAAACCTTCATGTATGTAACACTTGTTCATGTTGAACACTTGCTTCTTTGAAGTTCTTCACTTCAAATGTTAACTATCTGCAACTAACTAGTATCAAGCTTCATTTAACTCTGATACTACATGTACATTAGACTTAAACCTACCATTTACTAATACAAAATTAAATTCATTCTCAATACCATCAAATCATAAAACTAAAGATATAATTTGTTAAAAACCACGTTCTTTTCCTAAATTAAATTCTTGAATCCAATATTTATTAAATCTAAATTTTTTGTCTTTTTTAATATGTTTTACAATAATATCTCATTTATACCAAGATTGTGAATTTTATGAATTTAAAAATGAATTATCAAATTTTTGCTTCTTGAAACCATATATTGTGTTCATTCAAAAGCTATGATTTTTGTTCATTGATTACATGCAGAATATCCACTTTTTCACATTTATTACAAACGTAAGTTATTTTATCATAACTGTAAGAAACAAATGAATGCAATTTTTCAAGACTATAGTGAATTTTTTCTAAAAAATTTTCCTTGAAATGTTTTTTTGTATTTTACATGAAACATTCACAAAAAACACAATAAAGTTTAGCTTGATCTTCAATGCCTACTTCTTTTTGTTTCTAAATTCTTATTTATTTTGCTTTGGATTTTTTTTCCCCATCTTGCAATCACAAAACAATATAATTTGATTAAAATAAACTTAAAACTAAAAATATGTGCTTAATAAAATATATATTGTTGTTTTAAATGTACTTGATGACATCACCATATTTAAATTCATGATTTTAATTCTTATAAAAAAATTGTTTTCAAAAATACAAAAAAATGTCAATTTATCAAAGTGTTTTGTAATGTTACACGGCATTTTATATCACCTTGAAAACATCAATTCACTAAAGCATTCTCATTTTTTAATACTTTTTACAATAGCCCATTTGTTGAAAAATTTCAAGTACATTAGTAAACCATATTTCTATTGTGATGTCACTAAACCAAAAATTTTTTCAATTCAAATGAGAAATGATTTCTTTTTGTCAATAAAGTATTTTTTGTGTTCCAAACTTGTGTTCAGATTTGACTTTTGCATTTGCTCTATCCTTGCTAACCTTTAAGCATTTTTTTAAAAAATAACTTCAATTTTATTGACTCTTGATTTCAAACATACAACTTGTAGACCACAATAATGTTAAGTATAAATATAAATATAAATATAAATATAAATATAAATAAATAAATAAATAAATAAATAAATAAATAAATACATATATATATATATATATATATATATATATATATATATATATATATATATATATATATATATATATATATATAAAGTGCTCACATTATATATAAAATAAAAAATTTATGCGATGCAAATTAAATAACAATGGACCAAAAGCATTTTGAAACTAATAATATTAATATATGTGAGTTATATTGAGATTATAAGATCACGTCTAAAAAGTAAATGCATTTACAAAGCATACATAGGTCAATATTAGTTAATGACATCTTTTGCATCAACACAAGATTCGACTTTGTATCACCACAAGATTTGGCTTTAAAAGCAAATTGTTAATGAAAAAGCTCCATAATGCTCTCTTGTTATAAACAATACGCTTCATTTGCTTTTCAATTCAATTCTTTGGAAGTTAGAGACAATTTTTTTTTCTTATTGTGCGCAACAATTTTTTGTTAGTGTTACTTATATATATTTTTAATTTTGAAAATTATTCAATAAAAAGTAAAGATATAAAAATATAAACAAGATTCTTAAGATTATTACATACATAAACAACATTACTAAATACAATTGTTCAAAGATCATGTCAAAGTGCATAATCATGATAAATTTTTGAAACACATTAAGATCATGTTTCCAAACATGGAATATCATGCATAATAATGTGTGCAATGAAAGAGTTCAAGGTAATTGGGAATGGCTCAAATCCATCCATGAGTTGCTTTATATTTTTTCTTAAAATAAGATTTTGAAATATAAATTTGTGAATTGAATTGCAAAATAAATTTACTTAGCTTAGTGAACTTGTAATTTTACTTAGATTGGTATACTGGTATGTTAAATATGCACTATTGAACGTTAAGTGACACAATTTTATAAAATTTAAAAATTTCTTGTATTATGTCGTAATGGATTTTGATGACCTTGTAGGTGTATTATAAAGTTAGCTTATAAAATAAAATTGAAGAAAATCATAAGGAAAAAGCAGGGGTATCTATGAGATTATTGCTAAATATAGAGGTATCCATAAAAAATTTCCTTCAAAGAATAGGGAATTTTGCAAATGGACTCATAATATAATTTATAAGAAACAATGTTAATTTATTATAGCATGGGGTTCAACGTTTAAAACTAATCCAAGTGGTGTAATTCAAAAGGTCAATATTCCAAGTAAATTTTGCAAGCTTATCACTCAAGTAGAATATGTGTGAAAGATGCCACATTATAAAAGCTTGGCCACCAAATGGTTACTTGAGCGTTGGTGAAAGATCATGTCCAAAATCCTAATTAACCCTTAAACATTTGAAAGGGCCTTTGCGACTAGTACAATACAATATATCTTCTTGTATTTGGAATGGATCTACAACTTTACTACATTTGAGATCAACAAATTAAAGAAGTTGAAATATAGATCAATGCAGTTCTATTGATCTACTGGAGATTCCAAATTAAAATTTCTTGTTGGTATCAAATGCCAATTATACGACAACATATCTACAATACCCATGGGAAGTTAATGGGTTAAAGCAAATGCATGCTACATCCTCACACTCGTTCATTAGACATAATTTATCCAAATTTAGTATGAATGCATCTAGCACTTTCACATCTTGGAGTATATTAAATAACTTATGTAGTTATTTTGTTAACACATATGAATAATCATAGGTAGAGTTGTAGTAATCTTGATAATATTATTGATTTCAAAAATATAATAAAAGTTATATAACTACCTTCTTCATTTTTTGTTTGTTTGTAATCTTTTATAAATGGTCTAATGAATAGAGATGGAGCACACTTTCAACTACATTCTAGTCAAGGTTTGGTATGAGCCAAGCTAATTGATCTATATTATAAAAGAACAAGTTTAGGTACCCGTTGTACCAACGGAGACAACAACTTGATTCAAAGTCTAGTCTTAGTGTAAATTATTTTATGCATGTACCCCTCTCTCTCCTATTGGTCCTCTGCTAGTGTTAGGCATGTTACTTTGGAACATCTCGTTTTCTTTTACTTTTGATCTTAGAATATCTTTTACTTTAGATCAGAATATATATAGAGGTTGAGTCTGAATTATACTTCAGCCTCGACGTCTATATATATTCTGATTTAAAGTAAAAGATATTCTAAGGTTGAAAGTAAAAGAAAACGGGATGTTCTGAAGTAACGTCCCTAACAGCTAGAAGGACTTAGTGTATATCCACTTTACACATGTACCCCTCTTTTTTTTTGATCTTTTGCTAAAAAATTTCAATGTAAACTACTTTATGCATGTACTTCTCTCTCATGTGGTGGTTAACAGTAAACTACAACTCATCATTGGAAATTACATCACAACACTTTCTTTTAACCAATTAGATTGAGTCGCTTGATCACCAAATGTTATCAACATGTCACTAGCAGTTGCACCACAACACTCTCTCAACCAATCAAAATGCAAATGTATTCTTTTATACATGTAAAATACATCTTTTTGAACCGCTCATTTTGATTGGCCAAGAGAAAGATGTGGTGCAACTTCCAATTAATGACCTATTTGTCCTTTTAGCAAAGAACACCATATTCATTAAATTGGAAAAACACGTGTCCTACTTTGTACTTCACCTTGACCCAGAATAGTCACCTCAAACCAAATTTGAAGGTATTAGATTCAGTCTAAATCACTAAGATTTTTTCCCTTGCAAATTCCTCCTCTCAGGGAAGGGCACGTGTACAAAAAAAATGTTGAGCTCAATTGTACATGATCATGTACAACTTGCAGAAATCCCAAAATGTACCATTTTTCCCAATTTACTTAATATGGTGTTAAAGGACCAATAGGAGAGAGAGAGGTACATGCGTAAAGTGGTTTTCATTGAGTCCTTTTAGCAAAGGACCAATAATGGAGAGAGGCACACGCATAAAGTGGTTTACATTGAAACTTTACTTTGAAACATGTTGGCATTTGTGAGTTAATAAATCACCCATGGTTTAAATGTTTAAATTGGCCACATTTTGTGCTCATGTAAAATTTTCTTATCTATATTAATAATTGAATGGGCGGCAGTTGCACTCAACAATTCTACGGGTGAGGAGGACAATTCCGCAAAAGTCCATCTTTAGTTCCTCCTAAAAAAGAGAGTAGAGTTCAAGTTTAACTAATGTCATAGATGGAATAAAGTAAAATTTAGAGGGCACAAGGAGTAGAGTTCAAGTTTAACTAAAGTAGTAAAATTTGAGGGGCACGGGGATAGGGGCACAGGAATAGGGGGTCACAGGGATAGAAGGACATATGGATAGGGGGCACGGGGATAGGGGGCATAGGGATAGGGGGCACATGGATAAGGGCCATATGGATAGAGGCACGAGGATAGGGAGGCATGGGGATATGGAGGCATGAGGATAGAAGGGCATGGGGATAGAGGGACATGGAGATAGAGGGGTAAAAGGATAAGGAGTGGGACATAATTCCGTTGGTACAACAGGTGCGTAAACTAGTTGCAGAGATAATTCTTGTTGCCTCAATTGGTACAACTAGCACCTAAACTTGTACTGCTAGAAATACATGAAACAAATGGATGAAAATGTGATTGCAATTTACTAATGACAAGGACTTGTCATCCAAAATGCATTGCTCCAGTTCAGTGTTTTTTTTTTTGGCAATTTGGTGCTCAATTGCACCCAAAAAAAATTTGGCCAAAAAATGCGGCAAAAAACTTGGATGAAAGCCCCAAAAAAACTTCAAATTTAAAAAAAAACATGGATGAAATTGCCAAATTGTGGATGAGAACCAAATTATAGACATGTAATATGTGCTAATGTGATATTTTCTATTCAATATGTGGATGAATGTTGAAATTTGGAGCACCACTATAACATTTTAAATCGCCACTTTGGAATTTCTTAAAAAATGAAAAAACCCTGCTCCAGTCGGGTATGTCCAGGTATCACCGGGTATGCACCGCTACAATCAGACCACAATGAATACCCATGCGGACGACGCCGGAACCAAAAGGCTCAGTTTTGCCGGCGATCACACTTCCGTCGCAACGCAATTTGTCACGGGATAACCCACGCACAATTCCTCGCGTAGAAATCCACAAATCCAGCATACACCTCGCGGCACTGCTGCCGACGCATTGCCTTCATCTCCTGCCCCTCTCAATCCTCGTCCCTTTCACCTTTACATCGTTTCTTTCCATGCCCAATTCAAAGTTCCAACTATATCCCAAATTGTCCAGACAAAGCGATCTCAAAACCATCACAGAGGAGGGTCAAATTTCCTTTTAGATACTTGCCAGTTCTTCAGTTCATGTGCGCAATTGAAACCAACTCGATCCATCAAGAATTGCGCCTTTTGTTCAGGAAATTTCGAATTAGAGTCGATTCTATGATTGTGTTTATGGTGGTGGAAAGCTTCCCTAGGGCTTGGCTATGGCGAATAAGAGCTTGCATGAGGTTACAGTAGCGGACATCCAAGACGCAGCGGGGCTTGGCAAATCTGACGCTGTAGATATTCATAAACATATCCGTGGAATTGATCATGCCAGTCACGATTTAGTGTATCAATGGAACCGGATTGCACGAGAGGTTCTCTCACCTGCACATCCTTTTGCCTTGCATCGACTGCTGTATTATTCTACTTACCAGCGCTGGAAGAGCGAGCTATTGGGGCCTCCTCCTGCATGGACTCCCACATTGTAAGCTCTCTCTCTCTCACTCTCACTTTGCTTGATTCTTCTTTCATGTTGCTTAGTTTCTTGCGTTGTAGGAATCATCATGCATAATAATAGCATAGGCAATTTGCAACGAAGTAGCTAAATAGCGGCTCTGATTCCATCGAAACCCCTAAACATACTTGAATTCTTCCACTGGCGGTAAATCTAAGACATATTTAGGGAAAATTCTATGGATACCCTTGAAATTTGTGATATTTGCATAGATACCCCTGGTTTTTTAGAAAATACCCTTGGACCAAAATTTTGAGGTGTTTGTTTTGTTCTATTGTGCATGCCACTTTCCTTCTTCCTTTAACTCTTAAGCGTCGGGTGGGTCACCCTGGCCTGCCCTCTTCTACAGTATTTTACAGCAGTGCACCAATAATATTGCCTCAAAAAGTTGCAAAAGGCAACACTAATTCCATGAAAATTGCAATAAGGTAACTGTGCCCATTCCTGGTCGTTTAGCAGCTTGTCCCCAATTCCGACCATTTGTTCCCAGTGGATACATTTCCAACTTGATATGTATAGAGTGAGTACATTAATGATTGGCATTGGGGACATCTACCTTAAGGGCAACTTGAGACCTAACCAAGTGATTTTGAACTTGGGGTACCTAAAATTATGAGTGTATTTGATGAATTATATTTTTGCCTTCCATGGTGCACTACACATTTGTGATCACTTTTGAAAAAAAATCAAATCAAAATCAGTTTTTTTCTGGGCTACAGAGGCTTTTTTCGGAGGCAACAGACGTTTTTTGTCCGCACCGACATTTAGGGGTTAAGTGCATGTTGCTTCTTTTTTATTTCATTACATTCCCTTCTCCAACATTGGTCATGCTCTAAAAATGTCCAAAAAGCTCACTTGCAAAAGGATTAATTTTGTTTTAGTCTTTGGGCTAGTGACACATGCATTCTAGAATCAATATACCATCTACCAAATGTTTGCAAAATATAAAGTTTTGATGTGGCCGTTTGGGCACCCAAATTCCATGCAAAACGTATCATATTTGTGCATGCTGCCAGCTCCTCGTTATTGGTGATTCAAAGATTAGTAGCAAGAATGGTACCTCACATGGGCAAGGCCAAGCCTTGCTAAGAGAGGAATGCTCGCTGAACTTGCCCCATGAGATCATTGAACATGGCAAATGCTTTCTCAGCGTTTGAGCAAAAGAGAGCTTTTTAGTGGTACGAGAAATGTGTCTGATTTGGAGCTTTTTTTAGAGGGACAGAAGGAGTATATTTTTGACTCAAAAGCCATTTTAACTACCCTGTCATATTTCTACGCAGTTTTTAACCTGTAGATTTGAAAACAAAAATTCACCACGTGATTTTTACATTTTACGCTACTGACCCCTCCTCCGAGGTTGTATGATAATTGAAGGGCGGATGCGAAGCAAACCAATATCGGACGAGTATTAGAAGCTCGTGGTCCGGAGATTTTCGTCTCTTACAACAACCCCGTTGCAAATTTCCAAGAGTTTTACGAGCTTTCAGTGAAGAATCCCGAGGTAAGTAGCATGTGTAATTTTTTATATTCTCAAAAGATAAGTAAAATCAGTGGTAACTGAGCTAAATCTTAAGCTATACTATTAAAGGAAAAAATTTCACGGATACCCCTGAAGTTTGCAATATTTGCATAGGTACCCCCTGCTTTTTCAGAAATTACACAAATACCCTTGGACCAAAATTTTCAGGCGTCTCTTTTGTTGTGCATGTCACTTCCCTTCTTCCTTTATGCGCACGTTGTTTCTTTTTTGTTTCATTACCTTCTCTTCTTCAACATTGGTCATGAAGGAATTACGAGCACAACAAATAAATGCCTAAAAATTTATGGTCAAAGGGTATTTGTGTAATTTCTAAAAAAGCAGGGGTATATATGTAAATATCGCAAACTTCAGGGGTATCCATGAAATTTTCCCTACTATTAAATTCAAACCGAAATACGAGAGAGGACATGCCGTAAGCAGCTTGAGATGCATTAGAAGAAAATTATTAGGGCTACTTCAGTTAGTCACATACATTGTTACAGGTGTTTCTACTGGTGGTAATGTTGTAGGGACGGGGGTTTTAATCCAAACTTTGGCTGGGATTGTGCGTAGGTTTATTGGAGTATCGTTCTGAAGGAGCTCAGCTTGAAGTTTCAACGACGTCCGTCATGTATATGGGATTTTGATGAGAGGATGTGCGGTGGAGAACCTTGTCCGGGAGGGACGTGGTTGCCAGGAGCAGTTTTGAATGCGGCCGAGTGTTGCCTTCAGATTGATAGCAAGGCCCGGGCTCGAGAGGCAGCAATTCTATGGCGAGACGAGGGTCCGGCGGAGGCTCCAATACGGTCTCTGACAATGGCAGAGCTTCGAGAACGCGTCTGGTAAAGGCTTTTTAAGCTCTTGCTGGTCTAATGGATCATGCACTCCTTTTTAGGGGAAATTACAAATAGGGGCACAAAAATGAAAAATATTACAGATAGGGGCACAGTTTCAAAACAATTTCAAGTAGGGGCATATTTTCAAGACCCGTTGACTAAAATTTCCTTATTTAGGCTCGATTTGGAAAAAAAATTAAGTTTTTTGGAAGGTAGCTAACATTTAATGTGATTTATCTAGATCAACCAATATCCAAACCAAATTTTTGCGGAAATTTACAAATTATCTTTTTGAAACTGTGCCCTTATTTGTAATATTTTTCATTTTTGTGCCCCTATTTGTAATTTCCCCTCCTTTTTAAGTGCTGTGGTGCGTTTGGGACGAAGTAAACGGCGTGCTAACCTAGTTTAGAGCCTACTCTTTCTGCCCTTTAAGTATTTTGCGTACTCCCTTTGCCTCAATATAAGTTTCTCATTGGAAACTTGTGTCTTTTTCAGTATTTTTTAGTAGGTTATATGGAGGCTTAGTTAGCGCAATCTTGAAGTAGGTTTCAGTGAATACGTACGATGTTCATCATTGTTTGTGGTGGTATGATATTTGGACTCTTATGAATACTGTAGTTTTGAATGTGATCAATGAAGTTGGAATTAAAAAAATATGAGGTTGCCACTTACTTAGAGATAGAGGGAGTATGTTGAAGTGTGCTTTTAGGGAGATTTATTAGAATTCTCGAGAGATCACTTTGGGTACAAGAGTCAAATCTGTCAATATGAACAGTATAGATGAATTTCTTGTATACTTTCCAATGTAGGGTGCTGTAGTAATCCACTATAATAGACAGTAGATAACCCCTATTTCCATCCAAGTATGTGACCCAGTGTTGGAATAGACGAGTTGCTATTGCCCCTCATGGTTTCTGTATGCTCTTTCTTTCTAGTTTTTCAGGTGATTAAGCTGGTATATCTGCTTGTAACTGTGCAGCCGAGTTGCAAATGCCTTGGTAGCTGCAGGTTTCAGGAAGGGAGACGCGATTGCAATCAACATGCCTATGAATGTGCATGCGGTGGTGATCTACTTGGCCATTGTGCTTGCTGGGTGTGCAGTGGTGTCAATAGCTGACAGCTTTGCTCCTTCTGAGATCGCCAGTCGTCTGAAAATCTCTAATGCGAAGGGTATCTTCACACAGGTATGCACAACACGATTTCATAACATTTTATAGTGGATGAAACATGTAATCATAAAGCAAACAATTATGTTGCAGTTTTATTGAAAAATACGCTTAAAGTAACACTATGCTTGACTTTCAGGATGTAATTCTGCGAGGTCAGAGGACTCATCCACTGTACAAGTACGTTTAGCTCTCCCTTTCGCATTGTTTGTTGTGAAGAATATTATTTACTACCTTCATTTGCTTGATTAAGCTCAATCGTTATAACATGGATCACTAGAGTTACCAAGGAAGTTCTAGAAACATGGTCTTCGTCTTTTCACTTGCAACCTTTTATAAACTTTCTTGTTGTGCCACTTTTGGCCTGCCTAGCTGCACCAGAAATGGTGTATGTCTTACTTTGGTGTTTTTTGGTGTCAATAGCCGGGTTGTGGAGGCAAATGGTCCCCGAGCCATTGTGTTGCCTGCGAGTGACCAGGCTATAAAAGTTTCTCTTCGTGAAGGCGACATGTCATGGAATACCTTTTTAGAACTGGCAACTGCGGTAGACAGGTATTGCCTTACTTTGTAAAAAAGCTAGACTCATGCCTGGTTTAGAAAGTCCTTACGTTTTTTCGTCAATTTCTCTATGAATATAGCTTTTTTCAATGCTGTAGTTAGAAACCATTGTTTCAGAATGCTGTTGTTTGAAATTTTTAGAATGTTGGAATTGAGAGTTTCACGTAGTTGTGTCAACCTAATGACGCAGGCCAGAGGACTTCAAAGCAGTGGCATTAGATATTGAAGAGACGTCCAATATCCTCTTTTCATCAGGAACAACAGGTGCGGATGAACTAGTTTTAACCACACTCTGTAATCCTTTAAACAAGCATGACTTCTGTACAGTAAATTAAATTTAGGTTAAGAAGGTAGAAAGTATTTCTAATCCTCTTGGAAATAAAAAAGTTCTGGTGATTCTGCCAACAGGGGACCCGAAGGCAATACCCTGGACTCATGCAACTCCCATTAAAGCTGCCGCTGATGCCTGGGCACATCATGATATCCGTCACAAGGACGTGGTGGCCTGGCCCACCAACTTGGGCTGGATGATGGGTCCTTGGCTCATTTATGCAGCTCTCTTGAACCGGGCATCAATAGCTCTCTACAACGGTGCACCATTGGGACACGGCTTTGCTAAATTTGTACAGGTATCTCTTATTCAGCCATGCCAAAAATTTGTAGTACAAAAGTCTGTAACTTTGCCATTGAATATTTTGACTCTTCTAGAAAGATGGAAACATGTCCATGTCAGCCAAGACTTGTGTTGCTGAAAATATCAGTTTTCCATGTTTTTACACCGAGTTTAAATGGATAACATGGTTTTTTAGGATGCAAGGGTGACGATGCTTGGGCTTGTTCCAAGTATTGTAAAAGCTTGGAGGAGCTCTGATGCTGTAAATGGCTGCGACTGGTCCCATCTACGGTACTTCTTACTATGTATCCACTATTTTTGCTTTCTGGATTTCTTGAGTTTTTGGCTCTGTTTCACCAGTGAAAACCAACCCTTGGCCTCAAACTAGAGGTGCTTTAGAAACCTGAGTTAACTTTGCCTACTTTAACGTGTCTTGGTTTTCCACCTGCGGGGTTTGATTAGGATTTTGAATGGTTTCTATGCTACTGTATTTGCAGGTGCTTCAGTTCTTCTGGTGAAGCGTCCAACGTGGACGATTACTTGTGGTTGATGAGCCAAGCAAAATACAAGCCTGTTATAGAGTACTGTGGAGGGACTGAGATTGGAGGGGGGTTTGTCACGGGGTCCATGTTACAACCCCAGTCTCTGTCAGCATTTAGTACCCCGGCTATGGGTTGCAAGATCATAATCCTTGACGATCAGGGACATCCTTTGGTTAGTACCCACACTCTCAATGCACACAAGGTTTTTGAATTTTTTTCATTAATTAAGTGGTAAATTTCTCCGTGGTAGTGCAAGAAGGCTTGGGATTGAATTACAGGATGTTTCCATTGAAGAAGTTTTGATTGAGAGCCGGCAGATGGTCCAACTGTTTAGCCTTGTTGAAGGCTTTTTGCTGATATAAAAATTTCAGAACATATCATTTCGTAGAAACCACGCCTTCTAGCATTACCACAGAGAATTGAGCAACGGTACCTTGACTTTTCATTTGTGTCTAGATTTCATGTGTAACCATTTCCAAATACTTCTCTCCCATTTATAACTCAAGTTCCTGCAGCAAGTCTTGTTGCGATTTTTACAGATTTCTATGTGACGTGATGTTGGTTTTTATTAGTGACGTGGATGTACGTGGGTGTGTTGGTTTAGGGTTTAGATAAGCCAGGTACTGGAGAATGTGCACTGGACCCGTCAATTTTGGGAGCATCTGTGCGTTTGTTGAATGCAAACCACTTCAACGTGTATTACAAAGGAATGCCACAGTTTGAAGGGAAAGTGAGTGTCGAACCCTCATTCATAATGTGTAAAACCCTAACTGCATACCATTGGCTTTCAATGATTGGGCTTTGCAAGTAGTTACTATTAAAAAAAGGGGACGACTTAGGGAGACACCCCCCAGTTGCTAGGGAGACACCCCTATAGCCCAACCTATTAAATTTGAGATTATTATTACGTTGAAATATGAAAGAAGATCAAAACAATATTCTAGCGCACATCTGCAACTGCAAGCATTGTGAACATACAACTAATTTGTCTCATTTGTGACATGGTCAAGATTTAAACTTACAAACAAAAAGAACGACTAGTTTTAACTCTTGACCATGTCACAAGTGAGACATGTTTGTTATATGTTCACAATGCTTGCAGATGCAGATATGCGCTAAAATATAGTTTTGATTTTATTTCATATTTCAATGTAATAATAATCTCAAACTTAATAGGTTGGGCTGTAATAGGTTGGGCTGTAATAGGTTGGGCTGTAAGGGGTGTCTCCCTAGCAACTGAGGGGTGTCTCCCTAGTCGTCCCCTAAAAAATCACTGGCAATGCCTTGTAAGAAAGAAGTATTTCCATCTTTGGATAAACTTAATGGGTGAATGTCTCATGGAATCTAGGGTTAACTGCTCGGGGTTAGGCATGAAAAGTCCCGACCTCTTTGTATGGATCAGTTTTTCTATAGTGACACAAGTTTGAGTGATTGCAGACGTTGAGAAGGCATGGTGACGAGATTGAGCGCACGGTGGGAAGGTATTACCGTGCGCACGGTCGTGTTGATGATACAATGAATCTGGGGGGCATCAAGGTGAGTACCCTGTCACTGGCTCCAATCAGCAAGCCCTTTTATACTTTACAGCTGTAAACATCCTTCACTGTTCTAATTAGATGAGGAACCCATTCCCGTGGTTTTCAGCTGTATTGAGTGATTCATTGTTACAATGGACTTAATTATTCCATAGTTGGATTTTTTCTCCATCTTTGAGAGGCTTCCGACACACTAAAATATGGCTTTATTTTTGTATGCCTTCTGAGTATGTTAAGATTGTTGAAGCTTGACATAGTACAAGCCCACACTACCCTTGAACTAGGAGTATTGCATTCTGTTCTCAAAGCACTTTTGATTGTGATTGAACTGCTTTACTTCTTGTTACAAGTCACGTGTTTGGATGACAGCTGCATTGAACTCTAGTTTTCATTTGGTTTCCCGTTAAAAAAATTGGAGGAAACGTTTGTTAGGCCAAGTGTTGCACCGTCATTGCTCCATTACTTTTCATTAAAATAACTTTTTTGGAAAATGGCAGGTCAGTTCAGTGGAAATTGAGAGGGTTTGTAACGCGGCTCACGAGGATGTTTTAGAGACTGCTGCTATTGGCGTGCCTCCTGCTGGGGGAGGGCCGGAGCAACTGCTGATCGTTGTGGTTTGGAAAGACGGTGCCTCTGGCGTTTCCCTTGAGGATCTCAAGAAGGTTTTTAACGCATCGATTCAAACGAAGCTGAACCCTTTGTTTAAGGTAGCCCCCCCCCCCCCCCCCCCCCCTACTATTCCTTGTAGAAACATAATTGCATGCTCAATAACTCAAAACTAGTAAGTCTTGTTCTTGGAAGCTATTGTCCCTCAATTTTGATCAAAATGGAGTTATATTAGCAAAACTGAAGTGTTGGATTTGGTATTAATTGACGGTGTTGAGATTTCTTAGTCAATACACTTCGTTGCCAAAATGAAACACCAAGTCCCGCAACAGACTCTAATTTTTGTAGGATTACCCTGATCTGCAAATCAGATTTTTGCGTGTATTACTTCCTTCATCTAAAAATAAATGTCATAATGTTTAGACACCAGTTTCAATGGTCATGTAGTAAAAAACATAAATTCAAAATAGGTTCAAAATCTACATCATTATAACCAATGCATAGAACATTGCATACGTTTGTCAAAACTGAAGTAAGTTACACACAAAGAAAGTCTATTGTGAGGCTAGATTTGGATGCATGTTTTTGGAGTACTGTAATAGTGAAATTGGAGTAACTTCAAAACTTATTTTTAGCAAGAATGTAAGGTATGGTTTCGTCTTTCTATTAGTACATATTGTTACCCTGTTTGTCAACTTTTATGAATATGGAAGTGATCAATTTTTTGTTATCATGTAGGCACTCTGAGCTTCAATTGATAATTATGATTTGGTAACCAAGGTTTTTTTGCTTTTGGTTTTTGCAGGTACATGCAGTGGCGATTGCGCCTTTACTACCTCGCACTGCCTCAAACAAAGTGATGAGACGATTGCTACGTAGCCAGTATGGACAGGTTGCTTCCCTTGGAAAGTCCAGCTTGTGAAGGGGGCAGTACCAGAGCTAGGCTTTCTTCACTGCTGCCCGGTTTTTATTACCTTGATATTATTACAGATTTATCAACATTTTTTTGTATGGTCTCTACTGTAGATACCGTAATACAGCAGCAGCTTGATCAGGGTTAGGGGAGCTTGCACTCCGTGAATAAGACCACCGTTTAAACTTTAGTTATGGAGGAAAGTTTTGGACGTGTACTGTACAAATGTTAGAAAATGAATAAAAAGATTGTAAGGGGCAGTTCACAGTATGTCCCAGGCCCCATCGAAATCTGAGAATTTGATTGGTGTAAGGCTGAAAGTTAGGACTTGGCGCCAAGTTCCTCTTCCCGGTTCATTGCATTATGCTTATGTGGCAACACTTTTTGTTTGGAGATTTTGGCACCAAATAAGGTGGGATTTCACTCAAGGTTTGTATTAACCATTTTGATAGATCCAACTTTTAGCCTAAGTCCCGTCAGTATTTTTGCATAAAATATTCGTGACTTTCTTTAATACTCATTTTTGTCTGTAATAACTCAAACAAAGTTCAAATCTCATGCTGAGGTGGGACTTGTAAAGATGGGATGTGGGTTGTAATGTGAACCGTCCTTGGAATGATATGGATGAATGAAAAAATAAAATTTATGGATAAATAATATTTGTATATTTGAATGACATGTATGCAAGCATTCAATGTTTGAGTGCTAATCTTTAAGAAATCGAGAGGGTAAGGTTTCTCTTTGGAAAGGTAGTCTTAATAAATTTTGTGTAACAACTTTTACACGCATGACATCCAATTCAACACTAAGGAGGCTTGTGAATGGACCATGTAAGGGAATGTGCACTTCTGTAAAAAAATAAAAAATCAGGGTAGCTTGGTAAAATGGAACTATTTTTGGTAGAAAGTCAAATAAGAGATAGTTGTGTGGTCGTTTGATTTGAGTTTTTTGAGTTATTATGAATATACTACAACTTATCAAAGCAAAAGGTGCATAGGTAGCTATTCTTGATCATAGGTGATAGCATTCATGATGCAAAGGCGGCTTGTAAATGGAGCACAAGAGTCCTAAAAGCAACCACAACAAAGCCAAGAATGCTCCAATACGGCATGCAAGCACCCATTCCATACTCCAATACTCCAATTATTATTGAAAACACATTTTCTTTTATTTTACTATGACATATATCTAGAATTTATTAAAAAACAAATCTGAACACAATTTTGACCAATAAGCACACTCAAGAGTGGCTCATGTCACTCTCTTAAGTTCCTAAAATGGTGCATGCACAAGTACAATTTTTGAAAATAGAAAATGTGAGCCATTTAAGAATACTTGTGCACTATTTTAGAAACCCCTACATGGTTTGTTCCAAATGCCTACTCCAAATTAGAGCCTCCTACCTTAGCAATTCCCCAAAATTATTCCTTTAGTCTTGCTTCGTTTTTTTTCCCCAACAATCCAGCAACAAAATTAGGGCATGGAGTAGTGTTTGGGAAATTTTTTGGACTTCACTAGCTAAAATCCGACATTTTTCATACTCAATTGGTTTTTTGCTAGATTGTGCCGGATATGTTTCTAAATTTATATTGTAATAAGGTAGCAGCACCCATAACCATCAAACTAAGGGTTTTGAATATGATAATCATTAATAAACATCTAGCAAATTATAGGATCCTATTAGCAAAAGAAAAAAAATGAGTTTGCATTTTCAAATGTATTATTTGGATATTGTGAGAATAAGTTGTGAATTTTTAAAGAGCAGACTGCCATTGTACCCATAACCAACACTAAGGTTTCATGTTCACATGTTGTACATCCTTGTCATTACATCTATTTACTTCCACAAATTTTCCAAAATTTCAGAGGTGATGGTCATGGGAACAGTGATGGTTATGAATGTGACTACATTATACTATATTTAGATTTTTTAGTAAAATATAACCAATTCTTTTTGCCAACAATTCCAAAATGCAACCAGTTTTTTTCCCAATTCCACCGGCTAACAATGAGCTAGCCGCCGGTTTGTCTTGCACATTGGCAAGGAGTTGAACGGGGGCTTCCGTACTTGTAACTTAGAGTTGGGAATGAGGACAGGGGGACAGAGGACATAGGTCCAAAAGCACTTCCAGAATATTGAAACCTGAACCTAGTCCGTCTTTACAACTCACGAAAAGCCTACGTGCCCGCCAGGACGGCCAATGCAAATACACGTGGCAACACGTGTCGAAACGACATCTCTCCATCTGGCGGCCGCAGTCAGCGCTTCCTCGCCATGTCGACCCCGTCTCTCTCAACGCAATAGCTCCATATCCTCGCTCTATTCGCGTCTGCACCCATTTTCTCGATCCCCCTCTCGCACTCCCCATCTCTCCCCCAAATCTTTGCCAAATCGCTCTCGAGGGTTTGCAGTGTTTTGCAGCGATGTCGGGGGCAACGTTGGCGTCGGGGTCGCGTGCGCAGAAGAACCTCGATAAGGAGACGCATGGCCAGAAGTACGACCGGCGTGCCGGTGACGCCGGTGGATTGGGAGGCATCATGGGCTCCCTGCGTGTGATCGAGCTGCAGCTGGTGGCGTTCATCATCGTCTTCAGTGCGTCAGGGCTGGTGCCCCTCGTGGACCTCGCCTTTCCCGTGTTCCTGAGCATCTACGCCTTCTTGTTGTCCAGCTTCATCTTTCCGACCTACGGCAACCCCGACTCGTTGCAGCTGTTCAAGGGCAACCGGTTGTTCCAGGTGTACGTGGTCTTAGGTACCGTGATCGGGTTGTTCTTGCCGCTTGCTTACGTCTTGGGCGGGTTTGCTCGCAATGATCAAGAATCCGTCCGTGCCGCCACTCCGCACTTGTTCCTGCTCTCGTTCCAAGTGTTGTCTGAGAATCTCATCAGCGGTTTGAACATCTTCTCCGTCCCCGTCCGGGCTTTGCTTCCCATTCTTTACAGCATGCGCCGCTTGTTTTCCTTGAATGGCTGGGTCATCAACACCTGGATGCACACCAAGATCGTCGACGACATCCGCATTCAGGTACTGTTACTTCAAATTCTCATGTTCCTTTTTTAGGGTTACCCTCTTTTGATGACCCCACTACAGTGACAGAATCCTTGATGATCGTAGGGCTTACGTGTCACCTTTACTTGTGGTTGAGCCTAGTTTTATAACATGAACAATCGAAGGTACTCGAAATTTGATATAGTGGTGCTTGGTTAGCGTCAACCTATGAGCTTGGTTAAGGTCAAGTGCTTGCATATGGTCTTTGTTTTCTTTTCATCAGTGCCCATTTTGAATCATAAGTTGAAAAGGCGGCGTTTGGTTAGTGTACCAAAAACATGGGTGGGAAAGCACCTCTGAAGTTGCAATCAATAGAACTAGGGAAAGTAATGTAAATGGAGTGTTTGTTTATGATCAATGCTTGGTTAAGGTCACCACTTTTTTCTAGCCCAAAGTGTTGACGCTAACTAAGCACCACTGTACTAAGAAAGTTTTAGTAAGTGGATCTAACATTACTGTGGTATGGTATTGCAGGATGAGACATGGATATGGTTTGGTCGTGTCTTGTCAGCAGCCAACGCTATTTATTACACCATCAACTTGTTCGGTTTCTTAATCCCCATGTTTTTGCCTCGTGCTTTTGAGAGTTACTTCGAAGATAGGACTACCTACTACAAGGAGCACCCCAAGCAGGAGGGCAGTTACATGCCATCACTCCCAGGGAAAATTCCAGTTCCGTCACTGTTGAGGAAGGGAGACCCTCTTAAGGAGGAGAAGTCATCGTAAATGGGTACCAATGATTTTGTGAAGAGTCCCGTTTGATCGTACATGTTGATTAGGTTAGGGTTACTTGAATCAGTGCTTTAGTTTGAAGGATTAGGCACCGCATGTATGTACAACGTGCAAGGTTTGGTACAGTGTTGTTGTTGTAACGATCGGAAACGATTATGAGAGCTGAGGGGAGAATCCATTTATAGTTGTGTTTCTGTTAATAATTACAGGGTTTCAGTAAATATGACTGCTGCTTAGTTTTGATGATCCCTGGCTTCTCAGTTGCATGATCGGTTATAAAGAACTATATGAATCGGAACTGGGGATTCCACTGAACTTTTGAGAGGAGGTTGTTCACTGTTAACCCTCTCTTTTTTCACTGTCTCGGAGAGAGAAAATGAGTTCCCAATTAGGTTCTCTTGTGTATTTTTAACTTGAGATGGGAATGTTGTCTCTTTAATATTCTGTACAGCAGGGGAACTGAAGAAAGTGAACATTTATTCAGAAAGTACGTCTAGAAGTTTGGGTAGCTAACTATCTCACTGAAGATACTACCTCTAGGATAGGGCTGGATCTTGGGAATGTTGTGTTTGTTTGGAATCTCTTTTTGCTGCAACATTGCTCTTTGCCACTACTGAAGACAAGTTTGCATGTAGCAAGAGCATGGGTTTCCAGCACACTTTTAGTCTTCTCTCTACGAGTGTCATGCATGTTATCCAAGTGTCTAACAGCCATTTGTAAGTTCCAATCTTACCACCCATTAATATGAAAATGTGGATTTACAAGAATGTGCAGTTATGAATTGTGCTATTGCATAAAGTAAAATCAGGTATGTTTGTTGTGGGCTTGTGACTTGACCTTTGTTAAGCATATCTTTAGCATTGCGTTAGTATTTGATATACAATAATGTAAATAATTAGTTCCTTTTGACATACAATATTGTAAACTATTCAATTCTATCTTTCTTTTTTGTACTTACATACCTTTTCTGGAAGTAATAACAGTATAATAGTTTTCTTTCTTTTTTTGTACTTACATACCTTTTCTGGAAGTAATAACAATATAATAGTTTTCACAAGCATTTGTAATGATTATGGGTTTTCGAAATAAAATTGAAAATAATCCTTTCCAAATACAAGATAATCTCTAAACTTTGAAGCTCATTGTATTATATAAAATATTTTGAGGTGATATAGTAAAAATTAAATTACCTTGTCATTGTAAATCAAAGTAATCACTAGGTTCCTAAATGTTTGGCTAGTGACTATGATTGTCCTCTATTATAGTTCTACAATGCTGTGGCAATTACCCACCTTTTATAACATTACATCTAAAAGATGTAGATGCATGACGTCTTCATGAATATTGTGAAAATGTCAACATGGGACCTAACATTGTGTAACCTTCTTGCGATTTGGATGATCTAAAAATATGAGTGCATTTGGTGAGGTTGTTTTTTGCCTTCCATGATGTACATGTAAAGTAGAAGCACCCAAAAGTGACACTTATCCTAGATGTGGTAATTTGGAGGGTCTTTTGAGTATGTAATGGCATGTGCTTGTGAGGAAATAGGTATAGATTCAAGCAAATTTGTTTTTAGAAATTTTTGAGATGGTATGAATAAATTATGAATTATTGAAAGTAACTCCTTAGATTGACCTATTGTGGGCACTAGACCCTTGAGAAGCAACAACAAAAAGACCACGTCACATCCAATCATAAACCGCCACCTTCACAATTTGTGTTCCCTTATGTTAACTTGTGTGTGTGATTTGGGTGCATGTATGTCTTGTTTGGGTGCTGGATGCAAGAACACGCAGCTTTAAGTTTATTTTTAGATACCACTAAATGGCTAGTGTTATTGTTAGGTGCCGCTACCTTAGAGCACCTCCATTGGTCTAGCTAGATTGTGGCTCGCTAGACCAGTTTTGGAGGGCCCTGCGAACAAATACGGAGCGGTCACTGAGACAAATCTCCACCAAATCAGGGTGATTTCAACTCGTTACAGGATTCCGCGTGTGCAGCTGATATTTTTGGAGACTGCGTGTTTTGAGGGCGGTTTTATTTCTACCACTAGTCCCGTGGGTCCCATGAATCCCATGGCTGGGTAGACGCGTAGTGTGCTAGTGGTTTATCATAAAAATAAATACAAAACTAGGACTAGGGACAATGTTGGAGAGTTGTGATTTTGAGCTTTGTTGGGGTGTTTACTACTAGTTTTTTTCTACAGAGTATTTAGATATTGAGCGACTTTAGCATTTCAAAGGTGAATTATTGCAGGTTTTTTGAGTTTGATTGATTATAGATGCTTGGAGAGCTGGGTTAGCTGCTCATATAGCAGCAATTTTGAAGGATGATAAGCAAGATCAAATGGATTTCAATTTTGTGTTGGGATCAGGGTTAGGTGGTTCAGGAGTGCCTAGAGGACAATCTTGAGGTGGATCTTGGAAAGAGAAGGCTTCCAATAAGGAGAGATATAGGCACAAGATGCATAAGCGAATGATGAACAATTATTTTGAGGAGTTACCTGTTTTTGGCCCAAATTTGTCTAGGTGCCGTTATTGAATGAGTCAATCACTGTTTTTGACTATTATAGACAAGATTTGTGCTCGTGACCCATACTTTGTTCAGAAGAGGGATGCTGCTGATTTGTTAGATTTATTCCTATACTAGAAGATTATTTCATCATTGCAAATGTTGTGCTATGGTGTATGCGCAAGTACAATAGAGGAGTAGTGCAAGATGAGCGAAAGCACTGCCACAAAGTCCTTGAAGCAGTTTTGCATTGCTGTTTGGCCTAAGTTTGAGGGTTATCACCTTCAACAGCCAATGCAGGCAGATTATTCAAAGCAACTAGCCATTAATGCAAATCGAAAAATCCCCAGTATGTTTGGATCCCTCGATTGCATGCATTATAAATGGAAGAATTGCCTTATTGCTTAGCAAGGCAATTACAAAGATAGGTCAGGGAAGAAGTTCATTATTTTAGAGGCTGTTGCGGATGGTGGATTGTACATGTAGCATGTATTCTTTGGGTTACCGGGTTCCCAGAACAATTTGAATGTTTTGGACTAGTCTTCATTAGTACATAACATGTTGCACGGTGAAGTCCGCAATTCACACTTTAGTGTGAATGGACATAATTACAACTATTATTATCTTTTCACTAATGGGATATATCCAAAATGGACTTGTTTTGTGCAAAGTGAAAGACTAATCGAACCATCTACTACCTAGTTCCTTCCAAAGTTTCTCTCATGATAACTATAGCTCGTATAAGAGTTTTATCAGGTAAAGCAAATGATTGGAGGCATCAAGGGTGTAGCACCCTCGACGTATTTTCAAACTTTAAATAGATAAACCGCATGGCATGCGTTTAGCAAATGATGTTGTCACTTACAACGCAAAATGAGATGAAAGACAAGAAGAAATCAAGTTTCAAGTTGAAAATGACGTGACAGAAGCTTATCAACATTACAAACGCGAATTATTGAACTAGAAGTAGAAAAAATATTGTATGTTAGATATGATAAGGTTCAAAAAAAATAAAAACCATGTTTTTGACCACATAAGGAAACAACAAGAAAGCATTGACGCTAGTATGCCTCATCCTAGAAATAACACAGACCCATCATGTAATTTTCACTCAATTTCATAAAAAAATGACATGACAAAACCCTCATGGTGTAATTCTTCAAAGAAATCCAAAAATTCATCCTCAAAGTTCCTAAGGTTGTAGACAGACACAAAATGAAACCTACAAAATTTGTAGAGGTAGCACAAACAACAGGTCAATGCTGCAAGACATAAGAATAGGACAGAAGATAGAATATCTAAATTTTCAGGTACAGGGCTCTGAAGAATACTTCATATTGACCATACAAAGGCTCCAGCACTGACAAAAACATAAAGTTTGAGCTACAAGGGTAAAGGTTGTATTATATTTTAGAATTACAAAACGGTTGACTTAAAAAGGAAAGAAAAACAACCAAACGGGAGTGCACACCCTTTGTAGAACATTTGAACAAGAGCTCTACAATGCATGCTTTATACAAGATCGTAACCTAAATTGAACATTTGAACTTGACCTTCAGCATTTAAAAAAACCTAAACTCCTAAGATCAAACATGAAGGAAGTGATTTAAAAAATTGCATGTTTAGAGCTATGTATGGACGCACTGACCTTCTTCATCCTAAGCCTTTCCTTCCTTTGCACGTTGGAAACTCCAACTGCCCCGTTGTGTCTTGCAACCCTGCCACTATTAAATTGAGACTGGTAAAACAAACTTTGATTGTAGCTACTAGAAAACAAAATAGCTTGCAAACACATATATTCATTGTAACAAGTAGTACAAGAAGCGTCCGCTACACCTCCTGCCCAAAGATTCAATGCTCTCTTGTATTGGTACTAATTGCTAAAAAATTGTTGAACAACTCCAAAGATGCAAACTTTGGAATTGTGTGGGCTGAAATTACAATCAAAGCTTGGTCGTCCAAACATTTGACTTCCTCAAAGTTGCAACTCCACACCCGAGCTTGCAAAAATTTCATGAGCTTGTAGGATTGCTCTCATGTATTTATAGTGTAGTCTTGACGTAGCATGCATTGTTCTTGCTCTGCTCAAAGCAATTGGAGGTGCGGTGAAATTGAACAAAGCTGCAGTTCTTGGCAGCGGAGGTGTACTCAATACAAACTGGATCTTCAGATCCTCCTCACCTGAACCGGCTTTGTACTCCCACGCATGAGTCTCGTAGGGCTAAAAATCCATTGCCAAAGCATCCGGAGGCCTGTCAACGCCGTGGACGTTGAGAGTATGTCTGCGGGCTTCAAAATCGGCCTCTGAAGTATGCTGTGCTAGCTAAACATTATTCCGCTACTCTTTGACTCTGTCATCGTATTCATCAAACGTTGGCTAGTTTTCCTCTTCTGCTCTAGGGTAGAAGTAGTGGTCATTGCTACCACCGCCAAATTAGTTTCCGAACTCGTTGAACAAATTGAACAGTTGGGATCATCAAGACTACCCAAGCTTTTACTTGGGTCGACTTCCTCAAGGGAATCATCCTCCGCGTCCGGGTCAGCGTCTTCATTGACAAACGTATTGTTGAATCTACTTCCTTGCACTAGTCTTATAGAGTACAAGAAATTAAGACCTTTCAATTGCAGCTGCTCCTAGTCCTCAAGAAGAACATCTCGATGACGTCGTTGACATAGTTCTTGCAAGTTGTGTGCCTCCTTTTGACGAGCAGCCACTACGAGCTAGTTCTTCAATTTCTCAAGTTCTTTGGCCTTCCTCAGCATCAAAAATTACTTAGATGCTTAGTCTAAATCATCTCCACAAGTAGTCTTTAATGCAAAAGGCTTGCTTCTTTGAGCTGAGCAACTCTGCAAATTGATGCAGCTGCCATGACCTGCAACGCCCGGGCTTGAGCAAACTGCACATTGTAGTTTTTCCTCACATTGTCGTTTTTTTGCTAATTTTGTCTCTGTCGACCACTTCACAGAGCGAGGTTTCTCAAAATTCTAGATCTTGTCTTCTTGCTTGGCATTTCAATCATCTCTACCTGGGATTTTTGGTTAGAGGACAAGTCCTTTCGCTTTGAAGAAGAACCGGACTTTGGTAAGTTGAACCCATCACTCTAACCTGCGATATCCTTAACCAATAAACAAATAGTACTCATATGCAAAATCTAGATGCTTAAGGTATTGATGTCGGTACAAATTCCTTGACATTTGAAAAATATCAAATGAATTTGTACTACTGCAATTTAGCAATGAAACTTGTTGTGGGCTCTTATAAATCTCATGAGATTGTGTTTAATAAGACCCTATTTAGACTCAAGCAACTTAGGCGGGCAAACTCCAAATGCTGAGTTTGTATGGTAATACTCAGATATGCGATCCCAAAAAGTATTTGTTTTTTGTTGATTGTCTGTGATTGGATCCTACATTATAGCAATAATTCTCTTTGTGAATTAGCGCTCTTTCTCAGAGACAAAATTTTTGCCTATAATGTGTTGACACAAATTAGGCACCCTTCATTTTCGTTCACGTCCTCGTCCAGATTGCACACCTCCGGTCCCTTGCACTTCAACTTCATATTGGGCCTCTGTCCATGCATCAATCTACCAAACTCGTCATCGTTGATGTCTTGAAAACCATCGAATTTCTTGTCTTCAATGCTGGTTTTAAATCTCTACAAGTGCTCTAAACCTGGCAGAGCTTCTATTTTAACATTGCTAGCCGATTGTCAGCATTTTCCTCTTCTCCCTCCTTCGCGGCCAAATCCTAATTTTTCAAAGTTGTTGATGTCGCTTTAGCTCCCCTGATTCCTTCCACCGCAATTTGTGAAGCCGTTTTCGTCAACGCGGTGCTCCTGTCTCATCATTCTATGATGAGCCAAACTTTTGCGCTATGCCATGTTTCTTTGTTGTGCTAGCGCTTCCAGCTATGAAATCGCTTCTCGCTGCACCACCCGTTCTTTGCTGCGTCACACGCTCCTTGTTGCACTGTTCTAATAGAGATGCCTCTATCATGTACATACACATTATTTATCTATATTTATGTTGATTTGAATAAATCAACAATAAAAACAAAAAGGATGGTCGTGGTTAAAATTACGATTTGATGACAGCGCAATGGCTATATATTCCAAAGCGTTGTGCCGTCTTGTTACATGCATAATTCTAAAGTAAATAGTAGTCTCGGGTTGAGAGAAGTGCGCATTGGGAATACGCAGGGTGTCTTACTGCAATTGTGAGTCGTTGACTAAGAATTGTTGCCGGCTTTGATCTTTACTCTTCAAATCTTCAATTTTCAGTCTTTTGTCAATTCTATCATGTAGCTGACTCTAGAAGTATAAGAGCCAATGTAGAAATAAAAGCCTACTGGATACGGGACGGGTAGATTGGGACAGCAGATAGAAGTTACTGTCTGTATGACGGGATCCTAAAATCAAATTTACGATTTGCTGGCCAAAACTTCAGATCATGAAAACAGAGCAAGTCTCGACCATGTAAGTGATCAATTTCACTTTGTCACCATGACAATAAATGGGGTTAAGTTTGATTTAATCCAAACTACCCGCAACAAGGTTTACAAAACAAAATGGAAATAAATTCACAAACAAGCCTCCAAAACCGGCTAGGATTAATTAAGCCACATGCCAAACATGCATAAAAAATAAACTCAAAACATTCCTCTTGAAATCTTCATATCTTTAGATCTTCAAGTCTTCATATTTTAAATAAAAACAATGAGGAAAATCACAAATAACAAGTCCTAGAAAAGCTGCAACCTTCTATCTACTGCCACAGATGGCTCAAAGATCCAAATGCTAAGTATAATAGCAATTTGAAAAGCTCTTCTAACCTTCTAATATACCACTAAATTTCAACTTAATTTAAATTACTATCCAAAAATTATGCAGATTCAAAGTAGAGGCTCTTTTTCCTCTTTGCAAACTAAATACTACTTCTATAAACTTCTATAACTTTTGTTCTATACATCACTCAAAGAAACGTAATATCAATTTAAAAAGATAATACCACTAGCTAAAATTTTTAAAATTTTCACTTCAAAATAAAACTCTATCCATAAGTTTTAGTCAATCAAAATGTGGGTCTCAAATTTTTAGAAAGCACCCAAACCTCCAATTTTTACACACTATAACTTCTTCAATAAAATTCCAAATGGAATGATTAAAGACAATTCAAAAAGCTATAACAACAAACTATCATTTCTAAATATTTAAAAAGAAAACTTTATATTGTCCAAAAGTTGTAGTTCTTTGAAGTTTCAGCCTTCTTCTAACAAAAGAGCAGCCACTTCTCTCCTTCACACATCCATAACTTTCTTTTCCAAACTTTAAATCTCAAGTTTAAGGACTTTCTAAAAAGCTGAAATTAAGATGAACACTTTCTCTAAATTTTTTTGCAAAATAATATACAGATCATAAGCTATGGCTTGTCAAAATCTGACCCTTTCTTCATAGTTTGGCTTTTTGACTCCAAAATTCAAACACTCATAACTTTTGCATCACAACTCCAAATCAAACTTACAAACTCATTTTGGAAAGGTAATTACACAAAAACCAACTCTTCTAAATTTTAATTCAAAATCATGTGTACACAAAAAAATCTTTCACTTCAAAATTTTGGAATTTCTTCCCTCTTCTCACCAACACTCATATACTAACTTCCAACATACTAAAAAATTTCTCTTCTTTAATTTCAAACCTATCTAAGATATGAAGGTGGAGCATATCAACTCATGCCCTTGCTATCTTAACTCCACCATAGATGCCAAACCTCTTTTTCTTTCACACTTTTCCTATTCACTTCTAAATCCTTAGTATTTTTATTCAAACAAAGACAAAATATACAAGCCTTCCAAAACATCTAGATAAACATATGAAAATAATTAAATTACAAAATAAATACCATCGTAAAGTGGTCACGTGCTTTTGCGAGCATATAATAGCGTCAAACGTTTGTCTTCAGTCGCCAAGTCGTGGACTTAGTTGGCTAGAGAAGCGGTCATCTCTGGCCGCCCGCCGGTCCGGGTTTGAATCCCATCCGATTCGTTGAGCGGTGATAGCGGCCCACGGTTTGGCAGCTAATGAGGTAGGAAATTGGCTCAGCCAATCCGCTGTTGGGTTGAGAGGAGCGCGCCTTGAGAACACGCAGGGTGTCTTGCTGCGATCGTGCGTTGTCAACTATATCGTTTTCAATCTTGATCTTCTCTTCAAATCTTCAATCTTCAGTCTTCCGTTGGCCTATCTTGTGGCTGGCTCTAATGGTATAAGGGTCAAGGTAGGAATAAGAGCCCACTAGATACGGGACGGGTAGATCGGGACAGCAGACACGAGCTGCCGTCCGTATGACGGGATCCTAAAATCAAATTCACGATCTGCTGGCCAAAACTCCAGATCGTGAGAATAGAGCAAGTCTCGATTATGTGGATGATCAATCCCACTTCGTCACCACGACAATAAATGGGATTAAGTTTGGTTTAACCCAAACTGCCCGCAACAAGGTTTACAAAACAGAATGGAAATGAATTGACAAACGAGCCTCCAAAACCGGCTAGGAATAACAAAGCCACATCCCACACATACATAAACAATAAACCCAAAACATTCCCCTTGAAATCTTCATATCTTCAGATCTTCAAGTCTTTATGTCTTCAAGTTTTCAAGTCTTCATGTTTTAATAAAAACAATGGGGAAAATCACAAATAACAAGTCATAGAAAAGCAGCAACCTTCTATCTAGTGCCACAGATGGCTCAAAGATTCAAATACTAAGTGTAATAGCAACTTGAAAAGCTCTTCTAACCTTCTAACATTCCTCCAAATTTCAACTCAATCTAAGATATTGTCCAAAATTTATGTGGGTTCAAAGTAGAGGCTCTTCTTCCTCCTTACAAACTAAACACTGCCTCTATAAACCTCTATAACTTTTGTTCTATACATCACCCATAGAAATGTGATATCAATTTAGAAAGATGATATTACCGGCTTCAACCCATAAAATTTGCACTTCAAAACAATACTCTATCCGAAAGCTCTAGTCAATCAAAGTGTGGGTCTCAATTTTTTAGAGAGCACCCAAACCTGCAACTTCTACCCACTATAACTTCTTCAATAAAACTCCAAATGAAATGATTAAAAACAATTTGAAAAGCTATGACAACAAACTATCACTCCTAAAAATTTGAGAAGAAAATCTCATATTGTCCAAAAGTTGTAGCTTTCAAAGTCTCGGCTTTCTCCTAACAAAAGGGCAGCCACCTCCAAATCTTCACACTTCCATAACTTTTTCGTCCAAGCTTCAAACCTCAATTTTAAAGACTTTCTAAAAAGCCAATACTAAGATAAACACTCTCTCCAAATCTTGTTGCAAAATGATATACAGATCATAAGTTATGGCTTGTCAAAGTCTTAGCCTTTCTTCATAGTTTGGCTTTTTGACTCCAAAATTCAAACACTCATAACTTTTGCATTACAACTCCAAATCAAACTTGCAAACTCATTTTGGAAAGGTAATCACACAAGGAACAACCTCCTCAAATTTCAATCCAAAATCACATATACACAGAAAAAAATCTCACATCAAAGTTTCGGGATTTTTCCCCTTCTTCCCACCAACACTCATACATGAACTTCCAACAACTAAGGGATCTTTCCTCCATAATTTCGACCCTATCTAAGGTAGGGAGGTGGGTCACATCAGCCCATGCCTTCCCTATCCTAACCCCACCATAGATGCCAAACCTTTTTTCCTTTCACACCTTTCTTATTGACTTCTAAACCCTTAGTATTTTTATTCAAACAAAGGCAAAATATATGAGCCTTTCAAAAAATCTAGATAAACATATAAAAATGATTAAATTACAAAATAAATGCCATCATAAAGTGGCCACGTGCCCTTGCGAGCATATAATAGCGTCAAACACTTGTCTTCAGTCGCCAAGTCGTGGACTTGGTTAGCTGGAGAAGCGGTCGTCTCTGGTCGCCCGCCGGTCCGGGTTCGAATCCCATCGGACTTGTCAAGCGGTGATGGCGGCTCGCGGCTTGGCAGCTAGTGAGGCAGGAAATTGGCCCAGCCAACCCGCTACCTACTCCCCTGAGCTGGGCATGTGACAAGACGGCGCAGCGCACTGAAATCTATGGCCGCTGCGCTGTCACCAAACCGTGGTCCTCACCACGACCACCTCTTTTGCCTCAACTGTTGATTTATTGAAATCAACACAAATATAAATATATAACGAGTATCTACATGATGGAGATATCTCTATCAGGACACCGCTACCTACCTCTTTAAGCTGTGCATGTGATAAGATGGCGCAGAGCACTGGAATCTATGGCCGCTGCGCTATCACCAAACCGCGATCTTTACCACGACCACCCCTTTTGCCACAATTGTTGATTTATTGAAATCAACACAAACATAAATAAATAACGAGTATCTATATGATGGAGGAATCTCTGTCAAGATAACGGATTGGCTAGGTCAATTTTTTGCCTTATTACCGTGCCAAATCATGGGCCGCTATTACTACTCAATAACATCAATTGGATTCAAACTCAAACCGACGGGTGGCCAAAGCCAATCAAGTTTACGATTTGGCGATTGATAATAAGCGTTTGATGCTATTATATACTTGCAAAGATACGTAGCCACTTTACGGTGGTGTTTATTTTGTATTTATTCATTTTATATGTTTATCTAGGTGTTTTGAAATGCTCATATATTTTGCCTTTTTTTGAATAAAAGTACTAAGGATTTGAAAATAATTTGGAGATAATTTGGAAAAGTGGAGAAAAGAGAAAAGATTTGATATCTATGATGGAGTTAAGAAAGAGAGGAGTATGGGCTGATGTGCTCTACTCCCTACCTTGGATATAGACAAAATTTAATATGGGAGATTTTTTTAGTTTGTTGGAGTTTAAGATATGAGTGTTGGTTGGAAAAGGAGAATTCTAAAATTTTAATGGCACATAACTTTCTGTGTACGTATTTTTTTGAATTAAAATTTTGAAAAGTTATTCCTTGTATATTCAACTTTTCAAAATATATTTGCAAAATTGATTTCGAGTTGGGATGTAAAAATTATGAGTGTTTGAATTCTGGAATTAAAAAACCAGATTATGAAGAATGGCTGAGACTTTGACAAGCTGTAACTTATGATTTGTATATCATTTTGCAACAAGATTTAAAAGGAATGTTTATTTTAGTCTTAGTTTTCTTGAAAGTCTTTTAGCTTGAGATCTGAAGCTTAAAGGAGAAATTTATAGAAGTGTGAAAGATTGGAGGTGGTTGCCATTTTGTTGGAAGAAGCCAAAACTTTGAGGAGCTACAATTTTTGGACAATT
The DNA here is from genome assembly GCA_963920765.1 of Ulota crispa. NCBI lineage: Eukaryota > Viridiplantae > Streptophyta > Bryopsida > Orthotrichales > Orthotrichaceae > Ulota > Ulota crispa. Next base: position 13,843,436 of record OY987244.1, on the reverse strand, counting down.
ATAAAATTTCTTCTGTAGTTTTTTGAAGTAATAAGTTGCTGTCATAGCTTTCTGAATTATCATCAGTTATTTTATTTGAAGTTTTATTGAAGAAGTTATAATGCATAGAAATTGGAGGTTTGGTTACTCTCTAAAAAATTGAAACCCAAATTTTTATTTACTAAAACTTATGTATAGAATTTTAATTTGTAGTGAAAATTTTAGGAGTTGTAGCCAGTGGTATTATCTTCTGAAATTAATATCATAATTGTTTGTGGAATTCATAAATCAAAAATTATATAGGCTTGAAGATGTAGCAATTAGTTTGCAAGGAGGGAAAAAAGCTTCTACTTTGAACTTACAAACTTTTGGACAATAATTTAGATTCAGTTAAAATTTAGAGGAGTGTTAGGTAATTAGAAGGGCTTTCTAAAATGCTATTATATTTAGCATCTGGATCTTTGAACCACCTGTGACACTAGATAAAAAGTCGCAACCATTCTAGAACTTGTTGATTGTGATTTCTCTCATTGTTTTTTAAAACATGAAGATTTGAAGACATGAAGATATGAAGATTTCAAGATTTCAAGAAGAATTCTTTGGATTTATTTTTTATGTATGTCTGGGATGTAATTTTATTATTCATAGCCGATTTTGGAGATTTGTATGTCATTTTAATTCTATTCAATTTTATAAACTTTGTTGCAGGCAATTTGGATTAAATCAAACTTAACTCTATTTATTGTTGTGGTGACAAAGTGGGATTGATCATTCACATGGTCAAAACTTGTTCTGTTCTCATGATCTGGAGTTTTAGCGAGCAAATTATAAATTTGATTTTAGGGTCTCATCTTTTGGATGACAACTCGTGTCTGCTGTCTTGTTCTACCTATTCTGTATCCCGTGGGCTTTTATCCCTATTTTGACAATTATACTTCCAGAGCCAGGTGTGAGTGCTCAAACCGCCTCCTCGAAAAATAAGCGCAAGCACAATTGGGTTATAACATAAGTTGGAAAGTAAGCTAGTCTCGAAAGAATAGCAAGAAGATGGATTTGGTTGTAGATTTCTAAGTAAAGATGTCTCCTAAGCACTGGATTTTTCTAATAAGCTTACAACATACAATGATAAACAAAATAGCATTGTGTACATAAGGAGCCAAACATTGTCCTGACGTGGCTAAGTGAGAATAAAGTGAAAAGCGAAGTGATCATGCCTCGTCGTGGGGTCTTTCATGCCCTATCGCCTCACCATTGATGACCTCAATGTTGTGGTCAAAAAATAATTACTTTGAATTATTGATAACTCTCAGTTGTTGATGAATAATCACTACACTCCACCAATGGTTGGATCAAGGGTTTCTTGGTGGGCCAGCTTGTCTTTTGTACTCGTGACGAATAATCTCGATATTGACTGGCACCAAGGAAAGAAGTTGAGAATGTACTTGGCCACCTTTCATTAATTACAATAATATCCTTGGTGACGTAAATGGATTTCTTCCCTAGTTCACATGCTAGCTATGACGGGTCCGCTATTCGAACCACTAGATTATGACGCCAAATCAATAAAATCTAGAAGCAATACATTGAAATACGCAAAGGATAATTAATCAATTCTTTGATGCTTTAGTTTAGAAATCCTTACTTATAACAATTGAGTTAGGTGGGCATTTAAAGCTCCGCTCTTTCTTTCGAATCTGAGAGAGATCAATAAAGCACCGAAGGTGAGAGCCGAGGTCATAGAGACCGAAGCCCTGGAGGCCGGAGGTCAAAAACTAAGGTCCTGAGGTCGAGGTCTTGAATGCCAAAGGTCTGAAGGCTGAAGGTTGCCAGCGAGCTGGTACCCTGCTGGCTGGTACTTGGTGCTAGTTGCTACCCGGTATTGGTACCCGGCTACCACTTGAAGGAGGACTCAGACTATTGGTAAGGGCTCCGGACTCGTTATTAAGGGCAGCAGGAGCTCAACTAGTGAGAATTTCGGAGCTAGACTCGAAGTTGAGAGGAATTTAGTAGGACTCAACCAACGTGGGAATGCTGAGAGCTGGACTCAAAGACTGCGGGGTGGCCAAAAGCTCAACCACGTAAGAATGCCGAAAGCTAGACTGAAAGTTAAGGGAAAACAAGGGCTCGACTGGGTGAGAGGGCCAGAGCTAGACTCAAGGACTGAGAGGCAGCTAGAAGCTTGATCGACGTGAGAATGCCACAGCTAGACTCGAGAGTTGAGAGGGACGAGCAAGGGCTTGAGTGGATGAAAATGCCGGAGCAAAACTGAGAGTACAAGAGGAAAGACAAGGGCTTGACTGAAGGTGAGAATGCCGTGGGCTCAAACTCAAAATTGAGAGAAACTACCAGGACTCAACTAGCGTGAGAATGCCGAGAGATAGACTCAAGGACTAAGGGTAGTCAGAAGCTCGACTAATTGTGAGAATGCCGAAGCTAAACTCAGAATTGAGAGGGGCAAGCAGGGACTTGACTGGGTGAGAATGCCATGAGCTCGGACTCAGTATTGAGAGGGACTGAGAGGGCTCAACCAGCTTGAGAATGCTGAGAGATAGACTCGAGGACTAAAGGTAGCCAGAAGCTCGGCTAGCATGAAAATGCTAAGAGCTAGACTTTGAGGACTGAGGGAATGCTAAGAGTTAGACTTTGAGGACTGAGGGGATAGCTAGAAGCTTGACCTAGCGTGAGAATGCTGAGAGCTAAACTCAAAATTGAGAGGGCAGCTGATGGTTGGAGATGATGGGAAGTGCCATGTGCCAAAGGAATCTATAGGCGAGACTATATCTCAAGCCAAGAGACTCAGTTGGCAGAGTGACTTTCCAAAAAGCTTAATTGTGAAATTGAGAGAGCTAGCCAGCGTGAGGCTAAGCTGTCAGGATTCCTCGAGAGCTCCTAGGAGGGCTCGCAATGCAGTGATGAGGTGGTGGCAAGGTTCTAGTAAGCTTATCACTTCTAAAACAAGGCTTCTAAAACATACGGCAAGGAGAGGCTCTCTACTAAGGTGAGATACACAAGGAGGACAATGGGAGTAATAAAGGGAGAACAAGACACAAGTGATGAGGGATGACGAAAGGGCTCTACAAGTGAGAAAGTAGACATGGAAAGAGTACAAGTGATCTAATATAAAAAGTGATGATAACAAGTGATAAGACATCAAAGAATTATGATGAAAGTGATGGTGTGGGAGGAAGCGGACCTCCCTTTATACATTTGGGGGAGGACACCTCAACTCTCTATTTAGGAGATCCATATATCCCTTGAAATTTACCTAAATTCTAAGAAAAACTCAAAATGGATGAAATCTAGATGAATTTGCTCTAACTTTTGGAGCATAGCTCCAAACAACAAATAGATGGTGGAATTGGATTCCTTGGATCCAAAATAGCTGGTTTTGGTTGTTTACACTTCCAATTCCAAGCTACAGGGCATCAGAAAACTTGAATGAAGGGTTAGGGGTGGATGGATGAAAAACCCAGAATTGGGAATTCATCCAAAAATGAGAAGTTGACTTTCCAAGGTCTTCCAACATTGTCAAGAGAGCCGGAAAACACTCCTTGCTTCTGTCAATTGGGCTCCAAATGGATAAGAACTTGAAATTGGTTGTTGCGCGCATTCTTGAAATAAGCTGGATGTGGTTGTTCCAGGCCTTGCCGCTATCAAAACAACTTGAAACTTGGGGGAGTGTTGCAAATCCTTGAGAAACTCTTCCATGATTTTTAGTGGCATTTTATTGCCATTTTTCAACCTCTTTTTGCCGAGGTTGACTAGTAGCCTAGCAAGGTTGACCGCTTCGAATCACGCTCTATAAAGAGCTAAAGGTATTAGGCACCCTGGGTATAGACACACCAAATGTTGTTGTTAATAGTTGTTGGATTGTTAGCTGATGATGTGGCCCTTGGCCATGGCGTAACTAATCCACTCCTAAACTAACCCCTCTCTAATTAGGTTAGTGGGGACTTTTGGAGGGAATCTCAAGCCCCTCGTATGTGCGTCGCTCAAACTAATTAAAAGCTACTAAATTTCACTAAATCACTCCTAATGACTCACCAAATAGAGTAGAGTAAATGGTATACTGCTAACCATTTGGTCTAACTAACCTAAATCAACATAAATGGTTATTCCACTTACATTAATGTAATTTCAAAACGAAATAAAACAAAAAAGAAATTTAGGACTTTTGGTACTGAAGTTGGGACTCACACCAGACACATGTTAGGCCAACGGATGACAGAAGATTGAAGATTCAAGAGTGAAGATTAAAGACTGACAACAATTTTTAGTTAGCAACGCACAATTGCAACTAGACACCCTGCGTGTTCTTAAGGCGCGCTCCTCTCTAATCGATAGCGCCACCTGCTCTTCACTGCGTCATTACTCCTTCTAATGATCCCGTTCCACGCGCCATTGCAGCTCTTTGCATCCGAAGTCCTACCTGCGACTTGCTCAAAGTTTTTGCTCCCGCACCTAAAATTTTACTCCCGCTAGGCATCTCGTTTGTACAATCCTTGAAGATTAAAAATAGAGCAAAAATTGGGCGCGCTAAGAAAAAACTTAGACTCAGGAGGTGACCATTCTGGAGCCCTACTTGGCGAGGCCGCGTCAAAAATCTCCACGCACGCGTCACCGGTGAAGTTATAAAATATGAACAATGCACAAAGGCCACGTCAATAAACTATTTGAAGGGAACCGATGGAGGTGCTCTTACAATACACAAAACACCATTCTCAAAACACCTGAAATCCACAAGAATGGGTTCCACAACCTCATAGAAAGTCAATTCATGTCAAAGCATTTGGAAACCCCAAACACGATGTTAGAATTTCCAAAGCCCGTCAAAGTTCCAAATTTCCAGAGAGTCTATGCATAGGAGGTCTACCAATTAGAGTTTCGACACTAGCAACCGATTCTTGCGAAATGTCCGGTGCAACAATAACGACGGCAGTGCAGGCCGCGGCTCCCTACTAGAGAACAACAGGCATGATCTACATGTCCTATGCTAACACATGCGTGGCCTTGGTACGCACCTGCTTGAAGGAGCCGTTCAAAACCAAGGCACTCCAATGCAAGCATGCTTACTACAAGTTCCAACCATATACCAAAGGCGTTCCGCAAAAAGCACTTATATATATATATAATCTCTTTTTTCTCTAGAATTCTTTTAGTCCTTTGTGTTATGTACTAAATCTCACATTGCGATTTTTGATTGTGTAGTGGTGCGTGAGAGTGGCGCACTTTCTCAAAGCTAGAAACGTTGTGCAATTTGGTGCCATCTAGGTTTTCTGTTCAATACACTTGAGGTAGGATATCTGTCTTGAAATTAGGTCTGAGACTTGTTCTCCAAGTAGTACTCATTGTCAATCACCAGGTTCCTGAAGGTTTATTCTTCTGCTACAACTGTAAAATCTTTTCTTTGAAACTTGGCGCATGTCTTTCAAGTTAAGGTGTCTTATTAATTCTGATGTCACTTATTGAGAATGTTCAATTTTTCTAGCTACCAGGTGCTAACCAGTTAAGCTTTGGCAACATCTAGACTTTTGCAAATATCTTGCTTCTGTTTAGGTAGGTTATTTGTATAGCAGGAAATTAGGTCTGAGACTTGTTCTTTGAGTAATGCTCATTAACCCCTAAATGATAGACCTATGACCACTACTTTTAAGCTTTGGTGCCTTTCACTTAATTTTTTGTCATTTGGCAAGTAGATTTGAACAAAAAAATTTAAATTTATTTTTCAAAAATGAAACTACATGTCTTCTACACTTCATACAAAAAAGGATTTAATTTGTGCAAAACTGTTTTTTTTGGTGAATTTTTTGAAGAAAAAGTGAAGAAAAATCCCATCAAATAAAAGATTATTTCAAAAAATCTGAAATTTCAGCATGTGTGTATATTATAATGACAAACATCATGGTGCAAACTCAATTTCCGTGTCATTTTATAATTAGAAAATAATAGACATTGAAAGTACATTCAAAGTTCAAATTGCAATAAAATATTCAATATTAGGAAGTTTTCCAAAATTCAAATTGGAGTAGAAATTAGAGTAGATGGCCTTCATTGTGTTAGTTGGGCTCAAATTCAAAAAATATCATTTTTGTGGAGAAATTTCAGATTTAGAGCAAGGAGCAACAACTTCCCAAATATACTAAAATAGTATATTTTGTGATCTGTTATTTTTACTAACTTCTCATTTATATAAAGAGAAACACTAGCAAAACTACAAATTCAATTGAATACTCCTCATAATTCAACATGATAAATCACCAACAAAATATGGATGAAAAAATGTTTTTCAAAATCTTTCCAGTTCACTAAACATTTGTTCAAGCGCCAGTGAGTGGCGCTGCCAACGCTTTTGGGTTAACAATCACTAGGTTCCTGAAGGTTTATTCTTCTACTGCAACTGTAAAATTTGTTCTTTGAAACCTAGCGCATGCCTTTCAATTTAAGGTGCCTTCTTAATTCTGATTTCACTTATCAAGAAAGCTTGATTATTTTTAGTTAGCAGATGGTGCTACGTAGTTAAGTTTTGGCAATATCTAGATTTTTTTCTGTTTGAATTTGCAGATATCTTTCTTCTTGTTGGGTAGGTTATTTGTATAGCAAGAAGTTAGGTCTGAGACATGTTCTCCAAGTAGTGTTCATTGTCAATCACCAGGTTAGGTCTGATACCTATTCTCCGAGTAGTACTCATTGTCAATCGCTAGATTCCTGATGGTTTATGCTTCTGCTGCAACTATAAAACATTTTCTTTGAAACTTGGCGCATGTCTTTCAAGTTACAACGCCTTCTTAGTTGTGATGACAATTATCAAGAATGTTCAATTTTTCTACTTAGCAAGGGCTAACTAGTTAAACTTTGGCGATAACTAGATTTTCTATTCAAATTTGCAATTATCTTGCTTTTCTCTAGGTAGTTTATTTGTGTAGCAAGAAGTTAGGTTTGAGACTTGTTCTTCAAGTAATGCCCATTAACAATCACATGCTCCAGTTGTTACAATGTAAGTGAAAATCATTTTTGCCAACACTTGGCGCATGCCTTTCAAGTTTGATTGTTTTGGGGATGTCAAGTTTGGTGCTGAAGAAAACAATGATCCTGTCTCAGTCACTAAGGTAGAAGGCTCATAAATTAACCATGTAAGGGCTAAAACTCTATTTTGGAGAGGTGGAACTTCTTGTAATATTTTTTAGTAAATTTTCCTTGAAAGACAAGAAGAATTGACATCTCACACAAGTTGTTTCATATTTTTTTAGAGTTTTATGGAATTAATTATGAAATTTTGAAGCTAAAGTGGCATAGGGCTCTAAAACCACCACCTCCTCAAATGTACACTATTTATACATTTTGAAAATTTATGAAAAATGACATGTGCAGAAGAAGTGTATTTCAGAGTGAGCGGTTTTAGAACCTGAACGTTTATGAGCCTCCTACCTTAGTTTTGGAGAGGGTTATGGACTCTAGAGCAAGGAGGTTCCAAGGATATTATATAGTTTCCACTTGGAATATCATTTATTGAAAATTGCAGTTGCATTACATCCATGTCTTTTCATGTTCTTCTCTCAGTCAAAGTTGTTTCTATGATTGAGGTGTAATTGTAATTTCATTGTTCCTTGGTTACGTTAATTAAATTAGGATGTGCAGTAAACTCCAACTCATTTTCACTTATTTCTTGGTACGTTGGACAAATTGGGATCGTAGAGAATTTGAAAATGCTTATTCCTGTGAAAAGCTTTCAAATTCTATGTCCATTGATTTTACTCCAATGCTTAATTTGTTTAAATGAATTTAGTATTCTGCAGCTACATACCTTGTGTATGTTATATGGAGTAGGAATCTCTAAGGGTATATGTTCCCCTGAGCCAATGAATGTGGAAAACTGGCAATTAGGGTAAGACAAACCAGGTTGTTTTCCTAAGGACTGATTAAAAACCTCAAATTAAAAGTAAATTGTTGAGCTGTATTTCAAATCTGTCTTATTTCAAGTACACAAAATAACCAAACATATCAATAAAAATTTGATAAAAAACCTAAAGAACTACAGATATTGGATTATTTGTCTTAGCCCCTAAATGCCCAAGGGTGTTTTTCTTGTTTTTTGGGAGGTAGTTTTGAAGTTTTGAATTGTCTTTGCAAGATCATTATTGAACATCAAAATAAATTGTAACCATACTTGATTGAATGTGGATGAGTATGGAAGTTTTTGGTTTTCTTGGAGCTGCCCAAAACTTCTAATGCAAATTGGCAACCCTTGGATACAAAATTGGAAACAATCACTTAGGATACTTTAGTGTTTATTGTTTTTACTTGGTAACTAATTGGCCCCCTTTCCAAATCCATGACCATAGTTTCACAAATGATCTTGCAATGCAATTGTCAAAGCACAACTGCCTAATACAAAAAAAAATCTTAGCTTCAATTATTGACCAAAAATTATTATAAAAGAAAGAAAACTCAAATATGAATGAATTCTAATTTTTATAACAAAAATGTTCCAAGTGAAATTACTCCAAAAGCAATTTTAGATTTTGTTAAATGACAAAATTTCAATAAAAGTGCCCTTTCTACCCAAGTGAGTGCCCAAGGGAAATTTTCACTTTATTCTTGACTTGATACTCAATGTGGTAGCTTGTCATAAGCTATGTGACACTATTCATAACACAAGAGGTATGCTTGCAGTTTAGCTTTCACCAAAAACAATTGGAATAAGGTATGAAGTAAATCAAAATTGGATGCTAAAGCTAACTTTAACTAGCTCCATAAAAAAAACCGTAAAACAATCAAATTTGTGCCTTCAATAGGGTTTCAAAGTTTCCTGACATTTAATAATAACCTTACAAGGACAATTACAAATTTCAAAACCACCTTATGAAAACAAGAAAAACTTTCTTGGGTATTTAGGGGTTAAGTTGTAAAGACAAAATATTGGAATATGCCATAAACTTTGCAAATCCATTTGTGGACTTCACCAGAGTTCTTTTCTCTAGCAAATATTTTCCTAAATCTTACCTCAAATTGCCTTTGGCTACCATTACACTAAGAAATTCAGGTAAAAAAGCGGATGAAATTATCAGATCTCTCCTTGAGCAAAAACTTGATTTGCCAAAATTTAAATGAAAGTAGCTTATATTAGTATTTTTTGAATGAACTTGCACACATTGTTCATTCTACCCAATTTTAGCCAAATTTTCCTTACCTGCGTGCATTCTAGGATATGGGTCGCTCTACCCTGACCAAAACTAAAAAAAACACTAAACTTCACTTAAATTTCAACCCCTAAATGTTCAATCAAAACATCAAATTTTGATGGGCAGAACATCAAAATTGGGTGCCTTGGGCATTTAAGGTTTAAAAGGAATTTATCCATGACTAAAGACCTCAGACATACATTGCCATACATCACCATACATCACCATACATCCCCATCCCCATACATCCCCATACATCCCCATACATCCCCATATCCATACATAGGCATCCAATCGTGGCGCTCTCGGGAAAAAGTTCGCACGGTAACAGGTCGTCAACCTGCTCGTTCACCGCGGATGTTTGCGGCAAAGACGACGCGAACTGCGCTGCTGCTGCTGCGTCAGGGTTTCCTTGTCCGCAATACTGCAGCGTCGAAGACATTCGTCTTGCTTTTCCAATCCGCATTTCGATTCTTGAACTCGAAGGCGCGATTTCGTTAGTAGTCGGTGAAGACGCCCGTTGCAGATTTTCTCTTCGCACAATTTGCCGTGAGACTCGAGTGACAGGGGCGGACGTAACTTTTAGTGCATGTGAGCCAGCAGCAATGGCGGAGGAGAGTCAGGCGCAGAAGCGCGCAGCAGCAGATGCGTATGCGTTCAATGAGGACTCGCGATGGATTGATTACTGGAACAACGTCCTCATTCCACCTCAAATGAGTGCCCGCTCGGAAGTTCGGCGTCATTTTCAGCTCAAATTTTACCAGCGTTTCATCGTACGTATCATTCCTAATTCCACATCTCCTTCTCTCTCTCACTCTCCTTTTTTTATTTTGATTTTTTTGCTAAAGAAAGTGCTAACACCAAACCTTCGTTATTTAATTGAATTACGTTTATATTTATTCCGTTTCGCAGTCGGGGTTTCGGAACGGAGTTAGTTAGTGAAGACCAGGGTTTAAGTGCTGAAGAGGCTTACCTGGACGTTTTTTATATTATCCTCGCCTCAATGCTGTGCTATGTCGTATGTTACGAGGCGATATTGTTGGCAGAACTTAAGACTGTCGTATTGATCTCTTAATATTTCTCTTAAACTCTTATACTTTTCTTGTTTGTATCTATTCAATTTTTAAACTGGAGCTTGTATATGCTGTAAACTTTTGGAAGATTTTTAGCGTGTCTGGGTTTTTGAGCAGGACTGACTGTGTAGACCAAACCTCCCTAATTTCACTCCTCGATTAGCACGATTCTTTTGCAGGGAACGTGTGTGTTGAGTTTTCAATTGTCTGCAGAATTGTCACTACCGCACGCTATAATACCACAAGAGATCGCAATGCAAACGTGTAGAGGGAATTTAGTGTGATTAGGGGTGAGATGAAGAGGTCAGGATTTTAGAGGCAAGGGCTTTATACTTCGTCTTTGTAATGTCGCTTGTCCATGTAACATGTCACGCAATGTTCTTATACCTCCATATTATTACGAATTTTTTTTCTTCCGCGATGAGAGGGGTTGTATATACTTGTTTGTTTTATCAAATTGCGACGACATCTGAAGATTTACTGAAGCGCAATCCGGCCATTAGATTGTTAATACGTATTGCTAGGTTTCTAGTTACTGACTTAGGTTCCAGTTTTAATTGATCCGTTTTTCTTTTTCTAGAGAGTAACAGGCAGGTTTTATGTTTTTTTTTGCACAGGATCCTGAACTTGAAGTGCAATCTCTTTCAAGCGTGAGTGAGAGCTCCAGGGATAGTTCCGCACCTGCTCGTCCTTCTGTAACTGTCCAACAACGTCCAGCTAGTACAAGAGGAAGCACAGGTACACTTGACTTTCGAACGGAACTTGGTGGTCCGTGCCTTCGTATGTATCTGAGATGACACTAACTGCACTAACGAAATCTTTTTCACCGTATCAAGGCTAATTAAACATAGGATTTGGTGTGTACTTAAACGAAAAAGAGCAGCTTCTTGTCTAGTATGTCTGAAGATCTTCAACGAAAGATGTTCGAATACGACGGATTCATCAAAACCCCTGAGAAAATGCAGTACACAACATTTGTGTTGGTATTATATGTGATCTCAGGCAGTAATATTGTTCATAGCTAATCAGTGTCCTGGAATTGCTGATATCTCTGAAGAGACGATTCAGCAACTGAATATGACACATTACAAACTGAACTTTTAACACCGATATGCTATGATTGCAGCTCAGAGCACGGCTGGAAGTGTTCCGCCACGACCTCCTCCACGGGCTGCTCCTCCAGTTAATGGCAGTCTTCGGCTTGACCAGAAATCTTTCCAGTTTCTGAACAATGGATGGGTAGGTTGTCTCAAAATAAAATTATTTTGATCATAGCTTTTACAGATTTGTGATGTTACAATGAGGTTGCCGGTGCACTCCTGCACTAAAGGTATCTGTGGCCTGGAGATGCACTGTTAGCTTGAGATTTAGTTTTCCTGAGATTGGGATGCCATGTAGACAGCCTACTAATTCCTTGTATTCTACAGTTCTAGTTTCTTTTTTGCCTGTTAGTGACTAACTATCCTTTTTGGGGTCTAACGCAGATTGTTGTCATGGCAATTCTTGCCGTATTTCCACTTTCACTACGAGGTGTATCTGATCGAGGATATCGCTTTTCATTAGCGGGCTCTGCCGTTGCGTGTGCTCATTCTCTCTACCTAAATAACGGGGTACAGATGTTGCTTATTTTACCCTTGGTCTTTATGGTTGCTCATGATGAATTTGAAAGACAGGCTGTCTACTAGGTCACTAGACATCGAGGTCCTAAGGTGTGTTGAGCAAATGAGAGTCAACAAAAATTGGATATGAACTTCTGTGTGTATTTTGTATTGGTTCTAAAGTCTTGCTTTCATATTGAAATCTGTCATGCTGAGGGTGCTTTTTTTGGTGCTTTGGAGAAATATAGGCTCTTATCTCTCATTTTTTCTTGGGAAAGTTTGCATTGGTGCTGTAATGCTTTTGACAATCATTAACTCTGGACATTAGGATGCTTGCTCCATCCAAAAGTTCGAAAGATCAGTGCGTTTTATTTTTGATGCATAATACAATTTTAACCTTTGTATGCAATTTTGATTTGCAATGATTTTGTATTCTGATCGAAGGTGAGGTTCGTGTTATGTGCAGAGACCTCGTACTTGGAATTTGCAAGGTTTTCAGCAATGGATGCAGGCTATAGTACCTTCTAAGGATTTTCTGTCATTAATGTACTCAATTATATTCCTCTCATCTATTCACCCTGTCAAGTGTAAGTATCTCTTCTTTCCTCATATTCCCTTTTTAAATTGCGTCATTGCTTGATGTATATTTTCCCAGGAGTGGGGATTCTTATTTATCAGGTATTAGCTCGTCAGTACTATAATCAGTAACTTGTATAAGCGTCTCTCAACTATTTTTAATTTAAATTCAATCTTGAAGTGTTTTGCTGAAGAGCTCCGTCATGAACGCAGTTGCGGTGGTTCCTGTCCTTTGCCGGTCTTTGGAGCAAGCCGGGATGTATCTGCGGACAAATTTCAGTAACGCTAAGCTGTACAAGTAATTTTTAGCAGATTTTTTACTAACAGTAATCTACTTTCTGATGTCCTGTGTATCGTCTCTTTTTCATGTTTGTAAAGCATCTACTTTACTTAACCTCGTTTACTTTTTACGCAGCATGGTATCATGGTTAAGTTGTATAGAATTCAATTTCCCACCGTTTAAGAAATAATCTGTAATTTGATGAACAGGAGGTTTCTACAGAGGCCTTGTGACTTGCTGGCCAATAACCGGACAAAGTTGCATTTGGCAAGTGCCAATGCAGAGATTGGAATTGGATTTATGTCAATTTTCATGATTCTCACGTAAGTCCTCTTTGGCATAATCGTAGTCAGTCTTAGGTTGTGCTTGCTGGATTTGTTACACGCTTTCTCTTGTCTTAAGAACTTTGACGTCTGCTTTAGTATGTGCACCTGGTCCTTGAGGATGATGCACCTCCGTAAGTTTTCTTTGTCAGAGTAGCAAACGCATCTTAGCTTTGTAGGAGTATCTGTTTTATATTCTAAGTAATACGATTATTCACCCCGTTCACTTTTGAAGTTCTTACAACATAATGTCCTGCTCTATTTGCAGACCTCAACGCAATATCGTTCAAGCTTTGATCTACTGGCAGGTAACCACTACTTACAAATTTTCCATCTCATCTGGGTGATGTAAAATGTTGTCAATTTTAGCCACTAAACAACATAAGATGTTTATGATTCTGAAAAGTCGATCTGCCGGGTGAAAGAGTTTAGTCCTATCGTAAGGTTTTGTATCTCTGATCCTATGAGGTTTATGCTTTATGTGTGCTGATTTTCCAGCTATTGAGGCTCTACTATAAAGCACCAAGCACTTCCATGTATCATCAACATACTTGGGCTAGAATAGGTGCACGTGTCAATCCTCTAATTCATCGCTTTGCACCGATTTTGGAACGCCCACTTGATTATGTGCGGAATTGGTTCCTTAATTAGGTAAGACGTTTATAAAGATTCACTTCCTCTGGTTTTTCCAGTTTTTGAAGCTCTCTGCTTCATAGCCAAGACTGTTTTTTATTATTTTAGAGCTTTCTGCCTTTTGTAATGATTTATTTAAGTCGAGCATTCTTTGTGTCTGTGACGTCATTCTGGGGTCCTCATTGTCGCTTTTATCATTTATTCTGACCTGAACCTCTTTGCAAGTATTCTATGATTTGGAACGTGTGGTTTAAGCATCAATAGTTCAATTCAAGTAGATGTGCTCACAATTGCATGATTACCTCTGAACATTTGTAATATAATGCAGGATTTACAACGATATTTGCACATAGCTTCCTAATTACTAAAAGTTCAGTTGTTTTTAGATTTAAAGTATGATTACCCAAAACCAACACCACGTACCATTATCATACGTTTAAACCCCTCAATGTATGATTGTGGTACATAATGTTGATTTCTTTGTATGTTTCAGATCTTGTCTCTCCATTTAAGCTTCAGTTTATTCTTTTGTAGAAAGATTAGTTTAGATTTCTAACTTTTTATTTTGCCATATCCAATAAAGATCATTCCAGCTTTTCATCATAGCATAATAGAATTAAACATAAGCAGTACTTATATGCCCTGGATATTATTGAGAATCACGAGACTTAGTTTTGACGCCTAGTTAGACGTACGATAAATAAGAAATCAAGTGCAAATGAGCAAATAAGGTGCCTTTTGTGTCCCTTGGGCAATGATTGAAGAGTTCAACTTTTCTATATAAATATAGGGAATTGCTAAAGCCACACCCAAAATTGCTAATGTCGCACCCCTATAACCATGTATATTGCAAATTTAATGCTACTTTTTTATTCAAGTGGTCCATCATTCACTCAATCAAGGCATTCCCACCTTATTGAAAGAAAGAAAAACAAATACAATTTCTTGTTAAACTTTTATTGCACCATTGTTAAATTTTTAATGTATTTTTGCTTTAATTTTTTTAAGAATTCTATATTTTTAGTTTCAAATTTAAGCACCTCCAATTTTTTTAAATATAGTGTTAGAATGATGAAGGTGAAACAAATCTTTTGATTCAAATTTAAAAAATCAAATTTAAATTCTCATGGTCCATACTCAAAGCACACCTTGGGATGTAGTGTTAGCAATTTTGAGTGTGGCTTTAGCAATTTTGACATGTAGTATGTTATGTTTTTTAGTATTTTGTTCTCAAAACATAGAAGCTAAATACAAAAATCTACTTGAGATTTAGATTTTGATCATAGTGATTTTATAAAAATTTTGCAACGTATGGTTTCTTCTTTCATATTTGATATCTTTTGAAATATATTTTTACTTACCTTTGGAAGTTTTACAGTAAATCTTTGGAATTCTATACATGTGGAAGTAATGTTTTTTGATCAACTGGACACAAACGGGTCAAATTGTCTACTCAACTAATTTCAATAAGAGGTTCTTTCAAAATTAATTGGAACGGTATCAATTATAATTATAGATGGATGTGCTATAATAAAGCAGACATATCAATGTATTGGAGAAAGATGTGATCTTGTAAGGAACATGTGCTATGGCCACTTTTCATATAAGTCCTTGGTCTAAGGTCAATTTTTTTTATAGTCAAGTTTTGTTTCTTTTGGTTACTAAATTATAATAGAAGGGAAATTTATAGAAAGAAATGGCCTAGCCAAATATTACATTACGCAATATGCTAATGCTAAATATATAATTTGCTACTTAGAAAGAATGTGTGTGGTTTGGAACAAAAAGAGGAGGTTATGCAAGTCTATTAATGTTGTTAGGATGGAAAATTTTAAAGAATACTTACATGTATTGAGCTTTTGAAAAGGTGTGGCATGTGGGTATTAGCCCTCTTAAATTCAATTTTCATTTTTATCTTCACTTGCTAAGATTGTGGATTGTTGGTCAAAAAAATTGCTATATACCTTGTATTTTGTAGAGGGCAAGTTGTAATAGTTTGTCTTTTTGTTTAGTATGTTGCCTACAAATTTTCTTTGGCTAGAATCTTTTAGCTACATGTCTTGCAACTTATTGAGATATAAATGGCAACTTTCAAGTTTTTTTTATATATTCTCCAACTATGTGAATTGGTGATATCTAAAATCAATTCTCCATATTGTTTTATTTTGTTAGTTATCATGTTGAACTTGGACATTTGCAAAGTGTAAACTAACAATGCAAATTGAAAATATATAGCTCTACAATGGCAATACAACAAAAATGGAAGCAAGAGTAAATATTTCATGCAAATGATAGCTTTTAACACCAGTAGTTCTCCAAGGGTTGATTTCATCTCACATTCCCAATGCTTGTGTATACAAATGATATGATGTCAAACCTGCAATTCCCTTGCTTTTGTGGAGAAAGTAGTGCAAAAACTCATCAAGCAACAAGGTCCAATAAAGTTGCAATTTTGATGAAGTTGACAATTGCAATTGCTGTCAAGAGTTACCAAAATGGGAACCCACATTTTACCCTTTTGATCCTACCAAAGACAAAGTGACACTCAACTTCTAGCTTGAATGCAAAGTGGGGGGAAATCAAATATGATTTTTGGTTACTCAAGTTGTTTAGGTTTGAGATCTCAACAACTACTAGGTCACACCCCAAATTGCACCTCATCTCACAAGTAGTTTGACTCTTGAGATTTTGGCTACTATTTATTTATTTATTTATTTATTTTACAATATACTTTTAGCACAATCAAAGTTGAGCTAAAAAATTTAGGGAATTTAGCCAAAAATATTACCACTAGTGAGTATGTTCCTTTATAGTGGAGTATTGTGCATTGATTGTGCTTATGTTATTATACTAGTTGCATATCAATCAAAATTCTTTTTCCCATGAGGAATTTTTCATTAACTATTTTATACTTGAGAAGGAATCTATACCTATTAGTGTTAATATGTTAAAGGGGAGGAGGAAGAGAGATTTGTTAGTTATTAACTTTTCACTAGTAAATATATATCTTTCAAATGGTCATGTTGGAATTTCACTTCATAATGAGTACAATTAGAAAGAAAGAAAAAAAAATGGAATACACACAAAGTAGTATCTTCATGGTAAAACAAATGCAAACAATGACTTGCATTTTTGAAACTTGGACTTTGCAATGCCCATATTTAGTTAAATCTAGCAGATGTGCAATGCTTTGATGAATGTATGATGATTTTATGACAGATGTTCATTCATCTCAAAATAGTCTTAAGCCTTGAATGCCCCATGTCTTGAACACCCTAGAGGACCAAAATCATCCTCACATGATTTCACAAGCCTCTTTAAGGTACAATATCTTATTTTTTGACCTTGCTCTAAATTGCATTTATCGATGCATTCAAGTGGTTCATGCAAGTAGAGTAACCACAAGGCAAGTCAAATGTTGTATGAGTGCTTTGAGAGCCTCAAATGGGTAGAACACCATATAGGGCAAGGTGGAAAGCAACGCCTTACAAAGTGCAAGTGGTCAATATTTCTTGCAGGTTTTCTTGTGTGTACTTTGTGTTTGTAAGAGATTGGTTGATAAGGGTTCAAGCATGTTCCAAACCTCTATTGTGGCAAATCTCACTAACTATGCCACAGTCATTGTTTTTAGCTCAACAACAACTTGAGGCCTTGGAAATTACATTCAAAGAAGTATGGACGCAATATTGGTTAATTTGAGAAAAAAATACACAATATTAGGACTTGGAATTTATGCTTTTAAGAGATTTTTGGTGATTTAGAGTGAATTTTATGATGATTTCTTCCAAACTTTAGATCAGTGATAAAATATCTTGGAGGAATTATGAAAAACTCACTATAAATCACCAAAATATTCTCACAAATGTAAAATTCAATATCCCTAAAAGCTGTTTTGGGAAAGACTTTTTCCCAAATTAACAAAAATTATGTTAGAGCTAAACTTCATTAATTTGCAAGTGTATGCATTCACATCTAATCTTGTTACTCACAAAATTTGAGGTGAATTGAGGGCTTTTGAATTTTGTAAAAATCATTAAATAACAATTACTTGCCAAAAAATGAGATTTTGGCATCAAATGTTATTTGATCAAATTTCATAATTTCCCATCTCCCACAATTAATTATTCCCAAATTTTGCAAATTGTTTCCCAAGTAAGTGTCCCAATGTATTCAATGATCAACTTTTATGGATCATCCAAATGGCTAAGATATGATGCATCAAAGTTGTAAGTCTTCTAAAACCCTAATTTTGGTGAAAATGACTTAGGTGCTTAGAGGTATATGTAAATTTTGATGTTCCAAAAAGTGCAAGAGCGGACTAAATTCTACAAATAAGAATGACATTAATATTCAAAACTTATTACATTATTATGTTACATTTTTTCAGTACTATTTCTATTTTTAACATGTGTGAATCATTTTAAATTTGAGCTTTTTAAAAACAACATACGTTACAATTTGCACTCTAAAGTTCTAGTAGACAAGGTAACACGATATGTCTCCATGCACTTTCAAAAATTTATCTTATCCTGATAAGAAAGCACAAATTTCTTCTTATGATACCAAGTCATAACTGATTAAATCTTGTTTGAGCAACTCTCAAAATAAATGGATAGAAACAAAGTTATGTTTGGGATATCTTGGAGGATTTTGATGAGCTTTTAAATGTAAAGATGATAGCTTCTAATTTGTGCCCATAGACATGTACCAAACTTACTCATCAAGTAGTAAGTCTTACGATATTCATTATTTTGAGAAAAAGTCTTTCCCAAAACTGATTTTGGGATATGAAATTTTGCATTTGTGAGAATGTTTTGGTGATTTGTAATGAGTTTTTTAATAATTCCTTTAAGAAATATAGTTGTTGATGTAAGGTATTGAAGAAATTATCGTAGAAGTCACTCCAAATCATCAAAAGTTGCTTAATCCCTAAAAAAATAATTGCCCCCCTCGGGGATTAATGGGATTTTGGGCATGTACTTACAACTAAGCTACTTTGTGTGATTTTTTGAATCTTTTATGGAAGATGGGGAATTCAAAGATCTACATGGGCATCTAATTTTTTCTTCATTTCAAAATTTATTGAAGAAGTCAGAAATGAATTTTTGGAAAACAAGGGAGGGCGGGCAGCACAAAAACTTCTTTAAATTTTGTATTTTTAAAAAATAAAAATTTGAAATTGGTTCTTTAGAGTTACATGTATGTGGGAAGTTATTAACCATTCAATTTTGATTGATGAGATGAAATTTATGAGAAGCTTTAGTTTATTGGTAGGTATGGAGTATCTCAAAACTATACCTATCCGCAAACTAAATCTTCTCATAACTTTCATCTCATCATATCAAAATTGAATGATTAAAAGCTTCCCACATACATGTACTTCTAAAGGACCAATTTCAAATTTTTATTTTTTAAAAACACAAATTTTAATGAAGTTTTTGGGCTGCCAGCCCTCCTTGTTTTCCAAAAATTCACTTTTAACTTCTTCAATAAATGTTGGAATGAAGTAAAAATTAAATACCCAAGTAGATCTTTGAATTCCCCATCTTCCATAAAAGTTTCAGAAAATCACACAAAATACTTAGTTGTAATGTAGGTACATCCAAGCCATTAAGTGTACCTACCTTAAGTACATGCCCAAAAACCCATTTGCCCTTTGAGGGGACAAGGTCCTTTAGGGGTTAAAGACAGACTATCCTAAAATCTTAAAATTACTTTTTTTTTCCCAAATTAACAAATATTGCATTGAGTTCAATGCACAAGAACCCATCAATATTTCAACAAGGTAATGAATATGACTAGTACCACATTGTTAAGTGGTTAATTTTGAATGATCTTGCACAATAATGGATAAAGGCTTCAAAATTGATTTGACCAACCTAGTAGCATCATCAAATTCATCTTAGCAAAATGGTAAAAAATATCTCAACATTTATTCATCTCAATGACTCATTTTAGATTAAAGAATGATTTCAAACGTTTGTTACTTACAATCAGAAAGCACTCTTTAAAAACAAAACAAAACAAAACAAAACAAAACTCTTATAAAAGTTTCATTAGATAATTCTATTATAGAGAAATATAATTGCTAGAATGTACGCATTGCTAAAATTATGGAAATAGAATTGTGCAAAATATATTAATCTGACTCTTTGTTCAAAGGTTCTGTTGGAACAATGATAGAGAACAGATTTAGACGTATTTTTGTAACATCATTTCGATGAGATCTCTACATTTCAATAAAGTTTTTTTAAATACATGATTACAATTTAGTTTGTAATCAAAGTCAAAAAGAATTTTGATTTTCAATTTTAAACCTTATATCAAAATATCACTTATAAAATTATAGAATTGATGGAGGCAACTAAGGTAGGTATACTCATACCTGACCATGTACCCAATTCCATCACTATGTATTCATGGTGGTCATCTTAGAATTGAAATGACCACCTTGGGTACATAGTGACAAAATTGGGTATATGGTCATATATGGGTATATATACTTGTCTTATATGAATACAATTTCAACTCTAAAGTCTACAAGCTTTATTCATTCACCAACTCCAAAACTTATCTTCCATGCTACATTTTCTAGTGGATTTTTGTAAATCTTCTTTAATTGAGAGCCATTGTAACTTTTGGGTTTATAATAGGAAATTGCTAATGCCACACCCAAGGTGTTTTTTGAACATGAAATGTGAGAGTTTAATGTTGATTATTTTTATTTGGATCAAAAGATTTATTTTACTTCTATTGTTTGAAGGCCATATTCTAAAAAATTGGAGGTGCCTAAATTTGAAACTAAAAATAGTAGGACTTTTGAATTATTTGAAGCAAAAATACATTAAAAACCAGCAATGGTGCAAAAAAAGTTCAAAAAAAAATTGTATTTGTTCTTCTTTCTTCTAAAGAGGTGGTAATGTTGTGATTGAATCAATGATGGACCACTTGAATTAAAAAAATATTATTAAATTCTCAAATCACATGCCCATAGGGGTGTGACGTTAGCAATTTTGGGTGTGGTTTTAGCAATTTCCATATAATACTCTCATCAATTTTGAAACTAAAACCAAAACCTCATGTTTCTTCATTGAAGCAAGCCCTTCATACTCCCTTTTTAAAACAAGTTAATCCCCAAAGGACCAAGCCCATTTTTTCTCAAAATTGCCATTTCTAGTCATTTGATCCCCAAATAGA
This sequence comes from Ulota crispa, assembly GCA_963920765.1. NCBI lineage: Eukaryota > Viridiplantae > Streptophyta > Bryopsida > Orthotrichales > Orthotrichaceae > Ulota > Ulota crispa. The sequence goes on along the minus strand of OY987244.1, from coordinate 13,822,598 downwards.
ACCAAAATCTATGTTGGAAAGATCTAACCCTAGGATCTTGCATAGTTGCACTAGAGTTATGCAAGAAAACATTGTGAAAGTTACATGAGACTTGTCTATAAGGTAGCAACACCCATAATCGTCACCGTACCCATAACCATCACTTCTAAAATCTTGGAAAATCTGTGGAAGTGAATAGGTGTAATTGCAATGATGTACAACATGTGAACATGAAACCTTAGTGTTGGTATTAGGTGCATTTGAAGTTGGCTCTTTAAAAATTCACAACTTAGGCTTGGTTCAAACTAGCGGCCAGCTGAAATATTCTTGAACAAGATTGGTTGAAATTTTGTTTTCCTCCAGGGTTGGGTTCAGACTGCGAGTTTGTCCAGTACCTTTACATCCAACTTCACCAACCTTGGACCACCTTTATAGCCACGGCAGCTGTGAAGATTTGGGGCCTACTCCAAGGGTAATATCAAACTTGTCCGGGAGAGGCACACTCTTGGATGACGCAGGATTACACGGAAAAGTTTCCGTCGGACGAACTACCGGCAGAGGTGCCAGTTTTGGTACTTTGTCCTTTCGGTAGTCTAAACCAAGCCTTACTCTCACAGTATCCAAATAATACATTTGAAAAAGCAAACGCATCATTTTCTCTTGCTAATAGGATCTTATAATTTGCTAGATGTTTGTATAAACTTATCACATTCAAAACCCTTAATTTGACGGTTATGGGCGCTCCTACCTTATAGATTGAGAGATATGGTCGTTTAAAGTTAGATAAAAGTATTTTGACCTTACCCAAAAAATTAAGGTCCCTATGACCACATGTTGTGGACATTTTTTGCAACTTGGGTGTTGCAAAGAGTTGTTCAACATGCTCTAAATCATGTTAGGCATTTCTCCACAAATTTCCAAGGCCAACAAACACATAGAACACACTACGCATGGCCTTGCATAGCAAACATGTGCTTGAAATTCACACAGCATTGAGGTTTTTTGCAAACCTAATATTCAAAAGATATTTAAAAAAAACATAAATCTAAGGATTGGATTTGAAGATTTTAGCCATATTTTTACAACCACAAAATTATAAATAAATAAATAAATAAATAAAAGGGAAAAAAACCATATCTCTATGAATTTTTGCAACTCAAAGCCTAACATATTTGACTATTTGTCTTGTATACAATTACTTTGAACATATTCTAATGAAAGATCATGCCTTCATTAGTTGCCTTTGAAAGAAGTCAACAAAAAATGATAATTATGCTCCACCTGCCCCTCAAACAAAAAAATCCATAGAACACTAGCAAATTTTGAATTGTAAATCCAATTTCAATGAAGATTATATCTCCACATAGCCCTTGCAAGCTTTTTTTCAGAAAAAATATATTTAAAAATTTGATCAAGCAATCCAACGGAAAAAACCTGCCTAAAATCCATTTGGTGCCTCGCATGGACAGTGGCCCTTTCGGTGTTAAGGTGAATTTCTTGTACTTGATTGTACTTGTAATGGAGTTGTATCTTCCATTCTTCACAAGTTATTTTATGATTGGTTAGTCAACTATTTATTGGATGCACATGGAATGTACTTGGGTTGCATGAAATTGAGGCATGGATGAAATATCATGAATAAATTGGGCTGCATTGAGGATTCCCTTGTAACATTTCCAACATTGCCTTACAAAGGTTTGAGTCGACATGCTTCAAGCATGGATGATAAGTGTTTTAAGTCCCTCAAAAGACTCTTATAGCACTCCAATTTAGTGTGTCAAGTAATGGTCTTTCAAAACACTTTTCATCTTAAGTTTAAAAAGCTTTATCATGTATTCTCCTTGGTGAGTGGTCAAATGATTATCTATGGGACACGCTTGAAGTGCAAGGGTCATGTTGGAAGTGCAAGAATGGAGAACAAATTTTTTTGAGGGGATGCCTTGGAGTGTGAAGTTTGAAGTGCAACGCTGCAGATACTCTTTGGAAGGTCAGACGGCACATTCTGAATCTATCCCCACCCATGCATGCAGGGCGCCAGGGCCGTCCAAAAATAACTGATGCTTGCCAAGAACGAGTCCTCCTAGGGAATTCTTTTTGTTTTTCCATTCGTTGAGTGCCACGCGCCCCAAAGGCAAAAACAAAAGATTATGGATAAAATCACCCACGTGTGCACCTTCATCCATAATAGCAGCTATTATTAACAACTTCCATCCAAATAATTACAGACATAGCATTTCAGTGAGAGAGATTTGACAACTTCATCAAGTTTACCCACTCATTTCAATAAGTGTTAACCCCTCAAGGACCAAGGGTGTTCTTTGAGAAAAAATATCAGAAACTGCCAACTTTTAGTGCATTGCCCAAAGCTGAAAATAATTTGTTTTCCCTGTATTTTAATTGTACAAAAGTGTGTTAACTCCTAAAGTCCTAAGGGTGTTGCAAAGAAAAATAAGACCAAAACTGTCATTTTTTGATTATTTTTTTGAAATTCAAAATAAAACCTCTTTTTTTGAGTTTCAACAGTACAGAAATGTAATAAACAAGTAAGGCAATGTGTAAAAAAAAAATCAGCCCATTTGACTGCGTAGATTGTAAGATCATAATGTTTGAAGTGAGAAAAACAACTTTCTTTCATTCTTGCAAAATAAGGTCAGCAAATTTTGAGCCCTCCTAAAGTAGACTTTTACTCCATACCAAAACAAGTTTTTTGACCATTCACAAGTATATAATGTTAGGTTCACTCATGAAAATTTCAAAAGAAAATATAGAATCTAGCTTATTCTAAATCACCCTACAATGCAAGGAGGTTCAGTGAATTGGCAATACACGAGTCATTTTTTCATGATTTCTTGTGCAATGAGGAAGTTTTTTATTTTGAAATCCAAATGGTTAAGAGTTAGAGACAAACATTTAGAATATGTGAAAAAAAATTCAAGAACTTTGAATTTACGGAATGCAAGATAATAGGGCTTGAAGTTAGAAGAAACTATTTTTTCTTGAAATTTCCCAAACACAGTTAACACAATTTGACTCCTCTTAGATTATGATTTGTGAGCTCAATTTTTATTTTTATTTTTTTGACAATTGTATGATTGTATGCCATATTTTATTAGTTACATACATGCCAAGTTTCAAAAGTTGATGACAGTTTTAGCATAAGATTCTCCAAAGATGCCCAAATTGCCCAAGGTGCCCAAATTTGTTGGGTAGCACAACTTTTTACTCCAACATCTGATTGGAGCTTTTTTGCTTTCACACAAAAGTATTCATTGTGTGCACCTTCTCTTCAAATTTCAGCAACATCTGCCAAAATTTGACTTCATAGGAACCTGTCCAAACTCTCAACCAACTGTTGAATGAACTTTTGTGGTTTAGAGGTTAAACAAATCAATCAATGTGTGCAAAAATCTCAGCCCATTTGACAGCATGGATTGTAAGATTATAATGTTTGAAGTGAGGAAAACAACTTTTTTTCATTATTGCAAAACAAGTTTAGCAAACTTTGAGCCCTTCTGGACTAAAACTTATTCTCTACACAAAAATGAGGTTTTTGACCATTTATAAGTGTATGATATTAGGTTCACTCTTGAAAAAAAAATCCAAAAGCAAATATAGAATTTTGCTTATTGTGAATCACCCTGTAATTCAAGGAGGTTAAGTGAATTGGCAATACACTAGTCATTTTTTCATGATTTCTTGTGCAATGAGGAAGTCTTTTATTTGAAATTTGAAAAACAAAAAGTTAGAGACATACACATGGAATATATGAGAAAATGTTTCAAGAACTTTGAATTTATGGATTGCAAGATGATAGGACTTGAAGTTTGAAGGAAAAATATTTTTTCTTGAAATTGCCCCGGACGTAGTTGACAAAGTTTGACTCCTCTTAGAATGTGATGTGAGAGCTCAAATTTTTTTTGACAATTGTAAACCGTATTTTATTAGTTACATGCATGCCAAATTTCAAAATTTGATGAGAATTTTAGCATAATATTCTTCAAAGATGCCCAAATTGCTTAAGCTCTCCAATTTTTTTGGGCAGCATAACTTTTGAATCAAGCATCCAATTGGGAAAAAAAATTACATTTCCACTTGGGAATATAGATTTACACCTTGTGTAACAATTTTGAGAACATTCAATAATATGTAACTTCATATGACCCTACACATGTTCTCAAGAGTTCATTAAAAAGACACTTGGTCCTTTAGAGGTTAAGACACCTAGATGAAGTAGTTTTGAAGGTTTTGAGCAAAACAATGCTCCAAAGAAATTAGATGTCATACTCAACTTATTTTAAACAACCCAAAAGTCCACAAATAAAACAATGCTACAAGGTAAAATAAAACTAGAATTTTTGTTCAATTTATGGTCACACCAATTTGCAGGGAGAATTAATAGTAAGTATATTGTTTGTCCATTCAAATGCAAAAAATTAACTAAACTTTCAAAGTGTAGAATAAAATTGGCTAAATTTTCAAAAAAAGTATGATTATGATATAAATGTAGGGAGTATCTAGTGCAAACTTGTGGAATATTGGTTGAGAACAAGAAATACCCAATATCACTAAATCAGTTGGTGAAGCTCAAAATCATCCGCTTGAATATTGGTCTCACCAACTGCATGTGGAAATCCTTGCATAGGGCTCGATCCATCTTGGAAGAGTTCAATTTTAGAAGATGTGTATGACACTGGGTTTTCTCTTGATCACCATGGCCGTGTACAGTAATGTACAGTACAATCCAAATATGCATGTATAGTGTAGCATGACGTAAGGATGATACATTACTAATGGATGGTTTGTATTATGTTTCATATTCCACTAACTTAATTCCTAAATGCCTTAGGGTACTTTTCTCAAATTCAAGAAGACATTTTGGGAGTTTTTGAACTGTAGTTGTAAGATCATTAATAAAAAATTGTAGTTGTAAGATCATTATTAAACATTAATAAAAAATTGTAATTGTAAGATCATTATTAAACATTAATAAAAAATTGTAACCATAGGATCTCAAATTTCAAGGCTTTTAGATGATGTTGTCAAAAACACTTTAAAAATTCAAGTCGGTGTTAAGATATTTGTGATTGAATGTGGATGAGTACAAATTTTTTTTGTTCTTTTTGGAACTGCCTAAAACTTGTTATGCAAAAAGGCAACTTGTGTACAAAATTGGAAAACAACCACTTATGATGATATAGTACTTTTTTTGATACTTCAAAATTGATGACTCCCCTTCTGAATCCATGACCACAACTTCACAAATGAGCGTGCAATACAACTTTCAAAGAGCTACCACCCAATGCAAAGAAATGGTTTAGCTCCAACTATTGACCAAAAATCATTATGAATAAAAGAGAATTCAATGATGAATGAATTCTAATTTGTACAATAAAAATATTCTTAGTGAAATTAGCACAAAACACATTTTTGCTTCACTAAATGATGAAATTTCAATAAAAGGGCCCTCATTGCCCAAGGAAGTGCCCAAGGGAGATTGTTACTTTATTCTCAACTTGATGATTGCTTATCTAATGAGCTTTTCATAAGCTCTTTAGTGACACTATTCATCACATTTCTTAATGCGCAATAGGCATGCTTGCAAATTAGCTTCCACCAAAAATTATTCTAATGTAGTGTGGAGAACATCCAAATCAAAAATTGAAGCTAACTTTAAACCACTGCTTCTCCAAAAAAAATTTAAAAACAAATGTTTGCAAGGTGTCAAATTTTCTTGAACACCCAAATTTAGTGCCTCAAGCATTTAGGAATTAATATCAATTCCAAAATTTTATATGATTATAAAGGTAAAATATAAAATACTAAAAAAATGAATGTTTTAAGCGAAACAAATATGGTGAGACATGACTTGTAAGATGGATCTCTAGTTCTTTTACATCCAAACCTTAAAAGTGACCCACTTTGTTGATACCAAAAACTTCTAAAACATGCTACCATGTATGGAGGCAGTTCTAAGTGAGTTAGGACTTGAGACCCAAGTGTGAAGCTACAAGTGGCAATTCACACGATGACCCACGTCCCATTTGTAAAGGTCCCACCTCAGTGCAAGATCTCAATTGCATTATCAAAGGCAAAATAAGCATACTACTAAAAACCTGAGTACTTTCTCAAAAAGAATTTGGTGGGACTTCGGCTCAAAATTGAATCAAGCAAAATGCTCAACCCTACTACTGAGTAAAATTTCACCTTTATGGTGCCAAAACTTTCAAAAAATGTTATCACAAGAGGCATTTTTTTTAACCCCTAAAGTCCCAAGGAACCCACTTTGAGCTTTATGAGAACTTGGGCAGGCTATATTGATTTCATAATTTGGGATTTTTTCATGACATTTTTAGGGTGGATGTTACTCATCATAATCTACATGTGCAGGTTTATTTCATGTCATTCAAATAAGTATTGCAAAAGTTAGAAGGATTTTTCAATTTCAATGTCAAACTAGGTAGCAAAAAATATATTCGAATTTTTTTTAAAATTTTTTTAATAGAATTGTATAGATTGATGCCTACTTAAAAAAAATTGAATCACTCAATTCCAAATAATGAGGTAAGAGTTACAAGGAGTTTTCTTTTGCGGGCAATGAAGGTAGGAAGAGGGTAGAAAAAACATGTAAAGTTATCTTTTACTCTCAATTTTGAAAAATTACAAATGAAAATGAAAATAAAAGTTACTAATTGTCTATTAGAACATTCTCACCATTGGGATTAACAATTTTTCAAATTCTTCCAAAACTTATTAGCATATTAGTTATATCTTTCATTCATCAATGCCTTTCACTTTACAGTTTTTGTAAAAATGAATCCAAAACTTTTTTTTGGTTAAGTTTTTTTATATATGCTTTCAACCCATTTTCCAACATATTGCAAAAATTGCACAAGAAATTCAACATATGTGTTTTTTTCTAAAAAGTTTGAAAATCAAAACTTCACCTTTTGGAAGGAATAGAAAAACCTACATTTTGAAGTTTAGGCACATTGATCTTGCAGTTGGTGGGGATATTCATTCTGAAATTCTAGGACAATGTACTTGTGCAAGTCAACCAAAGGATCCTATGGTTGAATTTGTTAAAAAATAAGTTTCAATGAAGATTTTGACCCTGGTTTGGGGACTAGTATTTTGAAGCAGTTTTGGACCTCTAAACACAAAAGAATTTTAGGGGTTAACCCCTAAAGGACCAAACCCCCTTTTTTAGAAACATAGCAATTTTGGGCAGGTACCTGTGGTTGGAGCTTTTCATATTTTAGGCTGAAATTTTAATAAAATGTGGGGATGAGGTTTATCTTTCATATGCACTAAACTTCATGACATTTGAATTACAAGTAAGAAGTTATGGCCTAATATGTTGCTTTTTACGTTTGGCGGGCAACTTGGGCAGATTTCTAAAATTCATTTTTTTCAAAAACAAAAATTTTAAATTGGTTTAGGAGATTTATGTGAATGTAGGAAGCTTTGAATTATTCCGTTTGGATCAACAAGATGAAAGTTATGAGGATTTTTTGTTTGCGGGCAGTTACAGATTCTCTACTCCAAAATAAACTTTGACGTCCTTTATTTTACTCAATTTTCATTATTTTGGAAAAAGAACAAAACCAAAGGATGAGTATTGTTTATGACAACATTATGACCATTGGAATTGGCATTTTTCATTTCCATTACTATATTCTTAACAATTTAGTGTTTTGAATCATTCTCTACTTCTTTTTACTTACTAATTTTTTTCCATATGTTATACAACTCCAAATGATTTGAAACTTTTTTGACAAGTACTTTACTTAGGTGGAATAAGGAATTTAGAGAAGCACCACCCACATGGCCTTTTTTCCTTAGGAATTTCACCTTATGAAGGGTAGCTGCCCGATTTTTCACAAGACGTTTTTGAAGACTCAAACCATTCTAACTTCCAATCCACATGGTGGAAAACTCTAAAATCTTTTCTACATCTTCTAAAACCATTTGTCTACAAGATCCTACAATCACATATGCATAAAAATGTTTTTATTTTCAAATTTGGTTGATGCTCTAAAAATGGCAGTTTTGAAGAATTTTTGGTGAAAACTTTGCTTGGTCCTTTAAGGGTTAAGTGATCAGATAGGCATTTTTTTTAAAAGCTAACATCAACGTAAAACACAGTGGGAATTGCCATGTCTCAACTCTTGCCCAATCACATTGTGAGATTTTTACGGGACTTCAAACATGGGACATAATTTGAACAGCGTTGAAATCTGAATTCATCCAATAAACATTATAAAGAGTATATAGGCAATAAAGGCAATATCTAGTGCATGCACTCAAAAACCCAGTTGAAATTTTAAAAATGTTGGATTCTTTTTACTGATGGAGCTCAAAATCTCCCCGGACACTGGTCTGGATTGTATGGAAATTGCAGGGATGGATGTTTGCCGGACCACCTCTGACAATAATTTAGTAGGATTGTCATATACCGGTGGTACCCCACGGCTCTCACGTTCTCTTCAGCGGAGATCCTGAGCTCTCATTGCTGTTGTCCAATGTACGGGGAGAGCCAAAAAAAAATCAAAAATCAAAACAAAAACAACAGAAAATCAACCAAATGAAATGTGAAGGAAACCGATTAAAATCTAAATTAACCTACGAACTAAATAATATCCGGTGCATGCACTAAAAAATCAATTGAAAATGAGAAATGTATGATTTTTGTCAAAGAAGCTCAAAATCTCTTTGCACACTGCTGTTGTCTCCTCCCATGCCAAAACCACTCTATCCTTCCATAGCAATTTTGTAGAATTAGGGTTATGGGAGCGTTACGTAGGAAAACTTGTATAATTGGGGATTACAGAATTTTCATCCACAAGTTTATTCATTCTGATAAGATGGTTTTTATATCTGGTTGAGCGTCACAAATAAAAGAAAGGCTTCATGTTTATCCATTTTTTCCAGAACTCTCTTTTGTCATTTTCATTGCCACATGGCACAAGGCAATTGGAACTAGGGATAGTGGTAAAGAACTATAACCGTCTTTTCCATTCCCTTTTTGAAAGGATTGTAGATCTCAAAAATTTGATGTTTTTTATCTAATTGCTGGAGAGAGTTATGTCCCATAATTGGTTTGCTACTTCGCAGCTCAATTGATTATGTAGTACGTAATGCTCTTGTGATCAAGCATTTTCTTCTACAAAGAAACCCTTGCTATGCATTACAAGGTGGATTTTTTCAATTACCCAACAACATTGGATTTTTCACTCTTGCTAGTTCCTTAAAGTTTGTAGAATTTGAGTTTGAGCGTCAGAAACTTGCTATTTAACAATGAGTTGAAACAGAAAGTTCCGTTGTAACCAAGACCCTTTTTACAAGCTTTGCAATCCATTTCCTTGCCATATACCACCGTAGTGAAATCTCTTGTTCATTTTCAAGACATATTATAATGCTAAAATTAGGATGTGGAAAGAGTTAACTCTTAAAGGACCAAGTGGTTGTTCAACAGTCACTTGAGAACTTGGGTAGGGTCATATGGAGTTAATTTTTATTCAATTTTCTTAAAATTGTTACACAAGGTGCAAATAAGTATTCCCTAAATGGAAATGTGAATTTTTCCTCAATTGGATACTTGGTTCAAAAGTTATGTTGCCCAAACAAAATTGGCCAGTTTAGGTAGTTTGGGTAGTTTGGGCATCTTTGGAGAATCTTATGCTAAAACTTTCATCAACTTTTGAAATTTGGCAAGTATGTTACTAAAAAAACATGGTGTACAATTGTCAAAAAATAAAATAAAAATGAGCTCTCACATCACATTTTGAAGGGAGTCAAACTTTGTTAACTATGTTCAGGCAGTTTCAAGAAGAAAAAAAATCCTCTAACTTCAAGCCCTATTATCTTTCAATCTATAAATCCAAAACTCTTGAAACTTCTTTTTTTTTTTTTTCAAATGTTTGTCTCTGATTTTTCACACCATTTAGATTTCAAATAACAAACTTCCTTATTGCACAAGGAATTGTGAAAGAATGACTAATATATTGCCAATTTGCTTAACCTCGTTGCATTGGAGGATGATTTAGAACAAGCTAGATTATAATATTTGCATCTGAAAATTTTCATGAGTGAACCTAACATCATATACTTGTGAATGGTCAAAGAGCTCAAATTTGTGTAGAGCAAAAATTTTACTCTAGGAAGGGTCAAAGTTGGCTGACCTTGTTTTGCAGGAATTTAAAAAAGTAGTTTTTCTCACTTCAAACATTATAATCTTACAATCCACATGGTCAAATGGGCTGAATTTTTTTGCACACATTATTTTATCTCTTTTGCACACTCTTGTATGGTTGAAATTGAGAAAAAATGTTTTTAATTTCAATTTTGGGCAATGCACTAAAAGTTGGCAATTTTTGAGATTTATTCTCAAAAAAAACCCTTAGTCCTTTAAGGGTTAAGTTACGCAAGAAAACTTACATGGTTGAAAATTATTAGTTCTTCATCCATTGGTTCATCCATTTTCCTATATAGTGAAACCTCTCTTATTGCATGGGAATGTTGGGGAGTTATTTTGAGGAATTTGCACACTAAGAGGTGAAGCGTCATAAAACATTTATTTCATGCGCATGATGTACAAGTGGCTTATCTAAAAAATTAGTGATGGTTGATTGCCTTCTATTTTGGACCACTAGCAACACACTTTATGCACATAAGGAGTATACGATTTAAGAACTATAATTAATTATGCAAATAAGGAATTTGCAATAAGAGGTTTCACTATACTAGTTTATGCCAAGCAATACTCCTCTTTGAAGAGGATTGCCATGTAAATTCTATGATTTAAGCTTTGCAAACCACTTAACCCCTAAAGCCTGACGGGTGTTGCAAAGAAAATAAAACCAAATGTGCCATTTTTTGATGGTTTATTTAAAATTCTAAATAAAAACTTTTTTTTGAGTTTCAACCATATAAAAGCATAATATACAAGTAATGCAATGTGTGAAAAATAATTCAGCCCATTTGACAACGTAGATTGTAAAGTTATAATGTTTGAAGTGAAAAAAACAACTTTTTTTTCATACTTGCAAAACAAGGTCATCAGACTTCGAGCCCTCCTAAAGTAGAATTCTTGCTCTACACAAAAACAAGACTCTTGACCATTCACAAGTATATGATGTTAGGTTCACTCATTAAAAACTTCAGAAGCAACTATAAAATCTAGCTTATTCTAAATCACCTTATAATGCGAGGAGGTTTAATGAATTGGCAATACACAAGTTACTTATTTCATGATTTTTTGTACAATGAGGAAGTCTTTTATTTTAAATTTGAAAGGAAAAAGTAAAAGAGAAACATTGGAATATGCAAAAAAAAGTTTCAAGAACTTTGAATTTATGGATTGCAAGATGATAAGACTTGAAGTTTGAAGGAAAAATATTTTTTCTTGAAATTGCCTCGGACATAGTTGACAGAGTTTGACTCCTCTTAGAATGTGATGTGAGAGCTCAATTTTTTTTTGACAATTGTGTACCATATTTTATTAGTTACATACATGCCAAGTTTCAAAAGTTGATGACAGTTTTAGCATAAGATTCTCCAAAGATGCCCAAACTGCCCAAGGTGCCCAAATTCTTTTGGGCAGCATAACTTTTTACTTGAGCACCTGATCAAAATTTTTTTTTTTTTTACACAAAGGGATTCATTGTGTGCACCTTGTTTCCAAATTTTAGAAACATCTACCAAAATTGTGACTTCATAGGAACCTATCCAATTTTTCAACCAACTGTTGTACAAACTTTTGTGGTTTAGGGGTCAATCATAAACATTTTCAGGTGGACAATACTTTGAGTTTAGGATCTATCTTGTTAAGAGATTAGTTTTAGGATTAGGGTTTTGCAAAATTTGTTCTGAATTCTGTTGCAGGGTTAGGGTTTTAGCATGGCCTCACCATACTTCCTTGCTTTTGTTGACTTTAGAGCAGCAGCACATGTTTTAGAAAGGGAAGCATCAAGTATGTGCATTATTGTTGTTGTCGTCGCATGATGTAGAGTCCAGAGGAGATGGACATTCTTCTTGACGCAGGGCCAAAAAGCTGGCGCTCTTGTTCACAATAGTTGTATGCAAATAGAGTTCAATTTTTAAGAAACAAGATCTATTCTTTTTTTTCCTGATTTTTGGTTGTTGCCAATGCAAGGGCATTGCTGCACTAGGATAGGCCACAGTCAAAAGGTCCATATTGGACTTAGTCAGCCACTGATGTGCAAGTGCAGCACTCTAGCATGCACTTTGATTTTATAAAGTAGCAAAATGAATTTTGTTGTTTGTCAAAAAAGGACTCATGCCACCAAGAAAATAGGGCTACTTAGTCTTTGGCTATAGGCTAGCTATTGGCTTCTTCATTGGGAGAGGGGAACAAAAGTTGCATAAAATAATACTATTAAGGAGCCTAGTTGCTGGTAGCACTAATGTCAGCTTTGCTAGTTCCACACTTCCACTCTCACTCATCACAATGCATGATGATTAGGTGAGAGAGGAACTTTTTGGATATGTGGGAAAATTTGCCGCGGTTTTTTATGGAACATCGAAGGCTCCGGAGCGCTGCTTGTGATGGAAAAGAGGGAGTGCGTCAGAGCTTTTCTAACAGCTTGTGCACCATAATTCATGTCCGCATTGGCCGGATTCTTAGAAAATATGAGTGGAAAAAGAGAGAGATTGAGGGCTATAGTGTTGGAATATCAAATTTTGGAGGTTGTTGCTATTCATATGTATACCTATGAATTCAATCCCAATTTTCTTCATTAGAATGTCCAGTTTTGCTTTCACTTTTTGCAGGAGTAGCTTTGTGCTCTTGCAAAATTGCTCCATTTTGGGTGTTTCTTGTAGCACTCTTGCCAATCCCATGTCAAAGCCCCTAACACTGCAAATGCATCCAAAAACACCACACCCATGGTCAAAGCGGAGAGAACCGCAAGTTAACCCCTAAACGCCGTGCCTATGACCACTTGCATATCAATTTTTTTCTCTCAGTTTGCTCCCATTAGCAGCTACATATGAGTGTGATTTTTTTTTATCGCTTTTTAGAACAAAAATTACCTTCGTCTTACAAGTCATGAAATTTCAGATTTTTTTGTGAAAATATGAAACTATCTTGAATTCTTAGGAGAGATTTGAAAAAAACATATCATACACAAAATAAGCTAATTTTTTTTTTGGAAACTTCATTGTGTAATTACATTATGGTGTAGTTAAACCAGATTTTCATAATATACTATAATTAGAAATTTTGAAGATTGTGGTTGTAGATCCAGAATTCATTTGGCAACAAAATGTTCAATATTGAGAATATTCTAAAATCTTCAAATTGGAGTAGAAAGTAGAGTTCGTGCCTTCGGAAGTAGAGTTCGTGACCTGTATTTTGTTAGTTGGTTTGAAATTCAAAAACTATAATTTCGATGTTTTAGATTTAGACTATGAGCCACAGGCCACAAGTTCTAAAAATACACAAGAAAAGAGGTTTCGTGTGACCCATTTGTAAAGAAAATTCTTGTGTAAAAAATCAAAACTATCTCAATGAGGCATTTTTCACCCACCAACTAAGAAAATCCATGCAAGCAAGGATTAGACGAAAGTTGTTGAGTGATCATGGGTGAAAACTTTTCAAAAGTCATCCAAATGCAACAAAACGGTGGTGTCAACAATTAGCGGTTAATCCTCTAAGCACAATGGCATTGCAAATCTTCACACCCACCCTATCCTACCACTCAAAGAACTTAGTGTTTTATAGAATACAGCTAGCATCTTTGTATTTTGCTTGTATTTTGTATCACTAATCTTTAATCTTTACAGAATCTCAATCAAGCATAACAAATTTTGAGTTCCAAAAATCCCAAACCCAATTTTTGGTGAATTGTTTAAAAAAAAATTAGGTTCTTATTTGATAATTGATTAAAAAACATTGGTGATAAATTATTGAGATTTGATTGCACGGGTATGTAGGAAACATCCATATGCATGTCTTTTCTTTCCAACAAAAATCTCTAGAAAGCTTCCAAATTCCATACATAGAGCTTTTTATGTGAGGGTGATTATGACCACATTTAGTAAAATATATATCTCTATTTTTTACTTAGCTTTTGGCAAAATAAACATATTATCATGCTCAAAGGTACAAGCTTAATCTAATGTATGAGTTAAATATAACCGTCAAGAAATATTTATTTTATCAAATTTGGTCATGATTACCCTGACATTAAAATTTCTATGTTTGGAATTTGGAAGCTTTCTAGAGATTTTTGTTGGAAAGAAAAGACGTGCATATGGATGCTTCCTACATATCCGTGCAATCGATTCTCAATAATTTATCACCAATATTTTTTAATCAGTTATCAAATAAAATAATGATTTTTTTTTTTTTTAATAATTTGCCAAAAATTAAGTTTTGGTTATTTGGAACTCAAAATTTGATATGCTTGATTGGGATTCTATAAAGACTAAAGATTAGTGACTCGCCAGTTGTATTCTATTTGAGTGGTAGAAGAGTGTGGGTGTGAAGATTTGCAAAGGCATTGTATAGTACTTGGAAAGAAACATACACACAGCCTATATATATTGTCAAAAAACTTGCATAATATAGAGTATAATTGAAATTTTCTTATTTTGCATCATGCTTTTGTAATTGTTATGCAATCCTAATCAAGCATACCAAATTTTCATATAAAATCCATGGTTTTCCATGATAATTGATTGAAAAACATTGGTGATGAATTTTTGAGATTTGATTGCATGGGTATGTAAAAAACATCCATACACGCATCTTTCATTCTAAAAAAAGACCCATGAAATAAAAAGAGTCTAGTCTTCAAAGGATTTGGTGTGACCTCTGATATGTCCAAATTTTGTAAAATAGATATTTCTTTATGAAAATTAAATTTTGCTATTTGACTCATACATTGTGACTAAGTTTGTACCTTTGAACACAATGTTTGTTTATTTAGTTAAAAGCTAGCTGAAAAATAAAAACATATAATTAACAAAATTTGGGCATATCGTATAGGTCACACAAAATCCCTTGAAGTTATAATTTTGTTACTTCACAAGGTTTTTTTAAGCATGGAAATTGTGCGTACAATTTTTTTTTTCTACATACTATACTCAATCATGCAATCAAATCTCAAAAATTCATCAACAATGTTTTTTAATCAATCTTCTTGTGAACCATGATTTTGACACAAACAAATTTACCAAAAATTAAAATTTGGTTTTTTGGGGTTTAATTTTGATATGTTTGATTGGGATTGAAGATAAGAATAAATCATAAAAAATGTAAAGTAACAAAATGCCAATTGAGACCAATTTTATTCTATAACATGCTGGGTGGTGAAAGGGGCAACAAACTTTGTTGGAGGCCACTTTACAAGCTACAACAAGCAAAAATTACCACTTTTTTGGGGGCTCTAGGAAAGTTTAGTAAATTCTAGAACCAATTTTTGGGAAGAACCACATATTAGGCCGGCTTTACACTACAAGTCAAGGCCTTTTTCTAGCTTTTGACACACAAGATATTCGAATCCGATTGATTCATATTCAGAAAACAACCTCAAGGCCTTTACACTAGGAGTCAATGCCCATTTTTTATAACATGTTTTAATATTTAAAAAAAATTAACATTGCCCCAACTCCAAAAATTGGGCCTTCTAAAAATGTGAAGCCAATTCTTGGCACGGGGGCGGTTTTCAGATTTTATTAACCCCTAAAGAACCAATTGTCCCCTCGAGGGATAAATGGACCTTGGGCATGTACCTGTGACTAAACCAGTTTTTATAAATTTTTGAAAAATTTGAGGTTGGTGGGGAATTCAAAGATGTACGTGCACATCTAATTTTTTCTTCATTATGACAATTATTGAAGAAGTAAGCATAAATTTCTGAAAAACAAAGGAGGGTAGGCAATTTGGGCAGCCCAAAAAACTTCTTCAAAAATTGCATTTAAAAAAAAATAACAATCTGAAATTGATTCTTTAAATTTTTATATAAGTGGAAAGCTTTGAATCATTCAATTCTAATTGATGAGTGAGAAGTTTTAGTTTGCGGGCATGTATGGAACTCACAAACCTCCATTCCTTTTGTCCCTTGTTAAAATTTGGTGTTTTTTTTTTGACTTTTTTTTTCCAAGTTGTAGTTGAGTAAGATTTCTTGGTTTTCACCATTTGGATAAAGTCACTCAGATTTTTGAGTTTTACATAAATCCTCCAATCTTGCCTTGTGTATATGTAAATTTCATTGCCTTACAACATTGCAGAATTTTACAAAGTATGATCCACACCTCCATTTATTTGAAAATTCTCCCACACATACCTAACCTGGTCTTCAACATGGAAAAATTAAACCTCAACTTTGTGTAGAGCAACAATTTTGATATTGGAGCGATCAAAGGCTTCTGAAATTTTTGGGTAGCATGGAAAGAACTTCTTTTTGCACTTCAAATGTCAATATTGCACTCCTCTACATTTAGAATGAGCTGATTTTTTTTCCACAAGTACCTTCCATAGTCTAGGGCAAGACCCTATGGATGAATTTTCAAAAAAACTTTTTTTCCTACCTTTGTACTCATTCTCCCAAAAGTGACAATTTTTAGTGATTTTCACAGAAAAATGGGCTTGGTCCTTTAGGGGTTAAATTATGATTTTCTCAATAAAAAAATATTCTTTTGAGATACTCAACACCGTAGGATGGAGTAAAAACATCAACGGTTATTCTTAATTTCTTTTTTTGTCCCTTTTCTCTGGAAATTTTCAAAATTTACTCTATTAGCCTCAACTTTTTGGCCTCAAAGCCTTTACACACAATATAGAGAGCCCCCACTATATTCATATTATAATGGGCACTTGGGGCCATTCTTGAGGCCATTTGGACTGAATTTTTTGCCAAAATGGCCCCAAATTTTCATAGCCTTGACTCCTAGTGTAAAGCGGCCCTTAGGGTATTCTCAACAAACGGAAATGAGAGAAGACAAAAAAAACAGGTGGGATTCTGAAGTCACAGGAAGAAAACCGGTCAAACTTTCTACAAATAAAGAATAACTGTATTAAACCAAATTACAGCATAAATAACAAGGAATATCCTAAAGTCATTCGTAAAAAAATCCATTGCATACAAGAAATGAAAAATTCTTGCAGGCAAAATTTAAAAAACTAACCAACCATCGAAAAGAACGTTAAATCTTCACTCCGAAGTTTACGGGCTATATAAACAATTGAAGGCAATTTAGACACACCTAGACAGTTGACCTACTAGGCGGAGCCAGATTGGCAACGCCAATTATGAATCTAAAAGGGAGAGATGCTTGAAATGAAAGTTCACAAATCTGGATATATTTAGAAATACTTCTACCAAGATTTTTTGCTTGTTTTTAATAACAAATAATGTGAATAAAGTGCATGTAGTTTCGAAGTGTTAGCACATTTAGCAGTGTTTGCTGGCACTTGAGCTAATCAGGAAAATCAATTGGAATATATGCTTGGAATGGGCCAGCATCATGGCAGCTTTCTTCATTTAGACCAGCACTGTTAATCTATTTTTTTCTTTCGTTGCTTCAACGACACGTACCCTAGACTGCACGCCCTAAAGGAGGAAAAATGGACAGAAATATTCACGTGCAATCGTCTAACCATTTTATCAGCTATTATTGCTAACTTTCATTCAAATATCGGTGAACTTTCATTTCTTTGCGAGGATTTGGTGATTTCATCCATACTGTTTTCTGTTTTTAGTATCCTAATGAGGTAAGATTCTGGAGAAATTTTGTTCCTAAATTACAACTTACTTGGCCATTTTAAAATATAAAACTATCATTTTGTGGGGATTACCGCCTGAAAATGTAGTTGAAGGATTCCATGTAAGTCCATATAGCCCATACAAATTATTGCATTTAGGTTGCCTCAACAATTAGGTTGTCTTACCTTGGCAAAGTTACCTCATGACTCATTGCTTGGTCACTTGGCTAAATGTCTCTTGAGGTGTGGTGGGGGTGCTACCCCAAGGACCACTTGCGGCAATGCCTAAACTTTATTTCATGAAAAATGTGCGGGTGGCATGTAGTGGTAAATACCACTACTTGTTGTACAAAAGCCGGGTGATTGGTCACTTGGAGGCGCATGTAACTCTTTAGATACTAGGATTTCACATGGTTTACAACCTAGACGTTGGTAGTTTGTTTTCCCAAAATTTTATTATTGTTGCTAAGCCTTTCAAAAATTGCTTATTGCAATAGTTGTTGATGAAAATTCCTATTGTATCAGTAAGTATTTGTATGGTGTAAAATGTCACAAAATTAAAGTGGAGCAACCCAAATGCAATATTTAGTATAGGTCAACAAAACTCAATACATAAGAGGAACTGGTTTGACACTTGCTATCACCAAGATAGGAGGCTCTAATTCCAACCATGTTCTAATTGCACTCCCTATGTAGAAATAAGTGACATGTTCTTTCAAATATCTATTCCTGTTACTGTTAGGTAGGCTTAACAGATTGGTAAGCCTACCTAACTCATCAATAACAATAATAGACATTTGAAAGAACACGTTACTCATTCCTACATAGGGAATGCAATTAGAGCATGGTCGCAAATAGAGCCTCCTACCTTAGTAGAAAAAGTGTCCTAAATGACTAATCTACACTCCACAACAACTATAAATGTTCACAGTGATTATAAAATGCACTATTGGAGACATTTACAATTGTAGTGGAACAATCATTTTGAACACCTTTTTCACAATGGCCTCCAACAAGTCCTTGAGTTCTCAAAATAAAGTCCTTGTGTTAAGAACATGAGGACTTGTTGAAGGTCACTGTACACTAGTAGTAAAAGGTGTCCTAAACAATTGGTTCAATGCAGACGTCCTAAATGACTGTAATTGTTATTGTAATTGTCATTGTATAGTTGTTTAGAACATTTACAGTTGTTATGAACTACTTGTTGAGGACCTTTTTATTCTACTGTGTATGAACATATAATATGGTTTACTCTTCAAAGGATCACTCTAAACTAGGAGTTGGAATCGTTAAAATTTGGAGTTGGTTGTTCCAAAACTTTAGAATTTGTGGCCAGGCTCTCCGAATCAAGCCCAAAAAAGGAACCTGATAACAAAAGGGGCCTCGAAATTGACAATTGTGTAATTCATATGACTAATTCTTTTGGCCTACATTTTGAGAGCCCTTTAATTTTCTTGGAAGTTGGCAAACATTTATTGGAATGTCTCTAAATCAGTTAACGTTCGAACCCAAATTTTCTCATAATTTCACAACTAAATTTCTAATGCCCTTCAAAACAATCCATGTTCATGTTCTCATTTCTTGTCTAGTATAAGATCAATCATGTTATCAAGGTCTATTTGTAGATTGAGGATATCTTAATAAAGGTTTTTGGTGTATTGAACCTCATGCTAAGAATTTTGTATTTTATATTTTATTCCATTTTGTTGGTAGATCAACACGCACCCAATGATGCAAGCAAGTAAGGAAAAACTGGTTAAAATTGGATAGGATTACCAATGTGTGCATGTTCATCTATATAATTTAGTAACATTAGTAACTTTAATTCAAATTTTGGCAAACTTGATGTTTGCTTGGATAGGAATTTGACAGTTCCATTCATTTTTTCACCCAAATTTTGTCAAATTGAGGTCAGATTTAGGTGATTTTTTTTGCAAGAAAAGAAGAACCTTTCCTCCTGCAATAGAAGCAATTTCCAGTTGTGCAAATTTAGAAAGAAAGGTAGAAAGAGGCACATGGTGTCCAAAGAAGTCCCCTACTCCCCTATCAATGAACTGATGAAGAGCCTGGGATCGATGGATTGAGATGTGCCGGGGTTTGGGGAAGAGCACCAAAATCCTGGCCCCTTTGCTCCGGGGAAGGGTCAGAATGCCCCATTCCCAAAACTATCCCCTTTCTTGTTGCTTGCTTAGGGCATATCCACCGGTGGCTCGGGCTCGCTGAAACTAGATGAAAAGTGTTTGGGCCCCTTTCAAAACCCTCTCAAACTTTCTTATTTAGAGCATCTCCACCAGTCCGGAGAAAAACAAACGCGCCAGAGCAATTTTGGAGGGGCCGTGGAGGCAAATGTGCCCGAGTTATCATCTCAATATCCACCAGTTCACTCCAATTTCAACGCGCCATGTGATCAATTGGTTCTATTTATGATCAAGCTATGTTTTGCCAGCCATGCATGCATATAGGACCCATGGACATGAGTTAATGGTGAGCAGTCAATAGAAAGAGACAAAACCACTCCATAAATCTTGCGCGCTAAAAAAACATCACAGTCCCAGCAGCTCCCCGTCCCTAGCGCTCTGTTTGGCAAGGCTACTCGAGAATCTGAGCGGAGCGTGTCACCGGTGGAGCTAAAAATCTTGAACAGTGACTCGCTCACTCGCTCAAACCCCATCTTTGCTCAACTAGTGGAGATGCTCTTAGCAAGTCTAGCAAGGCACTCTCCAAGCCACTATTCATGCACTATTCATGCTAAGTTTAGTCAGCTTTATCTTCTACTTCCCTGGATAAGTGGTTAATTATTTTTTTATGGGGTGTGTTGGAGTGTAAGGCCACCTTTTCAAAGAGCATGGGTGGAGATTGAGAGCCTTCAAGCCTCGCCAAACCAAATGAAAAAATTTGAGCGAGCCTGGACCAATGGAGATGCCCTTAGAGCTTCTCCACCCTTGCACTAGCCGGGTCTAACACACTAGAAGCACGGATGATAAATGCTCATGGCCCCTCAAAATTCTCTCATGGCACTCCTTTCTAGAGTGACAAAGCATGGACCCTTCAAAACACTATTCATCTTAACTTTAGTGAACTTTATCCTATATTCCCTTTGGTGCATGGTCAAAGCACTATTTATGAGACACACTTGAATTATAAGGGCCATGTTTGAAGTGCATGACTAGAGAGCAAGAATTTTGAGGACCCTTTGAAAATAGATGTAATCTCTTCAAGTGTCAAGTTTGAAGTGCAAGGCCGGAGCTGCTCTTAGCAAGCCCCAGCCATTCCTTGGCCAGCGGTGCCCCTCGGTTGCTTCAATGCCCATGAACCCATGCACGATTGCATTGCATCTTTTGCCTCCTACAATTTTTTTTACCTTAGAAGAGTGTGTTTTATGATTGTTGTGTGATACTAAACAACCTAAATGCTTTATGCCATCAATGATGGTGAAAATGTCAGGCATAAAAAAAAACTTTACGTGTTCTATAAGAGTTCAAAATAGGGAAAACTTGAAAAAGAAACCTCTGTATTCTGAAAAAATTTAACCTTGTACTTTCAACATTGCAAAAATATACTTGTAGAGGTTTTATAAAGCACCTACACTCATTGATACATTGAGTTGCACGCACGTTCAAGGCAATGTTTTTATGCTCAATTCCGCAAATTGTTTGTTCATAAGAGGTAAACCCTTCAATTGTGAAAACGAAAATTCAGATATGCAAATATATTAACTCCTAAAGGATGTTTTCCATCTTTTAGTGCGTCACTCAAAATTGAAATTAAAAGTCTTTTTCTAGATTTCAACCATATGAAAGTTTGTTAAACAGATAAATCAATGTGTGCAAAGAAATTCAGCTTTTTTGATTGCATGGGTTGTAAGATTATAACGTTTGAAGTGAGAAAAACAACTTTTTTCATTCTTGCAAACCAAGGTTAGCAGACTTTTAGTCCTCTTTGAGTAATTTTTTTGCTCTACACAAAAATGAGGTTTCTAGCCATTTGTAAGCATATGATGTTAAGTTCACTCATGAAAATTTTCATAAGCAAATATAGAATCTAGCTTATTTTGACACTAGAAGAAATCCATGTTTTTTTTAACGGATTTTTTGGACGTCTAATTTATTTATTGTTACAATTGATGTTAAAACTAGCATCTTAATGTCATGTTTGATGTCAAAACTAACATCTTCATGTTTTGTTTGATATCATTATTAACACACAAAAAAGTGGACGTCCAAAAAAATCCATCAAGAAAAACACGAGTTTCTTCTAGAGTGAATCACCTTGCAATGCAAAGAGGTTAAATGAATTGGCAATAGACTAGTTATTTTTTCATGATTTCTTGTGCAATAAGGAAGTCTCTTCTTTGGAATTTGAAAAGTGAAAATTTCGAGACAAACATCTAAAATATGTGAAAAAAGTTTCAAGAACTTTGAATTTATGGAGTGCAAGATAATAAGGCATGAAGTTAGACGGCAATGTTGTTTCTTGAAATTACCAGGATATAGTTAACAAAGTTTGACTCCTCTTAGAATGTGATGTGAGACCTCAAAAAAAAAAATTGACAATTGTAAACCATATTTTATTAGTTACATGCATGCCAAATTTCAGAAGTTGATGAGAGTTTTAGCATAGTATTTTCCAAAAATGCCAAATTGCTTGAATTGCCCAAATTCTTTTGAACAACATTATTTTTGAATCGGACATCTGATTGGGAAAAATTTACATTTCCACTTGGGGATACATATTTACACCTTGTGTAACAAATTTGAGAACATTCAATAATGTTTAACTTCATATAACCCTACCCAAGTTCTTAAGTATCCATTGCACAAACACTTGCACAAACACTTGGTCCTTTATGGGTTAAACTATTGGCTTTTCTATTTAGCACTAAGCTACTTGCTTAGTGGTGAATTGAGGGGAGATAGTTTGGTATGCTTTTGTATTATATATGGGTGGCCATGTAGTGATTATATACCTTTTGCCGACCACAATGCAATTACACCATGGTATAATGGAATCCTTACATGAGAATTTGTGCGATCTTTAAAATTACCAGAATATTTTTTAGAATACAAAAAATAGGGGCATTTTCTAAGTTTCTTTTTTAACTCCTAAAGCTCAAGCCCTTTTTTTTACAAAATCACTGAAACTTGTTACTTTTGGGGGAATGAATAGAAAAGTAATAAATAAGGTTTGTTTTGCAAATTCAATCATAGGATCTTGTCTTAAACTAGAAGAGGTATTTGTGGGAAAAAAAAATAGGTCATTTTAGATGGATTGGAGGGAAATATTTACATCTGAAGTGAAAAAAAGTTTTTTTTTCCGTGATGTACAAAAAATTTAGAAGCCTTTGACCACTTTTACATGAAAAAAATTGCTCTACACAAAGTTGAGGTTTATTTTCTCCATGTAGAAGACCAAGTTAGGTATGTGTGGGAGAATTTTCAAATCATCTGGAAGTATATAATACATAGGGAAAAAACACTAAGTAAAAAGAAGTAGAGAATGAGTCAAATCACTAAATTGTTAAGAATTTATTTATTGAAATGAAAAATGCAAATCCCAACAGTTACAATGTTGTAATGAACAATCTAATTCCATAGGTTTTGTTTTTTTTCCAAAATATTGAAAATTGTGGAAAATAAAGAACTTCAAAGTGTATTTTAGAGTAGAGGATCCATAGCTGCCCACAAACTAAATCATCTCATAACTTTCATCTCATTGATTGAAATTGAATGATTTAAAGCTTCCCACATACAAAAAAAATCTAAAGAACCAATTTCAGATTTTTATTTTTAAACAATACAATTTTTAAAGAAATTTTTGGGCTGCCCTGATTGTCCTCCCTCCCCCATGTTGCAGAAATTCTTACATAACTTCTTTGTCAAATGTCAGATCAAAGAAAAAGTAGATGCCTGCGTAGGTCTTGGAACTTCACACCTTCAATAAAAGTTTCAAAAGATCACACAAAGTAGATTAGCTATAGATACATGCCCAAAATTTGAATTGTCCCCTAAGGGGACAGTTGGACCTTTAGGGGTTAAAATATAATTCATGTGAACAAAAATTACCTCCCACGGTTGAGAGCTCATTCACATGAAAGGGGAAAGGCCAAGGGGTGAGCATACAACAAAAAGAACCCATGTGGGATCTAAATACCCCCACTATCTCCTTCCAACATCCAAATACTTTGAAGATTTCACATAAGCAAATTATAACCCTCACAAAAGCAAGTCACAATCCCTAAGAGTTTACGATATAACCCACTCACCATGCCGTATCTCTTATACTTTTGCCTTTGGTGTGAGTTTATCCTTCCAAGCATCCGCACCCTTGTGCTCCAAATTTGATTTGTCATGCAAGAGATGAAGTGGTTGTATTTTGAAGTTTAAAGCATCATTTTTTGAGGTCCTACATAGTGAAACCTTCCAAAGCAAGCTCCATTATCACCACATCACGACAAGATTCAAAAATACAAAAATAAATACCTCTAGTTTATTGCTAAGAAAGTCTCCTTTCTTCATGTGCAAAAATCAAATATTTTAACCCTTTAAGGACCATGCGACCATATTTTGGTAGTTGGGAGCGGTTTTTGGCTTGTAGGTTGAAATCGCTTAATAATTTGGAATTTGGTCTTGAAGTATGCATGTGATCACAAGAATTTTGCATTCATCTAATAAAATAACAATACAATTGGGTACGTGAGTTGACAAATAATGGTGTTTATATGGCATGGCTTCAAAATACGTATCCATTTTTTGTCAAAGATGGATCCAAGCAACAACAAAATACATCAAGTATGCAAGAAGAATGTCAAATTTCAATTGCACAATTCTAAATAAATTCAAATTGCTTAAGAAATATGCTTGTATTGTTTTCATATACGGTAGTAGTATAATTATAGTATTTGAAGATCTACTAAAATGTTGTTGTCATTTTGGCTTTAAAATTTGTCATCTTACATTTAAGGCCTATTCTTGACTATTTTCACCAATTGAATTTTCCAAAATAATTATTAAATTTCTTGTAGAACCGTTTTAGGATAGCAAAGAAAGTGGGTTTTTTGACCCTTTTTGTCCACTTAGCTACACCTTGTGATTGCTATTTTTGTCTATTTTGTGTGAAACTAGTATTGTTGGAAAGGTGGGAAACCCCGCTTTCTAGAAATGTAAGGCTCTTCTCAATCAAAACTTGCATGAAAGGTTAACATTCAAAACTAAACAAGAATGAAACACAAGAGATTTTCCGCATACGACTCACTCAATCATTATAATATTTCACCTCTAACGGTAGATCTAGCTGAAATTTTTGTGCTTTACAACAAACAAGGTGTACTTCCCATTTGTATGGTTGAATTATTGAAAATGGGTCCATATTTGAGTCAATTCCAAATCTAAGCTTACAACCCCTGTTTTCAGTGGATTTTGTGAAAATGGGTGTGGTTGTTAAAGGGTTAAACTACTAGTAGGAGCATCCAACAAGGAACTGGAAGGGAATTTTATTTTAAAAAAGGTGTTTAATCTTCAAGATAATCCTAGATTTTGAGGACACTAGGAGGGTTTGCTTTTCTACTAATCTCTCCCATCTTAAGACTATTTTTCAGTGTGGCCAAGGCAAAGAAGTTTGAATTTGGAACCACAACAAGGAAATGATTTGGTGCAAGCTTGTGAAACACTAACCCTATCTTGTTTTGCATACAAAGGTGCTGAAATCCTGAGGACAAACTTCCATGTGCCTTAGCAAAGTTGGCCAATCCTCCAAATCCACATCAACCATAGTTGGTGAAGTGTATTTCCACATTGGTTTACAAAAGTGTCATCAATTGTAAATAAAGAAAAATCCAAACGGAGTAAGATTGCCTTGTTGAAATACATCAACTATATATGTTGCTATTCAGAAAATCAAGATATCCATAACACCTAGAAAGCTTTGGCAACGCCTTTTCAATATTATATTTCACATTTTAGTAGAAATCAAATTGCAATTTTCAATACCTTATATATTAAGTTCCATAACAATAGAGACCTTGTTATTGTTTGGCAATTCAAATATGATCATCCAATTTGCCCAAGTTGATAGTCAAGGAGACTCTTCAAACAAATGATTTGCCCTCATCTTAGTAGAAACATAGTTTGCCTGTATCAAGCATTACCGCGCACATTTGGTTTAACTTGTCACATAGTGACAAATCAGACAAATTGTGGGTTGTTAGGCTTGGTGTATGCAAATTATGTCTCTACTAGTGTAAAGCCATGCAGGCTAAGTTTGTCAATTCTGTTTATAACAATCAAACACATTTCCATGCACAAAGCATCACACAAAATTGTTATAGGTTTGCTCTATGTCACATTTAGCCACACAAAGAAGTTTATTGACATGGTCATACATTCAAATTCTAAACATTAAATGAATGTAAACAAGCCCTGCCCTGTGCACAATGAAACTTGATTTTTTCATTCATTTATTATTAGATTCTTGTGTTGTTTTTCTATATTTTTTGCAATATACATCTCAAACTTTTTTATGTGGATATTCTATAGTCAAAAGAATAGAAGTACATATAACCTCAAAAAGTATCTCAAAATTTGGAAATTAGAAAACAAGTCCTATAAATGACATTTTTTTTAAAATTGCAACATTCAAGATTTTAATATCTTAAACTACAATGAAACTATTTTTTTTGTGAAACTTGTCAGATTTCAATACTTTATCAATTTCATAAAGAATTATGAATGATTTATTTCACATTTTATTGATAAAACATTTGTGAGTGCATCAGCAAATCTAGTTGATATGATACATGGATCAAACAGTTTAAATCTTTTGATTGAAAGTCATCATTTGAGTATTCTTTAAGATTATTCTTTACAACACATCCTCCCGTTTTTTGGAAACTTGGAGCATCCTTGGTCCGGAATGCACTAATCCTTTAAATACCCCTCAATGAGCAAGTGGTCGATTAGTAATGTATTTCACATACATCTGGTCCTTAACCCTAAATGCTGGCACCAAATTCTGGTGGTTTTTACACTGGAACCTGGTACCGCAGGCATTTAGGGAATAAAGGGTTAAGAACAAAGAATACTGCCATCATACTGGAGCCAACTATGTTTTATCAAATTAGGAGCAATTCAATCAATATCTAAAGTCCCTAGGTGGAACCTTTCAAGTTTCCAAATTCCAACCCTTCAACTAATCCAAATTATACAATTCCTTTGCAACTTGAAACATAGTGTGAACAACCCCTTAGACTACTTTTAGTTTCAACCTTATAATTTTAAATCATACTTCTTTGTGTTCTTTATCAGCATGAAGATTCTCAATAGATTTATCCAAAAAAAAAAGAATGAAATTTCACAACAAAAGATAGTTTTTGTTGTGGTAAATATGACAAAACAAATCCAGTTTATTTCAAAAACAATCTCAAATTGTAAATAGCAATGAGGATATAGTGAAAAAATACTTCAAAATATCATTTACATTTATAACACCTTTAGTTACGACCTCCAAGTTAATTCGTCTTTATCAAACTAAATTTAGACTAGTGTGACTAAGCCATACAATTTTGGTACTTTGAGGTAAGTAAAACTGATAAATTATTTCAATGAGTATCTTATTCGTCAAAAGGATTGTCAAAAATAAAATTCTATGGAATTCTGTAAAACACAATTTGAGAATATAAATATAGACACATATACATATATATATATATATATACATATATATATATATATACATATATATATATATACATATATATATATATACATATATATATATATATATATATATATATATATATATATATATATATATATATACATATACATGGAACTGATATGTGTACCACACCCTTTGAACTACAATACCACACTTCAAGGTAAATTTTAGATTAGAATTTGAGAATTTGGAATTCAGATTTGTACTAAGAGACTGTGATTTAGTCTAGAACCATAAAAAAAATTGTCCAATTCAACAACACCTAATGAAAAAGTTTAGCTAGGGAGAAAAGTATTACTTTTAATTTTGTTTGTAAAAAAAATAAGCTTTTTCATTGGGTGTTGTTAAATTGCAACCTTTTTTATGGTTCTAGACTAAATCATGGTCTATGAGTCCAACTCTGAACTCAAACTTCTCAATTTCAGCTTTTTGATGGTAGAAATCTAAAATTTACCCCAGGGTGTGGTACAGCAGTTCAAAGGGTGTGGTACACATATCAATGCCCATATATATATATATATATATATATATATATATATATATATATATATATATATATATATATATATATATATAAAAATAATGTATCATGCATTAGTGTGGTTTAACCCCTCACCGCCCATGGACTTTTTGGGGTATCTCAAAATCTACTCTTTGATGAATAAAATGGCAAAATTTTGATAATTTGCATCAATTTTTTTAAAATTGTAACCATACAAACTCAAACTAGATTTGTTAGAGATCACATAGGAAAAGAAAACACAACAATATCATTTATGGATTGAAAGATTATAAGATTTGATCATGTGGGTGTTAAAACTGTGAAAGTGGGTTTGAAGTCTTTCAATCGTCTTTTCACATCTCAAATTTAAAATCAAGGATATCAAAAAAAATATAAGTATGTAAAGTACAATATGTGTAACTCCAATTAATTTATGGCTTCTTAAAATCTACTCTACAATTTTTTAAATTAAGTTTCTAATATGATTATTTCTCCAAGTTCTAGTGTACTTGAGGCTCATTTTTAAGAGCTCTCAACACTAAAAAGTGAAAATTTGCAATGAACACCCTTGCACAAAATCTTGAATAGACAAATCATAATCATTCATTTTCAAAATCAGATTTTTGATACTAAAACAAGACTTTGACAAGAATAATTTAAAAAAATAACCACTAAAATTAATCTTCAAGAAGGTTAAATCATTTCCAAATGAAAATGTAGAGGTGGACAATTTTGGGCCCCTTGAGTGGTTAAGGGTTAAAATTACATGAAGATGAAATACATTATAAAAAAATATTACTTTACATTACAAATAATTTTTAAAATTGATGATAAATTTTGAAGGCAAATACAGAAGTTTGCTCTAGACATATTTCAAAAGTTAGGTTGTGGAATTGTTGAAAAGTATTTCTTTCCAAATAAAATCTCCATTTTAAAGTAAACGAAGGATTCCGAGCAAATTTGATAAAGTGAAGAACTGAATTTTTTAGGTAACGTTTATTTGTTTTTGGTGTGGTTAAGGTATTTTCATGTAAGGTGTAAATGAAAATCACCTAATATTGTGCAACCTTCATTGAAATACTCGATGCTTTCACTGCAAAAAATCACTAAAATTTCTAAAAATATTCGTTTTTGTCTTAGAGTAAAATAATTAAGAAACCAAAGTTGGTGGGCGTCATTTTCTAAGTTTATATTGAACTGTGGTGACACTTTGATTTTCCTGGAATCTCTCGTTCAGGGTCTGAAATGAGGAGTCAAGCTTTTGTTTTCTGACCTGCATTTTGGTCAAATGTCTTAACCCCTAAAGGACCAAGCCCTTTTTCTTTGATTTGAAAATCACTAACAATTGCCACTTTTTTGGGAATAAGTAGAGAGGTAGGAAAAAAAGTTTTATTGGAAATTCAATCGTAAGATCTTGCCCTAGACTATGGGAGGTACTTGTAGGAAAATTTTCAGCTCATTTTAGATGTAGAAAAGTGAGATATTGACATCTAAAGTGGAATTTTTTTTTTTTTCCTTGCTACCTAAAAATTTCAGAAGCCTTTGATTGCTCCTATATCAAAAAAATACTCTACACAAACTTGAGGTCTACTTTTTCCATGTAGAAAACCAAGCTTGTGGGAGAATTTTCAAATGAATTGGAGATGTGGATCATACTTTGTAAAATTCTACAATGCCATAAGGCCATGAAATTTGTATTTATACTAGGCAAAATTGGAGAATTTATGCAAAATTCAGAAATATGAATTACTTTGATCCAAATATTAAAAACCAAGGAATCTTAATCTACTACAACTTGGAAAAGAAAAAGTCAAAAGAAAAAAACACAAAGAGCTCAAAAAAGGAAAGTAACAAATTTTACAAGGGGCAAAAAGAATGGAGGTTTGGGAGTCCCATACCTACCCGCAAACTAAAACTACTCATAACTTTCATGTCATCAATTGGATTTGAATGATTTAAGGATTCCCACATTTGTATAAATCTAAAGAACCAATTTCAGATTTTTAATTTTTTAAATGCAATTTTGATTAATTTTTTGGCTGCTTGCCCTCCCCCTTTTTCAAAAATTCATGCATAACTTCTTTAATAAATATTGGAATGAAGACAAAGTTAGATGTCCAAATAGATTTTTGAATTCTCCACCTTCAATAAAATTTTCAAAAAATCACAAAAATAGATACAAAAATAGATCAGTTGTAGGTACATGCCCAAAATTCATTTGTCCCCCGAGGGGACAGTTGATCCTTTAGGGGTCTGTATTTTTTTTGCAAACTTATTTAACTTGTTTTCAAAGACCTTTACTATTTCTATGGAGAGAAAGATGCAAAACCAATCCACTATAAAATTAAGACTATCATCTTTGTTTACAAAAAGTCCAAAAATTATACACGCCAAGTCTACTTCCTTGTAAGCTTAAGGTCATAAGGGTTGAGCCCTCTTGAATGGCACTATATGTGTGCTTATTTCTGTAAAAGAACGTGTTTGTCTTTTTCAATGAATAAATTATTAGAAATAATCAAGAGGGTTTAAAGAAAAAAAACCTCTTTTCGTTTAGTCCATGAGTACTTGAATTTCTGTAGTTTGATTTTTGTGTTTGTTTGAAATTGATTTTGAAATTTTTTGTACGAATAATGCTATCACCGAAAATTTAAAAAATGTGGTCTTTGCATTATTTATACTACGGAAGGGAAGCATCAGTTTGTATCCAGACATGAAACTAAAGAAATCATCTGGACAAAGGTACTTGAAATGTTTTTTTTTTGGATTTTATAACTTAAAAGAAAGAATCTACTAGCTTGCATGTCGAATTTGGTTTATTCCAAATATAAAATATCTAAACAAAACGTGCTCTTTTTTAGATACAATCAATTCATATACCATTTTAGAATTGTGAAGTTGCTTCAAACTGTGTCACATTTAACTCCTTAAGAACTATCCAAAGTCTATAAGCGATAATCCAGAAAAAGGCTTTGGTTTGCAAAAGAGCGGGAGATACTTGTAAAACGTTGGGAGATATATTCAAACAAAAAAATATATGCAAAACATGGGAAGATCTTTAGAAGTTAGGAGTGTAGAAAGCTTGTAGTTACTTGAATAATTCATAAGTAGTTGAATACATCATAAATATGTAGTAAGAATTCTATATATATTCTTTTCAATCAAAGTGAGTTTTGTATTATACAAAGGTGCTAATTTGTGCAAAAACAACTGATCAATTTTCTAAAATGATTCTACTAATTTTTATGTCAAGAATTTTTGTTTAAATGAAAATGTTTCGGTTGGAACCAAGATTTATTCAAAATGAAGGTGCTAAATTAACTACTAATCTAACAATATACTGCTTAAAGAAGCAAAAGAATTTGATTCAACTTGTCATTCTTTAATACAATCAACCAAGGGACATTTTGAATGATAAAAAAGCGATTTCATTTTACCTAATGATAATGCTGGATGCTTTGCATTGTGATCCTTGATATCCAAAACCTCTTTTTGCAATTTTTTTACTTTAGACCAAAATTTAGAAACTAGAGTTTATTCGTGACACTTTGGATTTGAACCACATAAGGCAATTGTTGGTAGTTATCACTAATTTGATTTTGAACTAAATATCAACTTTTCAAGGTAATTGACACTGCGGATGAAAATTTTATGATGTATACACTGATTGGCATAACTATTCTTGGGCCAAAAAATGTACAGTGCCCTCCAACAAGTTCTCTGCTCCTTTGAAACTCAACTAGCCACAATTTCAACTTTCTCAGACAATAACAAGTCCCATAGTCCGGATAGTATTTTTTACATTAATGTGATTTGTAGATAGAGTCTTGGACATGAATTCATAGTCCTCATTCAAACCCCTCCCACTCACTCAATTCTTCATCATACTTAAAAGTGTTTACACATTTGACAAGCCTAGTAAGGGGCACAAAATGTATTAAAATTTGAAAGTAGATTAATTATAATCCATGCTTTTACCCCATGTCAAATGCAAAATTGTACAAATGAGTATGTCATATTCATCAACTTTTATCAACACTACCAAAGACTTTGTGGCTTTTGACTGCCCTTGAGAACTTGAAATTGTCTTAACTTAACCCCTAAAGGCCTAAGCCCTTTTTTTCTATGAAAATCACTAAAAACTGCCACTTTTGGAGGAATGAGTAGAAAAATAGGATTTTTTTTATTTTTTTATTTTTTTTATTTATTTTTTGAAAATCCATCCATAGGGTCTTGCTCTAGTTTATGGGAGGTACTTGTGGGAAAAAATCAGCTCATTCTAGATGTAGAAGAGTGAGATATTGACATTTGAAATGACAAGAAAGTGTTTTTACATGGTACCCAAAAAGTTCAAAAGCCTTTTACCACTCTTATAGCAACAAAATGGCTCTACGCAAAGTCAAGGTTTAACCTTTCCATGTAGAAGACCAAGTTGGGTATATGCTGGAGAATTTTTAGATCAATCGGAGGTGTTAAACATATTTCAAAAAATCATTGAATGCCAAATGATCATGAAATTTGCAAATACACTACTCAAAATTGGAGGATTTATGTAAAATTCAAAAATTCAAATTGCATTGATTTAAATGGCAAAAACCAAGGACTATTAGCTTACCACAACTTAGGAAAATAATAATAATAATCAATTATACTCAAACCACTCAAAAAATTAAAGCACCAGATTTTACAAGGAGAAAAAGGAATGGAGGTTTGGGAGTCCTCCAAGATGGGCATCTTCCACTCCACTCCCCTTTGCTCAAGTGTCCACACCTTGTGCCCATAAGGGCTAACCCTCTTTGGAGTCAACACCCACTTACAAAGAAGAGGCCTTGCCCAAAATGTCCCTTCTTGCATAGTTTTAGAAAATTCTTGATAACTTCTTCATTGAATGTTGGAATGAAGAAAAGATTAGATGCCCGCTTAGGTCTTGGAATTCCCACCTTCAATAAAAGTTTCAAAAAAATTACACTAACTAGTTTAGCTATAGGCACATGCCCAAAATCCATTTGTCCTTTGAGGAGACAATTGGGCCTTTAGGGGTTAAGCAAAATTGTTGTACATTGAGAGTAGATTGAGAACATATTGATGGTATATCATTGGTGAATTTGTAGTGATTTCAAAGGCATTCAAATCATGACTTAATGTTTTTTTCAAATAATGTTTTTCCAACACTTCTCTTAGTTAGATTTATGTCAAATTTTAATACAATTTTTTCTTTTTTCTAAGCTTTTCAAATATGTAATTTTTATTTAGATTTGAAAATTTGTTAGTTGCTTGAGAGAGTTATAGGAAAATTACTACAACTTATTGTCCACGACTCTATGTGACTTGAGGAGTTGAGGTTGCTAGCATGCGACATTCTAAAATCTTGTTGATTTTGGAATGTTCAATTGTTGTTCTTCACCATTGGTTGTTACATACAGAGTTTCAAAAAACTTGAGAACTTATTGGAAGATACTACACAGGGAATGATTTCTTTTGAACAAAAAAATTTCCAAACAAGCTCCAAGTCAATACTATAAAACCAACGCACTTTACAATAGAATATATAAATCACACCAACAAAACGACTTCTTCCTCAGTGAAGTCAAGCAAAATGAAAATGTTAGTAAATTCTTTATGTGCTTCAAAACAATTATGTACACTAAATATCACCATCGTATTTGGTATCATTTAATGAAACTAAATCTCTCAGATCCATGCAGCCCATTCTGTTTTGACAAAGTTTAAAATCCTCCAAGCCAATTAACTGTTCATAAACCTGTTAGTCTCATGCACGAGGCTTGATTGACAAATCTAATCTGCGCCAAAGGGACATATCCCATGAAATACAATGAAATCTGCTCTGATATGCTCATACCTTCCCCTAGTCTTCTTTACTTGCAAGGGAAGGGAGCCGTTCACACCATGACCCGAAGTCCAAATTCCACAGTTCCAAGTTCAAAGTCTTACCTATTTTTAAAATCTGATTGGTCTCAAGGTTGAAAGTTTGAGACTCACAGCTTCATAGTTCCATTTGGGTTAACATGCCAACATGACAATTCTTGTAAAAAGTAAGGTGCCAAGACATTTGAACTTTTGTCTAACCCCTAAATGCCCAAGGCACCACATTGTGGAGCTAACAATACTTTGAACTTCTGTAGAACCTAACTAAGTTGCTATTTTTAGCAAATTTTATTTTTAACCTATTTTCCAAAATTTATTTATAGCATCAAATAATAGTTAAAAAAAAAAATTAACTATGATTTTTCTATTCAAGATTTTGTGCAAGGATGTCCATTGCAATCTTGATTTTTTTAATGTTGAGAGCTCTTGGAAATGAGCCTCAAACACACTAGACCTTGGAGAAAAAGTTACACTAGAAATTCATTTATAAAAATTGTAGAGGAGATTTTGAAAAGCTGTAAATTGATTGGAGTTATGTATGTTATGTCCTTTAACGCCATACTTTTCATGTGACCATGTTTCTAGCTTTGACATGTGAAAAAAGGATTACAAGACTTCAAGTCATTTTCACAACACCCTCTTGATCAATCATTATAATCTTTTAACCCCTAAAGGCCCAAGTAGTGTTTTTTGGCAACATAGCGATTTTGGGCAACTCACTATAGATGAAGTTTTTGTTTTTTTTTCTTTGAAATTTGGACACATGATGTGTCCAAGGAGTAGCTTTAAAGTCCAACGATTTTCATAACTTTTGACTACATGGCTTAGAAGTTGTTGCATGATATGTTGTTTTCTTTATTTGGCGGGCAGTCCGGGTAGATCATAAAACTTTTTTAAAATTTACATTTTTTTGAATTTTTTTTTGAAATTGGTTCTTTAGATTTACATATATGTGAGAAGCTTTGGATCATTCAATTCTGATTTATGAGGAAAGTTATGAGAAATTTTAGTTTGTGGGTAGGTTTGGAGTCTCTCTAAAACCACACCTACCCACAAACTAAAATTTCTCATAACTTTCACCTCATAGATCAAAATTGAATTATTCAAAGCTTCTCACATATATGTAAATCTAAAGAACCAATTTCAAAAAAAATTCAAAAAAATATAAATTTTAAAAAAGTTTTATGATCTACCCGGACTGCCCGCCAAATAAAGAAAACAACATATCATGCAACAACTTCTAAGCCATGTAGTCAAAAGTTATGAAAATTGTTGGACTTCAAAGCTACTCCTTGGACACATCATGTGTCCAAATTTCAAAGGACAAAAATGAAAACTCCATCTATAGTGAGCTACCCAAAATTGCTATGTTGCCAAAAAACACTACTTGGGCCTTTAGGGGTTAATCCATAAATGATATTGTGGTGTTTTCTTTTTCAAAGTGATCTCTAACATATGTAGTTTAATCTTGTACGGTTACAATTTTAAAAAACTAATGATTCTTATCAAAATGTCGGCTTTTTGTTCAACTTAGAACAAATTCCTAGAAGCTCACACTAGAAGACACCCGCGTTTTTTATAACAAATTTTTTTGGACCTCTGCTTATTTTTATGTTAACAATGACATCAAACATGACATCAAGATGTTAGTTTTAACATTTATTGTAACATAATTCAAGTGGACGTCCAAAAAAATTTGTTATAAAAAACATGAATTTCTTCTAGTGTCAGAAAGTGCTTGGACATTCAAGGATTAAGAAGTGGATCTAACAAAAATGGAAACCCAATTCTAGAGTCAAGTTTCAACAATAAAAAAAATTGCGCAAAATGCTCCATTGTTGTATATGAATGCTTGTGCATATGTACATGTATACATATATTATTGAGTTTTTTATCCACCCAACTTTAATCAAGTCTGTCATGAAAATTGAGTCACAAAAATTACTTGATTGGTTAATTTGACTTGCACACACCCTACGCTTGACACCTCCTTTCTCTCTTGTGAGGAAGGCTGCAAGTATAGAGTAGAATTGGTTGGTGTTTGCAAATTTGTTCCCTTGTTAGTTAACCCTTAAATGACAGGTCAATTAGCATGGCTGCTTGTTACAGTAGTGTGGCTGGTGTGGCAAAGTGCTCAAAGAACTTAATATTACTTTCAAAAGTTGCATAAGTTAACATGTAATGTTGCCCTCATAGAAATTGCAAAAGAGCAACATGCAGCTTAACACCGTTTTTGTGAATCTTCTCACAATCTAAATTACTATAAATTACTAAAAAAATACAAGTTCATTCAATGAGGTTGATTTTTGCCTTCCATGATGGACCACGTCTCCATGCTCATTTCTTTTTAAACAAATTAACAAAAAACTTTCACACGTCTAGCAAACTATATTTTCTTCATCCAGTGGACAAAATGGCCGCATTGACGTTTACGCCTTAAGGGTTAAAGAGTGTGAATTGTGCATAAGATGGCACCTTTCCCTTAGAAATAGAAGCACACCAAAATGTCAGACATGGGAATATTCACATTGCTTAGATCCACAACATGCCACGGAGAAGCTTTACAAGATTTCGGTGATAGTACATCATTTGTGGACATGAGTGTTTGATTGTTGTAATTGAAATTCGTCTGTTACTAATTAGGGGGGTGGAGCCCGGGGGCAAATCAAACTAGCATGGCCACTGCAAACCGCAAAGCCTTGGCCAAGCAGACACTGTCATAGATTAAGCTTGGATTAGTCAGTCATGTTAGTACTTAGTAACTGCTGGGGATATTATGATTGCCAATGGACAATGGTAGTATGGCATTCTGCCAAGAGGATCCATGAGCACTTGGAGGGAGGGGGCGCTCCACAATAAATGAGGAGTGCTGAGGTTTAGTTACTACTTAGTCAAAAATTTGAAAGTTTCTTGAGTGACATAAAAAACATTTGGATGAGGTATTGACTCCGAAAAGGAGAAATTAGGAAATTGATCAGGAGGGCAAAAAGGTCTTGGCATTTTGGCCAATCATCCCACAAATACTTAGGATTTTTATTGTTTGTGATTTCTTGTTTCTAGATTTCATCCAAGAGGATGGAAAATTTGCAGGAAATTTTTAATAAACAAAATAATCAAAATTAAAATTAAACTAGGGCTTGAGATGGCATGGAGTGGCAATCTTGTGAGAGGAGCCGGGAGTTAATTCTCTCCTTCCTTTTGTTCTTGAATCCAACTTGTAGGAGCAAGATTGTTCTGTGAGGTTGAAGCAAGTATTTAGACGCCATGCTTAGAATTGCTTTGGAAGGGACGGATGCGGAGTTCAATCATACCATTAATGATGCCATACCTTTGTAGAAAATGAATGTAAGTATCATTTTGTGTATGCTAGCCCTTCAAGCTACTTAAATTTCTTAATCGACCTTAGTCCAATTAATGCTCCATGTTTGTTTAACTCATGTGATTTTAAAAATAGTGAATTAGATTAAATCACATGTATTGTAATGTTTTACTATCCAACTTTTGGAAAATGCATGAACCGTCTTTTGAAACTTTAGGGATCAAGAAAATGGGGATTTTGGTTTTCAAGAAATGGATAAAACATCAAAAACCAAACCACTCAGTTTGTTGTGAAGTTCCAGTAGTATTCATTGGCATAAAACTTCAAGAATTATTTCAAAGAATTCGTTTTCCCCTTTACAACCCAAAAATAGTGGGATCTGGCAATCGACTGGAACAAGCAGAGTTGAGACATGAGACATAAATTTTAACTAAGGTGGGAGCACCCATAAACGTCAAACTAAGGGTTTTGAACATGCTAACTATTAATAAACAACTAGCAAATTATAAGATCCTATTAGGAACAGAAAAAAAATGAGTTTGCACTTTCAAATGTATTATTTGGATATTGTTAGAATAAGTTATGAATTTTTAAAGAGCAAACTGCCATTGCACGGTTTGCACCCATAACCATTTTTTTGAGAATTCATGTTCACATGTTGTACATTCTTGTCATTACATCTATTCACTTCCACAAATTTTTCAAGATTTCAGAAGTGACGGTTGTGGGGACACTGACGCTTATGGGTGCTCGTACCTTACCCCTTATTTGTTTTGTTTTCTCTTTAAAATACTTAATATTCAGCCCACTTCATTTTTTCATTTTATGTTCCAACACTTTGTGAACAACTGTTTTTGCTTATTAGTACATTCTCTTTGAAAGCAAAATGGGTGTTACATGTAACCCATTTGTTTTCAACTTTTTTCTTGGACTTGCTTTGAAATTCTAATAACTTTTTGAATTTGGAATGATGCAAGGCACTAAAAAGTTAAAAAAGAGTGTTGTTTTGTTGAATGCAGGTACATTTAAAATTGGGGAAATTACAAATAAGGGCATGAAAACGTAAAATATTACAGATAGGGGCACAATTTCAAAATAATTACAAATAGGGGCACAATTTCAAAAAATTGTAATTTTTTGTAAATTTTTTTTGGTTTAGACATTGGTTGATTTAAACACACCACATTAACTATTAGCTAATTTCCAAAAAATTAAAGGTCTCTCCAAGGATGACAATTTTTAGAAACTTTTAATTTTTTTGGAAATCAACCAACAGTTAATGTGATGTGTTTAAATCAACCAATGTCCAAATTTAAAAAAATTACAAAAATTTACAATTTTTTTGAAATTGTGCCCCTATTTATAATTATTTTAAAACTGCGCCCCTATCTATAATATTTTACGTTTTCATGCCCCTATTTGTAATTTCCCCTTAAAAATTTCCAATATGTACCTCTATGTAGGGTTGGGCAGAACCAGCACCTAGTGTATTCTCAGCCAGTTGCAATTGCAATTTTTTTTTGTTGAAGATTGGAACTACCGAATGAAAAACTGGTCAATTTTTTCATAAAGTAATAATTATAGTTACATGACATTATGCTCGTGAAAAACCCGTTGAAAACAGGATAGGCCTGATTTTAGCTGGCGAAACTAAAATTTCTCCCCCCAAACGCTGCTTCTAAGTTACATGTTACGTTAGAAGACGGCTTTGAGAACGGGACAGGGTTAGGACTGTAAACCTGCTGCATTGCTTTCTATTGAAATGATCCATGGGGCACATGACTGGCTGGTTTGGTACAAGCCAGGACTAAGCTTGCAAGGGGCGTAATTCTTCCTGGGTGACTAGGCTGACAAAGGGCGCATTTGGGGGACATTATGATGCTGTCGGTTTTGCCGTGAGGAACTGAGGATGTAAACCCATGATTGAATGTGGAAGTCCGGCAGGGCCTTGGGGTGGACGGGAGGGATGAATAATAGGGGTTTTCAGATATCTCAAAAAAACGGTGAACGAATGGTCGTGAACAAGTTTTCGTGCATTAGTGAACCGTCCATGAGGATCTCCAGAAGGTCCTCATGGCTCATTCACGCGTGGACGACGTGAAGCCTCTCTCTCCTCGCCTCTCCCGCTATCTCCGCTTGTGTTCTTGTCGCTCCCGAGCCTGTTTCTTTTACTCCGTGCCTCTCGGTTCTTGCTCCGTGCCTCTCGCTCCGCGCTTTTGGCTCTTGCTCCGTGCCTTTGGCTCTTACTTTGCGCCTCTAAATAGTTTGGATGTAGAGTTGATTGCTAGGTCAAAGTCATTCAAGAAATTGCAATGTGCGAGAAGAGACGGTGGTGGTGGAGCTAGAGAGATCTTGATTAGAAGCAAACAATTGTGGAGCCGAAGTGTTTTAGATTAGAAGCAATGATGGTGGAGTTCAAGGGATTCGGATTGGCTTACAAGATTGGTGATTGTGAGCAAAGTTGAAAGGGTGGTGAGTAGTTCATTACAATTCAGATATTTGAATGGGTGAACGTGAGGACATGAACGGTGGCTTGACTAACTTGTCCACCAATTTCATTCACGTGAATAAAATTGGTGGTGAACAGCATATCTGAAACCCCCTAATGGATGGACAGGACAGATGAATGAATAGATGAACAGGATGGACGGTGAATGAATGAATGGACTTGATGTATGAATGAATCGGTGGATGGACGAATGGACATGATGGATGGATGGTCATGATGCATGAATGAATGAGTGAATGAATAGATGGATGGATGGATGGAGATAATGGATGGACGGTTACAATGAATGAATGAAATGAATGAATAGACAAATGGACGGTCACGATGCATTAATGAACAGAGTGCTGGATGAACATGATGGATGAACATGATGTATGGATGGATGGACAAGATGGACGGATGGACGGACGGCAGGCATTGAAACGGCTTTGGCACCATGATGCCTGCCTGCCTTGCTTGCTTGCTTGTACAGTACAGTGGTCTCTTCAAACTGCAGGAGACTTACTGAGACTTCCAGTAAATGCATCATCTCATCCCATCTTTCAGTACATCCCTCAGTTTGCGTCAGGCTTCACTCCCCCCCTTTTGCCAAATTTTCAGCTGAAAACTTGGTGGCTTAGCCGCTTAGGACACCCCATGTCTTGCTTTCAAAAATCCCCTAAGGGCAAAAAAGACCAGGGACATTCCAGACAGATTACACATCCTTCCTTTCAAAATCCCGCAAGGCCAAAATAAACAGGGACACCCCCAGACAGATTGCACATGCTTCCTTGGGGAGCACACTAAATCTCACGCCGGTATTAATGACTCTGACACCTCGTTTGCACATTGAATATTGCGTTTAGGTTGCCACCACACTAATTTTTTTTGACATTTTACAATAAATAAATATTTGATGCTGTTACAATAACTTTCATCAATAATTACTACAATAAATAGTTTGTAAAGGTCTTGGCAACAACAATGATGTTGCAAAAAAAACAAATTAATGGCGTTCACATTGTAAACCATGTGAAATCCTAAAATTGAGAGAGTTGCATATGCCACCAAGTGGTCAAACAACAAGTCATGAGGTAACTTTCTAGAGTAAGGCCATCAAATTGTCAATGCAACCTAAATGCAATATTTAGTGTAGGGGCAAGGTGAAAAGCTCCATGTCTTACCATGCCAAAAGTGTAAGAGTTTAGAAATTTATTATTTGGAGATTGAATTATGGAAATTTTGAAATGAGTTTAACCCATAAACGCCCAAAGGGGTACTAAGGGCAAAACATAAATGCGTTATGAATTGACACTTTTGTAACTTTGGTGAAGTTTGTTTCAAAAGAGAAGACAATAATCATGATGTCATGATGTTTAGTAATTATCCACACGGTCAAACATTCAAAAAAGTTTTGAACTCTTATTTAATGAATTTAGAAGCATTTACCATCTAATATTCATTAAGATTACATATCTTATTTACAAAAATTAAAATTGGATATGATTGGTTTAAAATAGACATTCTATTCTAAAACTTAAAAATGCGGTATTTTTGAAGGAGAGAACATCATTAATTTCCCAAAATAGTAAATTTATATAACACTAGCAAATATTAAAGTGTTTGTTTTTGAAAAATTCTCCTTAATGGAACTTAACTTGGATTAACATTCAAGTTGAGTTGAAAAGTAGACTTGCTTTCTTACATAAAAATATTTTTTATTTTTTCAAAAAATGTTTAATTTTCATCTTGGACAGCCGGCCAAAAAGGACAGCCACCAGAAAATGGTCGATTGGGCGTTTAGGGACCCTCACTAATTACATGTAGGAATCATAAAGTGAATAAAAATGACCAATTTCAAAAAAGGGTAGATTCTTACTTTCACTCTTGTTCATAAAGTAGCAGAGGTATTTTACGGTGGATGTCAAAGTCATGAAGTCCAGTGTGAGTAGTGAGATCCCTTCCTTGATCAGTTTATCCCTTCGACTTTAAATGTCCTCAAACATTTACTGCAAAATCTAACCCCTTATGCTAGATCTGACGCTTTCAGGGCTACTGCTAGACTTTTTCCCAACTCTACAAGTCACATTTCTCCTATATATCTCAACTTTGACAAGTTGTAACCATGTCCCAACTTTATGTTCCAACTTCATGTCCCAACTGCATGTCCCAAATTCATGTCCCAAAATTTTCAAATTTCAACATGCAAAAAGGAATACTAAAATTTTGGAACATTCGATTTCCATATAAAAAATGGAAAATTTGATGGATATCTTTGAAATTTGCAATATTTGTATAGATATCCTTGGTTTTTCAAAAATTGCAAAAATATCTTTGACATAGTTATTTTTCTTTTTCAAAATCATGAATTTTTTTATTTTGCAATGAATGCCTTAATTTTTGAAGTATAGGAACACAAAAAGATGGTTTAAAAGATTTGAAAAAATTACTTAAAAACCTACCTTGAGATGCACCTCTGAGATGTCAAGAATATTTGTGCAATTTTTGAAAAATCATGGATAACTATACAAATATTACAAATTTCAGGGTATCCATCAAATTTCCCCCCCCCCCTTTTTTTCTTTAGAAATGATTCTTGGTTGCGTTTTTGTTTTTATAATATTTAATTTTTGGATTGAGGTCCTTTTTTTTCTTGGTGCCAAAAATCCCTAAAAGTTCTGCCATACAGGCATTTCTAGGTGAACATGGACTTGGTACATGGCACATAGTGAGAAGCTATTAGTAAGTCCCAATCGCCAACCTTCGGACCCAAGAAATTTGAGAATGTGATGGGACTTGGAATACAGTGTGAACTTCTCCCACATTAGAATCTCATGTACATTCTACTAAAGCAAAGCCCAAATAATCACATTTCTAAGATGAATGGGGATTTTTAGTTTTTATCAAATTTAATCTCATTCGTTTATTGCCTAAACCTTTTTTTAAACCCCACTATATTAGATTAATTAATTAATTTCAGGCGCAAGAATGCCACATGCCATCTTAAACGATATATGGTTTTTGAGATATACTCCAATTAGGATGCCCTCTTTTATCATACTTCAAATATAAATGCTCTTTTAAAGAAATTTGAAAATAATGAAATTGATAGAAGGATGATTTAGGCAATGCCACTTAGATCCATGATACTTCAAAGATTAATCAGATATTGATTACATTCAACAAGATGGTGTCTTTCATCACTCCCCTTCAAAATATGACAATTTCAATTCGAAATCTAATCATGTTTTGCATGTGATTTTCTCTTTCTCTGTTCACCCTTTAGAGTATGAGATCGATTAGTGTTGAATAATTGTTTCCTTCTAAATTATGAAGGTCACTTGATTATGAGGTTTTTTTTTGTGACTCAACAATCAAGAAAATAAACAACCATATAACCAAGTGAGTTTTGAAAGAAAAGGAAGAAGAAAATATAAACGTCTATGGTTCACTTGGTGAGAAAGAAAGAAAAAGCCAATAGAGATGGGGTCACAAAGATCCACTCTGCAATCACACCCCTCCCACGCAATCAACACTTCACTAAATCTAAAATTTAAAATTACATATGTTGAAAGCTCTTATTAGGGGGTGAAAATGTATCGATTTTAGACTGATGCTGGACTTGTAATGATTTTAAAAGCATTTTAAGCATAATTTGATGCTTTTTCTAAATGATTTTTAATTAACTCTTCTCCTAATTTGATTCATGTCAAATTTTAGTGCATCCTGTCTCTCTTTCCATCTACAAGAGGCTTGCTTGAGTTGAGGCAATTTCAAGCTCTAAAAAGTGGTTAAAAGATTAAAAAATTGTTGGTGGAAGACTAAAAGTTGATGAACATGGCATATTTGATAGTGCAAAATTACACTTGGCATGGGTTAAAGGCATGGAGTTGGAATAGTTTACTTTTCAAAATTTAATACTTATTTTTCCCT
Source organism: Ulota crispa (assembly GCA_963920765.1). NCBI lineage: Eukaryota > Viridiplantae > Streptophyta > Bryopsida > Orthotrichales > Orthotrichaceae > Ulota > Ulota crispa. The sequence goes on along the minus strand of OY987244.1, from coordinate 13,779,052 downwards.
TATAAGCTTTTAAAATACGTAATTAGTTTTAGATTTGATGAAGAATTGATTACATGGGTAGGGTTTGAGTGAGGAATGGATCTTTGTGTCCCATCTCTACTATAGCTTCCTAAGCTCCAAATATGGTAGATTTTAGTTGGGATTTCTTCAATAGAAGGTGGACGCTCAAGTGCTATTCTGAATTTGTTATGATAGTTACGTAAAGCTCACTTGAAAAGTGAAGCAAATCTAAAGCAAGTTAGGGGCAAATGGAATAAGTTAATGATATTCGGGGCGAGCCATTGGTATAAGACTTTCCTAGATTTTTTTTTGATCTTGAGCAAATCTTTCATTTACCAATCTCAAGCAATCTTAGGATGTTCCTGCATTTTCATCTGGTGAAGATATACGTATGAAACCAATCCTCTAATGTCATAAAATTATTGGTTTGGGAACATAAAGTACTCACTTTTCATAGTCCTTTGTATAGTGAAGGCCTATAAATAAAGGGTAAGTATTGAATTGGTGGATGATCTTTGTTACTATACGTGAGTATGAGCTTCGCTTCCTCTAGGCAAAAAAAAATAATCAAAAAGACCATATCATAAAGTTTAACGTTTTGAAACATCTCAAAAATCCTTTGTTTTTCTTGGAAAAATGATTACGCTTTGGGAAATAATTTTCCAACAATTTCACCACCTGTTTATTGAAATATTGATCGACACACTTGCTATTTGCTTATAGTAAATAAAATCACACTTATCAGCAGTGATCTTTAATGTGCTTAAAATTACAAAAATAACACTGTGCTCACATATTTATGTGTGATGAAAAATAGAATTTAATATGATTTTTGCACAAAACAACCACAAAGGTACTTGGACCAGCTGTGGAAAATCCATGTAAATATCACCAAATTTCAGTTCAGTGACTCAGAAATCTCGGTCCATACCTTTTCGGTGATTCTCAATCACTATATAATGTAGATGAGCTATAAAATGTGAGAAATTTAAAGAAAACATAAATATTTATGAAAATATAAAATTGTTACATGTATCATAAGAAATTGCTTGGAAAATCTATGTTTTGAAAATAAACTTAGAACCATTTTTTACCAATTTTGAGACATTTAATCTTGAAAATCTAGGAAACTCTAGCTTTTTAGTTGTGAACTTAAAAATAGTCTCCCTACACCTAGTTATTTGTACCAATAAGGAACTGTAACCCAATTGAGTAAGCTCCTTGCTTCAACAATTACAGTAGCCTCAATAACAAAAACATTGTCGCCCCCCTCTTGTGCCATCAAAGAAGTTTGCATAATACAAAACATAATTGACATTTCACTCATAATGATGATATATGATCCTCATGCAATCTCAAACAAGCGTATCAAATTTTAGTTTCTAAAAACCAAAATCCTATTTTTGGTAAATTATTTTGGGGCAAAATTATGGTTTTACAAGAAAGTTGATTAAAAAAAATTGGTGATGAATTTTTGAGATTTGATTGCATGGATAAGTAGGAGACATCCATGTGCACATCTTTCTTTCAAACAAACATTTCCAAAAATTTCCAAATTCCTTCTATAGAGATTTTAATGTTAGGGTGATCATGAACAAATTAGTAAAATACATATTTCATCCTAGAAATTAGTTTTTGGCATAATAAACATATCATCATGTTTAAAGGTACAAACTTAATCACAATATATGAGTCAAATAACAAAAGCTGATTTCTAGGATGAAATATGTATTTTACTAAATTTGGTCATGATCACCCTAACACTAAAACCTCTATAGAAGGAATTTGGAATTTTTTTGGAAATGTTTGTTTGAAAGAAAGATGTGCACATAGATGTCTCCTACTTATCCATGCAATCAAATCTCAAAAATTCATCACCATTTTTTTTAATCAACTTTCTTGTAAAACCATAATTATGCCCCAAAACAATTTACCAAAAATAGGATTTTGATTTTTAGAAACTGAAATTTGGTATGCTTGTTTGAGATTGCATGAGGATCAAATATCATCAACATGAGAATGAAATGTCAATTATGTTTTGTATTATGCAAACTTCTTTGAATATCACAAGAGGGGGTGACAATGTTTTTGTGAGGCCACTTTACAAATGTTGAGAAACTAAGACAATAAGTATAGAAAAATGAACGTGTAAAATTGAATGCTTATAATTCATGTATTAGTTGTTATAAAGGTAAAAGCAATCCAAATTGAATTGTTTAAAGAATCCAAGTAGTTTTGTTTATAAAGGTCTGTGCCTGAAAAGTTTGAGTGTTTCTTTTTTAACCCCTAAAGGCTCAAGGAGGTAAGGGCAAAACATAGATGTGTTATAAAATGGTACTTTTGTAACTTTGATGAAGCTTGCTTCAAAAGAGATAATAAAAATTAGAATGTTTAGTAATTATCCACATGGTCAAACACTCAAAAAAGTTTTGGATTTTTATGTAATGAATTTAGAAGCATTTACCATTAATATTCATCAAAATTACAAATTCTACTTATAGATTTCAAAATTTGGTATGATTGATTAAAAATAAACATTCTATCCTAAACTTCAAAAATGCAATCTCTTGCTCTGATGCCATGTACAATATTAGACTACCATGCTATAATAAGACAAAACATAAGTTAAGTTGCAAAGTATAATTCTATATGATTAAAACCTTTGATGGAAATAATCCCTTGTATTATGAAGAGAAGGATTCCTTCATTTATAGTACACCAATGGTCATGTAAAAAGGTCACAATCCTTTTACATTGACGTTTCGTGTCAATAGACATGTATTGTAGCTAAATAGTACAGTACTTTTCTACACTCCCCCTGTAGTTTATAATTTAGCTATTTACTACTCTCCCTTTGTACAATAGTGTCTCTTTAAGATGAACTTTTATAAATAAAAACACTTAGCTAAAATGAAGGAGATGACTAGTTGTAGCAGTTGGATAACTACAAAAGATGTGTTTGATTACAATGAATGCTTTCTTTACACAAAATGAATATGCTATCTAGATACCTTCATCTTATTGAGGCGCCAATGTACTAGTAACTCCAAGCTTAAGTTTAGAGAACTCGTGTTTTTGTCGAGGTAAATTTTTTGTAAGGAAATCTGCATATTGTTTTTTTGTATTGCAATATTTGATTTCTACATCTCTTTGAAGCACACTTTTTCGTACAAAGTAGTGATGAATTTCTACATGCTTTGTTCTTATATAGAACTTTGGATTTTGGATTAAAACAATACAACTTTGGTTGTTGCAAAAATGATAGTTGGTTTAGTTTGGTTAATTTCAATATCTTTACAAAGTTATTGAAGCAATAGAGCTTCTTTAGTTGCATGTATGGAAGTCATGTATTCCGCCTCAATACCTGAAAAAACCACCGCTAGTAGTTGTTGATTATGCCAACTTATAGCCCATTATCCTAGTAGAAAAAAATCCCCGGTTGTTGATTTACGGCCATCTACATCACATGCCCAGTCGGAGTTGCAATAGCCAACAACTTGAATGTCTTTTACATTAGGACTTGGACCATAGTGCACGCCATGGGTGGCGGTATCATGTAGGTATTTCATATTTTGTTTAACCACACTCAATGTTTGACACCCGGATCATCTAAATATTAGCTTACAAAGTCGGATAGAGAAGAGCGTGTTTTGGAACACGTTGAGTGTCTAGCTGCAATCATGCGTCGCTAATTTGGGATTGTCATTAGTCTTCAATTTTTATTCTTCAATTTTCAATCTCGAGTCTTCTATTGGCCTATTATGTAGCTAGCTCTAGGAGTATAAGGGTCAAAGTAGGATAAAAACCCACAGGATACGGGACAAGTAGAACGATATAGCAGACACGAGCTGCCGTTCAAATGATGAGACCTTAAAATCAAATTCACAATCTGTTGGCCAGAGGTCTAAATTGTGAGAATATAGCAAGTCTCAATCATGTGGATGATTATTCCCAGTTTGTTATCACGACAATAAATGAGATTAAGTCTAGTTTAACCCAAACTGCCTTTAACGATGCTTACAAAACAAAAAGGAAATAAAATGACAAATGAGCCTCTAAAACTGGCTAGAAAAAACAAATCCAAATTCCACACATATATAAAAAATAAACCCAAAACATTCCTCTTAAAATCTTCATATCTTCTGATTTTCAAATTTTCTGATTTTTTTATTTTCATGCTTTAAAAAACAATAGGAAAAATCACAATTAATAAATTCTAGAAATGCTATGACATTTGATCTATAATCATAGATGATTCAAAAATCCAAATACTAAGTATAATGTTGTTGTGAAAAGCCTTTTTAATTACCTAATAACTGTCCAAATTTCAACTCATTCTAAACTACTATCCAAAAGTTATGCGGGTTCAAAGTGGAGGCTTTCTTCTTTTTTTGCAAACTAATTACTGCATTTTTAAACCTCTATAACTTTTATTCTATAACTCTCATAAACAAGTGTGATACCAATTTGGAAAAAAAATACAATTAACTACAATCCGTAAATTTTTTACTACAAACTAAAAACTGCCCGTAAGTTTTAGTAAATCAAAATTTGTGTCTTAATGTTTTAGAAAGCACTCAATCTCTCAACTTTTACACACTATAACTTCTCCAATAAAACTTTAAATGGAATTAGTAATGACAATTCAGAAAGTTATAATAACAATCTATAAATTTTAAAAATTTGAAGAGAACCCTTAGAACTGTCCGAAAGTTGTAATTCTTCAAAATTTTGGCTTTTTCTCAATAAAATGACACTCACCTCTAATCCTTTTCATTTCCATAATTTCTTCTTTTAAATTCCAAATCTCAAATTTAATAATTCTTTAGAAAACTAAGACAATGGTTAATAAATATTTCAAATCTTGTTACAAAATGATAAGCAAATTGTAAGCTATGACTTGTCAAAGTCTCAGCCTTTCTTCATAGTTTGGTTTTTAAACTCTAGAATTCAAATATTTATAACTTTTACATCCAAATTTCAAATCAAACTTGCAAATTCATTTTGAAAAAATAATTGCACAAGAAATAATTTTTATAAATTTCAATTCAAAATAATCCATACATAGAAAGTTGTGTCACCACAAAGTTACAAATTTTTTCTCTTCTACAAACCTTTACTCATACATTGAACTCTAACACATTAAGAAATTTCACCCACTTCTTTTAGACTATATCCAAGGTAAAGAAGTAGGGCACATTAGTCCATATTTCTCTCATTTCTAATCCTACCAAAGATACCCATTTCTTTCTCATTTTACACTTTTCAAATAATTTCTAATTCTTTACTAGTTTTATTTAAATAAAGATAAATTACATGAAATGCTATATTAGGTAAATTGGAATAAAATAATGTCTTAATTTGTACTTCATCCGGATCCAAAAAAGCCATCTAAAACCAAATTCGAAGGTATCAGATTCAATCTTAGCTACTAAAATTTTTTCCCTTGCAAATTCCTCCTCTTAGGTGAGGTTATGTGTCAAAAAAAAAAATAGTAAACTCAGTTGTAGGTGATCATGTACAACCTTCACCAAAAAAACTGTTAGTCCTAAAATATATCATTTTCCCAATTTACTTAATATTGTGATATGAGCTTTTTAAACACACAGATAAACATATGAATATAAATAAATACAAGATATATACTACTGTAAAGTGACCACGTGCCCTTGCGAGCATACAATAGCGTTAAACGCTTATCTTTAGTTGCTAAATCGTAAATTTGGTTGGCTAAAGAAGCGGTTGTCTTTGGCTGTCTGTTGGTCCAAATTCAAATCCAATCGGACTCGACGAGTAGTAATGGCTGTCCACAGCTTGGCATGCTAGTAAGGCAAGAAATTGACCGAATCAACCCATTACCGATTTCCTGAGCTATGCATGTGACAAGACGGTGCAGTGCCTTGGTATCTATGACCGCTGCGCTGTTACTAAACCCTAGTTCTCACCACAACCACACATTTTGTCTCAACTGTTTATTTATTGAAATAAAAACAAATACATGTAATTAACGTGTATCTATATGATGGAAGCATCTTCATCATGACAACAATACCAACTGTAAACGTAATATCTGATTGTATACAAACTATTGCATATACTAAATATCCTACCGCACTTTGGTATGGATTGTTGGCCATGAATTTTTTTTTGTCAGGTGTTTGAGGACTCATTTTTTTTGATAATTTTACATTGGCTTCTATAGATATAATTGAAGGTTTACAATTTTTCATTTTAAACCTTTCAAGTATATCTTCTATATGCACTTTTGTTAACTCAAATGGATGGTTCTATTTGCTCTATTACGTATAATTTGCGAACCTAAACAATAAAGCATTTTAATGTAATCTTTCATTTCAAATTGTTGAGAAAAAATTTACTTAGCGTATTTCAACAAATTTATATTGTTGCTAAATAAAAAACATCATCTACATATAAAGTTAAAATGACATATGACTCTCCTTTCTTCTAAATGTAGACGTTGATATTTGCATGATTTTGTATAAATTTTTGAACTTAAATAAGGGAAGAATTAATCTTATGATGCCATGCTTGTTGAGATTGTTTTAGACCATATAACCCTTTGGCTAGTAAACATACTAAATGTTCTTGACTATCAACTATATAACCTTTTGGTTGATTCATAAAAATAATTTCTATTAAGTCTCCATTGAAGAAAGTTGTTATGACATTCATTTGGTGGATTTCTAAATTGAGTATAGTTGCTATAGTAAAAAGAAATCAAAGGGTAGTGATTTGACTACGGGTGAAAATATATTATAGTAGTCAACTCCCTTGATTTGTGAATAACCTTTTGCTACAAGTCTAACTTTATAGAGGTCAATTTGGCCATTAGCTTTATATTTAATTTTAAAAAGCCGCTTACAACCCACAATTTTACAATTGGGAGGTAAATTGGTAAGGGTCCATGTTTTATTTTGTAATAAAGATGAATACTCAACATCCATGGTTTGTTGCCATTCATGCGCATCTAGACCACTCAATGCCTCTTGGATAGTTTGGGGTTCTGTATTTTTAGTGAAAGTAATTCTACGATGAAGTCCAAAGAATCAATTAGTCATTGGATGGCCGTCTTTCTCTTGTAGATCTTTGTAGGAATTGATTTTACTGAAACTTTTTCTCCTGTTATAAGAATGACGTCACTTTGACTTCTTTTAGCATTGGCAACTATATACAACTATCCATTCACCAAATGGATGTGGTCACAATCTTTTTAAATGAAATCTTACGTCAAGAGATCTATATTATATATACAACATGAGGGCTATATTCAACTTGGCACTGCACATCAAGTACAGCTATTAAAATCACTCTATGGTCTCAAGCAAGCACCTCGTAAATGGTACAAAATTTTTGACACATTTTTATTGAGTCAGACATTCTTTAAATGTGACTCGGATCCAAACATTTATATTAAACGTTCCAATACTTCCATTCTACTCTTGGGTCTTTATATCGATGATCTTGTTATCATCTCCAAAAACTTCCAATTTCTAACAGCTACAAAAGCACTATTTATTGAGCACTTTTCCATAAAGGATAACAACAAGATTGGATATATCTTGGGTGTACAAATTCAAAGGAATTGATTACATAAGACTTTACTATTGTCACAGAAAAAATATGTCAGGGTAGTTGCAAGAATGACCTCTCTATTTTGTCTCAAACACCTTTAGTACTGGTAGTACTAATAGTACTACCAAGCTTTTGGAATAATTTTTTTAAAAATAAAATAAAATATGGAAAATTTATAAAGCACTTAAAATAGCATACTTATGAAAATTTAGACCTAGAAAAATCTTATTCTAAAAGTTATGCGCAAAACAAAATCACCTTAAAAAACCAATTTCTTTCTTGCTTTTTAGAGTAAAATAATTCAAAAAATAAAATAAAAACTGGCCATTTGAGAATCCATTAACCACATTAACATGGTACAATTGCTTTGCTGAAGATTTTCTTTGTATTTTGCCAATGAAGGGAGATAGGGTGCCCACTTTGAGACAATGTAGATGCCATGGAATTCACAATTTTGCAAAATCCTTCTATAAATGCGTGTAAGCATGCTTCATAAGCAACATCCTTGATTTATAGCCCTAGAAAAGCTTTTTTGGACCCAAAATAGTATTGGAAACCCCCATACCTCCATTCAAGGATTGCTTAAAAATAGCAAAATAATTTTAAAAAACATCAAAAAATCACTAAACATCAATGACTTGCATGTTCATATTACTTTGAAAGGACAAGTTGATATGACTTCTTTTGCAAAAATTACAAGCAAAAAATAAGCCGCACAAGGTGAAGGGAACAAAATGTAGTATAGGTCATTCTTGCAATCACCCATCAATGATCTCCTAACACAATTTCATATGGCAACTTCCCATTTTGTTACCACACCTCTTGAAGCTGGTATTTGATACTCATGCCATTAGCCTAACAACCTTACTTCTAACAAACAGCTACTCATGGCCAAGATCCCGTATAAACAAGCTATTGGGAGTCTTCAGTATTGTGTTACGTGCACTCATTGGGATTTGGCATTCTTGGTAAACCATTTGGCCCAATTTATGCACGACCCAACTCCGGCCCATTGGCTTGGAGTCAAACGCATATTTTGTTATCTACGTGGAACTTCAACACATGGACTTGTCTACTCTAGTTCTACTTCAGCTGCTTCTAGTTCTCTCCACCAACTAAGTGGCTGGAGCAACGCTGATTGGGCAAGTGATCTTGATACTCGTTGGTCTACTTCAGGCTACATTTTTCAACTTGATTCATCTTGCCTTCTCTCTTGGCAAAGGCAAAAGCAAACAATTGTAGCTTTGTTGTCAACAGAAGCAGAATATATAACTGTAGCAATCGCAACAAAAGAACTTCTTTGGCTACAAGCTATTACACAAGAACTTGGTTACTCTCTCAACCTACCAAGTACAATCTTTTGCGACAATGTGTCATGCATCAGCCTATGTGAGAATCCAAAGTTCCATGATCAGTCCAAACACATTGACCTAAGATTCCACTTTCTTTGTGAGAAAGTCCAGACCAAGATTCTCAAGCTAGAATACACCTCCACTTTCATCATGTGGGTTGACATCCTTACAAAATCTCTCCCCAAGATCAAACATCAAGCCTATATTCAAGGTCATACTGCTGCAGCTTCTTTCGATTTGAAGCAAAGGGCTATTAAACAAAGATTACTTCTACTTCTTTCTCAGAAGCTTCCCAACTTTTTAGGAAGGAGGTACTTACATTGTTTCAGCTATGCAGCTGAAGAAGGCATGTTAGACTAAATAGTTTACCTTAGACTATATAGTTATACTATAAATAGTCACGCCTAGTTATACTATGAACAATCACACCGCTTTGTTATATGAAGCGGTGTCTCCATCCTTCTTAGAAGGCTTTCACTTGTGTTCATTATAATTATTCAATACATCTCACACTACTTGATCTTTCTGTCGTAGTGTTGCTTTCATGCACATAACATGGTATCAGTGAGAGAACATCATTAGTTTCCCAAAATAGTAAATTTTACAACACTAGCAAATATTGTAGTGTTTGTCATTGAGAAAGTCTCCTTGGTGGAGTTTAACTTGGATTGACATGATTCAAGCTAAGTTGGAAAGTGAAATTGATTTTCTGTTACAAAAAAAAAGTTTTTTTGAATTTTTTTTTTTGTTTTGTTTCAGGCAGCCTGAAAAAAACGGGCAGCAATCAGAAAATTGTCGATTAAGCGCTTAGGGGTTAAATTAATTGTGGCTTTTGAAATGTTTTTATGAGTTATAACAAAAAGCATGAAATTTAATTTTCATCCCATCTTACAAAGTTGAAAATTTCTAAATAAACCATAAAATGGAATACTCATTAATTTGAGAATTATATGGGTCCCATTTTGTACTCCGCCTCCATCTAAAATAGTTTCTTCAAACTATACTCAAAAGTATCAAGTTCAGACTGAGCCACTAAGATTTTTTCCCTCACAAATTCCTCCTCTCAGGTGAGGACAAGTGTACCAAAGGGACCTGGTTTGGGGTGGTCACTCCAATCTTTCCAAATTTTCAAAGTCCCAAAATGAACGTTTTGTCCCAAATTAATGAATATCTTGTTATAAACTATTTGCAGTTGCAAACTCTTATATCAAAATTTCAAGTATAGGACATTGGTTTTTTTCCTTTCAATTTTTTTTTCAAAAGATATTGAGACTAAATTTGAATTAATTGTTTCTGAATTTGACCTATATTTTAGGCAAAAAGTGCAAGAAAAAGACTTTTTTTAATTGTTTGTTAATAAAAGGCTTAAATAATGGTGATAAAAGCAGTTTGATTTGCAAATTATATTTAACCCCTAAAAGCCCATTGTCCCTACAAGGGACCAACTAGAGTTAACATCTTATTAGGTAAATTGGGAAAAAATAAGGTACTATTTTGTACTCCACCTCAAACCCAAAAAGTTACCTCAAACCAAGTTCAAAAGTATCCTTTTTAGTCTAAGCCACTAAGATTTTTTCCCTCACAAATTCCTCCTCTCAAGTGAAGGCACGTGTGCAAAAAAGAAAAGCTGGAGCTTGGTTTGGGGTGATCACCCCAAACCCAAAAGTCCCAAAATGTCCACTTTTGCCCAATTTACCTAATATGAGGTTACTTTGGGCAAGCTTGTTTTGTTGAGATTTTTGATCTATTATTTTGGAGTTTATTTCTAAAATAGAAAATTGCTAGGGTTGTATGGGGATATAATTTTTATAGAAATCAATTTTATGGTTCAAAAGTTATGAGTATTTTATGGGTGTCTTTTGAATTAAGGGTACTTCAAGCATGCCATTTATCATTAACTTCTTCCAATAACAACCAATGAAGGCACGACCTTTCAATGAAGTATATCCAAAGCAATAGGGTATTAGATAAATAATTTATTGTATTTGACAAATACATTAGCCTTTGAATTGCCATAGCTATTAGAGATTTGATTATTTTTTTCAACTTTTTTTGCAGTTATCAACAAAGATAAAATCTTCCAATTCACTATTGGAATTTTTATTTTTCAAAAACTACCTGATTGAAAATTTGGTTTGCAAGAACCTTGGTGTAGTGTGAATCCCAAACACATGTTTACAATGCAAGCCCATGATGGGAATGTTCCAAGTTTTTGTTGGTCATAAAAACTTGTGGAAAGATGCTTAACATGTTTCAGAGCATGTTGGACAAATCTCTCTTGCATCCATAGTGCAAAAAATGTTCACAACATGCAATTGAAAGGACATGAAAATTTGGGATGCAGGTAAAAAAACTTTTTTTACTATCTTCAAATGCTCATATCTCTCAATTTATGTAGTCAAACCTCATGAAGCTTTTATTATGGCTCCTTGCACAAGTTTGATGCAAGATCCTACAATTAAATTTTTTGAGAAAGTAAAAATATTGTTCTTGAGATCAAATGACTAAAAAATGACAATTTTCATTGTCTTTTTAGAAAAAATGGGCTTGGGCATTTAGGGGTTGACCCTTTTATAAAACCACACACATTTTCACAAAATCCATTAGAAACCAATGCGGTAAATTTAAATGTGTAATTGAATCAAGTATGGACCCAATTTAAATAAACTAATTGTAAAAATGGGAAGAACACGTTGTATCAAAATATCAAGCAAATCTATCATTGGAGGTGAAGTTTATCATGTTTGAGTAAGCTGTTGGTGGAAAATCTCTAGTTTTTCAAGCTTGTGTGGTTTTGAATGTTAACACTTCATGCAAGCTATGCTTGAAAAGAGCCTTGTATTTCTAGAAAGTAGGGTTTTTCACCTTTCCAATAAGACTAGTTTCACACAAAATGGATAAAAACAGCAATCACAAGGTGTAGCAAGGTGTAGCTAAGTGGACAAAACGGGTCAAAAATCCCACTTTATTTGCTACCCTAAAATGGTTCTACAAGAAATTTGATAAATGCCATGAAAAATTTGCTCAATGAATACTATTAAAAATTGGCCTTAAATGTAGGAGCACAAATTTTAAAATGAAATGACAACACCAATTCAATAGGTTTTCCAATACTACAATTATATTCTACCATATAGGGAAGCAATACAAGCATGTTTCTTAGCAATTTGAATTTTTCTAGGATTGCACAATTGAAATGTGACATTCTTCTTTGATATTTGATGTATTATGTTCTTGCTTTAATCCATCTTTGACAAAAAATGAAAACATATTTTGAGGCCATGCTGTATAAACACCACTATATGTCAGCTCACATTCCCAATTCCATTGTTGGTTTTTCAAGTAGATGTAAAACTCTTGTGATCATAAGAATTTTACAAGACCAATTTCCAAACAGTATTGAGCAGTTTTCCTCTATAGGCCAAAAATTGCTCTCTCAAACCAAAATATGGTTTTGTGGTCTTTAAAAGGTTAAGGACCTTTGGGTTATGAAAAACCAAGTATTGTGTCAGAATTTTTACCGTTATTGTCCACTACCATTTGTACCCAAAGGTTTTTTTTTTTATTAATTGGATGTTTAAATGCCAATTTATTGTTACTTTAAATACAAAATCTATAACAAATACACATTTCTAAAACTCCGTGAGAATTTTCACACTAATGAATAAACCCCTAAAGGCTCAAACAATGTTTTTTTTGGTTACATAGCAATTTTGGGTAGCTCACTACAAATGGTTTTTTCAAATTTTTTTCTTTGAAATTTTCACACATGATGTGTCTAAGGAGTAGTTATAAGGTCCAATAACTTTCATAAATTTTGACTGTGTGGTTCAAAAGTTATTGCATGAAATGTAGTTTTCTTTGTTTGTTGGGTAGCCCAAGCATCTCAAAAAAGTTTTTTTAAAGTTTTTTTTTACTATACAAAGAATGACACTGGTTCTTTAGACTTATATAGACTTGGAGGTTTGAATCATTCCATCTTGATCAATGAGATGAAAGTTATAAGGAGATTTTGTTTGCGGGTAGGCATGGATACACTAGTCTAAAACAGATTTCTAAGTCCTTTATTTTACTAGCTTTTCAATATGTATTTTGGAAACTAAACAAAGCCAAAGGATATGGATTGTTTATTACAACATTACAACCATTGGGATTGGAATTTTTCATTTCCACAATTAAGTTCTTAACAAATTAGTGTTTTGAATCATTTGATCTCTACTTTTATTTTACTTACTATTTTTTTTCCTTGTGTTGTACAATTCCAAAAGATTTGAAAGTTTTTAAGTGTGTACCCCAACTTACCTTGAAGAATGAATCCAAAAATTTACAACCATTTTGGAACTTTTTCATATAAATATGACCTTGTGAAGTGCATCTGCACGTATTTTTGCAAGGACAAAAATGGCTCTTTGTCAATTCAAACTTATATATCTAATAATCTACAAAGTGAAAATTTCTGATTTTTTTCCCACATCTTTCAATACTAGTGTACTACAAGATCTCATGACTACATGTGCCCAAAATTGATTTTTTCCTAAAATTTGATTCTAATACTAGAAATAACAAATTTGGAGCAATTTTGGTGAAAACTCAGTCAAAAACTTTTAGGGGTTCATAACATTCAGTAGTCTGAAGAGAGGTTGCCTTTCCCTCTCTTCAAGTATCATCCACAAACTTCGTCATGACTATTTTATTTTATTTTTTTATTTTTTTATTTTTTAATTAAATTTTTGACACGTTTGGCCCCCTCGACGTGTGTGCAATGAATTAAGCCTTCCTTTCATAAACTTTGACAAATTCAGCCAAGTGTCCCCATAGCTAAAGAAGGGTGTGGAATATTCCACATGATTTCATCTAAGTGGATGGAATGGTGTGGAATATTCCACACCATTCTCTTGGAGGGAGGGCAGCCTTTACTAGTGCTACTGAATGTTATGTTAAGAGATAGTTTCATGTAGTAAGTTTGAAAAGTAGAAACTTTTAGTAATGCACAAGTCTAAATTATTTTTAGAAATGATATTTGAGTATATAAACATTATTCAACAAATGTAGCAGGGTCATCATGAAACCCCACTAGTATAAATTTTTGTCTAAACAATAGAAAATCAACAGCTTCTTGTTGTCTTGGGCACTTGCACACACTGTTTGACTAATTTAACAAAATTTTGAAAAAATGGCATACATTTTGTTGTTTTAGACACCATTGGCTAAATTAACAAAATTTTAGAATCCTTTAGATTCTTTAGAATCTTTGAGAATCTATTAGAATATTCAGTACCTTACCTTATTAGTAGGTTTGGGAGGCAAGTGCCTAATAATGAATTAAAGTGCAAAATCAAGATTATGCAACTTAAAAAATAGTTTTAAAAAATTTAATCATTTTCAAAAAAAAAAAAAAAAACACTATTTAGGCATTCATTCAAGTTGAATACTATAAATGAAGAAGTTAGCTATTGTATCTAATTGACATGATCAACAACTTGAGATGGTCTTCATTGTAGTATTCATTGATAAGATGGCATTCATGAAAAAATAGTAGTTGCTAATTTGTCATGCTCCTTTAATGCTTATTGTATTCATAAACTAACTTTTTGCTTGTGTTTTTGCATGAATGTTCTCTTTTTTAAATGAGATTATGTCTCAATAAATTGAAATTTATCTAGCAAATAATTCTACAGTCAATATTTAGAGAAGTTGACAAAAATGAGTTGTAATGATGTGTGTTGCTTGATTTTGCAACTTTGAGCTCAAATTTTATATTGTGATCTATGTATAAGTCAATATAATTACAAAAATTATTTGGTAGGTTTTGATTCTTATTTTAGCACCTTTATGTTTAATTTTTTTTCTGCACTATTTAAAAATCTTTTTTCAAATTTTAGGCAATGAATGTCCATAATTATGAAAAAAATTAGACAAATATTTCAAAAAATTAATTTTTGCCAAAGTTGCTAGTAAGGTACAATAATCTTTAACCCCTAAGTGCCCATGCCATTTTCACCAAAATCAGGGTTTTAGAAGACCAGCTTGTATCTGGGTCAATTGGATGAACCACAAAAAGTGACCATTGAAAATAGTGGAAAACCTACTTATAAAAAGACTTGCAAATTTTGGGAACAATTAACTGTGGGAGATAGGAGATTATAACATTTGATCAAACAACATGTGATGGCAAAAAATCATTTTTTTGTAGGTAGTTGCTATTTAATGATTTTTACAAAATTCTACAAGCCTTTGATTTATCCATTGCAATGACACATCTAAATTGACTAAAATGTCCAAATTGACAAAAATTAATAAAAACATGTCCAAATCAACAAAAAAGTGTTCTAATCAAGGTGCCATAATTGACAAAAAAAAAGAAAAAAAGAAAAAAAAAAGAAACATTTAAATTGACACTATTCCCTTGTTCCATAAAACCTCGACACTATTTCCACCAATCGTATTATTTTGCTCAAATGGCCTCAAGAATGGCCCCAAGCATTTGTTATAATAAAAATATAATATAACCAACTTCCTCATGTGTAAAGGCCTTGAGGTCAAAGAGTCAAGGCCAGTACGCCACTACTCCAGAACTTGACATTTTCAAAAGAGAGAGAATAAAAATGAGAACAATTAAATTCATTGAGATTCTAACCTGCAAACTCAAGAAGCCACTTTGGGCTATTTTATTTGGGCAAGCATTTCTAGTGTAAATAATTGAGATAATTTTGTGAAAATTAGGTTATATGTGTTCATATGGAAAAGCTTGCATTCTTCCCAATTTTTTTTTGAAATTGAATCATTTTTGAGTGAGGTATGGTATTAAATGTAATTTAGGTGGTAACATACGCATCCTTAAAAAAATCAAAATAAAACGGATTGAGGAAGGGTGTGCCCACAAATTGTTCAAAAGCCCTTTACAATGGTATGGTCAATGGGCAAAATTTGCAATCATCTCTCCTACTAGGTAATAACTTCTTCTTTACTTTTTACATTTTGAATTTTTTAAATTTTGGTATGTACTCCAAATGATGTTCTAGGTTTACACCATATGGGTTTTGTAATTGAGACTTATTACTATAAGAATCTCATTTGTGAAATTCTCTTAGTGTAATGACAATTTCAACAAAGCACTTCCCACTTCCAAAAAATTTCAACTATACTTTAAGTATTGGGTGATCATGAAACTTGTGAGGCATATAGCCAATGTCATGCTATAGAAGAATTCAGATTGCACAAAGTATTTATAAAGTGGAAGATATCAATTTATAACCCCTAAAGTCCTAAGCTAAGTTTTTCACCAAAAGTGCTCCAAAACTGTCATTTCTAGTACAAGTACCAAATTTGAGAAAAAAATTGTTTTTGGGCATATGTAGTTGTGAGATCTTGTAGTACACTAGTATTGAAAGATGTGAGAAAAAAATCAGAAATTTTCACTTTGTAGATTGTAAGATATATAAGTTTGAATTGACAAAAGTCATTTTTTGTCCCTACAAGGGCAACTGTATTTACAAGGTCATATTTTTATGAAAAAATCTCCAAAATGGTTGCAATTTTTTGGATTTGTTCTTCAAAGCAAGTCAAGTACACACTTGGAAAATTTTCAAATCATTTGCAACTCACAAGGAAAAAAATAGTAAGTAAAAAGAAGTAGAGAATGATTCAAAACACTAATTTGTCAAGAACTTAATTGTGGAAATGAAAAATTCCAATCATTGTAATGTTGAAATGAACAATTTGCATCTTTAGGTTTTTTTTTTTTTTTTTTCCAAAATCCTGAGAATTAAGTAAAACAAAGGACTTCAAAGTTTATTTTAGAGTAGAGAATCCAAAACTGCGTGCAAACAAAAACTCCTTGTAATTTTGATTTGTTTGATCAAAATGGAATGTTTCAAAGCTTCCCATGTATATATAAATCTAAAGAACCAATTTAACCCCTAAAGGACCATTGTCCCTTTGGGGAACAAATGGGATATTGGGCATGTACTTATGGCTAAACTACTTTGTGTGATTTTTCGAA
Source organism: Ulota crispa (assembly GCA_963920765.1). Classification (NCBI taxonomy): domain Eukaryota; kingdom Viridiplantae; phylum Streptophyta; class Bryopsida; order Orthotrichales; family Orthotrichaceae; genus Ulota; species Ulota crispa. Next base: position 13,762,105 of record OY987244.1, on the reverse strand, counting down.
ACTTTAATTGGAGGTGAGAATTCAAAGATCTACATGGGAATGTAATTTTTTCTTCATTCCAACATTTATTGAAGAAGTTAAAAATGAATTTCTGGAAAATGATGCTCTTTGGGCAGCCAAAGACTTCTTTAAAATTTTCATTTTTTTCAAATAAAAATACAAAATAGGTTCTTTAGACTTATATAGACGTGGGGAGCTTTGAATCATTCAATTTTGATGGATGAGATGAAAGTTATGAGAAGTTTTAGTTTGCGGGAAGGTTTCATTTCAAGAAGCTCCCCACGTCTATATAAGTCTAAAGAACCTATTTCATATTTTTATTTGAAAAAAATATAAGTTTTAAAGAAGTTTTGGGCTACCTGGGAAGCATCATTTTCTAGAAATTCATTTTTAACTTCTTCAATAAATGTTGGAATGAAGAAAAAATTATATTCTCACCTAGATCTTTGAATTCCTCACCTTCAATAAAAATTTCAAAAAATCACACAAAGTAGTTTAGCCATAGGTACATGCCCATAATCCCATTTGTCCCCAAAAGGGACAATGGTCCTTGAGGGGTTAAAAAAGAAAGAAAATTCAAAACACAATTTTTAAAGAATTTTTTGTTTACTTTGACAAGCAAAAGAAAACTAAATATCATGCAATAGCTTTTGAACCATGAAGTCAAAAGGTATGGAAGTTGTTGGGCCTTAAAGCTACTCCTTGAACACACCATGTGTGAAAATTTCAAAGAAAAAAAAAAGAAAAATCTATAGGTAGTGAGCTGCCTAAAATAGATATATTGCCAAAAAAAGGGTGTCAAGACTAGGGGTTGAGGTGACCAAATTTTTTTGACACCTTAGACAAGCTTCAAAAAATTTGACCCTATTTTTAGTATCATAATCTAATAAAGTGTAACCCTTGTAAAGTTTGAAATTTTAACAAGGTGTGTGTAAATAAGTGAAAAAATAGAGCTTACTGTTAAACTATTGAAGGAGTTTCCAAATTTAATCCTCTAATCATTTTATTGAGAGAGGTCAATTTTGAGCCATTTAAGCATGTAAATACAAAAGAATTTTAGGGGTTAATTAGATCCTACAACGTTGACTATCTCAACTAAAAACAATTCAAACTAAATAACCATATTTTAATGATGATTGGACAATAATTGTGATTGGACAGTAGCCACTAGGACAAGATTTGGCCTTCTATTTCACAACTTAATTTCTAAACATTTGGGTAAGATCTTGTTGTGTATTTATTAAGACATGTTTCAAAAGTTTGGCCTTGACTTTCACCTTTGGCTCATTTTCAAAAGACTACCCAATGAGAAGCCAAGATTGGGAGTCACAAAGGCTCCATAACAACCTCAACTCCTAGTGAAAAACTATGCAAGGTTTGTGATTGAGGCCTCAATTCTTGGCTAACAAGTCACCACACATGAAAAAAGAAGGCCGGCACAATATACTTTTATTTTTGGGTAGTAAGCCACCACACATGAGAAAAAATATCTCGTTATATTATTGTTATAATGAATGATTGAAATCATTTTTTGAGCTGTAAGGAATGAAATGGGTTCAAAACCCTAAGTTTTGATAGTCTCAACTCCTTGTGTAAGTAGAGTAGACCCATTAGAAACCTAGTAATTTTGGAAACTAGAATGGTCAAACTTGAGCCCCAAAATTTAAGGGAGGTAGGAGCCATATTACTTGTAGTGTGGAAATTATTGAGGAACAAAAATCCAAGGAATTCTCTCAAAGGGGTTCCTTAGGTGGGGAACATTAAATTGTATATTATTTTGTATCTAATGTTGCTTTTAAAGTAAAAAAGTCGTATATTTAAACATATAAGGAAATAAAATTTACTTTTATTAATTTTATAGAAAATGTGAAATCAGCTGTTTGTCCTAGACTGGTAGTCAGTCCATCCCAAATGAATACATTTTGTGTGAATACGGACCTTGATTTATTTTAGAGTGTAGGGTCCCAAAAATCAATTTAATTGTCTAGTCAATTTGTGAAGTGCTTGTGCATGTTTTGCCATACAATCATCATCATATATATCCTCTTTGTTTTATTATTTTAATTACAAGCAATTTGTTTTTGTTTACACATTAACTATTTACTACCCTATTTGCTAGTTATGCATGCTCAAACAAATGTAGTAATTTAAGTCAATGTATCACTAGAAAAAAATCAAGGATAAACAACTAGGTCACCATAGCTGCCTTGCAACTGCACAACAACTTCACAACATTTGTACAACTACAATTTAGTCATGCAATTGTTGTGTAATTGTTTGTGGAGTTGCAAGACAGTTTTGATAACCTAATCGTTGTGATTTGTGGAATTGTTTATTCTTGTTTTTCTTCTAGTGTATCTAGGTGATGCAAAATTAGAGCAGCAATTTGCTCTAGTCAAATAGTTACAAGTTCTTTCTTTCTCTTGGTGCAAAACAATACTCACCATTCAATTTGGCTATACCACAATGTGTTAGTTTAATCATCCTAACTTACCTCACTTATTTTCAAATTGTTGTGTCACAGTTCCTTATTGATCACTTTGTCTACTTCATCAACATTTGGCTTTAGTTAACCCCTAAATGCCCGAGGCCTTTTTGGAGCTTCTACGAATCTACATCAAAATTAACAAAAATGCAATATTTCAATAAGTTGTATCAAGTTCTTCTAAAATGTAACCATACAAATTTAAACAAGATATGTTAGAGGTCACATAAGAAAATAAAATAAAATAATATAACTTATGGATTGAAAGATTATGATGTTTGATCATGAGGGTGTCAAAACTACAAAAATGACTTGGAGCCTTTGAATCCTCTTTTCACAAGTTGGATCTAAACAAATGGTCACCAAAAAATACAAGGTTAAAGGAAATAACATACATAACTCCAATCACTTTATAGCTTTTCAAAATCTCTTCTAAAAAAATTTCAAATGAATTTTTAGTATAAATTTTTCTCCAAGATCTAGTGTATTTGAGGCTCATTTCCAAGAGCTCTCAACACTAGAGAAAGTCAAGACCCTTGCACAAAAGCTTGAATAGAAAACTCATAATTAATCATTTTTAAAATCAGATTGTTGATCCTCAAACTATACTTCACAAAGAATAAATCCAAAATGTAAACTGCTAAAAATAGCAAGTTAGCTAGGTTTATTGAACTTCAGAGTATTGCAGACACCAAAATTTGGTGCCGCAGGCATTCAAGGGTTAAAATCATTTGCTACAATTGTTTATTACTAATTACAAAATTGGCACATCTCAATCCAATCTTTACCCCTAAAGGTTTTTGACTATTTTTTCACCAAAACCACTCCAAAACTGTCATTTCTAGTACAAGTATCAAATTTATGAAAACATCAATTTTGGACACATGTAGCCGTGAGATCTTGTAGTACGATGACCCCTCAATAAGTTTACTTAGAGGCCCATTTTACCATTTAAAGAACCTTGCAAAAGATAAAGTATAGTTTGAATTTTTTTGCTCTGCATCACGGTTTTGTAATTCTTATATAGTCCCAATCAAGCAAATCAAATTTTTGTTCCAAAAAATCAAAAATGCATTTTTGGTGAATTGTTTTATATCACAATTCATGGTTTTAGATGAAAATCTATTGAAGAAAATTGGTGACAAATTTTTTGAGATTTGATTGCATGGAAATGTAAGGAACATCCATACGCACCTTTCATGTTAAAACAAATAGCATTAAGTAACAATAACATGATTTGCAAAGAAATCAATGCAAAATCAAAGTGGAAGAGTGAAAGGACCAAAGTTTGTAAAATACATATTTCTTTATGAAAATTATATTTTGCTATTTGACTAATAAACCATGATTATAATTGTACCTTTTAGTATGAAATATGTTTACTTAGTCAAAAGTTAGTTAGAAAATAAAGATATACACCATATTGTATTTTTCTTGAGCTCTTCAATATACCTAGCAAGCACAAGGACGACCATGTGGCTGCTTTGCAGGAAGGTAGAGGGCTTTAAAATGGAGCAGGTTCTAAAGCGGTGCACTTCTAGGAATGGTTGACATGTTCCTTTCAAATATCTATTATTGTCATTGATGAGTTAGCTGGGCTTAGCTATATCGCTAAGCCCAGCTAACTCATCAACTCGCTCATCAATGACAGCAATAGATATTTGAGGAGAACATGTCAACCATTCCTAAAAGTGCACCACTTTAGAACCAACTCCATTTTAAAGCCCTTAGAAGTCATGGCCATTTTGAGGCCCTTGCACATTCTAGTCCTAGCTTTTCATTGGTTGATCCTCAATTAAGAGCTCCAAGGCTATTTACATTAACTCCTAAAAGCCCATTGTCTTGGGAAAAAATGAATTTTGGGCAGGCTTTTTTGATTGGAAATTTTATCAAATTATTTAAAATTTATTTCTGAAATAGAGTATTGCAAGGACTATGTGGGAGTATAGTTTTTATTAAAATGAATTCACATTTCAAAAGATATGGGTATTTTATGTGTTATTTTTGTTCAAGGAGCAAGCTAAGCATGTCAAATTTTGTTGACTTCTCTCAAGGGCCACCAATGAAGGCATGACCCCTCACTAGAATATACCAAAAATAATAGTGTACTAAATAAATTCTTTTTTTTATTTGATAAATACACTAACTTTTGAATTCCAATAGCTACTGGAGATTTGCTTTTTTTTCAAAGTTTTTTTGTGGTTGTCAATAAAATTAAACTCTTTCAATTCACCATTTGGATTTTTGTATTTTCAAATTGTCGATCAAAAATTTAGTTTGCAAAAAACCCTAGTGTTATGGAAATTTCAATCACATGCTTGCAATGCAAGGCCATATAGGGTGTGTTCCATGTCTTCAATGACCTTGAAATGGTGGGGATATGCTTGACATGATTTGGAGCATTTTAGTCAACTCTCTACAATATCCTTGTTGCACAAAATGTCCACCACATGTGGTCAAAGAGACCTGAAAATTTTGGACGAAGGTAAAAAAAACTTCTTACACCAACTTCAAGTGCTCATACCTCTCAATCGGTACAATCAAACCTTATGAAAATTTTATTATGGCTCCTTGCTTAAGTCCTATGTAAGATCCTACAATTAGACTGGTAAATATTTGAAAAAAATCTTCTTAGGATCAAAACACTGAAAATGACAATTATTTTCTATGCTTTTTCAAAAGAACTAGGCCTGGGCCTTTAGGGGTTAAATGTCAAAACCAAATTTTTAGGACATATTTAATACTTTGAAGACAAGATTTTTCAAGCCTCCAATTCCAAAAATTGTGTCCACCCAAAATGAAAGGCCATATCATGACCTTAGATTTATTATCAAATTTTTCATTAAACTACAAATATTTGAATAAGAAACATTGATTTTGAACAATCAACACCATAGGATGGAATACAAATCTCAATGGTTCTATTTGGTCTCCTTCCTTCCTTCTTTACTAAAATTTTCAAAAGCTTACACCAATGACCTCAACTTCTAAGCCTCTAGACATAAAAGAATTGACCCTAATTATATTTGTATTATAATGAATGCTTGAGGGGTGGCTCTTGAGACAATTGGGGCTGATGTTTTGGTTCAAATGGCTCCATAATTTCATGGTCCCCTACACTCCTCTTGTAAAGTGGCCTTTACAATCAGTTTTATTAGTGCTCTTGAAGGGCTAGGAGTTGGAGGGGCTTGGAGGCAGAGTTTTTTTTGCTGGCAAAATTTCACCACCTCTGACAGGTTTTTGCAAATGTAATTATTTCCCTCTAAGAAGTTTCCAATGTGAGGAGGCCAGTTGTCACTCATAAAAAACCCTGATTGGAGAGAGGCTAGAGGCTCCAAGTAGGCTTGGATCCTTCAAAAGCTTTTCATTGAGATACATGAGGAAGGATTGATTTACTAATTTTAAATTTTTTAAGTCCTTGTTATTTCATTAAAAATGGATTAAACTTAACTAATGATTGAAGTGAATAAGTTACTCAAGTGAAAGTTATACAAAATACTGATTTTTTGTAGTTGATGAACAAGTATTATATATTTGAAATCTTAACTTTTTTTATGGAAAATAGTTAACTGAGTAATTTACTATTAGATATTATATTTATATATATATATATATATATATATATATATATGTATATAGATATAGAGGGAAGTACTATAGCAACACCCTAAATTGCTAATGGGACACCCCCTCTAAACATGAAAATATGATTTTTAAAGTTGATTTTGCTGATTTTTTTATTTGGATCAAAAGATTTGTTTCACCTTTATCATTCTAAGACTAAACTAAAAAAATAGATGTGCTTAAATTTCAAACTAAAATACACAGCTTTTGAGTTACTTAAAGCAAAAATATATCAAAAAATAGTACTGGTGCAATAATATTTCAATTTTTTTTGTATTTGTCATATTTTCTTTCAAAGAGGTGATAAATGTTGTGACTGAATGAATGATGGACCATTTAATAAATAAAAAATAGCACTAAATTATCAAATTTCATGCTTAGAGGGGGTGTCTTGTCAGCAATTTAGGGTGTCACTGTAGTAATTCCCTATATATATATATATATATATATATATATATATATATATATATATATATATGTATATATATATGTATATGTATATATATATGTATATGTAAGTAAGTATACTTGTAATTATTATTTTTATTAATTGTGTATGTGTTATTTTATTATATTTGTTTAAGTATAGTGTTTTAGGACTCAAATTACATAAAGAGTTTAGTTTTCTCTGATGTATTAGCTTCAAAAATTTGAAATTTAATAAAACGTTTTGCTAAATATTCATATAAAAGTTAAAATGCATATTTTTCCTTTTGCCAAATTGGTGAGAAAGAAAATTTATTAAAAAAAACTGGTGCAAATTTTACTAATGTTATTAAAATTATTAATAAAAAAGTTAGTAATATTATTGAAATATAAATAACCAATTAGTTCATAACAAATATTGAATGCCATTTTCTTAAAACAATGTTTTTATTTAAGCAAATTTGCAATTTTTTTTTGTTTTAAGCATTTTATTTTATTTTGACCTTGCTAGGTGGCATTGTGAGGCCCCATTTAGGTTAGGGTCTAGGCCTTTTAACCTTGCAAAGTTGAAATGCACATGCTAGAGTCTGGATGACTGATTGGAAAGGAGGCTAGACGGACCCATGTGGCAATGTAAATATGGCAAATTTCAAGGGTATCCATGAAATCTTCCTTACTAGTAACAATAACAAGAATGAGGCAGTAAGGTAGGAGGTTCTAAAAGCGCACAGGCTCTAAAATGGTGCACCTCCTCCAATGTACTTTGTTTCTCCATGTTTTTCAAAACCCTCCAACAATGTACAGGCAATCTACGTTTGAGGAGGTGCACCATTTTAGAGCCTTACTGCCTTTCCACTTCAAAATTTCACAACTAATTCCACAAAGCTCCAAAAATTATGAAACAACTTGGGTTAGATGCCAGTTCCTCTTGTCTTTCAAGGAAAATTTACTAAATAGATATTTCAAAAAGTTTCACCTCCCCAAAATTTAGTTTTAGCCTAGTTCCATTCATAAATCTCATACCTTAAAGTGTGTTCACAATTGATCTTAACCCCTGAAGGGCCCTTGCCCCTTGGACTCGAGAGATACGGTACCAAATATGGTCGCAACCACTATGTAGAAGTTTGAATTAACTGGAATTGAAGTGTTACAATCATACATATTGAAAGATTGTATGATGGTGGGTGCATAAAATAATTTGAAAAATCCTCAGAGTAGCTCAAGTACGTTTGTACCTATGACCGTACATACGGCCGCGAAGGGCTTTCGAGCCGTTTAGGGATTAAAAGGAGTAATAGCAAAGAAAAATTAGATACATTTAGACACACCTTTAGATTGCATTTATATTGCTAATACCCCTCCTAAAACTTCACCAAGTGTGAACATACCATTAGGCAGTAGTAGAAATTGTAGATTTGGGGGCGTTAGAGACAACCAACCCAACCTCAAACCTACCCGCAGGGAGAAAGGAAAGGCTGACGTCAGTCGACTACGCGATACGATTCCGTATTCGTACAATAACCTCCCCCGTCGCCCGCGACGAACGGCGGTAGTAGCCTCGCTCCGACTGCGCCGCCTGCCGTTGTCATCGCCGTCGGTCGTGTCCTCCAGTAATCCAGTGCGCCGGGTCGTCACGACCAACTCGCGGCGAGCGCGGCGAGCCAGCGCAAGCAGGCAGGCAGGGCGGGGGGAAGCGAAGCGAAGGCCAGAGAGACAGCTCCCACAAAGCCCGCGGGGTCCACCGCCGCTTCTTCCAGCACTCCTCTCTCCTCACCTCCGCACTCCCCTCCCTCCCTTCGCCAGCACGCTCCGCTTTGTCTGTGGCTTTGCTTGGCTTGCTCGTGATGCTCGTGATGCCTGTCAACACCTTCACGACTAGCAATTCGGGTCGATCTCATGCTCTCCAGAGTACTGCCGCTGCAAGAGGGTGCTTTGTGGAAATGACTATGAGGATTATCATCGTCGTCGTCGCCTGGCCGCGTCTTGCTCCAGCACCTTCATCACAAAGTACGCTCACCTTGTAGCTCGCTAGTCAACCCGAAGCGGTTATTTGCTCTGTGGTGCCCCTTTTGGCGGTGTCACGTTCTCCGGAGTCCGTGTTTGCTGCTCCGTAGTTCGAAGTTGCTAATTCATCGATAAATGCGGGCGTTGTGGATCGGGTTAGTTCGAAGGGCCGTGGGGTGAGTGTAACGAGAGAGTGATGACGATGACGAGTTCGGGAACATGGAGGATAGTTGCTCGAGAGTGAGTCGGTTGAGATTTTTGTATCCAATTGTCCCTGGTAGAATATAGTTTCATGGAAAGCTAGCTAGCTCGTCGACGTGAGTGCCGTCATGAGCTCCGACACTTTGGCAACAATCCCATACGTTATGAACACCACGTTTAATCATTCTATGTGCAAGAAAAAAACCTGCTTTGAAATACCGTCCCCCTTTCTAAATCTATATTTATGTACATTTATGTACGCATGTGTGTGAATTTAGCACTGGGGTTTTTCCTTTTTCTTTTTTTCTAGTGCTACGAGTACAAAAGTAGTGTGAAATCATCATCTCTTATGCTTAGCGAGCTTCGGCAATGAGGGGCGTGGGAGCACCCTAAAGAGCAGTCAGTGTTAGTAGCTAATATGGACAGGTTGCCAGGCAATATAATATAACCTGTAGTACGAGGTACTTCGAACTCTCGAGAACTATTTGCATACTAGCGTTTCCAAGGCCCTCCAGACATCACATGATCACGGGGAGAAGTCCTACCAGTGACAAGGGCGCGCATGATGTGCTTAGCGTGCTCTACAATTGACAAGTGTGCTTAGGGACCAGCGATTTTTATACGCCACCAATTTCTACCGGGGGTCGCATGTTGTAGTGTGTGAGTCAGGGTTTCCAGTAACAGCCAACTAACAGACCGATTCAGTGTTGTGGAGCCAAAGACTGGACCTTGGGTTTGGTGATGAGCTAGTTAGTTGCTGACGATAAGCTCGTGGGCAGCTTTCGCAGGTGGGTCGGCTGAGAGGAACTTGCGATACCAATAATTGCATTGGCTTGGCTGGCTAGCCTGTCATTCGAGTTGTAATCCAGAGTGCTCGACGTCCTCATGATCACTGCCGATCAGCAAGCAAACTGGATAGTAGCGGCCAATGGCCCAGATACGTCTCTCTGCCTTCCCAGCCCACCCTAGCAGGCATCGATATTGCTCTCTTCCGAGGATGGTTTTCTGCGCCGCTTTGTGCGGAGGCCATTGAAATTGAAGGTTGACCCCCCCAGCGCGCAAGTGGTGTAGTCGGTGGGGAATTACAGGGTCGAAAGCGAAGCGCCGGGGGTCACGCTGGCGGGTCCAGGGGAGGAGGGGGTAGGGAGAGCGTGGAGCTTGAACATCGAGCATGTTGACAGGAGTCGTAGTCGGCCGGAGAATCCACACACCACAGGTAGGGACGTAGGAGGAGGGGACACAACAACACCAGGGGCTGGGGTTAATATAGAATTGGACACGTGGGGGGGCTCCAGCAGGGATCAGCGCGAGGTGGCCGAGGCCTGGGGGTCACCTCATGCACCAGGACGGATAGAATTGCAGTTGCAGCAACAACAGCAGCAGGAGCGAGATCAACATCAAGCCGGCAGTACTTGGTTGCGTGACAGTGATCAGGTGGAGAATAACTGGATCGGGAAGCCACCACAGCAGCAGCAACAGCAACAACAACAGGAGGCAAGACAAGAATCAGCATCAGACGAGAATCCGTCGTCGTCGTCGCAGGAGCGAGGTTTGAGTGCGTTGGAATCCGCTGCAAGAAACTCAGCGCGGCCGCGATCCTCGTGGGGGGAAGGCTCATCGTCGTCTTCGCAACAGCAGCAGCAGGGAAGGGATCAGCCTCCCGGGGGAGCATACGCGACCACCTCCATGAGCAGTGGAGCCCCATGCGGGGCCTGCAAATTTCTGCGACGCAAGTGTGTGAGGGGCTGCATCTTCGCCCCCTACTTTGGAGCCGAGCAAGGCGCCGCCCGGTTCGCCGCCGTGCATAAAATCTTCGGCGCCAGCAATGTGGCCAAGCTCTTGCTGCACATTCCCGTGCCCCGTCGCTGTGATGCCGTCCTCACCATCAGTTACGAAGCCCAGGCCCGCTTGTCCGATCCGGTCTACGGTTGCGTCGCCACCATCTTTGCTCTCCAGCAACAGGTTCGTCTTCATCACAACCCGCTCTCAACAGTCATCCCATCTCTCCCTCCAACTTTTCTAGCTCTTTCCAACTGGTCTCGATTAACTACTGCCATTAGGACGTCAGAATGGCTTGTCACAGGCTGGTTACGATCGATTCCCAGTTTCAGTCACTCGGCAAGTTATGAAAACTTGCTTCAACGATTAACTTGGAATTGGTTCTCATTCCAACCCTTCAACGCTCCAGTTACTTCAGCATGATACGAGACATGTTGCCAATTTTTTCGGAATCCGACCTAGACATGCTGAAATCGGTTGTTGAGATTGTGTCCGCTTACTCAGGCGTTAGAGACCTGGCTTGCAAAAATGTTACTAGACCAGTTCAAGTTGTTCATAGTTCGGTGGTTCAGGAGTGTACCTGCCTCCCTACCAAAATTCCTGCTTTTTGGTGGCGTACATGCCTACTTCGAGCCTTGCGATGCCTACTAGCTACTTGTCCTTGACGCCCTGGCTCCCTATGACAAGTGCAGTTGCAATGGCCCTCCTCGAGATTAGGAACCAGAGTTTATCAGTTTCTAGTTTACATTTTATATACCAATCTTAGGAAACACCAAGGAACTCCATTCCTTAATCTCGGTTCCTCTTTAGTTGTCGAAGCCATTAATATCAGGTTTAGAGTTCGTGTGTTTTCCTTTTGAGTGCTCTTCTTCAGGATGGGACTGGGAGCTGCTGTAGTTTATTTTGAAGTTTAACAGTCTCACTGTCAAGATATTCGTTAACGTCAATCCAGGTCGCTCTGAGAAAAAAAAACGGCATTTTTGAATTCAGTAGCTTCGAGTAAGACATCTGAAACGCCGAGGGAATATTCAAGCTCCCATTTCCCCTATCAGAACTATTAATTTTCCTCGAAACCGAGAAGGTTTTCTGGACATAGAAGTAGTGACTAGTCTGTACAGCTAAAGTTCTCCTGTGCTTCTTCTCTTAGTTATGAATCGATCAGAGAACGACCAAAAATCTAGATTTATTTGTGGCTACGAAGGTTTGCAAGAGATCGAATTGTACATATCCTGATCTCGAGACAGATCCGCTTAGAGTCTGTCTTTGGAGGTACCCGCCAGAACGAGCCTTAAATGTATCTAGAAAGTGGCAACGTTGCCAGAGCTCGTCCAGGTTAAATGCTGTTGCTGTGCTTCAGTTCTGTGAGATTATCTGAATACATAACTGTCAGATCGATAGCCACTATGAATGGTGCAAATAGAGACTGTGGAGCATTTTTCGCGTAGGATTCATACTGAATAATTAAAAAGTTTGATATTTGTACTCGTTAAACGGCCTGTTTCAGAGCGTCAAAAACTCAAAATTGTGTCGTTCAAGTGTTCAGAGCTCGGAAGAACTAGGACTGCTCTATATCGAAGGTTTAAGTTGGGCGCCAGTCTCACTGAATCCTTCATTTCAACGAATAAGAGCTCGTTTGAGGTCGTCCGTTATGCACTTTCATGACTAAAGTTGCATCTGGAAAGTGCTGTGTTTGCAGTTATTGATTTTGGGGTCTCAATTCAGAAATTCTTAGGTTGGCTAATGCTCCGTCTTCGCCTCCACCTATGCATGATTCTGCACAAATAGGTGAATCATTGAGTTGTCTCACTGTCAATTTGGCAGGAGATGGTTATTAAAGGAAAACAGCTCCACCAGTCCTCGTAAGTCCGCATGAATGGGCTTTTTAAAATCAGTATTTAGAAGTCAACGCAATAGTGTTGAAATAAAATACACCGATCGCTGGACAAGTGTAGGACACACGTCTGAATCAGTGCCGTGTTGCGTAGAGGTCTACTCCACACCCTGGCATTTTCGTTATATTGGCACGACTCAGAGCGCACAAAGCCCTAAAAACTAGGACTTTGCAGATGGGTGCGCATCTTGCAAAGTGAAGGTCGTGCTTTTACCCGAATTTAACGAAATCGACGTTAGACACATGAGTTCCTTCTTAGTTCGAGGATCAGTAGGGTACAGTCCGCCGTTCGAGATTCTCGCTCAAGGGTAGCTGGAGGGCAGATGAAAGCTGTGTCTCGTTAATGCAAGGGCACGTGTTTACCAATCCTAATTTAGTTTTTAAAGTTCTGGACACTGGAACGTTACAATTACAGTTTTGATGCGCATGCTATTTTAACGAATGTGACCATCGTTTTCCTTGAAGCAACTCTAAGGGTATGTTCACACTTGGAGAGGGGTAGTAGCAAAGGAAAATTAGATGCATTTGGACACACCTTTAGACTGCAATCATATTGCTAATACCCTTCTAACTAACACTAAGTGTGAACATACTCTTAGCTGGGCTCTCCACGATCGTCGATGCTACCGAGGGCCGTATGATGCGCACGGTGGAGATGGCGACCTGTAAAAACAATGTTCACCGTTGCTTTTTACCAATGAGAGCCGTTTAGGCACGTCACTTGTGCGAATATGGAGAGATCAGGAAAGATCGACGCAGAGGGAGCGTGAGCTGTTTCTCTGCTTACGTGTTTCTTTTACAATCTGGCATTATCACTTTTTTAGCTTTTGAACGAGCGTTCCCACGTACTGAATTTTTTTTCAGTAGCCTGCTCAATCGCCCCGAGGTGCAATAATCGTATCCTTGATACTAGCTCCAGGGGGTTTAGATTTGCTCTTCATGATGCCCACAGCTAGCACTTCTAGACCCTCAGCAAGATATGGTCTAGATCTACGAGATTCTGATCTTGAATCTGATTTCTGTCGTACAGGTTATCTGATTTATTGTTTTTCTTCCCCATTGTGTGTACGATAGAATAGTCCTGTGAAACTATCTCGAAGAATTTCGGGGTGCTGTGGAAGTGGTAGGTTTACCGTGCCAAATCTTCGGTGGACCCGTTTTGGTAGAACTATCACGATCTCACCGAAGCATTCGGTGCACAGGTAGTCATCATTTGCACTTACTAAAAACTCACCTCTAGACAATAATAATAATTGGCCAGCACTATCATAGTCTAGGTAGAATCGTACTCATAATGTGAGAAGATGTTGGAGTGCTCGTAATGCTGGTAGTTTGCTGTTGTTGCCCGTTCCCCGATGGCTCTTTTCTCGGCGATGTTACGGTTAGTCCCACCATCAAACTGTGCTTATAATTATAATCTGGTCTTTCAAATTAGTATAATAAAATGGAGTCACTGCCTGGAACTCCGCCGAGAAAATAGCAATCTGCTACTGACAACTGGCATTTTGAATCGATCTGATCGAGGATCCCGATCAATAAGCTCGGCGTGACAGCTCTTTCTGCTGGTGATATTTGATCGCTGTTAAAGTTTTTAAGTCCTTGGCTTTGCTTAGTGCTTGCGGAGCTGGTAATAATTTCATTTGATAATTGTTCAAACTTTGACTTTGATTATTGGGTTTAAGCAAGGTTTAAGGAAGATTTAAGTATGAGTCGTAATACAACTTGAAGTTCCCAGCCTGTTCTCAGCATTCTAACTTGGCTTTTTGATCCCAACTCAGTGCTCTATTTGTAGTTCTAATGGAAGCTAGCTACTTTCCAAAACTGTAGACTGAAGGCTTTTTCCCACATTAGTAGATTAGTGGGAGTGGAATGACACCCCCAAGTTATATTTAAACCATCAAGCTCGAATCACATTTAATAAGCCTTACGGTGTGGTTCTGTTTTGCAAAGCAACACCGAAGTGTCATTCGTTTGGTGGCATTCCTTGGGTTGTCATTCTATCCCAACTTTACATAATTATAGTGCCATGTTAAATTTACTTCCATTAGCGACGCTTCTGCTCGTTGAATCTGCTAATTCACTGGGGTCTCATTTGTAATTCCATGTGTGAGTCTCAGTTTTCCACTAATCTTCGAAATCCGACATCTGTTTATATCACCCGCACAGGAGAATTAATTTCATGGATACCCCTTCATAGATACCCCTGCTTTTTCAGAAATATCACAAATATCCTGGGACCAAAAAATTTAGGAGTTTGTTTTGTTATGCATGTCACTTCCTTCTCCCTTTGCGCACAAAGGAAGAAGGGAAGTGGCATATACAACAAAACAAACGCCTAATTTTGGAAGTGGCATACACAACAAAACAAACGCCTAATTTTTTTGGTCCAAGGGTATTTGTGATATTTCTGGAAAAGCAAGGGTATCTATGAAAATATTGCATACTTCAGGGGTATCCATGAAATTTTCCCTTGTTTTAACAGGTAGAAAATGTTGAGATGCACTGTTGAGGCCCTAGCCTGGTATTTTGGCTAGAATTTCTTTTTATCTTGCAAGGACTGAATGGTTTGTCTGGTTGGATCGAGTGACCATGCAGGTGGCGAGCTTGCAAGCGGAGCTAGCTATGGTGCAAGCCCAGCTGGTGAACAGGCAAACGGCAGCGCACCAGATCCATCAGCACCAGCACCAGCACCAACAACACCATCCGGCTCACCATCACCACCTCCAGCAACAACACGAGCAGATTGGCAGTATGTCGCCAGGCTCCGTGGTGCCGTCCTCCGCCTACATGCAGCAGCAGCAGCAGCAGCAACACGAGCACTCACAGCTCTCACCCTCCGACATCTCCATGTCGATGCCCAGCGGATCAGGCTCGGGCTCCGGCTACCCCCGCGTCAAGGAAGAAGGCAACAGCTACCTCGGCATGCAGCACTACGGTGACCTGGGGATGGGCTCCAGCAGTGGAGGCCTGGAGCCTCTGTCCGGCAACCAACACAGCCTTTTGGACACTCTTCACAAGCCTCGTGGCGGCGAGCACATGGACCATGGCTCGGACCAAGACGGCGAGCTTCAAGCCCTGGCGTCCCTCCTTCGACGAAAATAATGGTTCCAAGTTTAGTGGATCCTTGCCAAGTCAGAAGAAACCTCCAATTTGCCACCCAGTCCAGCAGCAGCTTACTCGTCAGCAAAAGGATTACTGTTCATTTCATACAGCATCGATTAGATGAGAAGATTAGCGACGTTCACCTGGTGGAGTTTTACTACCGAACATGGATTCGAAAAGATTTTCACCGCTGGAGAGACTGAACAATGCGCAACCTTTGCAAGCGGCAACCGAACAGACCGAAACTGCAGAAACAACAACGCTGAATGCAACGACGCACTGGAACTGGTCATTCGGTGAATCCACGGTGTGAGTTCTATAGGAAGAATTTTATATGATTATTCAGGTACTGGTGCTAGCTAGAAAATGATCAGTGAGAGAAATGACACGTCGTCAGGTTACCGAAACGACCAGATAGTTCAGCCACGTCAGATCAGATTTTTAAAAAAAACGGCAGTCTTCGTCTGATAGCCAGGTGGTAACAGTAACAGCCACGATCTGATAGCAGCCATGTTCAATAGAAGGGGTAAAGTCACACATAGTCACGTAGTAGCAATGTCTAGTTGCATGCCACGAGGTAGTAAGGGTGAGTGAATCCAATAGAGGTAAAAGAAATTAATTATCAGAAGATGATCATGATCCAATACTAGTTGTTATACACACCTGGCCAGTATTTTCAATACTGCTTCCCCCAGATGTGATACTATGTGATACTGATACCAGCAGTTTGGATTGTATAATCCACTCAGAGGTAGTTTCTGGAAGGTTCTTTTTCCCATGTGGAAGTTACACTAAGGTAGCGTAGAACAAACGATGTGTAAACTGTTTAATCAATGACATTAACTTAGATTTCATGTTTCATTCCGCGTGAAGTGTATAGTAGTACTACATTGGATATCCTCGTACTTAGGGTCTGCTCATAGAAATTTAGAATTATACTGCTATATTGAGTTTGCTTCATATGGACGCTCAGTTGGGTACTGCTACTACTACTGCATGAGTGGCAGTTATGCATCAGAAGTTCTGGAAACGAGGCAACTATGCTATCCACCTTTTTTTGAGCGCACATTCTCTGTACTGTAACGGTCTCCTAGATTCAGCCTTTCGAACATACGTGGTGGTATACATTCCGTCATCTAAAGTTAGCTGGTTCCCAGGTTTCGGGCAATCAGTTCAATTCGTTGTATCCGGACCGTGGCCCGTGAATAAGTATGATTTTTAGTGGCGTACACTACTATCTTTACCGCTTTGCATTGATTTTGGCATAAGTACCAGTTTGCAATAATGAACGGCGCTTACAAAGTCCCACGAGAATAATGTACTGTACACATGGTGCCACGGTGGTAGTCAGTACAGCTGATCGGATTATGAGATCGATGGAGCTGATGTTTCGAAGTCACTCAGAGGACGGATTCTAATACTATTATTCAGATCTGTCGCATGTTGATGTAACGGTAGGCTCTTTGACACTAATTTTTGGTGAACTTGGCTACTTTGCAGATACCGCTCCAGCCTGCTCTCGGATGGGGCCGGAAAACCTAATCAAATCTACTTGAGATAGCGCCTTTCACGGGCTTAATTAATCTAGAATAATGATTACTTCAGGCTCGCATGCATGATGATCAGATGGCTCGTGGTGCACGGACAAATTCATTATGCCTCTCTCACAAATCAACAAATCAAGTTTTCTGGACAGGCACACGACGACGCTTAGTCTTCAAGAGATCTTAGTGTTTGTACATGATATTCGGTTGTTGCCGCCATCACTGTAGACCGCCTGGGTCTTAGAAAACAGACACGCCCGAATCTTGCAGTCAGGGTTCTAGATCGGGTACCGGTTGTAGTAGAAAAGTATGATAGCACCCACTCACTTGAGCACTAACGACGTCGTTTCCAAGTATTCGTCGAACTCATCACAGTATTTACAACCCAGAACACCATATTAGGTAATCTGGGCAAAAGGGAGGTACCATTTTGTATTCCACCTTAAACCCAAAAAGTTACCTTAAACCAGATTCGAAGGTATCAGATTTAGTGTGAGCCACTAAGATTTTTTTCCTCACAAATTTTTCCTCTCAGGTGAGGGCACGTGTACCCAACAAAAACCTTAAGCTTGGTTTAAGGTGATCACCTAGAATCTAAAAGTCTCAAAAAGTACCCTTTTGCCCAAATTACCTAATATGGTATTCCAGTCTATTAAGGTAGAAGCACCCAAAAGCGACACTTACCTTAGATGTGGTAATTTGGAAGATCTTTTGAGAATGTAATGGCATGTGCTTGTTAGGAAATGGGTGGGTATAGATTCAAGGAAAATTGTTTTTGGAATTTTTTGAGACTGTATGAATAAAGTATGAAATGTTGAAGGTAACTCCCTAGATTGACCTATTGTGGACCCTTGAAAAAAAACAACAACAAAAAGACCATGTCATGGCAACAAAAAGACCATATTACACCCCAATCATAAATTGTCACCTACATAATTTCTATTCCTATATGTCAACTTGAGTGTGATTTGGGTGCACGCGTATCTTATTTGGATTCATGAGTGTTTATTTTTTGGTTTAATTTTAGATGTCGCTAAAAACATGATATTCATTAATTTGGGAAACGGCAGTTCCCAATTTGTATGTCTCCTTAATCTGAAACTCACACCTGTGAGAAAACAATTGATACTTTACAGATGACAGATGTTTAGATCCAAATTAGTCACGAAAAAGTGTAAATAAAATGGGTGTGACATGAAATGAAAATGTGACCAGAAATCTCAAAATGTGCTGGAATTCCCAAATTAATGGATATCAACAGCGAGTGTCGCTTATGGGTGCTTCTACCTTATAGCAAAGCCTCTTCCCAAGCAGTACCCACACCCTTGTTGCTAGGTTTTTAATTTTTATCTGTAGCCACCGGATATATCGCTTCATTGGATGGACACACTGTAGTGCTGTACCCGCACCCCGGAATTTGACAAAATCAGAGAACCAGCTGGTAACTGACGAGTTGTTTACACTCACTGTTGAGTAACGCAAGTGCGGCCATTTCTGGCTACTGTTAACAATGTTGTTAACCGCTAAGTGTGCGGGGGGCAGGGGAAGGGGTGCCGTATACATCTGGAGCTTTCAAGGCAAACTAATAAAAGGATTCCAGAAACAAGGTCTTCATTTTGCACATTGATTTCTTCATTCCATCTCTACATCAAGTCATCAACTGACCAGAATCTTGCACAAAAAAACCATGAAGCACCCAATGATAAAAAATCGTCACATGCTTGGAAAATATACAAAAGCTGCTTTCTAAGCATAGTTACTTGCCATTACTTGAATGTACTTCATTTGTTTCTGGCAACTCCCACGAAGCGTTTGAAATCATTCATCCACCACATTATGGACGCTGGCACTCTTATTAGTTATCTTACGGCCAAGGTGAACTGAGTCAACTGACCCCCTCATTGTCCCTGTCTGGATGAATGGCTAGCCGGCAAGGACATTGGTCAAGTGATGTCTGAGTCTGTGGGGCCAAGATGAAAAAAAACTCCATCTTTTCACATTTCAAAAATTGTGATTTGTGAGAATTTGGAAATTTACCATTAGGACATTGAATTTGAAAATTTTGAATTCTCATTGGATTCAGAGATTTTAACTTAGAGCCTATTTTGGTGTTTCCATGTGAGGTAGGTGATTGGCATGAGCGATAGAAGAAATAAAGATTTAACACCATAATGACCATATTCGTTAAATTGGGTCAACACGTTCATTTTGGGACTTCTGAAGGTTTGGGGTGATCATCCCAAACCGAGCTCTACTGGTTTTTTTTTGGTACACATGCCCTTACTTGAGAGGAGGAATTTGTGAGGGAAAAAATCTTTCTGGCTCAAACTAAATCCGATACTCTTGAATCTAGTTTGAAGTAACTTTTTGGATTTAAAGTGGAGTACAAAATGGTACCCTTTTTTTCCCAATTTATCTAATATGACGTTATCTATGATTGATGCGTATAGAAGCAGCTACAGACCTACACAGTTAAGGGCATCTCTACCGGTAGTTCAAACACGTTCAAAGTGGATGAAAAGTGTTGAAGCCCCTCTCAAAACCCTCTCAAGACACTTTGTCCTACAAGCCCTTCAAGACACTATTCATCCTAAGTTAGTGAACTTTATTCTCTACTTTCCTTAATAAGTGATCAACCAATTATTTATGGGGTGTGTTGGAGTGCAAGGTCACCTTTTTAAAAAGCCTAGATGGAGATTAAGGGACTTGAGGACCAGCCAAAACAAATGGAAAACTTTAAGAGAGCCCAGACCAGTGGAGATGCTCTAATGTGGCTCAAGGACTTCTGGCCAATGCATTGGTTGTTTTTGAGCTCCTATATTTTTCATTCTTGTTTCAACCAATGATTGGTGACGTTATTCACTTGTTTACTTGTAATGGCTTGACTTGTGATTTGTGAAGCCTAGAACCTCTTATTACCAATTAGGGACGTGTAAGCTTTGTGACACGTGAAAGGGTGGGAGAAGGGCGCATGACCTCTAAACATGTTCCACCTTCTTCTACAATCCACATGGAAGTGTGGAATGCAAAAATTAACATTTTTGATTTGAAGATACTTCACCTACAAATTCTACAATCATGGTTGTTATTGCATGCAAGTTTTGGCTGTCACATAGCACATGCAAATGCACAAAAAGGACAGCACAAATGAGCATGTATGTGCTTTGTGGGTTTAGGGCATTTTTAGGGTTTTTGACCTAAAAATGGATGGAAGAAGGCTCTTAAATCTTGTTCAGACTAGGACATCTAGAGTCATTGTACAAAAGCCCTAGTCCAATGTTTCATCCAATGGAATTTGGAGAGATAATTGCCATCATGTTATCATGAACTTGTCTGTTTGATGAATGGTTTCACACTGGGCACCAGACGTTCAATGGAGGTGTACTTTTATTCCTTCTATTCTCACTTGACATGATTTTGTCTTTACCTCACATAAAGTGAGGAGGAGTGTTTTGTCCAGTGGACAAGAATTGAGGTCAAATCTTGTCCATTCCAAGTGAACTTTTCTTCAATTTTGGCCGGAGTGGTTGATGACATGGTCTCATTCTCAAGTTGGGCGTCCCCTCTAGTATGAATGCTCTATTGACAAAACCTTGGGATTGACCAATGAGAATGCTTATCATTTTGTCTAGTAGCTGTGGACGTCTTGGTTCAGATTGGTTTGTTAGTATAGAACTGCAAAAGAGGATACCATAGAACAAGACCAAAACAAGGGTTAAATTATTTTACCCTTGTCTATGAAGAAAATTGCGGAGCTATTCCACCTAGGTGGCCAAGTCCAAAAACATGGATGAGCAGTAGACAAGGTTTGAGGCCCCACTCATCCAGGCGGGGGTAGTGGGAGGTCAGTTCACCTCGACCGTGCACTTACCGGTCAAGTACTCTTTGGGGTTAACCCTTAAAAGACCACTCTACATATTACATAGTAAATAAGCTGCCATATAACCAACATTTGCTACCAATAAAAAATTTTAATATGGGATCTTGACTAGCTCACTAGAACCGAAAGGTAAAAAAAATGGTATAAATTCCTAGACCCACTTGCACCAGTGAGTCATTGCAAAGTGCAAACAACCATTGAGCACGATTACAACGCTACCTTGATGAGAAGTGAGAACTGGTCTCCCTTCTAGAAATTCCGTCAATGCACAGAAGGGCCTGGCAGTTGGTGACAGTACGTCTGGAATTTCTAAGAACAGGATTGCGCACTTTTCATTACTGTATGTACCCTTGAAGATGCTTAGCGTACATTTACTGAGTCCCTTTCATGAGACGGAAACTTGGATTGACCAGGGTCAGAATTGTTCTTATTATTTACTGTTATTATTGCTGTTATCACTACTATTGTTGTGATGCTATTATTACTAAATTCTCTTTAGTATTATTATTGTAGTTTTTATTATTGGTGCTACGACTGCGGAGAGTTTCGCTGTGCCACTAGTGCAATGTATCATGTATGGGTAAGAGGCCATGAGCATGACATGACAAGCACGCCTTCCGCAGCTCCAGGGATGTGTCTCCTGCGTTGCCGAGTACGTCAGGGACTCAACCGGCTGAATTTCAGGCCGTAGCCGGTGCTGGGGGTGCCGGACGAGAGAACAGCAAAAAAAAAAAATTATACTGATCAGCGCTGTAAAAGATGTACAAGAAGTACCAATCACCTAATTACATAAATGGTTTGTCATGACTTGTTCCTAGTATCCCCCCACTTTCCTTGTCCTTCCCTGCTGATCAGTACCTGCAGCTTCATTCATATTTACTGTACTGGACTATTGGTGTTTCCACACTCTTCATTCTGTTTATTTTGGGCTTTTCAACAATATTGTCCCTAAATTGATACATGGGATAATGGGAAGTAGGAACCAATACTTTGTCATACTAAAAGATACTCATTAATTTGGAAAAATCCTAATTTTGGGACTTTTGATTTTTTACATCCTTAATGGAATATTGAATACCATGGTTGTCACATTGGATTGATTGACTGTTCGCTTGCCCATCCGCCTGGTGCCCAATTGAGCTCATATTTGTTCAAAGGTATTGAATACCATGGTTTTCAAGAAATGATGAAAAATAAAAATAAAAATTACGTCGTACATGTTGTTGACGATGATTGTTGCTAATATGAAGTCAAGTGTGGATTTAAAGCCATATTACATACTAAATATGAAAAAAAGTAATTTGATTATTCTTTTTTAGGTCAAATTTTTTAAAAACGCCCTTAAAAACAAAAGTGGACAGATGTGTCCATGTGTGCCATCCATTTTGTGCATCCACTTGTATTGTCCAATAGCGAGGTTTCGTCCAAAGTAACAACCACATTGAACATTGTTTCAAGGGTATAAAATTCAAAAATCCCAAACTTTGATTATTTTTCAAATTACTGAATATTGTGTTGTAAACTTTTGCATGATTATCTATTATACAGAAAGATTGCAGTGCACCAATTGCTACTGCACCATCACAAAGTTGCATCTCAATTACCACTACTGTTGTGGTTAAACTAATGTACCCAGCTTTGGGAGTATCTATATTTTGACTGTGATTTACCTACAACACATTACATGATGGCATCAAGATTTTACAATTGAAATGGATAGTGAAATTAGAAGTATTGCAAGTACTTCAGCCTTAGAGCATCAATCACATTTAGTATAACTCCACTTTTCACTCTATTTATCGTAGGTGTGTAAACAACGTACTAGATAACAACCAATGTTATGTCATAGACGTTTG
This sequence comes from Ulota crispa, assembly GCA_963920765.1. Taxonomy (NCBI): domain Eukaryota; kingdom Viridiplantae; phylum Streptophyta; class Bryopsida; order Orthotrichales; family Orthotrichaceae; genus Ulota; species Ulota crispa. The sequence goes on along the minus strand of OY987244.1, from coordinate 13,739,313 downwards.
CATGGTCAGAGATTATAAAGAAAAATTGACTTCAAATTTGTTGAATTGACAATAATCATATGTCAAAAGTAATAACATAATCTTCACACTTGTTTAGTTTTATTTCAAATTTAGGAAAGGCATAGATCTAACATTTACGTTGCTTGACTTAAATCATGCTAAAGTACTACTGTAGTATACATTGAAATTGATGTTGATTGCACCAACTGGTATCTACCGCCATAAGGTAGCACTTAGCACTATCATGTTGTGGTTTAAAATAATGTAGTCTTCAGTACTCTGGGAGTATCTTTGTTAAGACAATGACTTAATGCCACATTTAATTAAAACTAACTTTTCAAAGTCCATAAGTAACAACCTTAAAATTGTTTTGATTTGTAAAACACTACATGGTACCACCAGAGTGTTGGAGATACTTGCAAATTACATAGAGATATGTCAAATTCAAAAAACACGCAGTAACTTATATTGAGAAATCCTCCATGGTCAAAAACACACAAAGTTCATGTTTGCATAAATAGTCCATATTAGTTAAATGTAGCGTCTTTGTTACAATACATAACTTGATGGCACCAATTTTTGAATACAAAATGAATATGACTATTGGATATGTTGCTAGTAGATAAGAAAGTTTTAGGGAGGCAATTCATAGTTCACACTCGAGTTCACACTATGCTTAACTTAGTGACTAACTCTCCAAGTCCTAGGATCAATTCACACTGTCCCACGTCCCATCATAACAAGTCCCACTACAAAGTGAGATTCTAGCTTTGTTGGGTTATTAAGGGTTAAATGTCAAAAATGAGTATCAAAAAAAGTCTTGAATATTTTATGCAAAAATATTGGTGGGACTTTGACTATAAGTTGGGTCTAGCAAAATGGTTGACCCAAACCTTGAGTAAAGTCCCACCTTCTATGGCAACAAAATTTTCAAAAAATGTTACCATGTAAGTAACCAAGACTTGGGACCAGGGTTTTTTTTGGGCAATTTAACTCCTAAAGGACTATTGTTCCCTTGGGGGATAAGTAGGAACTTAGCCATTTGGGCATGTACCTATGGCTAAACTACCTTGTGTGATTTTTGAAACTTTTATTGAAGGTTGAGAATTCAAAGATCTATGTGGGCATCTAATTTTTTTCTTCATTCCAACATTTATTGAAGAATTTATGCATGAATATTTGGAAAATGGGGGAGGGCACGGAATCCTAAAACTTTTTTAAACAATGTGTTTGTTTGAAATAAATTTCTAAAATTGGTTCTTTACACCTACATATATGTGGGAAGCTTTTAATCATTCAATATTGATTAATGAGATGAGAGTTATGAGAAGTTTTAGTTTGCGGGTAGGTATGGACCCCCAAACCTCCATTCCTTTTGCCCCTTGTAAAATTTGGTGCTTTAATTTTTTGAGTTCTTTGTGTATTTGTTTTTTTATTTATTTTTCCAAGTTGGAGTAGATTAAGATTACTTGGTTTTCACCATTTGGATCAAAGTAACTCAGATTTTTGAATTTTACATAAATTCTCCAATTTTTCCTAGTACATGTATATGCAAATTTCATGACCTTATGGCATTGCAAGATTTTACAAAATATGATTCACACCTCTTATTCATTTGAAAATTCTCCCACACTTACCTAACTTGGTCTTCTACCTGGAAAATGTATAAAGCTCAACTTTGGGTAGAGCAATTTTTTTAGTTTAGAAGCGGTCAAATTGCCAAAGGCTTTTGAAATTTTTGGGCAAGAAGGAAAACACTTTTTTTTTCACTTTAAATGTCAATATCTCACTCCTCTCCATCTAAAAAGAGCTGGTTTTTTTCCAACAAGTACCTCTTGTAATTTAGGGCAAAATCCTTAGGTTGAATTTTTGAAAAAAACATTTTTTCTACCTTTCTACTCTTTGCCCTAGAAGTAGCAGTTTTTGTTGACTTTTGCAAAAAAAAAGAGCTCAGTTCTTTAGGGGTTAAGGCCCAATTGCCTCAAAAAAAAAAAGTGAGCTTCAAGCCTATAGAAGAAGAAAAAAAAGGGGAAAATTATCAAAAAATGCAAGACGGTAATAATGAAAATTGCATTGCATCCTAGTCTTTCATTAAATTATTATCAAATTGAAGATTGATGCCATCATTTTAAAATTATTTGAGGTGTTGCCTACTCCAATTCCATGCAAATAATTAGGTAATGTCAATGGTTATTTGGATTATTTTTTTAAAAGACCAATGAATGCTTTTTTCTTGCAAAAAAAATTCCATGATGCTGCAAAAACTCATGCATAGGTGCCACTTCAACTCCAACCAAAATAGAGATGAAACCCGCAAGCTACAAACCATTTTCAAAAAATGCCACACAGCCATTGGACAGAATACCAAAAAGAAAACCCTGCTTGGGACCCAAGATGTAGTGTGAAGCGTAAAGGCCCAACTTCTAGCTCCACACTACTGAAATTTTGAGATTTCCATGGAACGTGGGACAGTGTAAATTGCCCCTTAATTCAACACACCAATTTCCAAATTTTATTTGGCTTTACTAAAGGGGAAAACAAGTTATGAAAATCTTATGCATAACAATTGATGGAACTTGGCTCTTAACCCCTAAACATCTAGAAGGACACTTTTTGTCTATTGCCTCGGAAAATTCATTATGTATGGTAGAAGAAAGCAGATTTTCATCTGATTTTTTCCCAGAAGTGATCATAAACACATGCTCCATCATGGAAGGCAAAATATAATTTCATCAAATACACTCATATTTTTAGACAATCCAAATTGTGAGAAGGTCCAAATTGCCTTTCCTACATTTTTTGTGAGGTCAGCTTTCATTATTCACTTTTGCAGCTAGTGGGACACTTGTTACATCAATCATAATTCTAAAATTCTTGAAAAACACTGTAGAAGTTACTGTAGCAAGTTGACCACAGGAATGAGACCGATGTTTAAGGATTAAGTACCAAGTTGTGAGTTTGTTCTTGCTACATAAATTCAATTCTTGAAACAAAGTCTCCCTTTTTTTGGACAAATTTTCCAAATAGTGCTACCAGTAGTACCTGAGAGGCATATCTAGAGTCAAAGTGAATACAGATTTGGGACTTGCGGACTTAGAATGTTAACCTTTGTCAAAAATAGAAAACCCATGAAAAATGGAGGCAAAGAAAATTTGATTGAAAATGAAACCATAGTTTCTTTTTTCAATTATTTGTGAATATTGCGTTTTCTCAATTCTCTAGATTATATGCAAAGAATATTTTACTATAGTATTTACAAAATACAGAATTCTTTTTTTCTCAAAGTCAAAATTTTATATTCCATTTTCCATAGAACAATTCATTTTATTGAAATTCATGTTATTGGATGAAGGTTGGGCCATAGTGCCACACCAACAAAAGGGCGTTCCAAAATAGCTTTTTTGTAAAAGACAAGTAGAAGCACTTACTTCTTTATGTAAAATTACATGAATTCAAATTAAGCACTTATCTTGTTGTTTTGTTTTGAATTGGCAATTCTAAGCCCTCTACATATGGTTGACTGCATACTGCTACTCTTGAATGGTGGAGAGGATATTCTGAGTAGAACAATGCATGGAACCTATAGCACAATGCATGGAACCTATAGCTCAATGCATGGAACCTATAGCACAATGCATGGAACCTATAGCTCAATGCATGGAACCTATAGCACAATGGTTGTCTCCCAATAAGGTAGGAGCACCCATAAACGTCAAACTAAGGGTTTTGAACATGACAACTATTAATAAACAACTAGCAAATTATAGGATCCTATTAGGAACAGAAAAAAAATAAGTTTGTACTTTTGAATGTATTATTTGGATACTCTGAGAATAAGTTGTGAATTTTTAAAGAGTAAACTGCCATTGTACCCATAACTGCTTCCAAGATTTCATGTTCACATGTTGTACATCTTTGTAATTACATCTATTCATTTCCACAGATTTTCCAAGATTTCAGAGGTGACAGTTATGGGGACACGGAAGCTTATGGGTGCTCCCACCTTACTCTAAAAACTTAATCTACTTCTTCATTTACTTCTTCATTTGATTAAGACCAAGTTGAGCATTAGAAACAATTTGAAGTTGAGTTCTTGAGTAAGAGCGCAAGGCTCACCTCCACATTAGAGGATATTTGAGCTCAAGAGAAGGCCTTCCAATCTTGACACACTTCCAAATATGTTTAGGTAGGAGAAGCATAGGTAAGGTACCTACACAAGGGTCTCTACCTTGTGTGAAGTACTCAAATGTACCATGCTACATGACAAAAGGATTTGATGATGCAAAACAATATTACAACATGACAATGATAAATGCAAGGACCTCTAGTGTGTACCATTTTGGTCATTGGTAATTAAAGAAGTTGTTTTTTTATTTTTAACAAACTTAAATGGTATGCATGGTAAGCTCAAGTGGGTACAATATGGCTAATTTACTCATGCATGATTGGAACTCACCTACTCCCATCCCTCCTTATTGTCCTTACAAAGTACAAGTTGCAAGCAAATATAGGGAATTAGTCTTATATGATATGAAAAAGGACACTAAATTTTAATACGTTTGACCCCTCCAACCGCTTCCCATAAGGGCCTTCTCTTGAGCTCAAACATCCTATAATGTATTTCTTCAAATCCCTCTTTCTCTAAACGTGGACCCTAGCATGGAAAAGGCTCAATTTTTCTGCTAACAATAAAAAAACAAAAAATTGTCCATGTTTTGTAGTTATTCATTTTTACCAAACTTAACCAAAATAGACTAGTTGAGGGTTTTTGAATTCAAATATGAATTCAAATTTTCCAAATTCAACTTCCCATGGTAAATTTATAGACTTTAGCATTTTCTCCTAAGTAAAAACTCTAATTTTTTTCACCGCGAGACCACTGGAAGGAAGAGAAGAAATTTGGGAAATATAAAGGCCAGCCTCGCACTTACCAAAAATTTAATTTTGAAGTACTTTTAGCGCGTGGCTCAAATCGGCTACTTTGGCCTACAGCCCTAGCATGAAGGTGTACAACTTGGCTCAACGGCTCAATGTATCGCACATAACTTATATGTTTGCAAGGCCAAGGTGGAAAATCTCAAAAAAAATTTACTAACAAGGATAAAAATGATAATCTGCCTCGTCTGTTGAAGTTGATCAGTTTTATTCTTGTCCAAATGGTTCTCCAAATCCAAATATGAATTCAAAGTTTCAAAATACAATCTCTTGAAGGTAGATATCCAAACTCTTACATTTTTGACAGATGAAAAATCAAGATTTTTCGTTGTGGTCATACATACACATATGTGGAGTAAACCTAGTTGTACAACTCCCAATTTTCAGCTCTCTACCAATCATAATGTTTCAATGGGATTTACTAAATTGTACGTGGCAGTATTCATGAAATAATCTTATCTTCATCATCCAAAATTGGCGTTTCTCATTTTCAACCAATTTTTCACAAGCATCAATTAGTTCCTAACAGTTTACTATGTTTATATTGTAGTTTGCTATAAGGTAGACATACCCAATTCCACTCACTAACCTAATGCCGCTCATATGGACGTGGGCTGTACATGTTAGAACTCAAATCTAGCCCAACTGTAGATATCTTATTTTCTCTGACACATAAAATAAGGTATCTACAGTTGGGCTAGATTTGAGTTCTAACATGTACAACCCGCATACATATGAGCAACATTAGGTTAGTGAGCGAGATTGGGTATGTCTACCTTAATTAACCCCTAAATATCTTAGCGTCTTGGTCCGACTAGTACAATACGAGATATTTTTCTTGTATTTGGAATGGATCCACACCTCTATTATAGTTAAGACCAACAAAGAAATTGGAGAATAGATCAATGTTGTTCTAGTGAGCTACTTAAGATCCCAAATTAAAATTTCTTATTGGCAGCAAATAACAATTTTATATCAGCATATATACTATGCTCTACGAACGTTTAAGGGTTAATGTTTTTTTCAAGAAAATGGCAGATTTTTCATCTGTCAAGCTTCAACTAATTTTTTGCAACTTCAACCAGCTGACAACACACTAAATGCCGGTTCTCCCCCAACCCGGGTAGATGGTATATTGAGTCAAACCAGGTGTACTTTTGTGACGAGTGTCGCCTGCCTCATGTCCCTTTGGAACATTATGCTCCCTGTAATAATGGCTGGCTTCAAATTTATATAAATAAGAATTTATTTGATGGAAGGTTTAAAATAAGTATATATTTATATCAAGGTGCTTGCTCCACTTTGTTAGGGCTAAAGATGGCCTAGTGGCCGACTGTGGGGGCCGGGGGGCAATCAATTGTTTTCATGTGTTAATAATTCAAGCCAAAAAAGCCCAGCTAATCAAATTGAGAATCCGTACTTCTGCGGCTCAGGAATGCTTGATTGGTCCAGAGAAATAGGAGGCGAACTTTTCTTAACACCTGAGCGCCCAGCACAAGTTCACTAAAATTCAAACCTTTTGGAACTCATTCCAATCAAACTATCATCTAAAAGAGATTCACAAAAATTGACCGTATCTATTGATAAGGAACATAGGCCCGGAGGAGCTATAGGGAAAAGGACACGTCCTTTTGCCATACCATTGAAAAGATTATAACGGTCACACAAGGAAATTTTTCAAAACCGAGAGGCCATATTTTGGCCCCTTGGGCACTTAGGGGTTAATTTATAAGCAATTTCGATAACTGGAGCCCCGCCGTGGGGCTGGCTCGATTAGGTCCCCCAACACTCTGGTATTGCCAAATTTTCCATAAGGTAGACACACCCAAAACCGACCCCTCCCCTTGGCCGACCCTTAACCACTAAACGTCAAGGAGGACAAAAAACGTCCTCTAGCTTTGAAAAAAGATTCATGTGATTTAGAAAAAAGTTGTTTTTCATCTTCTTTTTTTTCAGAAGTGACCATAAACACATGGTCCATCATGTAAGGCAAAAATTTACCTCATGAAATGCACATATTTTTTTGTAACGCAAATTGTGATAATATTTAGACACACGGTGTTAGGCCCCAAGTTTCCCTTCTTGCAACTTTCATGAGGGCACCATGCACTGTTGACTTTTGCAACTTTATAGAACAAAATTTTAATGGGTGGGCACCTGCCACACCACTATAGAAACCACTGTAGAGGGCAGGCATGGCCACCCATCCGACCTTCAAAGGTTAACAATGTCTCCTCCATTTTTGGTGTCTACATCTGTAGAAGCATTTTTTCTCATTTTTTGATGAATTGCTTTGTAAAAAACACGTAAGCTTAGATTATGATAAAACAATATTTGTAGTTGCTATGTTAATATTAGGTCAACTTGTAATGTAGTGTGAAAGGAGAAATTAAATAATTACACCACTATTGCTAATATAATTTGGAATATGATAACCTGACTAGAAATATAAGGAATTAATTAACCCCTCAATGCCTGAGGTTCCGATTTCTAATGTAAAATCCACCAAAATTTGGTGCCGTACGCATTTAGGGGTTAATGATGGTTATAATCTGAAATGCAAGACAACTTCTATAGTTGTTTTTTGTTTTCGTCTCTCTTAAAGCTTATAAAATCACTTGTTTCCTTGTAAATCTGTACTTACATTTTCCACTAAATAATAAAATTCAATTGGATAATTTATCTTAATGTCTTAGCTTTTGTCACTAATTGTCATTGTTGTTTTTTTGTTTGAATAAAATTGCGAGAGATTGGCAGAGTGTTTTGTATGCATGTAAGTGAGGCTGATGATTGGCAGATTGACATGTGTGTCAGTGTGTTTCAGTGAAAGCAAAAGATCGGCAAATATGAATTGTTAAGACCATTTTCTATTGAGCGAAAACTCTAAAATTTGAGATGGATTTCAATGCAAAAATATATATTGATGTAGTGGCAATTTTAGTGCAAAATTCATAAGTCGATGAGCAATTCAGTTCTTTAACCCCTGAGCGCCCAGGTCGTATTCACCAAAATCAGGGTTTTTGGAGACCGACAACTTTGATTCATCGTATCTCGGTCAATTGGATGATTCACAAAAAGTGACCATTGAAAATAGTGGAACATCTACTTAGAAAATGGCTTGTAAATTTTGGGAACAATCCATCGAGGGAGATGGGAGATTATAACATTTGATCAAACAACTTGTGATGACAAAATCTCATTTTTTGGTAGGTAGTAGCTATTTGATGATTTTTACAAAATTCTATAAGCCCCGGATTCATTGCAAATTTTGTGAGCAGCAAGATTAGATGTGAATGCACACATTTGTAAAATATTGAAGATTGCATTTCTTTTTATGTCAAGTTTTAGGGCTTCAAGTTGTTAATGTATGGAAAACAATGACCAACACAATCGGTGACAATTGCCATAATAAGGGTCTAAAACATGCTTGAGCCCTTGCCAACAACTTTCCCGCCACCATAAAACTTACACAAGGAACCTTGCAAGGGATATCGACCAGTTGCAGCCTTTAAAACACTCCTTGCCACCACGCCCCCGTTGCCCCATATGGTGTTTCACCAAATCAAATCTCTGGCAATGCTTGTACAACAATTTGGCTTTCCTTGCCATTACTCCATTGACAAAGACAACTTGAATGCCTTCAAAATTGTAGTTTATAGCAAGACCAAAAACTCATATCCAATGCCACAAACATGCCTTTGAAATCTGGAGCGACCAAAATCTAGTCACTGGGTGCTTAGGGGTTGAGGACCACACAACCATATTTTGGTTGCAAAGAGTGTTTTTTGGTCTATATAGTAAAAATGCTCGACAATTTGGAAATTGGTCCTGAAGAATGCTTGTGATAACAAGAATTTTGCATCCAACTAAAAAACAACAATGGAATCGGGAATGTGAGTTGACAAATAAAGGTTTTTATACAACATGGCCTCAAAATACATGTCTATTTTTGTTCAAAGATGGATAAAAGCAACAACATAATTGATACATCAAAATTCAAGAAGAATGCCACATCACAATTGTGCGGTCCTAAAAAAATCAAATTGCTCCAAAAATAGGTTTGTATTGTTGTACTATATGGCAATATTTGTAGTCTTTGAAAATCTATTGAAATGGTGTTGTCATTCCATTTTTAAAACCCTAAAGTTCTTTTGTGTTTACATGATCTAATGGCTCAAAATTGACCTCTATCAATAAAATTATTGGTAAATTAAAATTTTGAATTTTTTTCAATTATTTAATTATAAGATTTATAATGTCACTTACTTATGTACATCCTCTCAAAAATTCAAACTTTGTGAGGGCATACTTCATTAGATTATAACACTCAAAATAGGGTCAAAACTTTTTTTGAAGCTTCTTTTAGGTGTCAATTTTCTTTGGGTCATTCAAAATGATATTTTCCACTTTATGAATTTCTTGTGCAATTTAACTTTCTTGTAGAGCATGAAGTTGGCTATATGCTTCACAAATTTCATGATCATGTAATGCTTAAAACATAGTAGATTTTTTTTGGAAGCGGGAATTGCTTTGTTGAAATTGTCATTACACTAAGAAAACTTCACCAAAGAGATTCATATAGATACAAATCTCAATTACAAAATCCGTACGGTGTGAACCTAGAACATCATGTGGAGTACTTGCCAAAGTAAAAAAAATCTAAAAATAAATAGTAAAATAGAAGTTATTGCATAGTTAAGGAGAGTTGACTGCAAATTTTGCCCATTGACCAAGCCATTGTAAAGTGCTTTTGAACACTATTTGGGCAATACCCTTCCTAAATTCCTTTGTTTTTGTTTTTTTTTTTAGGATACCCGTGTTGACATCTAATCACGCATGGTACCATATCTCACTCAAAAATTATTCAATTCCACTTTTTTTGGGGAGGTATGCAAGCTTTTCAATATGAGCACATATGCCCTTATTTTCACAGTTTGTTTTTTGTATTTACTTCGGAAATGCTTGCCCAAATATCCCAAAAGCCCAAAGTGGGCTCTTTGGTCCTTTAGGGGTTAAATTTGTGCTCCTATATTTAAGGCTAGTTCTTGATTTTTCCACCAATCAAATTTTCTATGGCATTTATCAAATTCCTTGTAGAACTGTTTTAGGGTAGCAAGTAAAGTCAGATTTTTTATCCTTTTTGCCAACTTAGCTACACCTTGTGTTTGCTATTTTTATCCATTTTGTGTGGAACTAGTCTTATTGGAAAGGTGAGAAACCCTGCTTTCTAGAAATACAAGGCTCTTTTCAAGCATATCTTGCATGAAGTGTTAACATTCAACCACAAGCATGAAAAACTAGAGATTTTCCACCAACGGCTCACTCAATCATTATAAAATTTCACCTCTAGTCATAAACATGGTTGAAATCTTGATACTTTACAATAAACAAGGTGTTCTTCCCATTTTTACAATTAGATTATTTAAATTGGGTCCATAGTTTGATTCAGTTGCGCATCTAAGTTTATTGCTCATACTTTTAGTGGATTTTGTAAAAATATGTATGGTTCCTAATGGGTTAAATATAGCAATGAAAAAAGAATCTGAACGAGGAAGCTTAAAGAAACATTTTCAATAAATGGTCAAAAGGGTTTTTTTTGTTTTATTACCTTATTGTTTGAAATGGACAAATTGACCAAATAAAGCTTGTTACTATTGTGAGCAATTGGACCGTCTTACTTGTTGTGCATGTGATTTGATCAAAGAATTTGTAATAGATCATTCAGTGAGCAGATTATTTAAGAGCATGTCAAAATGTTGAGGATAGACTGATTGATACCTAGTTGTTTTATTTGGCAATGTCTCATTGCTCTGAATACATGATATTTAGAAGTCAAGAATTGGAAAATTATAATTAATTAATGATGAAATGTGACATGACAATTTGACAAAATGTGAAGTAGTTCATGATGATTAAATCTAACACATTGTGATTATGGCCAAATTGAGTTCTAAATATTACTGTAGGGTCAAGAAAAAGAAAGAATCTATGTAAATTTGATTGGAGCAAATTATTGCACAAATGACAAATAGTAACCTCATACTTTGCATTAGTAAGACAAATTGACTTAGGTTACTAAATTTAGTTGAACTTGCATAATCAATAATCATGATGGCAAGTAATTATTGAGTAAACAAAGGCAAATTGTTTGTAATTAAACCCTAAAGGCGCTAACAACGTTTTCTAGCAACATAGAGATTTTGGGCAACTCACTAAAAATGAACTTCTCATTTTATTTCTTTGAAATTTTCACACATGATGTGTTCAAGGAGTAGCTTTAAGGTCCAAAAAACTTCATAGCTTTTGACTACATGGTTAAAAAGTTATTGCATGATATGTAGTTTTCTTTGTTTGCTAGATAGCCCAAGGAGCTCAAAACACTGTTTTTAAAAATTACATTCAAAGAAATAAAAAATGGTTCTTTAGACTTATTTATACGTGGAAAGCTTTGAATCACTCCATTTTGATCAATGAGATGAAAGTTATGAGGAGATTTTGTTTGTGGATATTATGGATTCTCTAGCACACTACAAGAAATTGTGTCTTAATTGATATGTCCAAATTGACTAAATGTGTCCAAAACATCAAATTTTTTTGTCAAATTGGACAATGTCTATAGATTTGGCCATGTAGATTTGGCCATGTTGATTTGGACATATTTTTGTCATTTTGGACTGTTTTCCTTGTAGACCTACTCTCAAATAAACTTTGAAGTCCTTTTTTTACTCAATTTTCAATATTTTGGAAAAAAATAAAGCCAAAGTATGTAGATCTTTTATTACAATATTTTAGCCATTGGGACTGGCATTTTTCATTTTAATAATTAAATTCTTTACAATTTAGTGTTTTGAGTCATTCTCTAGCTACTTCTTTTTACTTCCTTACTATTTGCCATGTGTTGTACAATTCTCAATGATTTGAAGATTCTCAAGTGTGTACCCAGCTTGCCTTGGAGAATAAATTTCAATAATTACAACCATTTTGGAAATTTTTTAATACAAATATGGCCTTGTGAAGTGCAACTGCCCGGATTTTGCAAGGACAAAAAATGGCTTTATATTAATTCAAACTCAAATATCTAACAATCTACATGGTGAAAATTTATGAATTTTTTTTCACACCTTTTGATACTATAGTACTACAAGATTTTATGATTAAATGTGTCCAAAGATGATTTTTTTTTATATAATTTGGTATTGGTATTAGAAATGACAATTTTGGAGCGGTATTAGTGAAAACTTAGTCAGAAGCCTATAGGGGTTAAACAAAAGTGAACTTCGTTTTATTAGATGTAAAAACATGTAAATTCTTCCTTAAAAATGACCATAGATACAAAACAATCACAATTTTACCTTCTCCATCCAAAAACCATGATTTTGAAGATATGTTAGGTTCTGTTCCTAAGCAAGTTCCGCGTTACAACAATTTTTTTCTTTTTTTCTTTTATTTCCAAGTTACATCATAAATGCATTGTTCGTCGTTCGGTTCGATTCTTTTGATAGCTAATGTTGTGACTTTAGAGCAGTTTTTTTTTTACTTTTTCTTAGTGAATTTTGTCTTTTACAGGAGAAATGAAAGCGTGAATTAAATTAGAATTTAAAATAGTAACTAAAATCCAAGGGTTTAATTGCATGTGCCTTTCTTAGAGAAAGAAGTACTATGCCATTTTGAAAAACTATAGAGATGAACAAAGAGCTAAAAAAATCTTAAGAACAAATAAAAAACAAGATTGTAAATGATATAATGAAATGGACATGTAAAATAGCACTTGTGTAAGTGTTAGAATGCAATTTTAGCAAGTGCAACAAAATTATAGGACGAAGAAGTAAATAATCCTTTCACACCACTAAAATAAAATTTTAATTCAATTTATCAATACTACCTTTAGTTGTATTGATAATCTCTATTGCATTGTTTGATTGAAACATACATTTTCTTTAGGCTTTATGCCATAATCTCTATTGCATTGTTTGATTGAAACATATATTTTCTTTAGACTTTATGCCATAATCTCTATTGCATTGTTTGATTGAAACATACATTTTCTTTAGACTTTATGCCAATTTGTGTTTTATCAAGTTACATTTTTTTCAGCATCATATGATTTTATTTTATTCCATATATTTTTTTGAATCAATATTGCTATTTTAGCTTTAGAAATTGTTTATATTACCATTTTCAATACATCATATGAGATTTTTAAATTTTTATAAAAGTTATATATATATATATATATATATCCTTGTAATATTATAAAATAAAAACAAATAATCATATGCAATTTTTGTACTAATAAAAAAGTCAATGCTTGTAATTTGGTTTTTATTTTGCTTATCCCTTGAAGCTTTTTTGACTATGTTTCACCAAAAAACACCAAAAATGAGTTGTTTTGATAGCAGTAAATTGAAATGAAGTCTTGGTGAAATGTATTGTAGGATTTAGCAGCAGAGTACTTCATTGTGATGTGATAAAAGATGAGAGATCTCTATTGTACAAATTGTGAGATTATGGGGTTTGAAGTGAGAAATGAATTTTGTTGGGCATTCAAATTCTAGGCAGGTCTAATTCAAAGAGACTTTTCTACTACCAAGCTACTACCTAACTTCAACTCAAAGTAGTTAAAGAAAAAAAAGTGATGCTTGTGATAGAGCTGGTCATACTTCAAAAAAATCATAATATTTTGAATTGGAGAACATGTACAAAAAATTTAGAATAAGAAACTATCTTCAAGAAATTCTCATATAAGGTTGTTTTTTCAACAATTTTTGACTTCCACATACAATAATCTTCTCAATATGTGAATAATAGAGCTTTAATTTTAACTAGCTTCAAAGGGAAAAAAATAAGGAAATTGGCCAAAAGTTGTGGCTCTAACAAGCTTGGTCAACATAGAGCCACTTTCAACAAAAGGGAAGTGAAGGGCAATAAGCAAAAAGAATTGCCTTCATGGAGTGGGGTTGGGTCGAGGTTTGACAAAGAAATATCTCTACTCCTCAGTATTTGGGCAAGATCCCAAAATGTCAGATGCAATGTAAGAAATTATGCTTGTCTTGCATAATGAGCAAACAAGGTTGTATTTTCCATCATTACTTCTTTTTTCCAAATTTAAGTCGTTTGAAAATTGTTGTATTAGAGAACTATTATTTTATAAGTACTAACTTGCTCAAAATTGCTACGTTACCAACAACAACAACAACAACAAAAAAAAAGTTTGGTCTTTCAGAGGTTTATAATCTAAACGAATTCTTTTCTATTTTAAGTTATATATATTTTTCCCATTACAACCAATAATATATCTATATTCAATTTAAACTAAAGTTTGGCTAAAGTAGAGTGACTTCCAACGATGGAGCGCTTTATGTTAGTTTTTCTACTTTACATTTTTTGTTGTGTTCTCGGTTGTGTTCAATAGTTCTTTGCAAATAATTTGAAAAAAAAATTGAATTTCTTAAATACGAAAAAAAAATTAAACTAAAGCTTAACAAAAATAAAAACAAACTCTCGAACTTAATGCTCTTCATTTAACTACTTTTGTTCAATGAATTGAATCGTATGCATTTGATAAAAAATAATATTAAAAAATTCAAATGTTTCAACATATAATTACAAAAAAAATTGTACATATAATACAAATAAAAAGTAAATGTCAAGCGGAATGCCTCTCAATTTATCCTCTATCATTCATCAATCTCAATTACAATCTGATCACTATTCATACATATTAACCCCTAAAGGCCCATTGTCCCCTAGGGGACAAATGGGATTTTGGGCAGGTACCTATGGCCAAACTATTTTGCATCATTTTCTGAAATTTTTATTGAAAATGGGGAATTATAAAATCTGCGTGGAAATCTAATTTTTTTTTCATTTTGACATTTATTGAAGAAGTTATGCATGAATAACTGAAAAACAAGGGAGAATCAGGTAGCAAAAAAAAATGCAACTTTTTTAAATAAAATTTTGAAATTAGTTTTTAAAATTTTATGTATTTGGGAAGCTTTGAATCATTCAATTTTGATAAATGAGATGGAAGTTATGAGAATGTTTAGTTTGCGGGTAGGTATGGGACTCCCAAACCTCCATTCCTTTTCCCCCTTGTAAAATTTATTGCTTTACTTTTTTGAGCTCTTTGTGTATTTGTTTTTGACTTTTTTTCTTCTACAAGTTGTAGTAGATTAAGATTCCTTGGTTTTCAGCATTTGGATCAAAGTAATTCACATTTCACAATTTTACATAAATCCTCCAATTTTGCCTAGTGTATATGCAAAATTCATGACCTTACGGCATTGCAGGATTTTACAAAGTATGATCCACACCTCTGTTTCATTTGAAAATTCTTGCACATTTACCTAACTTGGTCTTCTACATGGGAAAAATAAACCTCAACTTTGCATAGAGCAATTTTTTAATATAAAAGCCGTTAAAGGCTTTTGAAATTTTTGGGCAGTAGGGAAAAAAGTATTTGTTTTCACTTCAAATGCATGTGAATATCTCACTCCTTTACTACTAGAATGAGTTGATGTTTTTCCCGTAAGTACCTCCCATAATCTAAAGCAAGATTTTTTGGTTGGATTTCCAAAAAATAATAATAATAATATTTCTCCTCAATCCCCCAAAAGTGGCAGTTTTGAGTGATTTTCACAAAAAAACGGGCTTGGACCTTTAGGGGTTAAATATCAATGTTTTAAATCTTATTTAATATTTTCATAAAATATATTTTATGGAATGTCTAAACTATATTCAATATATAATGATATAAAACAGTCAAATTTGTGTATACTGTAGACACGTATTGATATACATCAGTTTACAAATAATAGTATCTTGTTATAAACATAAAGTGACTATTTTCGAAATGTTAAAGCGTTATATGTATTTTTGTTTTTTGAGTAATTTTGATTTTGTTTTAAATTTAGTGTTCTCAAAAAATAGCTTAGTTATGTTATTAATAATTCTTAAAACCATTTTCAATTTTCTTTGAAAAAAAATCATACTTTTGTTATCAGAACATTTTAGACTATAAAATTTAGATAAGAAAAATATAATCTATATGATAATTATAATAACTGGGCAAATACATATAGATCAAAATGTTTTTATACATAGATGCATTAAATATTTGGTAGATGGGGTCTACGCTTTAGACATAATATGTGTTGATCAAACCACATATTGTTTTTGTAAAAAATGATAAATCACATGAAGTAGTTTTTTTTATGATTTTAAAAGTACAAATATACATAAATATTATAACAAAAACTGTAAATGTAATATTTTATAGAGCAAACTTTCAATATACAAGAGTTTTAATAATTCACCTCTATCTGTTTGAAATCAAAAAAATGGTACTGGTGTAATTTATTTGTGAAGTTAAAGTAGAAATGATTGAAAACATAACGATAAATAAAGCGGTTATAATATGGAATAAAACACCTATGTAATGGTTGAAAACATCATTTTATATTATTTTTTCAATAATTTGTTTTACACATTTTAAACTTTCTTGAGATTGTTTGAAAAAAAATCTCACAATTAGATTTTTGTTAAGTTTCTTTAACATGAAATTTATATGTTTTTTAATTCCAAATTGTAAATATAATTACTTAGATCTACCTTCAATAATTCAAAATTCATTCGAAATCGTAGTATAGCAATGAAACACTTAAAAATATCATGCTTGTATTAAGCATTCAAATGCACAATTAATTTTGTTTTAGCAATTCGCACATTTTACAACATTTTAGTAGTTTATCATGACAATGTAAGAAGAAAATATTAAATAAATTTTTCACATGCTCACAAATCTAAACAATCAACCAACTTTCAAATAAAAAGATGTTTGTAATCGTTATAAATTGTAATATAAAAATAAATTAAAAAATGCGAATTTAATAATAAAATGTATTAGTTGATTTTTAAAATGATTTTTTTTTGTTATCTACCTATATGTATAACTAGTTTACGCATCTGTTGTATCAATGGGTTGATACGGTGATGTATTAACTCTATGCCACATCACCCCCTATCCATGTGCCCCTTATCCTCGTGCCCCCAAAATTTATTTTATTCCATTTATAAGTTTAGTTAAACTTGTACTTTACTCTATTTTACTTTTCATCCAATATGGGATTCATTATATATATGAGATGAGATGAGATTAAATGCGGTAGGATTTTGTCCAAAGATGTAGTCCTTCATCTGATTGGCTAAAGATAGGTTTTGTGTAAAAACATAGTAGAGTACAAGTTTAACTAAAGTAAAATTTGGATGTCCACTTAAAAATAGAAAAGTGCACCAAAATAAAGTACAAGTTTAACCATGGGTAGCATGAGGAGATGACATGGGGGAATAGCATGAGGGCCATGGAAGGCATGACCCCATTGGTACAACATGGAGGACTTGTTTGTCACGGTTAATTATGTAATTATCTTTTAACTTCTTAATTAGCACAAATTTGGGGACTCCTGGCAGCAAAAAAAATTCTTATAAAAACTTGAATAAAAAATTTGGTTTTTGTTCTCATAGATTATATCTTTGTCTACATCTGAAGCTTTGATTCATTCCATTTGGACTAGTTATGAGAAAGTTATGGACAATCTTGTTTTTTGGGCAATTCAAGCATCTTCTTGAAAACATAACTTATAAACTTCATTTTTGAATGCAATTTTAACATTTAAAAAAAAAAAATTGTTGGAGAGGGTGAAGTTTGCTTTCTAGAACAATCTTGCCATTGGGATCGTTGTATATCAATTCCATTGCAGGTTTATTAGCAATTTAAGTTTTTCTTCAATCTCATACCTTCTTCTGCCTAATGTTTTTTTAAAGAATGAAAATCAAGCATTTTTTGTTTTAATTTTTTTCCCAAGATTCCCAACTCAACTTCCCACCATGCAAAAAATAGAATTCCAAACTTTGCGGTGCAAAAATTTTAAGTTAAAAAAGTTCAAAGTTAAATAACCTAATCATGCAAGGTGCAAAAAAAGATGTTTTTTACTTTTTAAATGCAAATATCTTCCAACCTATACGGTCAAAGTTTGTGAGTTTTGTATGACACATTCTTATAGTAGTTTAGTACAAGATCCTACGGTTAGATATGCAAAAAGACTAAGTTTCAAGCTTTTTTCCTCTTTGCCATAAAGGTGACAGTTTTGCATGTCTTTTGACAAAATAAAGGCCATGGTCCTTTAGGGGTTAATTATACAGTCAAATATTTCATGTCATTTGCACATCAACATTTGTTAAACTTATAAAAAATAATTGTTCTTCATTGAAAAAAATATGATCAAAATGCATAATGATACTAGCTTACTTTTTTAACAATATCAACATACAAAAATGCAAATTGCTTTATAGAGTCTTGATAACATTGCTTGTTCACATGCTAATAACTTATTGAGCACAATCAAAAGGTTGAAAGTAGAAATTAAACAAATAAACAACGTTTACTACATGTACCACCACTTAAGGAATTAATCTGCGATTTGATAAATAACCATAGTTATTTTTGATTATGAATCATTTTAAGGTATTTAAAAAAAACTCAAACTTTTAGGACCTCTATTTTCTTTATGAAAACATGAAGTGTATTATAAACACTACATTTACGTTGATATAAAAATTATTTAATTATCAATCACAAGACTGATTTTTGTGATGTCATAAGCATCATAAGTTACAATCACATACATATTCTTCAAAACAAGATATTTTTGCATGCTACTTTTAAGGAGTTTATTCCTTATTTTTGGCTTTTGTAAAAAGAATGGTGTGCATGATTTTTGTAGAGAGGCATATGCCTTTAACCATAAAAGCATTGACACTTTCAATTTAGAGTACTTTTTAATTTTTTTGTTATGCTAAATTGAAAATTTCATGAAAAGGATGTAATTTTCAATTTATAAACTCAAATAGTAGCAACCCAAAAACCTTTGAAATCATTTTAAGTCATATTCACTAAATTCAATATTCAAAACTTAGAAATCCTAACCCAAAATAAAACTTATATGAAGAAATAAAAGCATTAAAATTTAATAATCGCTCACTATCTGATATAATTCATACGCATTGGCATAGATTTTTGTAATTGTAAACATCACCATTTTAAATTTACAAACAATATTTTATTCTATCAATATACACACACACACACACACACACACACACACACATATATATATATATATATATATATATATATATATATATATATATATATATATATATATATATATATATATATATATATATAAGTACAAAAGAAAGAAATGTTTTTTAAAACACACTAGGATTAAATAAATAAAAACATTAAATGCAAAGCAAAACTTATGAGTTTAGAATAATCACAAGGTCATTGTGAGGCACTTTAGCATTTCTTTGCAAAGGTTTAACAAACATTTGTGCCGAGGGGTTGAAGTCATAGTGTTTATCAATATTACCAAAGACTTCCTTCCATGTATCTCTCAATTTTCATTATATACATTGTATTTCACATTTGACCAACATTTGTATTTATGATTTTAATGTCATTTATGGTATACACCGCTTTTAAAGTTGTTGTTATATTTTTTGGCATCATCGTCAATGAACACGCATTGAATCTGAATATCATTAATAAAAAGACCAAATTCAAAACAAAGACTTCATTACTACATTCAAATAGGGATTATTTGAAGATAACGTACCAAATTAACATAAGTGATATGCATCCCCTTGATAACCCCTGAGCATCCACAGCAAAATCAAGAATATGAGGCCAAGAGGGACCATGCTCAAAAACATTGTATGTCCCAAGTTGGGAATTTAGATCCGGGAGGATTCATCGTTGAAATAGCAAAAATGGTGCTTGATGCATCCAACCAAAAATTTGCAGAACTTTTGACTGCATCATTTTGTAGATTATAATAGTCAACGTACAATTGACTATGTGGCAATTGGCCAATTTAGGGGGGTCTGTGGCTATGGATGCAAAAATTCATGCTTTAGAGGAGGCTCCTTTTGATGAAATTTAGGCAAGAGGTGTAACTTACAAGTATCTTGCTTACTGCCAAATTTGGTGATGTTTTAATAATTACAAGGTGCTTTTTTAGAAGCCCAAAGTTGCAAAGCTCCCGCAACATGGTGGACAATAGATGGGGTATAGGTACGGCTTTGACCTCCACAAGGGCATGGATCCCGGTGGTACATATGCAAAAACCTTCTCTAGTATGAGGTATACGTGCCAAAACACCCCTATGGAACTGACCATAGCCAATGGTCTCTATCCTAGCACCTAAACCCTAAACCGCATGAAATGAAGTTATTGCGTACTATTGCTATACTTGACTTGCACAATCCGTGCTTGTACAAGTGGTGAAACCCCCATCACCCTCTATGTGACGTGAGAGTAGTACCGTACCATAGACCAAGTACAATTTCCAAGAAGTACACTTTTGATATGGACCTGGTTTTGTGAAAATTTTGATTTTGAGCGACCATATGGTGGTCGTTGGGGGGCTCAGGGGTTAATGTTAAGAAAAATCAAGCAATCTTTCATGTACTTCTTAGAAAAATGACAAAAAATTTCAAAAAAAACACACTTGTAATATTGTATGTAATGTGGCCTCCAAGCTAGTTTTGTTCACCCTATTTTACCTTCCAAAAAATTTGGTAATTTATAAAGTAAAATTTGCATATTAAAATCTTGTACCACTATTTTTTAATTCTTACTCAATTCCAACCAAGCATACCAAATTTTGAGTTTCAAAAAATCAAAATCATATTTTTGGTGAATTGTTTTACATAATATTTATGGTTTTACATGATAAATGATTAAAAAAAATTGGTAATGAATTTTTGAGATTTCATTGCATGGATGCATAGGAAACATCCACACACACATCTTTTCTTCTAACAAGCATTTCCAAAAAAAATTATAACTCCTTCTATGTAGATTTTATTGATGAAGTGATTACAATCAAATCTTATAAATTAGATATTTTTTCTTGGTAATCAGATTTTTTTGTTTGACCTTATACAATATAGTTGGGTTTGAATCTTTGGGCATAATGATATGGTTATTTTGGCAGAAACTAGTTAAAAATACATAAATCTCTATTTTACAAAATATGATAATGATCACTTCAACGTTAAAATCTATTTAGAAGGAATTTTTTTTCTTGGAGATGCTTGTTAGAAAAAAAGATGTGTGTGTGGATGTTTCCTATGCATCCATGCAATCAAATCTCAAAAATTTGTTACCAATTTTTTTTAATCATTTATCATGTAAAACCGTGAATATTATGTAAAACAATTCACCAAAAATATGATTTTGGGTTTTTGAAACTCAAAATTTGGTTTGGTTGATTGGGATTGAATAAGAATTAAAATAATGGTACAAAATTCTAAAATGCTAATTTTATTTTATAAAATACCAATTTTTTTGAAGGGTAAAATAGGGTGAATGAAACTTGCTTGGAGGCCATAGTACAAGTTTTTATGCAACATCATTAGAAGTGCAGCTTTGTAAATGACCACATTGAAGCATTATTATATCAAGCAAGTTGGTGATATAATAGCACTACATTTTTTATAATATTTTATTGTGTTTACAAAGTTTCATTTGAATTCTTCCAAACCTCAATAGTTAAAATTGTTTAACAAGGTTGGTCAAAGTGCTATTTCCTATTGAAATGTATTTTATTTAATGATACCATCTTTGCATTTTGAAGACTTTGGAAGCAAAAATTTGTCACAAAGAATTAGGAGCTGTAGAAACAAAAAATGTTGAATTCAATTTTTGAAATAGAAAGAAATACTTTGAAACTTAAATTATGATTCAAAAGTGAAAAGACCTTATTCTTCTAAGCTACAAAGCAATTATAATATGCATTTTTTACTTTTCTTTTATCAATAATCTACACATTGAATACTTATTTTTAGATATAACATGAATTTAATTGGTACTTAAAACAACTACATTGAAATATGCATGTCATGAAAAGTTTTTAAATTGTGTATGCTACAAAAAAAATTTGAAAATTTAAACCAAATGAACATAAGAAATGTTACCAACAACAATTGCAAAATTTAATTAAATAACTTCAATTCTTTAGGTTTAACATGAAATTAGTTTTGTTAAAAATCATAAATAGAACATTTATAATTTTGTTGAACATTTTGCATCTACTCTCAATGTACAAGAAACTAAATTTGAACCTAAATTTAAATTTCTACTAAAATAAATAAAATGAAAATAATAATAGTTTGTAATTCAACAAACTTTTAGTGAGGAACAAAACTGAGTACTCGAATAGAGTTGCCAACTGCAATTAGCCATTTCTGATAATTGAAAATGTGAACTATGAAATTGTTTATTCAGAAGGTGTAATTAACTTGTTTAAATCACATAAGTGAACATGAAGAGGGAAAAAGCAATATAACTCTTCTTAGAAGAGAATCTAAACTGCTTAGGGTTTGAGTACTCGGTTTTGCTCATTGCCTTCTGCCGCAGTTTGAAATTCATTTCCTCATCCTTCCATGCTTGTTTTGGAAGAGGTTTTTGAGGTGTTGCAAGTTTACGTCTCTCAAGTTTGTAAGTATTCTTAAATTCTCTATTTTTTTATGGCTCCTATAAATGAGATGAAGAGGAATGTTGCATTGTTTCAGCTTAGGAGTGGCGAATCAACAAGACAAGTAGCATTTTCAGTTGGGTTGAGTCAATCGTGGGTGGCTAAGTTGCAAAAGGAGATTGTTGGAGAGGTGGAGAAACAAAGAGGAGAGCGTCCAAAACATCTTAAGGCGGCGACGTTGCGTGACCTTGCTCACTGAAGGTCGCCTTGGAACCGCATCAAAGACATCAAAAGAATTTTGAAATGAGATAGGTAAAATTGTGTTTGACATTACTGTGAGGAGTGCTTTGAAAGAAGAAGGTTTGGCTGCACATGTTCAACAGAAAAAGCCCTTCTTGGCATGGAGGCACGTTTCGGCACGGTTGAGGTTTGCTCAAAGGTATGCAAATTGGATAATTCATGATTGGAAATGTTATCTTCAGTGATGAGACAAAGATAAATATGTTTAATTTGGATGGTAGGTCCTGGTGTTGGATTAGAGATGGAGAACATGTTCAACCGCAACATGTTTGTCAAACAGTGAAACACGGTGGCGGGCATGTCATGATTTGGGGTTGTATGATAGCATTTGGACCTGGAGTTTGGTATAGGATTGAAGGTATTATAGATTAGCATAAGTACAAATTTATTTTAGAAAAGTTTCTGTGGTCTACAATCCAGCATTATAGTATGGATCCAAGCAACTTCGTATTTTGGCAGGATAATGATTCAAAACAAACAAGCAAGTTGGTGCATGGATGGCTTAAATCACAACCATTTGAACTTCTCTAATGGCCTGCTCAATCACCAAACTTGAATCGCATAGAGCGTTTTTGGGCTCTTTTGAAACAGCAATTGAACAAGTTTTCTATGCCTCCAAGAGGAATTGAAAAATTGTGGGAGCAAGTATCTACAGTTTTTTCTGGTTTTAGTCAAAAAGATTGCTTGGCATTGTATGAAAGCATGCCAAGAAGAGTTGTTGTTGTGTTGGCTGCTAGAGGTTATTGGACTGATTATTGAAGTTCAAAGAAGTAAGTTGAAGAATACTAAGTACTTGCATATAGTTGTTGATTATAAATTGTAAGAAACTATGTAGTTTTTAATTTGATTTGTGATTTTGCATACATGTTCACAACTCAATTTGCTTTTGAATTCAATTTATAACTTTGAAAAATGTTATGTATATTGTTTATAATTATATCTTGAAGTTCACTTCTTGAAAAGAATACTCACTTTTGTTTGTCATTGTAGCTAAAATTTCATGCATGTTTATAAAAGCAAATTTAGATCTTTTTTGTTTCAACAATTGATAAAGTATTAATTTTTTCACCGATTTCTTTGTTTTGTGCTGAAAGTCTAAAATGCTTTTAAATTTCATTTATCTTTTTTTTATATTTAACTTGAGTTTTTCAAAATTTTAATCTAAATTTTTGTTTTACTGTTTGCTAATTTTTAAATCAATCTGTTTATGTTTGATCAAATTGTTTTTGTCAAAACATTTTTTGATAATTGTATACAAATTGTGCAATTCTATATATACATATACATATACATATACATATACATATACATATACATATACATATACATATACATATACATATACATATACATATACATATACATATACATATACATATACATATACATATACATATACATACATACATATATATATATATATATATATATATATATATATATATATATAAGTTTTTTAAAATAATTATACACAATTTGTGCAATTCTATACATATAAAAATATGATAAAAAATTTCCTAATGAAATATCAATTTGCTTCATTATAAATTTCTATTTTTCTTTTGATATGCCAAATGCTTTTGCAACACATATTTGTGTGGAAGAGTGAATACAACTTAAATTACCATGAAATTAGGACAATCCATCATTTTGCTCTTCCAATGAACAATACATTTATGGTCTTATTAAATACATTGCATTGCTCATTATATTATATGGCAAAAAAATATAAAAGAAATTTTCTTTCCACTATTCTAATCTAAAAATATATTAATTGTAAAGGTGATTAATTTATTCAATCTCAATTTTAAAATTTGCAATTTCCTTACAAAATTGTTGAATGAAATGATTTGTCGCAATGATAAATTTTTCCTCGAATTATAAGAGTTGAAATATGAGTACTCCATTTATTCATTGCTCATGTATTTTATACAATAAAGTAACAAACATAAATGAGGCATAAGTATATAAACTTGATAATACAACATAATTTAATATAATATAATGTTATGTATGGAGTAATATATAGTGTATGTAAACCAAACTAAGAAATCTCCAATTAATTTGATGAAGATCATAGATGAGTTATCTTTGGAATACATGCCACCGATTGTAATGTTGTTTAGAATTGGCGCTTGTACAAAGTGTTTTAGTACCACCTATGGTATAACATTTTCTGGATCATCTCGAACAGACTAAACATGTTTTCACCAATTGGCCATGAATAGTTCAACAAAATATTGTGCAACATCAACTCAATTTTGGTATACACCGTGCCGTGCCTATATGCACAACAATCAGTCTTTTGTAACTTCAATCACTGCAAAGTACAATCATGATTCTTACCATGAAGATGTCATTGAGCATCCATTTTTTGAGAAAATCAATAATTAACTCACTAGTAGGTAATGTAATTTTCTTGTATAGTATATATCATAGTTTATGTAAAACTTTAAATTTAGCGTCTAAAATCCTAAATATTAATTTATTGAATGTTTGTAACATATTTTTATACAAATATTTGTAATTGCTTTGCAAAAAAAAAATGAAGCCATATTTTTAGCAATTTAAAATAATTCTTCTACAAACAACAACCCATGTCTCTTACATTTTTATTACAAACAACAACCTCTTTCCAATATCCAATTTATACATAAAGTCGGTAACTCTAGTTTCAACAGAAATTGCAATCTTGCAATAAGATAAAATATGAATAGTTTGTAAAAAACAAATTTTAGCTAAGATCAAATTTGTTCAAGTAAAGTTTAAATTGAATAAATACATGAAATAAGATTAAATGCCAAACAAATAATATTTAAGTTTAAAAAAAACAGAAACAAAAGATAAAAGTTCATCAAATTAAAATATTTGTGCATGAATACCTCTTTTGGATGAAGTCCATAATTAAATCCGTATGTATGATCATGTATTCAAGCCCATGCAAATATTGTATTTTTATCAAAAATAAATAAAATGCCAATGCGATAAGGATCACTCAATGTGCATCACTCATCGACAATAACTTTTGGCAATACTCTTCTGCCCATAATATGTAAATAACAATAATTTAGTAATATTCCATGGCAATTATCTTTTGTCACTAATTGTTATTTCTTAATGTTGTATTTATACAACAATGCAATGGTTTGGTTGTAAATTTGCAATCATGTTTACAATTGCATTCAATTTATAATACTTTCTTCTTTATATTCATAATCAACCAATTTGATTTGTTTTCAATCCACATTCCACACCTCATTATAATTCAACATATTTATGGCCTACTCAGAAAGGCTATAAATTATATTAAATTGACATTTCTTTTCCATTTATCATAGCCATTTTTAAATCTGTCTGTCACTAAATTAAGAATCTCACTTATCGATTCAAAATCCAAATAAATTTACATTTTATATTATGGAAATTTCACCTCACTAATTCATCTCTAATATAACATTCATTTGTGCTTGTTACATGTATTAATTCATTTTTTGTAGTATTGCTGCCTATTCATTTAAACAACAAAGTTCATAATCTCTAACTTCTCGCATTTGACTATAATCCTCTTGTAATTTAATAATATATAATCATCGCTTTTACATGGAGATTCCTCTTTGATCATAGCTATAGTCATCTTACTATACTTACAAATGCATTAACTCATATACATCATAAACTTGTATATTCAAATCATATGACTTTTTATGAGGTTATTGACTTTCATGTATTTTCATACGCATTGGTTATAATCCATAACCACTCAAATATTATTCACACACTATATTTTTTTAACAGCATTTTGCTTCATCACATTAAATTGCTTACATGTATTTTGATTCCATTTATAAAGATCAACACTAATCCGCTTCATTAAATTTAACTTCACTCATTCAATTTTCATATGCAATTTTTCAAAACAAATCTTGCAATAAACTCTCTAACAACAATTTTAAGCACTTACTCTTCAAGCACATACAAACAATAGTTGTTGCCTTTTACTTGTACTTAAATTAACAATGAAGACTTGTTATTTGCAAGGTGCTTACATAAACTTAGCAATTAATGCTCTAGCCACAGTCTCAAACTGGCTATAACTTCTATAATTGTAAATTAGTATATTCAATTAAAACATCAGCCTTGTTGTTTGCAAATTAGACACATTAATGCTTATAAAAATAGTTAATCTCAATTGACCCAATTGTATGCAAATGTGCACTAATAAGTTTTGAAAACACAAAAAAGATCACAAAATGAGTAAGATTACACCGTTTGTTAAAAACAAATGAACAAAGCAATTGCCATATATATTCCGCAAACCATGGATTTCTTTAATAAACTATTCAATCAAGAATTATATAAATGTCTACAGCTTTTTATCTAAATACTTAGATAATTACCTTCATACTGCATTACATTTCAAAGATAACTTGCATCCCTAAATTTATTCACACCAAATTTTTAAATGCAAAGACTAGAAGAAAAAGGGGCCATAAACAACTAGGTTACAAAATTGCATAACAATGCACAATTGTAAAACAACTATGCAACAAATCAATTATAGTTGTGCAATTGTTGTGACCCACTCATTTATGGCCCTTTCACTTTTTAGTCTAAAAATATACTTTACAAACTTTCATTTTGTCACAAATGATTCAAAGCAAGAACATGAGTGTTTTAAAAAAACTTGGCAAAAACACGAGGTTGTAACTTAGCTCAAACATAAGATGTATTCAAAGAAGTGGAAGTATAAAGAACAAGGTTTTGGTGAAAAACTAAAGGCTAAGTACTATAAACTAGAATGTCAAAGTGAATTGTTAAGATTGAGAAACCTTTTGGTCTCAACTCCTATAAATATTTGAGGATTTTAACCCCTAAAGGATTGACCCATTTTTTTTTAGTGAAAATCACTCAAAACTGCCACTTTTGGAGGGATTAGTAAGAAGGTAGTTTTTTTTGAAAATTTGGGAATTCCAATCATAGGATCTTGCCCTAGACTAGATTAAGTACTTGTGGAAAAAAAATCAGGTCATTCCGTATGGACATGAGTGAGATATTTACATCTAAAGTGAAAAGAAAAGTTTTTTTTCATGTTGCCCCAAAATTTCAGTAGCCTTTGACCATTCTTATATGAAAATAATTGCCCTACGCAATTTTATGCTTTATTTTTCCCATGTAGGAGATCAAGTTAGCTATGTGTGGGAGAATTTTCAAATCAATTGGAACTACACAACACATGGGGGAAAATCAGTAAGTAAAAAGAAGTAGAGAATGAGTGAAATCACTAAATTGTTAAGAATTTAATTATTAAAATGAAAATTGCAAATTCTAATGGCAAAAATGTTGTGATAAACAATCTACTTCCTTTGGTTTAATTTTTTCCCAAAATAATGAAAATTGAGTAAAATAAAGGAATTCAAAGTTTATTTTAGAGTAGAGAATCCATGACTGCCCGCAAACAAAAACTCCTCATAACTTTGATCTCATTGATTGAAATTGAACAATTCAAAACTTGTCACCCATAAAAAAATCTAAAGAACCAATTTCAAATTTTAGTTTAAAAAATAATAATTTTTAAAGAAGTTTTTGAGCTACCCGGGCGGGCAGTTCTCCCCAACTTTTTAGAAATTCTTGCGTAACTTCTTCAATAATTGTCGGAATGAGGAAAAAATTAGATGCCTGCGTAGATCTTTGAATTTTTCACTTTCAATAAAAGTTTCAAAAAATCACAAAAAATAGCTTATCCAAAGGTACATGCCCAAACTCCCACTTGTCCCCCAAAGGGACAACAATCCTTTAGGGGTTAAGCTTCATTGTCCAAATTGGAAAGTGCTTAAAAAGGATTTCAAATTTAGAAGGTATTTGAGCACTTTATACCAACCAAAAGGCTTTTTAGAAACCTTTCATAAATTTTTATACTATTTTACAGCCTTCTAAAATCTTTTATAGAATTTTTTAAGGCCTCTTGGACTATAGCTATGGCTACTTGGTTTATATCCATGACACATTCTAATATCTTAGTTTTCAAAGAAAGACCAACCTTCTCACAAAGAAATCTAAACGATTTGTGGTTAATCTCAAATTTTTGCTTGAATATACTCTTTGTTAACCCCTAAAGGACCAACTATCCCCTTGAGGGATAAATGGACCTCAGGCATGTACCTATGGCTAAACCAGTTTTTATAAATGTTTGAAACTTTTGAGGTTGGTGGGGAATTCAAAGATGTACGTGCATATCTAATTTTTTCTTCATTATGACATTTATTGAAGAAGTTATGCATAAATTTCTGAAAATGGGGGAGGGCAGCCAATCTGGGCAGCCCAAAAAACTTCTTTAAAATTTGCATTTAAAAAAAATAAAAATCTAAAATTGATTCTTTAAATTTTTATATATGTGGAAAGCTTTGAATCATTCAATTTTGATTGACAAGTGAGAAGTTTTAGTTTGCGGGCAGGTATGGAATTCCCAAATCTTCACTCCTTTTGCCCCTTGTAAAATTTGGTGCTTTAGTTTTTTTTTTGACTTTTTTTTTTTCCAAGTTGTAGTAGACTAAGATTCCTTGGTTTTCACCATTTGGATCAAAGTAACTCATATTTCTCAATTTTACATAAAACCTCCAATCTTGCCTAGTATATATGCAAATTTCATGGCCTTACAACATTGCAATATTTTACAAAGTATGATTCACACCTCCAATTCATTTGAAAATTCTCCCACACATACCTAACTTGGTCTTCAACATGGGAAAAATAAACCTCAACTTTGCGTAGAGCAACTTTTTTGATATTGGAGCAATCAAAGGCTTTTGAAATTTTTGGACAACAAGGAAAAAAACTTTCTTTTGCACTTTGTATGTCAATATCTCACTCCTCTACATGTAGAATGAGCCGAATTTTTTTCCAAAAGTACCTCCCATAGTCTAGGGCAAGATCCTATGGATGAATCTTCAAAAAAACTTGTTTTCCTACCTTTGTACTCATTCTCCCAAAAGTGACAGTTTTCAACGATTTTCTCAGAAAAATGGGCTTGGTCCTTTAGGGGTTAAAGAACCCAACATAAGCAATCTATAAATCCAATTAGACATCCATGGCTCCAAACATGGCTTTGTCTTTGTTTTAAGCTCTCAAAAAATTTGTTAAGAGAGGAAACTTTCACTTACTCTCTTTGCAAAATCAAAGATTGCATGTTTGTAACGTTTTTAATTATTATGTGCTAGCACATATACAACCCTAATGTCAATACAAGGCTCCTCCTCCTCTCTTCTATTGCAACCTTGATTGCAAAACTATTAAAAGAAAGTAAAAAAAGGATAGAGGAGAGGAGAAGAAGAGGTAGAAAATATAGGTGAAGAGTAGTTGTTAAATTTGTCTTTTTTTAAATGCAACAAAATAATCAATCCACTTTCTAACTGGTTCAAGTTCATTTTACATTATTAGAAGAAATCAGCAAATGAAAAAATTGACTTTTGGTCTCATAAATTGGCTCTTGGTCACTTCTGTAAAGCGTTCCTAAGTAGTTTGAAAAGTGTGGCAACAAAGAACAGAGTGCTATGCATGTGAGCAATGTGATTGTAGGTTCATGCAGGCATCAAAACCAAGAAATGAAGGGCAAGTTGTTGATTGTCAACAACAGGCTTATGGCTTGCACTTATAAACATAGAGTTTCCTTGATTCATCATGAATGCATTTAGACACTTGTCAATTAGCTATTGAGCAATGTGACTAAAAAGTAACCTAAACGTACTAATTGTGCCCACACAAGAAGATAACGTCAACTAACCCTTGAACAATAAAGCTTGCATCAACTAAGTCCCATTTACCTCAATATTGTATCTTTAAACCACATGCTTGAACAACACATGGCGTGTCTTGATTGCCCATAAATAACCATGAAGAAGTTGCTTAATACATGGCATTCCTGCTTTGGATACCTGCAAGAGTAATAACCATGAAAAAAAACCTAGACCTATAGCTAATAAAAGTATTGATTTTTGATTTTTGATTTTAACAACCCTATTGTAGAACTAAAAAATATATGTAATATTGATTAATAAACACTACCCTTCATTACTTATAAAGACCCAAAGCCTATTAAAGTGAAGCTCATTTATTTCCAAACCATGTCAAAAATTTAGGACCAAGGTAATTAAAATAACCCTTCATTTGATTGTATGTGTACCCAAAAAAAAAACTAGGAGTGCACTCCCTGAGATTGGATCTAACTTTTAATCTTGCTATAAACTACAATTATGAAGGCATTTGAGTTATACATGCCAATGGAGTAATGGCAAGGAAAGCCAAATGTTGTACAAGTGTTGCAAGAGATTTGATTGGATGAAACACCATACAAGGAGTGGTGGCAAGCATATGGTGCATGGTGGCAAGCAATGTTTTACATGTTGCAACCAGTCAATATCCCTTGCAAACTTCATTGTGTGTGCTTTGTGGTAGCAAGAAAGTTGTTGGCAAGGGTTCAAGCATGTTCTAGACCCTTATTATGGCAACCGTCACCGACTGTGCCGGTCATTGTTTTTTGTACAATAGCAATTTGAAACTCAAAACTTGACATAAAAAGAAGTGCAATCTTCAATATTTTACAAATGTGTGCATTCACATCTAATCTTACTGCTCATAAAATTTGAGATGAATCCAGGGCTTATAGAGTTTTGCAAAAATCATCAAATAGAAACTACCTACCCAAAAATGAGATTTTATCGTCACATGTTGTTTGATCAAATGTCATAATCTCCCATCTCCCATGGTTAGTTGTTCCCAAAATTTGCAAGCCATTTTCTAAGTAGGTGTTCCACTATTTTCAATGGTCACTTTTAGTGGATCATCTAATTGACCGAGAGACAATGCATCAAAGTTATTGGTCTCCAGAAACCTTGATTTTGGTGAATATAGCTTGGGCGCTCAAGGGTCAAAAAAAGACTACAACTTTACATCCAGGAGTCTATTTTATGCAATAAAAATTGATGATACCTGGGTTAAAAGTTGAATTAACAAAATTATCAACCCAAACCTTGAGCAAAGTCCCACCTTCTTAGCACCAGAATTTTCAAAAATCGCTGTCATGTATGCAAAACACAACGACCTCAGACATGAAACATAGTGTGATTTACCAAGTCTCAATTTAACTCTCAACCAATCGGATTCTAAGATTTCAGTGGGACTTGGGACAGTGTGGACCACCCCTAAATCTCAACGGGGGGTTCTTTGGTCAGCCGAAGTCGACCGGGTATTCCCAGGGTATCAATCTCGACTGCGAAATTAGAATTAGGGTTACTTCCAGGCTCACACTGCAGCTCTTTCTTTCATATTGCTCTGCTTTCCTCGTCACATTGTTTTTGCCTTTCCGTATTTCGTTCTCGTTTCTGACCATGGCTGCTTAGCGTTCATATTTTCTTCAACCAGACGCCAGTCCCAGCTCCTTCATGTGTCACCGCATGTGTTTCATCTTTGTTTTTGTCGTCCTGTTTGAGACATTTGCAGGCCTTATTGAATGTATCTCGCGTCTTGTTCTCTCTTTCTGTTTTGTTGTCGAAGGGTGCGCTGGCCGAACTGTGTGCAGAGAGGTCCCCAGCACACGGCAAGTTTATCAGCCGCACAGATTGTGCCAAGTGACTTTCCAACCAGCCCTTCCTTGACGAGAGTGTCGCAAGGGAGGTTGAATAAGGTCGCACACGTGGTTTATCCTTCGCTTTCTCAGTAGACAAACTTTCTTCCATTTCTGGCGGAACGATGATAATCACAGAAGGAGAGCGTCTGAGATGCAATGAATCCAGTGTTTTCCACACGAGATTTCTGACCGCCAGTTTCGATATACCACGAGTTAGGGCTTGGTAGGACGGTCTTTATCTCGTTGTAATTGTTTTGCTATGTTATGGCTTGAGCACATGCTTGGATAGCATATCTACAATGCGGTGATTCCAGTGTTTTCCACACGAGATTTCTGACCGCCAGTATCGATATATCATGAGATTAGGGTTTGATAGAACGGTCTCTATCTTGTTGTAATTGTTTTGGTATTTTATGTCTTGAGCAAGAAGGGGGCAGTGTAGGGATGATGATAACATGCTTGGATAGCATCTACAATGCAGTGATTCCAGTGTTATTCACACGAGATTTCTGACCGCCAGTATCGATATACCATGATATTAGGGTTTGGTAGAACGGTCTCTATCTCGGTGTAATTGTTTTAATATTTTTTATTTTTTGAGCAAGAAGGGGCAGTGTAGGGATGATGATAACATGCTTGGATAGCATCTTTAATGCAGTGATTCCAGTGTTTTCCACACGAGATTGTTGACCTGCTGTCTCTTCTATTTATCCTAGTGACAGAATTTTGTTGTGCTCTTTTTTACCTGAGCAGTTCGCTGAAGTTGGGACAGTTTGAGCATTCAGATTTTTCACAAAAATAAGACTCGGCGTTTGTACGCGTTGCAAAGTTCTTTCAACTTCATATCTTAAATGGATCACCGCACTGCACTGAACATTGCGTTTAGGTTGCCCCACACTAAATTCTCAACATTCTGCACTACAGTATTCTCAACATTCTGCACTACAGTACTGCTGTTACAACTACAACAAACAAATCTTCAAAGAACCTAGCAACAACAACAAAGCTGGGAAAAAGCTGCAGAAAAATAAACTAAGGTAAACATACCCAATTTTCCAAGGTGATAAGAAAAATAAACTAAGGTAAACATACCCAATTTTCCAAGGTGATAATTTTTGTACTTATTTCTTGTGACACAAAAAATAAGTTACCTATGATCTCCTTAGATTAGTACTAAAATTACCACCTTAGAAACATATGAAAGGTATTGGGTAGGTGGTCAGAATTGAGTATGTTTACCTTAGCACCATCTAAATTGTAAATCATGTAATATCTAAGTGTCTAGAGATTGCATGCACCTCTAAGTGATCAAGTTATGTAGCTCTAAGTGACCAAGTTATGAGTCATGAGGTAACTTTCTAAGCTAAGGTCACCTAATTGTGAAAGCACCCAAAATACAATATTCAGTGCAAGAGCTTCTCCATTGCATCCCTCAACCGAAGCCAGAATACTAAGCTTGGTTTATTGATAACCATCAGATCATGATTTGATGGCTATCAATAAACTAGGCTTGGTATTCCGGCTCGTGTTGAGGTTTGCAGTGGAGAAGCTCTAATGATCGTCTATGAAATGTAGATGGAGAAAAGTGTTGTCTATTTTTAGGTGGATATTTCTTTACATTTAAAGTTTGAAGGAAAGTAAATTATTATCACATAATACTTGAATTAGCAAAAAGCAATCATGGAAAGGTTGATCAAAGCTGGGCTTTTGAGAAAGTTCTTCAAACCACCGCCCAAGACCTGCCAAAGGCAATTTATTTACAAAATTCCATGAAGTACTTGGGGTAAAATATCCCGTTTTAGGGTGACATGACAAAATAGTGGGATCACTCCTTGACGATAGCTTTTGAATTTCAAATTGTTCCAACATTTTGTGCAGGCAATTTACCCTATTATCACTGTGTCTTCATTCAGATATTAATTACAAAAGTTACAATACACCAAATGTCATGGTTATGGTATCGTATGAAAGACAATCAAGTCAAGGTTTTGTATCAAGTTCCAAATTTTTACATGAGTGAAGTATGTGTTAGTCATCAAGGTTTCAATGAGATAAGGTCAAGGCAAAGCACAAATTTGAAATTGTCCTATTATCACTTCCTTAAAGATTTTTGTCATTTTACATGATCATGTTTTGTTATTTTTATCTTTGGACTTCTTTTTCCTTTCCTTGATCTTTGTGGTCATTCATAAGTGCTAGCTAAGTTGACAAATTTTAGTTGTTTTGGTACTTTGCAATTGACATTGCTATAACTAAGGTATTGGGGCAATAGATTGTATGTCTAACTAAGGTCTTCATAGCTAATACGCTCTATTGTTTGCAAATTTTGGTCAAATGGAAAAAAGTTGCACTCTCAAGTAAAGAACTTCACAACCTTTCATGCAATACCTCTACACCAAAACCTCTCAACCAAATTTTAAGCTAAACACAATTTTGAAGATAGAGAAGTGATAATCGGGACAGAGTGATAATAAGTTAACCCTTTAAGGACCACACCCATTTTCACAAAATCCACTCAAAACAAGGGTTGTAAGCTTAGATGTGCAATTGAATCAAATATGGATTCAATTTGAATAATCCAACCGTATGAATGCAAAGGACATCTTGTTTGTTGTAATGCATCAAAATTTCAACTACATCTACCGTTGGAGGTGAAATATTATAATGATTAAGTGAACCATATGCAGAAAATCTCTAGTTTTTCATGCTTGCGTGGTTTTGAATGTTAACGCTTCATGCAAGCTTTGATTGAGAAGAGCCTTACATTTCTAGAAAGTAGGGTTTCCCACCTTTCCAACAAGACTAGTTTCACACAAAATAGACAAAAATAGCAATCACAAGGTGTAGCTAAGTGGACAAAAAAGGTCAAAAATCCCACTTTCTTTGCTACCCTAAAACGGTTCTACAAGAAATTTGGTAACTGTTATGGAAAATCCGGTTGGGGAAAACAATCAAGAATTGGCTTTAAATATAGGATGAAAAATTTTAAAAATGAAATGACAAAACCGTTTCAATAGATTTTCAAATACTACAATTATACTGCTATTGTATAGGTAAACAATACAAGCGTATTTCTTAAGCAATTTGAAATTTTTTGGAATTGTGAAATTGAAATTTGACATTCTTCTTGCATATTTGATGTATTAGGTTGTTGCTTTTATCCAACTTTGACAAAAAATGAATACGTATTTTAAAACCATGATGAATAAACACCGTTATTTGTCAACTCACATACCCGATTCCATTGTTATTTTTTTAATTGGATGCACAATTTTCGTGATCACATGCGTACTTCAAGACTAGTTTTCAAATTATTGAGTGAATTCAATCTATAAGCCAAAAACCACTCCTAGCGACCAAAATATGGTCGCGTGGTCAAAATATGGTCGCGTGGTCCTTAAAGGGTTAAACTACCTATAGTCATTATATATCATTAGTGTGTTAGCAGGTGACATTGAAATTCCATAGTTTGATACATGTGTCCATCATTACCACCGTTAAGAGCATAGTTTTATTTCAATGTGAGCAGGTTGAAATATAAAGATGCCAGCTAAACTCTGAAAATCCAAGAAGAAAACTGGTCGGGTTTTTAAAAAGGGAATTGATATGTGCACACCAGGGGTTGATATTTGCACACCTCCTGGGAGGTAAATTATAGATTTCTACCATCAAAAATCTGAATTTGAGAAATTTGAATTTAGATTTGGACGTAGAGACCATGATTTAATCTAGAACCATTAAAAAAAGTTGCAATTTAACAACACCCAATGAAAAAGCTTAGTTAGGGGGAAAAGTGATATTTTTACTTTTGTTTGTAAAAAAAGATAAATTCTTTCATTGGATGTTGTTAAATTACAACTTTTTTTAATGATTCTAAACTAAATCATGATCTCTACGTCCAAATCTGAATTCAAAATTCTCAAATTCAGATTTTTGATGGTAAAAATCTATAATTTACCTCCCAGGGGGTGTGCAAATATCAACCCCCCAGTGTGCACATATCAATTCCCTTTAAAAAAATGTATAATGCTTACAACTTTGCATTAACCCCACAATCCAAGTTTTTGTCCTATGTACACTTGAACTACGACCAGGGGTTAAGAGTTAGTACCTCTAAATCTTTGTTTTTCATAGTATTTGAGATATGCAAACACATGACTATGGTTAGCTCAGAATTGATACTTTACAAAGTCTCCATCTCCTTGCATCACATTGTTGGGGACTTGTAACACTCTTGCAAACTTCTAAATCCATTCACCACATTGCTGAGGACGTGAACACTCATGTGAAGAGAAGTCAGACTAGCTTTGTTAACAGATGTAGATTTAAACTTGACGTCTACATAGAATTCCTAGTGAAAAGTACTGCCAAATAGTACCTTATAAATTCATTCAATTCCCAGCACTACATTCTTTTGAGAGGCTGCCACCATCCAGTCTGGGAAAAAGATAGTTACGTTTTTGTTTATGGAAAAGGAAAATCGATTGATTTTGTTCAAAATCTTCCAACTTCTGTTCCAAAAGATTATAAGTGAAACTCAAGCAAATGTGACAATTCGTCATACAATATGAGCTCGAATTGCAAGTCACGTACTTCTGGACCAATTTAACATCAACGACACAAAAGGTTTGTCAATTAAACTCCGAACCGCCATACCGGCAACTGCCACTGGCCGAAGGAATTTGGTCAGCTACATGGAAAACATATCAATCCAGAAGCCAAACATCCTTATTGTACACATTCCCTACCAACCTCCATCCCAACTTTTTCACCACCATCATACCGTATGTATGGAGCCAGGAGAGAGGGTTGAGATGTAAAATACTGAACTCCACCTTCACCCCTACTAATCGGACGCACAGCTATCTGTATTCGTAACTGAGCTCCTACAAAAAACATTTAATACTTTCGGCTACCGCTGCGTTACCATACTTACACTCGAATTGGACCAAGCATGAAGAGCCCCCCTTTCCAAAATGATACCCATTAAAACAGCCCCACAGACAAATCTGCACAAAACGGATCAACTACTGCTAATTAACGCGTAAAACACATTTTGTAATCCAGTAGAGCGTCCCACACCACTGGAGAGATGGCATAATGCAGATCAGTTGGAGATAGTGGATGTATCACCCAACCTTTGTCTGGCTGCTGGGACGATTCTGGCAGGTATCATTGCAGAAAACTCCAGTTACTTTAACAGTCACAACCAGAAGCCTTGGGTTGTCTGCTGGCGTTCACGTCGATTGTGTCAGGAAGGTAACTGCAAAAACCACATCATGCCACAGATTTGCACAATCAGATCAAGCTCTTGGGAATAGCGTACTTCAAACATTCTTGAACTTAAATGAAACCCCTATTCAACTACAAACAGAATCTTCTGTTACATTGACATTATAGAGCACCGAGTTAACGAGTCGCAAGAGTATGACATAATTGATCTTAAAAAGTTGCAGCAAATTTCACGAAAGACAAAAGCTGGCATTTGATTGAGGAGCACAGTTTGTAAGAATGTTTCAAGGATTAACATTTCTTACATGTTTCGCAAATTCACATACGTCATCCCGCAAAGAAAATAATACCAATGGTACTGTAACTCACATTTCCTCTTCAGTCTCGTTCTTCAACGCATTCTTGGCAATGACCTGGAAGGCAGCATCTACGTTGAAGTCTTCCTTGGCAGATGTCTCAAAGTAGGGAATGCCCCCTTTCGCTGCACACCAAGCTTTCGCCTTCTTCTCAGAAACCTACAAAGACAAATGCCTGCCTTAGTTGAAGTGCTAAATAGAACAATTTCTATCTTCACAAACGTGGTTGCACAATGAACGTGTGCACTAGTGATAGAAATTGAAAACAATACACCATTTCAACTGACAAGGGAGAGGAAAAACAAGTGATCAGGCAAAAATATAAGAAAAGATTGATGCATCATACCACTCGACTGTTGCCACCATCGACATCCACTTTATTTCCAAGTACCACAAACGGGAAATTCTCTGGATCAGATGGGCTAGCCTGTAATTCATAATCAAGATTAGCGTCAGTGAAGCCGCCCAAACAATAGGCTTCAAAATTTTAAAAAGAAAGGAAGCGCACTACACCAAAGAAGAGCAGAAAAAGGAACAAAGATATCACAGACACGGATGTGCTGCAAATACTGCTGCATGAGATTCTCTAATTCTAATAGGAACATGAAAACTTGCCTGAATCAGGAACTCTTCTCTCCAATTATCAAGGTTGTCAAATGATTTCATGACATTGACGTCATAAACAAGAACACAACAATCTGCACCACGATAGAAAGCAACCCCGAGGCTCTGAAATCGCTCTTGTCCAGCTGTATCCCATATCTGCCAACAATAACCATTCCTGCTGTAAGGATAAAGAACGTTGCCTTATGAAGAAATACATTAAAAACCTACGTACAACAACACTTAAAACATTCCAATCTCTCGAAGTTGTCAACAAAAGCGTAAGGAGCTAACGATTATCTGAGAATCAGATGTTCTTAGCGTGAGAACTGGATGTTCTTAGCGTGAAAATTGGATGTTCTTAGCGGAAGGATCAGATTGCTCTTGAAAAAGTTTTGTTCTTTAACATTATTTGAGCTATTTTAAATACTGAATAAGTTCTACAACAAATAATACTAGCCCACATACTGCATATGCTCCCAAAAGGCCAAGGCCAAGAGATTCACCTGCATCGTAACGAGCCTGTCTTCAACTTGTACTTCCTTCGTCAGAAAGTCTGCTCCAATCGTAGCCTTATATTGGTTACTGAATTTCTTGTTTACATACTGATTCATCAAAGATGTCTTCCCAACCCTGCCACCATCAACCAAACAGAAATCAACACAAACATCGCAGGTAAGATGTCAAGAATCTTTTTTGTCAAAGTCAGTGCAGACTTGTGACTGAGACGAATCCTCTAGAGAATATGCCACTCGCATGTAAAATTTTCTAACCTAATGACACAAGAAAGTTCAAATCTTGAACAAGAGACTAAATTAATAAACAACCAAATTCTTCTACTAAACAAAGACTATAAAATCACTAAAACTTTGTATAAGAACGGTACATGCATTTAAAAAAATATCACTCACAAAAACACATAAGATCGCAGTACGCTAATAACACAAGAAAAGGCCAAATTCAAACCGAAAATCCAGATCTAAAATTCAACTGAAAAACTACCCGGGTCGATCATAAATACCAGGACAAGCCTAAAATCCCCGTCGACAACACATTACATGATTACAAGCACAGAGCCAACGATATCCTCACACACACGTCCTCCTCTGTATTCACAAAACTAAAAAAACCTACAACAAACCCTAGGAAAGGAAAGACGATCATACCCGCTGTCACCGAGGATGATGACCTTCAACAAGGTTCGCTTGCGAGCCGACATCGCGGACAGCTTGTTATGCTCACACCACCTGCACCTTCGAAATTCTCGACCGCAAACCAAAATTCCAACGGGAAAATTTACAGTAAAAAGAAAAGTAGAGAATCCTGTTGTGTAAGATCCGGAGTTGTAGGCGACGAAAGGAACGAAGAGAGACGGCGTTGGGAAGGAATTGAAGGGAGAATTCCAAGGGGGGCACAGAGGGGGGGAGAGTAAGGTTAAGTGGAGGGGCGGAGATTAGCGAAAAGCTCCGAAGCTGGGAGCCGGCGAAGTCTTCTATCTTGTCACTTCCTCAGAAAACTGCATCGTCGACAGACGATACAAAGACGCAAGGACAAGGCCAGGCCGGGTCGGGTCGGATCGGGCCGGGCGGGGCATAGCCCCCGGCCCAGCTTTGCGAGACCGTCCAGATTGATTTGGGTGAGCTGGCTGTTCCACGTTAGGGAGATGCCAGGTCTGCCCTTTGAAAAAACGGGTGTTGTGCATGCTGAGAAATGGATGGATTTCATCCAAATTAGATGCGTATCTTTTGTAGATGGAATAGTTATCATCGTGGAGTTAGAGTTCAATTCAAGTTCAATTCATGTTTTAATTACCCGCTGGTTTTATTTGGATCTCCATTTAAAATTGATATTTTACATTTTTACGCCCTAGGACCTCAAAATGGAGTGCTCAGAAATGAAAAAGTTCTTGTTTGACTTGTTATAATATTTCTATTGGTATGGTCAAATTATTTATCCTTTTCTTTATACTTTGGAGCTTGTCTCACCTACCAATACTGTTAGATTTATTGGATCGTGTTTGTGATGACAATTTGGTTGGATTGAGTGTGAGTGGGTTTAGATTTTGATGAATATGGGCTGGGCGCTCACGGGTTAAGCTTAGTATATCAAATTTAATTCTACATTCAACATGGTTTTTTTTGTGTGTGTTTGATCAACACCATAAAGAACTGGTTTTGCACATGCTAAGAAATGGATGGATTTCATCCAAATTGGATGCGTATCTTTTGTTGATGGAATGCTTATCATCATGGAGTTAGAGTTCAATTCATGTTTGGTTACTCGCTAACTTTACTCGGATTTCCATTTAAAATTGATGAATTGCATTTTTTTGCATTTAGTACATCAAATTTAATTCTGCGTTCAACATGGTTTTTTTTGTGTGTGGTTGATCAGTACAAGAAAAAAAACAGGTTTTGTGCATGCTGAGAAATGGATGGGTTTCATTCAAATTTGATGCGTATCTTTTGTTGATGAAATACTTATCATCATGGGGTTAGAGTTTAATTCAAGTTCAATTTGTGTTTAGTTACTCACTAATTTTACTTGGTTTTCCATTTAAAATTGATGTTTTTCAATTTTTGGCGTTTAGTACATCATATTTAATTCTATGTTCAACATGGTTTTTTGCCATGTGTTTGATCAATATCAAATAAAAACAGGTTTTGTGCATGCTGAGAAATGGATGGATTTCATCCAAGCTTGATGCTTTTCTTTTGTTGATGGAATGCTTATCATCATGGAGTTAGAGTTCAATTCATGTTCAACTCATGTTTAGTTAGTGACCAGTTTTACTCAAATCTCCATTCAAGTTTGATTTTTTACACTTTTTGGCATTTAGTACATCAAATTTTATTTCACGTTCAATATGGTTTCGTGTGTTTGATCAATTCCAAAAAACGAGGTTTATTTTGGTATGGTTTTTGTGAAAATTCGGAAACATTGATTTTGAGGGATGCTTTTTTTTGGTACTAATTCTAGGTAGTCAAAAATTTACAAATTACAAATCATTTTATGAAGGAAAGGGAAGTTTCAAGATTTGCCAATTTGTGAGTCTTCTAGATTTCATGGAAAGATGCCTCTAGAATTTGATCATGCTTGGAAAATTTAGTTTTAAATAATGTGCACAAGTCTATTTTTTTTTTCAAGAAATAAAGGAATTTGATGTATGAATTTGATGTACAATCTATGCAGCTATAGCTCACAAAAATAACATGTACAATAGTAGAAATCCTAAAACCATGCAAAGAAATTTGAAATATAGTTTGAAAGTAATACAAACAACTTTTTTTTTTTTGTTGAAGGAAGACCAAATTATCACTAGTGGTCCAAGAGACCTAACCATTTTTTTTTACCAAAAACTACACTTGCTACTATCATTCTTTAACAGTTTTTTATTTATTATGGTCGTGAAGCATCAACTACTTAAGTTTCTTCTAAGAGTGATATTAAAAAGAAAAATGAACTAAATACCTACATTGATATAAATAAAATATAGAACCGGTTAACAAAATATTTCAAGAATTGTTTTGAAAATAGTCTTAAAACTCATGTTAAAACTCATGGAAACTTGTTAAGAAGCTTCCTTGACAGAAGTTGTTTGCTAAGAAAGCTTGAGCTTTTGAAAGTTTTTGAGGAACGTCTTGAATAAGTAATAGTGTAGAAGTGGTCCTCAATCTTGATAATTATCTTTTAGAATTGTTTTTCATCTTCCTAGCCCTCTTCTTTTATACTCCTCAATAACGTGAAAGTGGTAGTTGCATGTCTATTACAATGCTAGAATTGGTTTACACTTCAATTCCATCCAAATTACATAAAATCTATCAAACCTTGTAATCTACTGTCCTTCAATGAATAGAGAAGAAGAAGTTGTGATTCTAAACTCTCTTCATTTTCAATTATAAAATACCCCATGACAATGCTATGAGCATTGAGCAACTCCCTTTGTGGTAATATCCCTTGCAAAGGTAAATGGCTGCATGACATCCATGCTCAATAGTAGTAATGG
The DNA here is from genome assembly GCA_963920765.1 of Ulota crispa. Taxonomy (NCBI): domain Eukaryota; kingdom Viridiplantae; phylum Streptophyta; class Bryopsida; order Orthotrichales; family Orthotrichaceae; genus Ulota; species Ulota crispa. The sequence continues at coordinate 13,696,716 of OY987244.1, read as the reverse complement.
AAACTACACTGATAATGGTATTGAGTGTTGGCAACACTAATTACAAATCCCAACACTAAATGTCAACCATCCCCTTGATGTTACCAACATTAAATGTCAACCTATACACTATTTGTCAATTATTGTAATTTTTGGGAGCAAATCTTTTTTACAAGTTTACATTTAGTGTTACAAATTGGTTCATTATTATTACAACAAAAAAATATAAATTAAATTCATGAGTTAATATCTAAAGAACTATTTGGCACAAACTACAAACTTGGGCCAGATTGAGTTTGTCCATTATATTAAAATCATGGTTACCGTTCATTGATGAAAAATAATAAAAATAATCCAAATAATCCAAAAATCCAAAAATCTGAAAACAAAAAAATAAAAAATAAAAATAAAAACGTAATAATTTCTTAAAAAATGTCATAAATTTTTTTCTTCAAAAAAAGTTAATTTTTTAATTTATTGTTATAATCTAATGTTCCCAAAGTTCCCATATGACTTTCTCAAATTCCCAATGAAGTTCCCAAAGTTCACATATGAAGCTCTCAAAGTTCTCCATGAAGTTCCCAAAGTTTCCACTTGATGCTCCCAAAGGTCCCCATGATGTTCCCAAAGTTCCCACATGACGTTCCCAAAGTTCCCGTATTTTGAAAATGACAACAAAAAGTGGTGTGCACAAAAAGAAGGCTACTCTAAATGCAAACTAGTTGAGATTTAGAATGAGTGAAGTTAAAATGCAAGTAATGCTATTAGTAATATAACACTAAATACCATTATCAGTGGAGTGAAGTCCCCAAGTATCAATACATTTTGGATTGTGGATGGAAATGTCTACATATCCTTCAATAAAATTACATGTAGGATGGACAATTAAGTGTGCATAGCAAATCTATGGTTGAAAATGAACAAGGCTATTGAATTGAAGAAATCAGAAGGATAATGGCATCTAGCTACAAACTAGAATCTTACGTGGTTCTCATACTCAAACAAAATTACCTTTGAATAGGTTGACCTCGTAGTTTAAAAATGAAAATACTTTCCATGGCCAAACAACATTAGCATTGTTGATTGTATAGGCATTTGGAGTTGCTCTAAATGAGTTAATGTACTCCAGCTCTACACCAATAACAAAATAATGCTACATAGTCAAGAGGTACGTTTTCCAATAAATAAAGTGCCCACCTCCAATTTTCACCATATCCTTTCTTTTTCCTGTATGTGAGTTTCAAAGTGAAAAATTCATAATTTCACCTAAAGAACAAAGTTGGAACGTAAAAATTTACCATGGTAGGCCAATTTTGAAAATTTTGAATTCCATTTGAATTCAAAACCCTCAATTAGTCTATTAGGTCAAAATAAACAAACATAAAATAAGAACATTTTTCTTTTCTTATTTGTAAAAAGTAAAGCTGATCCACCTTGCAATCCACAAGAAGGATACGTAGGGGTTAAGCAGAAGACAGAAGCAGACCACTCTATCAGTAAAAAACATACATTCAAACTGACTCTAATAGTTTTTGGGTTAAATTAATGTATATTTGATTTTGACTGGTGAAAATGCAAAATATAAAAACTGAACTTTGAAAAAACAAGATAAAAATTGGTTGTATTATTCAAAAAACATCTTATTGTAGTATACATATAGGGAATATCCAGTTTGGACCCATAAAAAACTAGTTGAAGATGGGAAATGAATGGTATTTAGGATCAACTTCCATGCTCCATCAAAATTTGAAAAGTACCAAAACAACAAAGTAATTAGAAAGTTATGCATGAAAGTGTGCTAGAAAACAACACATTTGAAAGTTGGAAATAGTAACCTAGGTAGTCACACTTTCTCCAAGAATGAAAGTCCTACAAAGAATGAGAAGTTGTGTGAGGGAAATAGGAGATAATGAGAGCACTTCTCCATAAAGAAGGTGTTACTCCCCCTTTGTGGGCTATGAAGAATTGATATTGAGTTTACCTAAAAAATGGAGATGCAATAAGAAAGCAAGTTTCATTGACACATTTGATGCAGTTCTCCAACTACAAGGAGGGTGAAAACAAGAAAAGCAAGATGAAAACAAGAAACGCATCAATAAAAACTTCACATACCAAAATTGTTTTGCGTCCATTCTTCTCCTCTAAAGGTGAAGAAAAAACTTCTCAATTTTTGAAAAATGAGTCCTTTGCATATTGAGGAAAGAGTGCCATGTTCCCATTCTCTAAAGATTGAGAATGGGGTGAAAAAGTTGCAACTAAGGTAGTGTGTTCAAATTGCAACCCCCCTCTTCTAAAGCGTCCCAAATATAGCTCAAGAGTGGATATGAAGTGGTTCTTGAATGGACCTCTTTAAGTCATTAAAAAAAGGTGTAATCTATTGCAAGAGCCAATCATATTCCTCAATTTCACCTAATTTCTTTACAAGTTACAAGGGAATGGTTTATGAGAAACCTAAAGTCACAAATAGGTGCCTACTACATAAACTTAAAATTCATCAATGATTCAATAACCCTTCAATAAATATGAAAAAATTTGGGTTACATTTAGCATCTATTTCTCTTTGTCTCAAAATTAAACAAAAAAATCTTCTTGTCTTAGAGAGCCCATGAAAAGGCCAATCCGCCCTTATAGTGAGGTTTAAGAGCATACTACCTTACCCTTGGTGTTAAGGCACCAACACCCATAACCATCACCTCTAAAATCTTGGAAAATATGTGGAAATGAATAGATGTAATTACAAGGACATACAACATGTGAACATGAAACCTTAGAGTTGATATTAAATACAATTGCAGTTGGCTCTTTAAAAATTCACAACTTATTCTCACAATATCCAAATAATACAATACAATTGAAAGTGCAAGCTTATCATTTTTCTCTTGGTAATAGGATCCTATAATTTGCTAGATGTTCAAAGTCCTTAATTTGGCGTTTATGGGTGTTGCTACCTTACACCAAATTTCTAACAAGAAACACGTAAATTTTGAGGTTGTGAGTTCCTGATCATGTCGAAACACGCTCATCACCATGGCCGATTCCCATGCAGATTGCAAGTTCGTCCATAGCCAGTGACGTTCAAATTCCTTCCCGAACACTGGACACTAAAGCGCGGCCAGAACGACGACCTCCACCCGCGGGCTTCGGTAACCCCTGCCCCAACCCCCATGGCCGCACCGCACTGTCCCTGTCGTCTCCAGTGCCGCCTCCCCAGCGCCTCCCCGAGCGTCTCCCCGAGCGTCTCTACTCGCAATGGATGCTCTGCAACTTTTGCATTTCCGCACCTGACAATCATCACTCCCAACCATCTTCAAGCTTAGCCCGTTCCTCAATCACACTGCACTCAATCACGCTGTCAGAAATACTCGCAAAATATCAAAATAATTAAACCAAGCGCACAAGCACGCCATGCCGCTGGCTATGCGCTCCTGTCTCTCGCGCACCGTCCCTGCGCTGCCCGATTGGACAAACGCTGCGCCTGCTGAGCTTAGGGCCGTTTCTCAGGTGAGCTTCCGCAGGCTCGTTGTCCCTCCGGAGCGACGGGCTTTGACCATGGGCGCCTCGGGGCTGAGCTCATTGCGGGCCAATTCGGTGATCGAAGCCGCGAGCGGAGACGCGAATGGAGTCAGTGCGGAGCTCGAAGAGGAAATCGTGGAGGCGACCGAGGCGTTTCGAGCGCAGGCTTTGGTGTCGTCCCGAGCGCAGGTGCGGATTGTCTACTTTCTCTTTTATAAATTTTGTATCAATTCTTTTATCACCTCGGATGTACCGTTGAGTGTGTATTGCGTGCATTGAGAATGCGTTGATTGATCGTCGGCCTCTTTGTGCTTGAATTGGCCTCAACTTGTCAAATTTTGAATAGAAAATTGTGCATTAGTACATGTTTTTTGAATCGTTATCGAAGCCTTCCATTGATATGGATTAGGCACCGGGCGCAAGTGCGGACTCTCTACTTTCTCTTTTTAAAATTTCGCCAATTTTGTCGTCACCTCGGATTTACCGTTGAGTGTGTGTTGCGTGCATTGAGAATGTGTTGATCGATTGTCGGCATCTTTGTGCTTGATTGGCCTCACCTTGTCAAATTTTGAATAGAAAACTGTGCCTTAGTACATGTTTTTTGAATCGTTATTGGAGCCTTCTACTGATATGGATTAGGCAGAGGCTTAGATAGTTGAACCATTCCCAAGCTTTATTCACGTAAGTCTTTCAGATTGAAGTTAACTGTCCGGGCGCAGGTGCGGATTGTCTACTTTCTCTTTTAAATTTGTTTTATCAATTGTTTTTGTCACCTCGGATTTACCGTTGAAGGTATATTTGCGTGCATTGAGAATGTGTTGATTGATTGTCAGCCTCTTTGTGCTTGAATTGGCCTCAACTTGTCAAAATTGAGTAGAAAATTGTGCATTAGTACATGGTTTTTGAATCTTTACTGAAGCTTTCTATTGATATGGATTAGACAGAGGCTTTAGATAGTTGAACCATTCCCAATCTTTATTCACGTAAGTTTTTCAGAGTCCGGGCGCAGGTGCAGATTTTCTACTTTTCTCTTTTTAACAATTTTTATCAAATTTTTCGTCACCTCGGATGTACCGTTGGTGTATATTGCGCGCATTCAGAATGCGTTGATTGATCGTCGGCATCTTTGTGCTTGAATTGGCCTCAACTTATCATATTTTGAATAGAAAATTGTGCATTAGTACATGTTTTTTGAATCTTTATTGAAGCCTTCTATTAATATGGATATGGCAGAGGCTTAGATAGTTGAACCATTCCCAAGCTTTATTCACGTAAGTCTTTCAGATTGAAGTCAACTAACTTCTTGGATTAGGTGGCTTGAAAGTAAAACCTCTTTATAAAAAGAAGTAGTATACTTAGCTGGAACCTCTTGAGTCTCTTGTAAAGAGCATAGTTTTATTTCATAATCTTGTTCTACTTTCATAACCTCAACAGTTGAATCCTATTCAATTATGTTCAATTGATGTTCCAAAAAGAGGTCATTGTAATGTTAAAGGACAACATTATGAGATACAATCATACTTGCTTGATTGTTACCTTAATAGGAAAAGGATTTTTTTGAGTTTATGATGTAACTAAAATCTTTGTAATTAAGATATACAGAGGATACCGTTTGAATCACTTAAAGCATTTTAGCCAACATGTAGAAGCATACTTTTATTTGGAGATTGAAATAAACTCATTTGAGAGACCGTTTCTAATAAGAGCTGTTGAGATCGCACATGTATTACTATGTATGAATATCTTATTTAATTTCAAAGCAGGAGGTTGCAGACCACTATTGAAAGGTTAACATACAGCTCCATTCAAAGATTGGTGGCCATACACATTTAACCAAACCAAATCTCGCTTACACACAACTGGTGAATTGCAGGCCACCTAAGTATTGCTGTTGGTAACAGGGCTCAACATAGGATGGGATATAGGAGATGGGATATGGTTTCTATTGGTTTTAGTATCCTCTACCTTATTAGAAAGAGGACCGAAGATCTACCGTTTTAAATTTCTCAATAGATGGAAAGTATAGTTCAAATGGGTCAAGTTCTATATCACTAGAATCAGCAAAGAACGTGACATGTATTGGTCAATAACAAGCAAAACTGAACAAAAGAAACGTCCCTAACAGAACTCCTCAGTACTCTGGCCTTTTGATTCTTTGGGGATAAACATCGATGAAAACCTCCACTCTTAGTATCATTATTATCAAGGGATTTTTAAATAAGAAGTTTAATAAATTGCTTTCGGTGTGCAGTAGAATTTCATGAAAAGTGATTCTGAGCAATTGAGTCATGTTACGTGACCGGTTCTTGCCTAGAGCTTGACAACGTCGCTCATTCTCATTGGATCTCAAGATATTGGCTTAGAATTGGTAAAAACAAACATGCAACAAGACAAACCAAACACAATTTTGCGACGAACACCACCACACAACTAGTTACGAACTAGGATTTGGATGGCAAGTAATTAGGTCATGTAAGACCATGCGTTTCTTATTGCTGGTCATTGTTTATGCCCCTATTGTGCTTGACCTTCACACTGGTTCATGTTAGCTCCAGAAAGTCCATAACCGAGGACATGTGGAGACATTTAGAAGAAAAAATTCCACTCTAGGATCTGAATGCTTGGTATGGAATGTGGTGCAGTATGATGAGATGTACCAGAGATCGGTGGAGGATCCTGGTGGCTTCTGGGGTGACATTGCATCCACGTTCTTCTGGAAAAAGCAATGGTCCGTCAAGAACGGAAAACTGCATTCTGAAAACATTGATGTGCGCAAAGGGCGAGTTGCTGTTGAGGTACGTTACGCCACCAGGTACTAGCTCTAATTCCTTTAGCAAACAACGTAATGGTGTGAACCAACGTGAGAGACCACACAAAGTTGGTAGCGGGGCTTGAATGCCATGGATTGTGAATAAAGACTGGCGCCAGGAAACTCATTACCTTACATAACTGGTTTCTTGTTGTCCAAACCCTAGTTTGTAATTGTTTGTGTTGGTGATGTTTGTTGTGTTTTCTCAATCTTTCAACATGTTGCATTTTTATTCTGCAAAGCTTGATTACAAGTTCTAAACCAATGTCCCGGGATACAATGAGAGTGAGAGTCTCCTGAGAGAGGATATTCTTCTGTTGTTTCCTTGTCACTGATGGTTTTGTATGCGTGGCAGTGGTTCAAGGGTGGACAAACCAACATTTGTTACAATGCCCTTGACAGGCATGTGGAGGCAGGCCTTGGCGACAAGGTTGCCTTCTACTGGGAAGGGAACGATGTTGGCGTGGATGCTACACTCACTTACAAAGACGTTCTCGAACGCGTTTGCCAGGTGGGGATCTTTGTACCCTTGCAACTCCAAAGTGAAACTTTGGATAAAAAGTTCTTGTAGATGTTCGCCTAAAAAAACAGCTGACGTCTTTTTTGCTTCTATTAGGGTCATTTTGTCAAGTCAAACACTGGAAGGGATAACTTCATTCTCAATCCCATGTGTTGTATCTAATTAATTCTGGACACTTGAAAGGGTGCAAGTCTAGACTATATTATATATGGTTATACATCCTCGAAAAGGTAACTCTCCTAGCATGGTCTAGTTCCTCTATGAAGAGGTCTCCAGATGCAATTCATAGAGGTCAAAGATTACCAAACACTTCTAATTTCTCTTCACCTTATGCCATGATTTTTATTTCTAGACTTCAAACTTTATCTAGAATCAGTTTATAATCAACACAATGGCATTGGTTTTATACGTTTAAGTTGAGTTTCAGAGGAGTCTACACCTTTTACTTATAATAAGATAACTCTACTATTCTCTGTTTATTCGAAATGTAAAACTTTTTGATAAAGTTCTTACATATTTTGCTGCTGCAGCTTGCAAACTACTTGCGTAGTCAAGGTGTGAAGAAAGGCGACGCAGTGGCCATTTACATGCCCATGCTAGCAGAGTTGCCGATCGCCATGCTTGCCTGTGCACGAATTGGAGCTGTCCATTCAGTAAGCATACATAATTTCTTTCGTGATCTCAAGATTTGTCTCATTCCTTGTGTTAAGTGTATATAACTGATTCTGGACTGTCCAAAGTCCAGAAATAATGAAAAGAAAGAAAGAGAAAGTTTGGGAGATCTGTACAAAATATTGGGAGATCTCCCAAATTTCAAGAGCAAACGTAGTTCAAAATTACGTGAATAGTCCTAAATTAGTTAAATTCGTCATCCTTGATCTTTGGAGAGGCTATGGTTGTAGGACTTTGGTCTGTGAAAAGGGCTTTTGAGGGTTTTAGTAGCAGGCTCCTAAGATAGTAGCTAGCTTTGTGCAGGTTGTGTTCGGAGGATTCTCTGCAGAATCGTTGTATCAACGCATTCTGGATTGCAAGCCAAATGTCATCTTGACTAGCAATGGAGTGAGACGTGGCGCCAAGGTTATCAAACTCAAGGAAATTGTGGATGATGCGTTGATTCGAGCATCAGAGAATGGCCATACTGTAGGTGAGGGACTCTTGAGGAAGATCACAAGGTGTTGTGGGCAAGGGCCCTGGACGTGTTTTGAGTAATTCCTTTTGCAAAGTTTTGGTGAAATTTTGGTTTGTTGTTTGTGTGCACTTACTGTTTTATCTGCAGGTGTATGTTTGACGTATGATAACGATTCGGCGATAAAGAGAGAAGAAACCGCATGGCAGGAAGGGCGTGATATCTGGTGGCAGGTTAGTGTTTGTTTGAGTTTACATCCTCCCTTCAGTTATGTCTTGTCTCTTATAGGGTGGGAATTCCTTACCTGGCGTAAAGATATGACTCGAGGATTCTTGTACCACTCGTGGGAAATCTTATATACTCCGTAAGGTTTGCCTTGTAAGTTTGTTTCAATGTAAGCATCCACCAGGTAAAAACCCTGGGAATTACAGATGTAAGTTGTCCTGGAAGTGTGTATGATGACTCAAATTGCTTCCTACTGAGCATCAGGGCTGTTTTTTTCATTTTTTAAGAAGTGTGAAGGTGGCTATTTAAAATGTTATAGTGGTGCTCCAAATTTCAACATTCATCCACATATTGGATAGAAAATATCACATTAGTACATATTATATGTCTAAATTTTGGTTTTCATCCACAATTTGGCAATTTCATCCAATTTAAAAAAAAATTGAATACTAGTGGCGAAATCATCCAAGTTTGTTGGCATTTTTTTTAATGTTTTTTAGCCAGATTTTTTTTTTGGGTGCAATCTGGCACCAAAAAGCCAAAAAAAGAAAGCCCTGCTGAGCATTATGTTTGGTTGTGCTTCTACTTCTTTCCTTGCTTTTGTTTAATTGCTCTGTCTGGTCTACCAAGTAGCACCAATTAGCTTAAACTGGAAATAGAGCTACTAAATGCCTGCAGTGTCTATGTAACCCAAGTAAAGTTGTGTCAGTTAGCAATTTAATGCTCACTCTCGCTAGCTACAATGAAAACCACTTGATATACTTCGGGGGTATGAATGAAAGCAGTGGGTACATTCATCCATTTGAACAACATTTTCCATAGTTTGAATAGTTTTTTATCCATGCGAAGCACTTCTCATCCATGTGCAATGGAATCATTCATATCATTTAATTAAGCCCCTACCAGTGTCCAGAATGTAGGTAATGAGTGATTTCAGATGCTTACTGTAGGAGCTGCTTGAAACGGATGAAGTAAATCCAAGTATGTTTAGAAAGCAGTTTTTGTCTATTCTTCAACCATGTGACTTGAATATCTTGTTTGTTTCTGGAATGTTCTTAAGGACTATGATTTGTTTTACCTCGAAATCTCCAGATCTACATGCTGCCCACCTCTTGCTCTCTTAGAAGTTAAAAAAGGACAAGTCTATTGATGTAGTACTTTGTGGAACACTGTGGCCCATAATATATGTGATCTCTTTTGCAGGATGTCGTACTGTCACAAGCAAATGAGTGTGAAGTGGAGTGGGTCGATGCAGAGGATACACTGTTTCTGTTATACACCAGTGGAAGCACTGGAAAGCCCAAGGTACAAAAAGGACTTCCTTTCACCAAATTCGCCATACTCTGTTGGGTGTTGGAAGAGGCCTTTACTTTTGCAGCTGCCATACAATGAAAATGAATTAGTTAGTTTTCCATTGTAGATTCTAGACTATGCCATGTTTAACCAAATCTGGACAGTCCAAAGTCCAGAACTAATAACCCAATAAAGAGAAACTTTGGAGACATATGCAAAACATCAGTAGATCTCCCAATGTTTTGCAATTTGCATAGTCCATAACAAGGATTTCTTTTTGGTTTTTCACTTGTTGACTGATATACCCTAGAATGCACGCAGGTAGGTGAAAATTTGATAGAATTGTCCATGTGTGCACATTCATCCATCAATCAGATAATATTAGTAGCTTTCATTCAAAACTTGGCGCACCTGATGTTTCTTTGAGAGGATTTGACAGTTTCTTCCATTTTGTCACTCATTTTTTTAGTGTCAAGGTAGTCAGTGTCAAAATGAGGTAAGATTATGGCAAAAATTTGCTTGAAATCTGTTTCCAACAGTCCATGAATAGTCCAGAATTAGTTAAATGTGTCATCTAGCGTTCTTAGTACCGCGGTTGTGAGTTTGAACTTGACATCAGAGATGGTTTGGCAGGGCGTAGTGCATACAACAGGAGGTTACATGGTCTACTCTGCTACAACCTTTAAGCATGCGTTCAATTACCACGACGACGATGTCTATTGGTGCGTTGCCATCTCGTTTGAATTTTTTGGTATTGATATGAAAGTGCTTGTGCCCTTACAGAAGTCAGTGTGTTGTTGTTCTGAGTTTTTTCTTTTTCTTTTTCTTTTTGTTGCTAAAAGTCACATATTGCTAAGCTTATGGATGTTTGTGCAGGTGTACAGCAGACTGTGGTTGGATTACCGGTCACAGCTACCTAACATATGGCCCTTTACTCAATGGTGCTACTATGGTTGTGTTTGAAGGGGTAAATAAATGACACCTGTAGTTTAGACGTTGTTGATACCAATGCCAAATTAGAAAAATCGTCTTTTTGATAAAAGTAGAGAAATCTCTACCGTGGGTGTAGTTTCTTCAGAAATGCACCTTTTTTTCCTTCACCATGCCTCTTGCATAATATTGTGGTGCTTGGATGTGTTTGAATCTGTATTTGTTACCCATCATCTTTTTTGATTCTTTACACTATTCTCTACTTTTTGAGAGAAGAACAAAAGTGAATTCTTAATGTTTTTGAAAGTACAAAAAATGGTGGTTGATGCTTATGAGAATGTCAATGAAGCGCTGTGGCTGTATGTGCAGGTCCCCAACTACCCAGATGCAGGGCGCTGCTGGGAAATAGTGGACAAGTATAATGTGACAATCTTCTACACTGCCCCAACTTTAATTCGTTCATTGATGCGATCCGGTGATGAGGTATATTTAGACCAATTTACTTAAACTCGATTTAAGGTGAACTTCCATGCTGGTCCGGTATTGGAAAACTCAGAAACAACAAAAAAGTTTGTGTACTGCAAACTTATTTGTTGTTTTTGAGTTTTTGAGTTCTGTGTAAGCATAGAATTTTGCTCTTATAATGTATGGTTTACATAGATTTACCAATCCATCATAAATCCAAGGTAGAGGGCACTACTTTACGTCGCTTCAAGATTTTTCAACAAACTTAGAAGTGATTTGTGGGAGATGTATACGAACTGTGAGGAAATCTTTGGTGAGGTGGGTGCAGGTGCCAAATTTGTTGAAATTATTGTTATTTAATTTAAATTTGTATCATTATGTATAAGTTTCTTGTGTAATATTTAAGTGGGAGGTTGTAGACCAGACAATCCCATTTCTTTTCAAATATTATTGGCCGTTTCATTTTGCTTAGACCACATACGTGGTAATAAGTTCAACCAAGTGTAAGAATACATGAATTGCTGTTGGTAACAAGGGTCAGTGTAGGAAATAGGGGGTCAGTTTCTTACCTGGGTTTTAGTATTTCTACCTTTTTGACAGAACTGCAGTATCATTTTTGTGTGTCATCCATATTGTCATCTTTAGTATTTTGATATACTTTTACCTCGTGCATGGCAGCCTGTAAAAAGGTACTCTCGCAAGTCGCTACGGGTGCTTGGGAGTGTTGGGGAACCCATAAATCCAAGTGCATGGAAGTGGTACTATGAAGTAGTTGGTGACAAGCGCTGTCCTATAGCTGATACGTGGTGGCAAACGGAGACAGGGGGGTTCATGGTAATAACTGTCTTCAAGCAGTTTCTACTTTTTTTTCATTTATTTGCTCTCTCGGTCATTCCAACACGAGTAGGTAATCTAGGAAAAACCTAGCCAAACAACAACTAGCAGGTTTATGTTAGAAACTGCCTTGTACAGCGCTATAAGCTTACAGATTTTCTAGAAAACACTAATTTTTTAGGTTGGGGAAGCTGGTTTGGTAAAATATTTCTTACCTTTTAGCCCAACTTTCTATATATCACCATATGCTGTGGACCACTATATTTTTGATAGGTATTACTCATTCTTGTCTTTTGCAGTTTTCTGTAGGTTAAAATTCTTCATAACGATACTATCTTTAAGTAGTTCAAACATACATTCAAGCCTCTTAACACTGCAAGCTTTAGAGTCTATGGTCTTGCTTATCATAGTGGGTTGTAACACTAAACAAGAAAGTGGACCTCACTAATTATGAACCCACTATATGTGGTAATTTTGGTGTAATATTTGTTTGTGCTGACCTCATAAACTTTGTTGACATCCAGATTACCCCACTACCAGGGGCTTGGGGGCTTAAACCAGGATCTGCCACCTTACCTTTCTTTGGTGTTCAGGTACGCTGATACCGCATTTTAATATTAGAAGCTTACGAATGGTATGTAACAAAATGAAATTTCTCTGTTTATGAGCCGAGGAATGCAGTTCTTTAGTTAATGATGCCCATTAAGCACTTGTGACCAGTTCTCAATCCAGGGGAGGGCCACTCACAATATACTGCAAATTAAGTGCAAACAAAATGAGGGTATTGTTAATTAGTTCAGAGGTGAATTTATATGATCTCATTATCAAGTAAACAAGGTCTTATACAGTTGTGTTGCAAAATGAACAAAGTGATTTATGAACACGCCACACGTATTGGAATGTAAATTAGGCGACAATATATCAGTCAAAGTTACACACCTATTTAAGAAAATGAAGTATCAACGACCTCATGATACATTTATAAACAGGTGGCAGAAAAAAAGCACTATGATTTTTGCACGTGTATATCTGGTTTTATAGAGGAGTGGCCATACCCGAGGTTATCAAGTTGCCATGGCTGCTTGGTAGGCTCGGTTGCCTTTGTCAATTAAGGTTTTCCTGCAAATTACATGCTGATTGCTGCTTTTGCATGGTTTTTCCACTACACCTGCAGCCTGCTATAGTAGACGAAAATGCTCAAGAACAGTCTGGAGAATGTAGCGGCTACTTGTGCATCAAGGCAGCATGGCCTGGTATGATGAGAACTCTCCAAGGAGACCATGATCGATACGAAACCACGTATTTTGCCCCATTCAAAGGGTTTTATTTCAGTGGTGATGGGTGCCGCAGGTCAGCTCCCAAGTGTGCCCAAATGGGGTGCAAAAGTGACCACTCTCATGTCTATCTGACGTTCTATTGTATTTGGTAAGGAATCTAGCTCTTGAAATCCGTGATGGAAATAAGTTTTAATATTGGTGAGACCTCCTTTTTTTTGCAGAGATAAAGACGGCTACTACTGGTTGACAGGACGAGTTGATGATGTCATCAATGTGAGGTCAGTAACAACATCAAATTGCTCGGCAGTTCATTGAATTACTCTAGAAACTTCAGCTTTTTTATCTTTTTTTTTTTTTTTTTTTCCCTTGCATACAAGCACTTCAGCTACGAAAGCGTACTAAGCATATCATCTTGCCGTATACCAAGTTTTTGTCTATGCTACATTGTTTTGAAGAAATACATGAGAGGATGTACATAAATGATTAATATTTCGCTGTGAATGTGCACAGTGGGCACCGTATAGGCACTGCAGAGGTTGAATCGGCTCTCGTTTCGCATCCCCAATGTGCTGAAGCTGCAGTTGTGGGATTTGACCACGAGGTACATGTCGTATATCATATTTACCTGATTTTGAACAATCCGAAATCTAAAAATGAGAGTCATATGTTGTAAGGTGCAGAGAAACTAGAAGATTTTGCTAATCTAATCCTTATTATAAATAGTGTATCCAAAGATCCCTCTATAGCATTTCTAAATTGAAGAGTTTTAGTTCTGGAGGATGTGTATGACAACATAATCCCTCAATGACCGCGGCCATGTACTGTACAATCCTGATGATTTGCTTGTACATAATCCATAGTTAGTCAAATATAACCGAATAGAATAATATGCAAAATACTGGGATACCTCCTGATGTCCAAGAACCTACGTAGCCCAGAATTGCATGAATAGAGTTAACTACGTCATATTGAAACCCCCACACGTTGACTTGCAGTTTTATGTGGAGTTTCTACAAATCTTCCTTTGTTGGACAAGGTTGCTCTATTTCTTTCTCTTTGTACACAATTTCATGACTCTCACTGGACTTGGATACCAGGTGAAAGGTCAAGGAATTTACGCTTTTGTCACACTTCTAGAAGATGTGGAGTATAGCAATGAGCTTCGCAAAGCTCTCGTCAATGCTGTTCGTTCTCAGGTAAACACCTCATTGACCCTTCACCCTTTAAGGTTGGGTCAAGTATGTCTTGGTTGCCTTTTGCACATTTTCATCCACATTACCCAAACCATAAGTGGGATGAATTTTTATACTCAAAACAGAATTGTGCTCCATGATCACACAAACAACTTGTTGCACTTGTTTTTGGTTCATTCGGATCTAAATAGGAGTAACATGATTGCACAAAGAGCAGGGGTTTTTATTGTAGGTGCTTCTCCAATTTGGAAACATGTATGCATCCATGTGCAAAAGTAATGGTCAATTTTTGTTCTGTCAAAATTGCTTTTTCTAAGAACGGGGAATAAAATAATCTTCTCACTCTTGGAGTGGCTATTCCCTTACTTTAAAAATCAGCACCAATCCTTACAAACACCCATGCAATAATCTAATTCAAAATCCATACTATAAAAGCACTTAATCTTTTGACAACATCATGGTCCTCTTAAGGCACAATAAATTGTACAGTCCAATCTTTCAAGTACGTTGTTCTTCAGTTTTAACGAAAAGCCGCTTGTTTCAGGAACTTTTTAGACATTACCATAAAATGAATTCTTGTCTTGGATTCACTAAGAAAACTCCATGTTGCCACAATGATCTAGTTTAGGCCTTTCTAGTTTCTCATAGTAAGTCTTGTGATCATCATAACTAGACCTCGTGAATCTCGTGAATATATCTTTTGATGATTATAAAAGTTCTCGATTTCACTGAAACTTGTTAAGCTTTTGAGCTGTGTTGGTCCTCGATTCCTTGCATTGCATTTTTTAATGTTTTTTGTAAATCCTTGTGTTGATCTTAATTTCTGGCATTGCGTTTTTGTTTATGTTTTGTAAAACTTTGTGTTGGGGGGTTTGGGCAGATTGGAGCGTTTGCAGCACCAGATGCTATTCATTGGGCACCAGCATTACCCAAGACAAGGAGTGGCAAAATCATGCGCAGAATATTGCGCAAGATTGCCAGCAATGAGCTGGACCAAGTGGGTGACGTCAGCACATTGGCTGATGCAACTGTGGTTGATCAGCTCATTAGTCTCCGTGGCAAGTAAGAAGCACAGGCTCCGAGAACAGGTGTTCCCATGTTCCCTTTCACGAGCCTATTTAATAAGACTTCTGATAACCTTAGGTAATGTATGGTGTTTAGTGATGTAATCTCTCTGCGAGAGACCGGGAGGTACAGACAATGTTAGGTTGCCTTTGTCTTTTATGGACAATTTTGTCACTTGGACTTTCGAGAATGTGAAATGGTGCCGGTAATAAGAGTAATTTGATTTTGCCATCCTTTTTGTTTTGGAGGGTAGAAATAATAAAACAACGGACTGTTGTGATGATGTGTCTAACTTATTCTAGACTATTCATGCAATTCTAGAGTATAGAGGTTATAATGTTGATTTTGGACTATGTTGGTTTTTAGACATTAGGAGATATCAAGTTTTGGTGGAGATACTTTGATGTTTTGCATATTATTTTAGGAATGTTTAACATCACTACAAGGGAAATTGTCCAAAATGACAAAAATATGTCCAAATCAACATGGCTAAACCTACAAAAATTGTTCAATTTGATAGTTTTTTTGTCATTTTGGACACATTTAGTCAATTTGGACATGTCAATTAGGACACAATTTCTTGTAGTGACAGCATATCATTCTTGTCAAATTCTTGATGTTTTGCTCTAGTAATGTTTTATTGTATATTATTCTAGTGAAGTTCCTACATGGTGGAGACATCTTGATGTTTATCTTAACCCCTGAGTGCCCATGCCATTTTCACCAAAACCAAGGTTTTGGAAGATCTCCAACTTTGATGCGTTGTATGTCAATCAATTGGATGATTTACAAAAAGTGACCATTGAAACTAGTGGAACACCTACTCAGAAAACGGTTTGTAAATTTTGGGAACAATTGACAGTGGGAGATGGGAGATTATAACATCTAATCAAACAGCATGTGATGGCAAAATCTCATTTTTTGGTTGGCAATTGCTATTTGATGATTTTACAAAATTCTATTAGCCCTTGATTGATCTTCATGTTTGTGAGTAGCAAGATTAGATGTGAATACACACTTGTAAATTATTGAAGAATGCACTTCTTTTTTTGTTAAGTTTTAGGGCTTCAAACTACTATTGCACAAAAAACAATGACTGGGACAATTAGTGAGGGTTGCCATAATAAGGGTCTAGAACATGCTTGAACCCTTACCAACAAATTTCCCACTACCACAAAGCACACACAAGGAAGTTTGTAAAGAATATTGACTAGTTGCAGCTTGTAAATCATTGCTTGCCACCACGCCCCGTATGGTGTTTCACCCAATCAAATCTCTTACGACACTTGTACAACATTTGACTTGCCTCGCCATAACTTCATTGGCATGGACAACTTGAATGCTTTCATAATTTTAGTTTATAGCAAGATCAAAAAATTAAATCCAATGCCTCAAACAAGCCTTTGAAATCATGCAAGGACCCTTTTGGTCCTTTGGGGCGTTCAAGGGTTAATGTTTTTGCATGCTTTGCGTATTATTCCATACATTTTTGTGGGCAATAGGAGATATTTCAATGTTTTGCACTTTGGATTGTCTGAAATTAGTGAATCATGGCATAGTGTTAAAGTTAATAATTATTAGTTAAAACTACAAAAGCATTTCAATATAAGGGTCTCTTTACACTAGCAATCAAGAGTTGTGACCCAAGCAATTTTTGTATTTTGATTGAAGAAAAAGATCTAACTAATTTATGATTGTTTTATACTAGTTCAAAAAAAAAATGACCATGACTAAAAATTGATGAGAAAATGACTTAAAATATAAAATGTTTAGAAATAAATAGTGTTTTGTGGTCATTTTAGTTTTGATGCAAGACCATCCAAATAGGTTCTCTTGATGTAGTATCCAAGTTACCAAGAATTTAATAGCACCAATGAAAAATGCATTTTAGATATACTTTTGTAGTTTTCTTCCTATTCCTCTTCTTGGACAGTAATCATAGTCACAATGAAGGCAATTTTTTTCCTATCATAATGGAAAGAATTATTGAGTTTTTACTGCCCTTAAACCGTTAGTTTTGAATACCTCTACTTCAAATTTGTCATTTTTTTCCAATTTTGCCTTGTGTATGTTTTATTTGCTCGGATCGGTTGTTTTGCATTGCTTGTATGTGCTTATCAGCTCTTTTTTTTTTAATAGAATATAATTCATACAATGATTGTTCACAACGCCAAGGAAAAAAAAAGGATTTTTGAATTCAAATGAATGTTGAGATTTTTTGTTTCAAAAGTTTCAACAGGTCTAGAAGTTTTTATTTCTCAATTTTGCAGACGGGTCTAATTTTTTTTATAACATATCAAAGTGCATTTCAGCATATCCTATAAGCTTCAAATTGAGCAACTAAAACCTTAAATTGCAATACATTAGGAGATTGTGATAAAACTTTTCGTAAACCTTTTCTAACCGCCTCGCAAAACTCCCTTAAAGTACAAAAAAACCATATATTTACAGCAATTCCAAACATCTTTTCTATAAGCAACAATCCACTTCATGTATCCATTCTACACAAAAAAAGGGCAGCTCTAGTTTCAACATAAATTGCATCAATCATACTAATATTTGATTCTATTCAAGTAATGATCCAACTCCTTACAAAAATGCGCCAACTTTTTCATTGCAACCCTTGTTGCTGAAATTTTATAGAAGGTACGAGAGAAGACTCAGACAAAAAAAGAGAGGAGAAAAGAAAAGAAGAGAGCAGAAGAGAATATGAACAAAGTGTAATATAGAAATATTTTAATAAGGTTGATGCCTTAGGTGAGAAAAAAACGTTGGCCATATCCAAGCATTGATTACAAATAAACATTTCATTTACTTGAACATAGAAAAAAAAAAGACCTTAATATTTGAATGCATGGTTGGTCACTATGATTGCCCTTCTAGAGTGCTCTACAATGGTGTGGCAAGCGCGCACCCATTATAATATTGTTTCTAAAAGTAGCAAATGTCAACAATGCATTATGAAAATTGCAAGGACAACATGGGACTTAACATCGTGCCTTTAAATCTTCTCACAATTTGAGTTACTAAAAAGCATGAGTGCATTTGGTGAGGTTGTTCCTTGCTTTCCATGATGCACCATATACCTATGATCACTCTTAATTTTTTTTAATGAAAAACAACTTTAAGACCAACACGAAAGATTGACTCTATCCAAGCATCAATATATCTTTTCACAAATACCCCTAAAATTTGCAATATTTACATAGATACATATCCTTACTTTTTCAGAAATTATACAAATACCTTTGGACCAAAATTTTAAGCGTTTGTTTTGTTGTGCATGTCACTTCCCTTCTTCCTTTGTGCACATGCATTAAAAAAACAGGAGTGTGTGCACACATAAAGGAGTGTACGCACGCATAAAAAAAAGGAAGTGACATGCACAATGGAACATGTGCCTGAAAAAGCAGGGGTACCTAAAGTATGTAAATATTGAGGGGTATCATGAAATTTTCTCAAAAGACACAAGAGAGGGGGTGGGTCAAGAGGAACAAAAGTGCCCAATACAGGTCTCGAACCTGTGACCTTCGCGTTATTAGCACGACGCTCTAACCAGCTGAGCTAATTAGGCGCCCATGCCTTCACGCGGCCTAGTAAGGTATTATAACTAGATTACTCCAAAGACGAAAGAAAATTTTCTTACCGTGTGTTTACCTAACTAGAAGAAAGAAAAAGCTATGCCGGTTTGTGCCCGTCCTTGCAAATGAATTCCGGACAACCTGATTATCTCCACTTCTGGCAATACCTCTCCAAACCTGCGTCAACTGTAAAGTTTCGTGCCGTTTGCTAAAAATGTAAGCTCCGAGGCAATGGATGCTCATAAGTCCCGTAAGGTAGACATACCCATACCCAACCGTTTAAGGGTTTGGGTACCTCAAGGTCTTGAAAAATTCAGGAAAAGAATTCATAGGGTAAGTTTTTCAACAAGCCATCATGGAACGTAATTTTTTTGTGGAAATAATATTGTAGATTGTTTTATATTAAAGGGCAACGTTGTAGCTCATAGGGTCCTTGTTAGCAACTCTAAACTAACTTTGAAATTGCTTGGATGTGTTCCTATTATGGCACTTGATGGTCCCAATCCCAACCATCTCAAAGCAACTCAACAACTGACATGTGGCAAGATTTGCTTGTGCAAAAAGTGTTCACTGCTTTAGTGATCCAGTATGGGTACAAGAGTGTGTGGTAAAAACATCAAAAATAGGGAGCAAAATTGGGGAGCGATTGGAAATGAGTGTGTTCTACCTTAAATGGGCCTCTGAGTTGTCCAGCAAGAAATCTGTGCCAAATGAACCAAATGAGCAGAGGCACTAAGATAGGAACACCCATAAGCGTCATTGTCCCCATAACCGTCACCTCTGAAATCTTGAAAAATTTATGGAAATGAATAGATGTAATTACAAAGATGTACAACATGTGAACATGAAATCTTGGAAGCGGTTATGGGTACAATGGCAGTTTGCTCTTTAAAAATTCGCAACTTATTCTCATAGTATCCAAATAATACATTTGAAAGTGCAAACTCAATATTTTTTTGTTCCTAATAGGATTTTATAATTTGCTAGCTGTTTATTGCTACTCATCATAACACCATATTAGGTAAACTGGGAAAAAGGGTATAATTTGGGACTTTAAGACTAGTTTTCAAAAGTTTGAGGTGATCTCCTCAAACCAAGCTCAACCTTTTTTTTTTGCACACGTGTCCTCACCTGAGAGGAGAGATTTGTGAGGGATAAAATCTTAGTGGCTCAAACTGAATCTGATACCTTCAAATTTAACTTTTTGGGTTTGGGGGGAAAACAAAGTGGGACACCCTTTTTTCCCAATTTACCTAATATGGTGTTTCATGTTCAAAACCCTTAAACTGACGCTTATGGGTGCTCCTACCTTAAGCGCCATGCTTGTGTTCATAATCTCGCCCTTGCATTTCTCCAACCATTACTGACCTGGCTCTGTTACCAGTACCTGACCCCAGCTCTCTCAAAAGAAGAAACCGCTCCAATGCAAGCAATGTCGCACACACTACCATCATGATCGACCAACTGAACAATATCAAGAAAGCTTCAACAGATGATTAAGATCCATCACTCAAAACCTTTCCTAAACTTTAAGTCACTCTGTTAAATCACACCGACGCAGTGGATACCGGTACTTGTAGATGCATTGGCGTAAAACACCATATTCGTTAAATTGGGAAAAACAGAGGTATCATTTTTTACTCCACCTTAAACTCAAAAAGTTATCTTAAATCAAATTTGAAGGTATCAGATTCAATTTGAGCCACTAAGATTTTTTCTCTCGCAAATTCCTCCTCTTAGATGAGGGCATGTGTACCAAAAAAAACATTACGAGCTCAATTTTAAGTGATCACCTAAAACCTTCAAAAGTCCCAAAATGTACTCTTTTTTCAATTTAACAAATGTAGTGTTTTAAGTGAAAATCCGCGTAATAATAAGATAACCAATTGCGTGCACACAAAGGGCTTCGTCTTCTCCAAAACCTCAGAATCTGCACAGCTTGGTCATTGAGACTCCGGAAACCCAGCTTCGGGCAGGGGAGTTCTTGGCCTTCCGATGTGAGCGCCCGACTGTAGCCGTAGATTATTGGCACTGGGAACTTGAGAGGGGAACAAGGGCGCATGGGCCTGTCACTAAATTTGCCAGGGCCATGTTAGGACATCTGCAATGGACCTGGCAACAATCCCTGTATATTATGTTTGGTCTTTTAATACCTGCCTGAAGCTTGGTTTCGAGAGTCTTGATGGAAGATAGGCGCACTCATAAGCGTGGAAATAATGGTTTTGGAGTAGGTAAAACAATTGATTAATTTTGAAAAAAACATTATTAGTTAGGAAGTGGAAACCAAAAATATTGGCATCAATTTCAAGGTTTCAACTGCAAGCATTTGTTCACAAAGATTTTTCAAAACCCAAAATTACTGAAATTGTAGGAACCCTATGTAGGAGATGCTAAAAACAAGGATTGTTAGTTCTTAAATAGTGAGATGGGTACCCAAAACTGTCATGCTATCACCCACAACCATCACTTCATCACCAATAACCATCATTGTGTCATCCACAACCATTTGTTTTTTTATTAATTAGCTCTTGCCACCGTCTAGTGACGCCCATGGGGGCACAACTCTTATGGATGCTGCTACCTTAGAGCACTCTAATACAAGATTGGGAATGGGGCTGTAAAGGTGTTTCTCTTGGTGGGGACCATTTAAAAAAGAGTTAGAGGTATTTTTAGGACTCCAACAAAACCACGGCAAGGCATAATCAGAAGATGGCCCTGTCAAAATGACCTCTTGAGATGGAAAATTTGCTTGTGTTCCAATGCATTGGGAATACCACTGCGATTGGAAATATCACTAGGTTTGCTGATGTTTGCTTTTGGAACATGTTGCTTGCAATAGCTTGCAACTTCTCAGCAAGAACTTTCAAGTACTCACAAGTGTCTTTCCTAATGCTTGGATTTGTGAAAGGAGTTGCAACATGATTGACAAGGACTCGCAACAAAATTGGGAGGATCCTTGTGGTAAAAGGAATTGCAAACATCCTCAACATGGAGAGATGCAGTACCAGCCAGATCCTCGATCCATTTCTCGAGGATGCTTTGATGATTCTTTCATGGAGTGAGAGCCAATTTCTATTAGGGGCTGGAGGGGTCCAAGCCTAGACTTCTAGACTCTAGTTATTGTATTGGACGTCTAGCCTTTGGATCTTGTAAAAGTTGACTACAAATTTGGAGCGCCTGGATCCTTGATCGGAGCTTGCTGTTTGAAATGTAATTTGCTTGAAGATTCTAGAGGTTTTTCTTTCCTTTGCCGGTGGAGTACCGTGGATGCACACTTTAGCTCCTGTCGCCATTGGAAACCGGCTTTGACATGCCAGCAATCACAGCCAATTTCCATTGGCAGTAGGAGTTGGACTGTGCATCTAGGTTGTTGCCCACAAGCAGAGGAAAGAAAAACCTCTAAAATCTTCAAGCAAATTACATTTCAAATAGCAAGCTTTGATCAAGGGTTCAGGAGCTCCAAATTTGTAGTCAACTTTTACAAGAGCCGGGAGGCTAGAGGTCCAGGCCTAAATCCCTCAAGCCAAGTTTTTCATTCTTGACAAAAATTCACCAATTGTGATAGATTTTTGCCAATGACTTTTAGTCCCTCTAGCAATAGGGAGAGGACAGCGGAGCACTCATTTGCCAGGAAAAAACCCTGCCTCTAGCCCCGCAATTGACCCATGCACATGGGTCCTCACCTTGTATTATAGGGAGCCCTTTTTGGGGCTAAGGGCCCATACATGAGAGAGCTCTCTCTCACGTAAGGGCCCTCAGCCCCAAAAAATGGCTCCTTATAATAAGAGGTTTCATTTATCTCAAAAAATGATGAACAAATGGTCATGAATGAGTTTTAGTTCATTGGTGAATACACTATAACAACCTTCGGGAGGTTGTCATGGCTCGTGCACTCCTTGAACGCCCCACATTTTGCACGAATCTCATTCACGTGAGCAATTTCAATGCAGAATGTCATAATTGAACCCTTGATACAGAGTGAGGACCCATATGCGTGGGGTAAATGGAAACTAACCCTGACAGGGCTTTGCGAGGGATGAACAGAGTTTATGAATGACCTTGGATGAAAACCACATCTATGTGGATGAGAAATGGAAGACTACCAGGAAGAAAGAAGCTTCGAGAGGCACCGAAAGCACGCTTCTCCTGCTTCTTCACCTTTCCCAACACCGCCGCTAATTTTTTACACGTCGTAATCCACACACCCCTCGCACAAATTGCTTACGAATTTTGCTCCAAAATTCTTCTCCTGATACCGGTACCGTACAATCTCGCGCCTCCTCTTGCAATTGATGTATTATTTTTCCGATTCGTGGTTGCAATTGATATATTATTTTTCCGATTCGTGGATGGATTGCTTGATTGTTTAGGGTTTCGGAATTGGTCGTGTATGAGGTTTTGGAATTTAGTGTGTGTATGAAGTTTTGATGTTTAGTTTGTGTATGACGTTTAAGAATTTAGTTAGTGTGTGAGTATTCAGGGTCAGTCGCTCAAGGACCGAGATTTGGTGCCCGTTTGCTGGATTTTGCAATTTAGTGGTCGATCTTGATGTTGGTTTAGGGTTTGGGATTGGTTCTTACAGAGCCCTCGCACAGATTGCTTAAGAATTTTGCTCCAAAATTCATATCCTGATCCCGGTACTGTATAATCTTACGCTTCCACTTGCAATTGATAGAATTTTTTTTTGATTCGTGGATGGATTGATTGATTGTTTAAGGTATCGGAATTGGTCGTATATTTGGTTTAGGAATTTAGTGTACATTTGAAGTTTTGGAGTTCAGTTTGTATATGAAGCTTTGGAATTTAGTTAGGGTGTGAGAATTCAGGGTAAGTTGCTCAAGGACCGAGATTTAGTGCCGGTTTCCTGGATTTCGCTATTTTAGTCGTCGATCTTGATGGTGGTTTAGGATTTGGGATTGGTTCTTACAGACCCCTCGCACAAATTGCTTAAGAATTTTGCTCCAAAATTCATCTCCTGATTTCGGTACTGTATGGTCTCGCGCTTCCTCTTGCAATTGATTAATTTGTTTTTCCGATTCATGGATGGATTGGTTGATTGTTTAGGGTTTTGGAATTGGTCGTATACTTGGTTTAGGAATTTAGTGTGTGTATGAAGCTTTGGAATTCATTTAGTGTGTGAGAATTCTGTATAAGTTGCTCAAGGACCGTGATTTAGAGTCGGTTTGCTGGATTTTTAAATTTTTAGTGGTCGGTCTTGATGGTGGTTTAGGGTTTGAGATTGGTTCATTTTTCTGCCTGGATTTCACCTTTTTATGTCGGCGTGCAGAGCTTGATTGCAAATTGCGTACAACATCGAGTATCGGGAATTAGAAGAACCAGAGACCAGGAGGCGATTAAGAGAGAGAGATGGCATTGAATCCGCAGCTTCATGGAAATGGCACACCAGTGCCGTTTGTCGATGAAATGTTTGTGTTGCGACGAGATGCTGTGGATTTCGAAGTGGACAAAATTGCTGAGTACGTGGATTGGTAGTAGTATTCGTTTTGTAATTTTTTCTTGAACAGATGTTATGTGGTTTGTAATGTCTGTACTAAGATGTTCTGGGCAGCTTTTACAAAGGTGTGGTAAGGTAGTGTGCTCAATGGACTATCTAAGGGCTGAAATTGAATGTTTGGGAGGTGGAGCTTCTTGAAAGATTATTCTGTAAATTTTCCTTGAAAGATAAGAGGAATTGACATCTAACCCAAGCTATTTCAATATTTTTGGAGCTTTCTGGAATTAGTTATGAAATTTTGAAGTGGAAAGGTCATAGGTCTCTAAAATGGTTCACCTCCTCAAATGTACACTACCTGTACATTGTTGAAGCCTATGAGAAAACAACATGTGTGAACTCAGGACATTTGAGCAGGACATTTGAGCAGGTGAACCATTTTAGAGCACACTACCTTAGGCTTAAATGATTTTGCCGTCCGTTTGTTCTTCCTCATCTCTGAGTGCAAAGAGTGACGTTCAGGTTTTGTAAACCTAAAATTATAAAAATTGGTAACGCAGGGCTGGTGGAAGCAAGCTGTCAGGGAGGGGAGCAGCGTACTTGTCCAACTACCGGATTGTCTTTGTGTTAAGCAAACCCGTGGACACTATTCAGGCTTTTGATTTGCCATTGGTAAGACATGTTGTCTTCTTTCCTGGTTGGAGAATACCTAATTAGTACTTCGTCTGTCCCTCTAAAAACGTCCAAAAAGCTTCCTTGCAAAGGATTAACTGTGTTTTTAGTCTTTGTGCTAGTGACACATGCATTCTAGACTCAATATATCATCTACTAAATGTATGCAAAATCTCCAGCTTTGATGTTGCCGTTTGGGCACCCAAATTCCATGCAAAAAGTATCATATTTGTGCATGTTGTTAGCTCCTCAGTATCGATGATTTAATGATTAGTAGCAACAGTGGTGCCTCATATGGGCCAAGCCAAGCTTGTTAGGAGAGGATTGCTCTGTAATTGCTTAACTTGCCCCGATGAGATCATTGAACATGGCAAACACTTTCTCAACTTTTGAAATCAGCAAAAGGGAGCTTTTTAGTGGTACAAGGAATGTGTCTGATTTGGAGCTTTTTTTTAGAGGGACAGAGGGAGTATTTTTTTCTTGTTGCTAATTGACGTTTTATTGATGTCATTGAGAGGCAAGTCTGATGTAATTTTTACTAACTAATTTAGTCGAGTATATAAATCTTACTAGAAACTAATCACGTTATGTGGTGTGCAGGTTTATGTACATGAAGAGAAATTCAACCAACCTATCTTCTTCTGCAATAATCTAGCAGGCAAAGTACACCCGGTACGTGTTTTTTTCTATCTATACTTCGGTTTTCTTCAAGTTTTGTATTTCTTACACTTCGTAAAACGCATGAAATATTTACAGCTTATGTTTTTTGTTTCATTTGATGCTACCAGGTGATTCCAGAAGGAGCGAACAGGGCAATGTACGCCCCTCACTTTTTCAAAATACTGTTTAAAGAGGGTGGAACTGGAACCTTCATTCCCCTCTTCATGAATTTGATCAAGAGCGTCAGGGCAGCTCAAAGGATGGTGGAAGAGTCGCAACCCAGTGCTCCACCTGCTCAACCTCTGCCTTCTGCTCCTGCACCTGTTGATGAGATGATGCGGCATGCGTAAGTGTCTGAACCTCAGCTTCAGATAGTTGAAATTTTTTACTGCTTTTAGCAAGGTTAACTTTATTCATTACCTCTCAATCTTTCTTTGTTCGTTGTTTCCAATGTAATCTGATAATTTGGTCTAAAATTCTATTGAAAAAGCCCTCGATACATGAGTTTTAGGGTATGTTCACATTTGGTCTTAAGAGTAGTAGCGAAGGAAAATTTGATGCATTTGGACATACCTTTAGACTGCATTCATATTGCTAATTCCCCTCTTAGCACCCAGTGTGAACATACCTTTAACCAAGCTAAAAAAAGAAAGCTCTTTTTAGAATGTTTCTACTTCTCAGATATGTATGACACAGTTTCTTCTCTTCATTGGTATACAATTTGCTATGATTTTATGTCAACTTCTATAGGTGTGGGGAAGCAGCAGCCATTTTTGGCCTTTTAGGCACTTATTCTTACTATGTACTAAAGTTCTCTTCTCTTCTCTTCCGATTCTTGTTGTTTGTATTTTCTGTCTACTTTTCCTACTGAACCTGAATCAGTGGTGTTGGTATCTTACACATGATTTTTCCTGCAGGTACATAGACCCATCTGACCCTACGAAGCTTTACCTGCAGCAGCCTTTCGAGTCACAACCAACGTTGCGGAGGCGCAATTATTCTTCTGCTGGTGAAGGGGGGCAGATGTAATAATTGATGAGCTTGGAAAAGTAGAATCTTATTTCACAATTAGCTAATGGCCCTTTTTGTGATTTCCTGAGTTGCTTAATGTTTGTATATATCGATATGCTCAGGCTTGTCCACGTTCACAGGTTGTGACTTTCTTTGGAAGCCAGTATTGAGGGACAACAGGTTGTGAAGTAGCAATTGGAGCAGTAGTGTAGTTTACAGTTTACAGTATATGAATGGTGTGGAATTTTAGTGTGTACAATTTTGGAGTGACTTTCTAATACGAAATTCATGAAAAAGGAAATTGTGAAAATTTGTAGTGAATTTGCAAGTGGTGAACTGTTTATGGCAGGGTTTCTCACTTTTTGGGCTTAAAATCGCCCTTCTGGAGGTGTAATCTTCATGCTTTGGTACAGTGTTCTGATATTGCCAAACTTTTCAAATTTATTTGGGATACCAATCCACGAACAACAATATCTATGATTCTTTAAATTCTAAATCGTATCGTTTGTAAGAGGACTCCATGAAAGTTGGATCGATGCATAGGTTGATTGGAAAATTCAGAGGAAACAAGGAGAGGTGGCTTTAGTTAACACTAAATGCTTCAACACATTTTCTGTTCTCCCAATTAGGAAGTACAGAAATTGTAACACATATAAAGAATTTACACTTTCAAACATAATGTCGGATGGTCAACTGTAATTGGGATTTAATAGTGTTCTACATCCTATATTAGGTTCAAGCTTGCTATATTGCAATACAATTCATATTGTTTTACTGTTACGTATGCACTATGTATACTAAAATAAAAGTTGGCTAGGATCGATATGAAAACTAGCTTAGTGAATTTGGCTAACCGTTTGTAAGTGGAGTGGTATGGATCTAAGACTAACTCAAAACACATGATGGAAATGTAGATATTGGGGCCTCCCATAGCGTTAACAATAAAACCAACGCATGCACTAAATAATGAACACCAATTCAAGATTCATAAAACTAGAAATGCATTAGTGTTGGTAGTCCTTGACATGCTCGTTGAATAGAAGCCCAATCTATTACATTGGACAAATAAATTACATCTCTATATACAACAGAATGACAGATTTAGAAAAAGAGCAAGTTTAAGAAAAACAAATCCATAAACAATGACATGAGCAAGCGCTTGGCATGTTCCACTTCTTACAACAAAACATCCATAACCCTTTAGAGACCACCAAACCATATTTTGGTTCGGGAGAGTAGTTTTTGGCCTATACAGTAAAATTGCTCAATAATTTGGAAAATGATCTTGAAGAACGCTTGTGATCAGAAGAATTTTGCACCCAACCCAAAAAATGACAATAGAATTGGATATGGGAGTTGATAAATAATGGTGTTTATATATATCATGGCCTCAAAATACGTATCCATATTTGGTCAAAGATGGATCAAAGCAATAACATAATACATCAAACATCCAAGAAGAATGTCACATTTCAATTGTGCAATCTTAGAAAAGTTCAAATTGCTCAAGAAATATGCTTGCATTGTTTCTTTATATGGTAGTAGTACAATTGTACTATTTGAGAATCCATTGAAATGATGCTATCAATCTATTTAAAAAAAAATTCATCCTACATTTAAGGCCAATTCTTGATTGCTTTCACCAATCAGATTTTTTGTATCAACATCTAATCTTATTGCCCCGGTTTCTAGTGGATTTTGGGAAAATGAGTGTGGTCTTTAAAGGGTTAAATAAGTTTTAACACCATCTTGAGCACCCTCTTTCCAAGAAAATCTTGAACAACCATAGAAAGTGGTGACATACCCAACAGATGCCAGAAGGTTCATTAGAATATTTCGTGCAACCAAAAAAAATGGTTCATTCAAACTTTCAACAATGTCTTCCTAAGAGCCTTCAAGCACCTGTCAAAACATTCTTCAAAAAACCTTTTCGCTGATGCTACACGAAACATGTTAATGAACATTCAAGTCTCAGTGACGTTCTCCATAATTGAAACAGTGTTCCACGGCACAAGCATTACTCAAATTCTACTAAGTAAGAGCACCCTATACCAACAGTGTACCTAATGGCATCACTTGTGGTCATTCTAGAATTTAAATCTAGGTAAATTATAGATAGCTTATTGCTGTTAACCAAAATGATAAGCTATCTATGGTGCACCCTATATTTAAGTTCTAGAATGACCACGTTGTGTAGAGAGTGATACCATTAGGTTGCTCCCACCTTAAAACTTTGCAAAACCAGCATAAGCATTATGGGCATGACCTCTCACCATGTAACAGAAGAAAAAACTTTCTCAACAGTGCACACAGCGTGACTGCTAAATCCTTTCAGGTGCAAATCAATATTTATGAAAATATTCCGCAGATACAGAACTAACACAGAAGAATCTGAAAATGTTGAAAACAGACGGCTAAGTTTACTGAAGTTTTAACATAATCTGCAGCATGAAAAACATCCGAGAAAATCTTGAAATGTGCAGAAAATCAGAGAATCAAGTCCATGACAAGGTATGTTACATGAAGCAGAAGAGTCGTCAGTAAGGAGTACGTCTTTGCTTGTGACGACCAGCCTTCTTAGCAACGAGTCCACTAGACACCCACGCCGTGCTCCTCTCATGAGCATTGCTGTCCTCGGTCCAGCTACAGAGGCGTCCGTCCTCACCACCTGTCCAACAGAAAAGGCCTTCCAAAGCAGTGCCGATATTGGTGCCAACATCATTCGGAGACCAAACCGACCTCACCACACCAGTATGACCGCCTTCCAAAACTGCACTGGCTGGCCCTACCGCTCCTGCTGCACTGGTTCCTGAACCTGGCGTTGGAATGTGAAGAGGAAAGTAGCCTACAGTTCCTTCTTGAGTCCCAGCTATCAGCCAAAGTGTGTCGAAACTTGACATGTAGAAACAGCGTATCAAATATTCCACCTACATAGCCACAGTTCAAAAAAATAATCAATAAGCTCCGAAGTTTGGATCGAAGCGCAGCCACTTATATGCAAAGTACTTTATAATAAACCCCCGTAGAAGGCCAATAATTTATGGTTTTACAGTGGATGAGTGGACCACCTTTAACACCTAAAAAACTAAGGATTTGTGGTTCTAAAACGACTTGCTCGATCTGATCGTATTATGAAAGATTTAATTAAGACAGGGCGACATATATGTCAGAGAAGAATGTTGCACATGTTGGTCAAAAAATAGATAAAATTGGACAAAGGTGAGTTCCATCTGACCTACTCAAAGTGATAAATAACCAATATTGGCTTCTTGGTCGAATTGGGGTTAAATCTTAGGAAAGATTTCATGGATACCCCTGAAGTTTGTTATGTTTGCATAGATACCCCTGCTTTTTTAGAAATTGCATAAATACCCTTGGACCGTAATTTTTAGGCATTTATTTGTTGTGCTAGTACTTCCATCATGACCAATGTTGAAGAAGGGAATGTAATGAAACAAAAAGGAAGCAATGTGCGCACGAAGAAGAAGGGAAGTGGCATGCACAACAAAAGAAATGCCTGAAAGTTTTGGTCCAAGGGTATTTGTGTAATTTCTGAAAAAGAAGGGGTATCCATGTAAATATGGCAAACTTCAGGGGTATCCATGAAATTTCTTCTAGATCTTATTGATTTCATGTTAGCATAAAGAGACTTACTTTTCTTTACAAATTAAAATGTTGTATTGCTGAAATGGTATTTAAAAATCAAAATAAAATCCAAGCGAATTGAGAAAAGGGAATGCTTACTGGTGAGAAACTCCAATTGCAGGAGGCATTGGCACGCATTTCAGTGAAGTCAGCTTCCAGCAATGCATCGTCGAAGTTCCAAGAACTGTCCCAAAATGAACAAAGCCGAAATGATATCAAGTTTCAACAATACAGAAATATGTGAAAGGTTTGTAAATGAAAATCAGATGGTAATCGTGGTGAACACCTCGAAAACTGACAAATAACATTCGCTGCAATTTGAACTTAGATAGTATTTTTAAAATAAACTCAGAAACAATCTCATTGTAATCAGAGTAAAAGTATTGAAGCCCTGAGAAGGAGTACTATGTCCCCACCTTACTGTTTCAATATGTGTTTGGCACCATATGCGTTCATAATTCGGTCCGTAGAACCCTATATTTGCAACGGAGGTTCCAACACTCATAACCTGAAAAAAAACAGGTCTCGGTAATCAGATTATTATAAACAACTGAGCTTAATTTGCGACCAAAAGGGAAGAGCTGGACGGTCCAAAAAAACTGTAAATTACACCAAGAAGGTGCAAAAGCTGTCAGATTCTGGTGAGCAAATAACACTCACAGAATCCATTCCTTCGTCATCGTTGATGTCGCCCATGGTATTAAAAACGCACATCAACCCATCCACTGAAGCCGACACCAGTTTCTCCTTCTTACTTGGATGAAAGCGAACCTACAGAGACATTTTGAAATCGTCAACATCCTTCATGGTAAGCCCACAGTCCAAAATAAATTAAGTGATAATGCGAGCACTCCATGAATCCTTCGAAACGAGTACCTATATTCAAGTATTTGGATGCGTTCCCAACTAGAGAAGCTCGACATAAACAATGTTCACCTCACAATTTCAACTGAGAAGCTTAGTGAACCTGGGTGACAGCTTCTGTGTGACATTCTTCGAGTGCCGCCACTTGGCGATTTGTCCTGCGGTCCCAACATATCACCTGCACCAACAGAGCCATCGGCAATCAAATTAACACCTCACACTTACAGGCAAGCACAGAGTACCGTATAGGCTCAATAAATATTGTACACCTCCCTTGAAGACTTCCTAAATGGTGTACTTCAACTCTTATAAATATGGGGAAATTACAAATAGGGGCAAAAAAACGAAAAATATTACAGATAGGGGCACAATTTCAAAATAATTACAAATAGGGGCACAGTTTCAATACCCTTTTATTGAAATTTCCTTACTCACGCTTGATTTCGAGAGGCCTCTAAGTTGTTTGGAGGTTAGTTAACATTCAATGTGATGTATCTAAATCAACCAATGTCCAAACCAAAATTTTACACGAAATCTCAAAAAAAAAATTGAAACTGTGCTCCTATTTGTAATTATTTTGAAATTGTGCCCCTATTTGTAACATCTTTCAAATTTGTGCCCCTATTTGTAACATCTTTCAAATTTGTGCCCCTCTTTGTAATTTCCCCTATAAACATGGAAGCACTCAGCTGTGGCCATTTAGAAGTTCAGAGCAATTGTAACAAAAGGAGCCGGTATCCTCAAGCGTGACAAACTTCATTCACAAAATTACAAAAAAGCTCATGAATACAGAAAAAAGTAGTACAGTTACCGCTGCATTGCCACCAGAAGCCAGCAGGTTTTGAGAAGATCCTCCGATGTCAAAGCTCCATAACTCTTGGTTTTCAGTTCGTAAAGTTGCCACCTGCGTCAACACGTCGAGAAGCTGAGATTTCTCCTTAAAAGAAAGTGTCTAAAGAAGAAAAGAAAAAGCTATATATTCAAGGGGAATTGATATATATATATATATATGTATACCACCCCTTTTCAACTATTCTACCACACCCACTATATGTGGCCGATATTTATGATATTAAAGTAGGTTTGGACCACGGGAAAAACATCACAAATTTGAAAATACAACTTGACATAGAAGTTGAAACTTTAATTTTATTTTTTTAGCTCCAGATCCCGCTCATACTATCAATCAAAAATCTAAGTTATGTTTAGTTTAATTTAATTTTTTTTAAACTGATACTATGAGCGGTATCAGGAGCTGAAAAACAAAATAAAAAGTTGCAACATCTATGTCAAGCTATATTTTCATATTACTGGTGTTTTTCCCATGGTTTACACCTGCTTTAATATCATGAATATTGACCATATATAGTAGGTGTGGTAGAATAGTTGAAAAGGGGTGGTACATATATCAATTCCCATATTCAAGGTGTATGCAGAGAAATGAACCTCTTACCTCTTTTCTCAAACGGATATCCCAGGCCCTTATTGTGCCATCGGCAGAGGACGAGCACAAGATGTTAGGCGAACTTGAATCCGGAAAAGAAATGTCTGTGACTGTGTTGGTGTGTCCCAGACAGTCCCCCAAATATTGCCCCGTGGCTGGCCCGTATAATTTTATTGCATTTGTTGAAAGCGAGACTGCCATTGTAGAATTGTCACCACTGCAGATTGCAAAGCCACATGTCAGTGGGAATTACCTTAAGCATGTCAGGAAAAAGATCCGGGGAGTAACGCAATATCAATGCAAAATATTAACACGTGAAAATTTTCAGTTGAAAAACATAAACCAACACGAAAATCTAAGACAGAGGGGCTTTCAGATGGACGGCCATCACATTTATCTAAGGGGAAATTACAAACAGGGGGATGAAAATGAAAAATATTACATATAGGGGCACAGTTTCAAAATAATTACAAATAGGGGCACAACTTCAATATGATTTGTAATTTTTTTTAAACTTTTTTGGCTTGGACATTGACTGATTTAGATATAATACATTAAATGCTAGTTAACTTTCAAAAACTTCTCCAAACTAGGCTGAAATAAAGAAATTTTAGTAAAAGGGGATGGCAACTTTTGGAGAGACTTCTAAATTTTTTGGAAGTTATAATTATTTTGAAATTGAGCTTCTATTTGTAATTATTTTCATTTTCATGCCCCTATTTGTAATTTCCCTTTATCTAATACTGTTGGGATGGAAATTTTTCAAAACAGTGCCAACACAGAGTTATATAGAGCAAATCATATGAGATGCCATGTTGAATGACAGCAAAGCAAACAAAAATTAAAACTCTCACAGTCTCACATGTGGAGACAATGGCTCAGTGGCTTGAGAAGCTCTCACTAGTTCAAGTTTGCAAAACAAAAATATCAAGATTTAAGTTCAATATTACAAAGTCCTTCATCACATTGGTAACCAGCTCTAGCTAAGTTTTTTGAGTAATTTCAAAAGAACTATGTTAGTGAGGTGTCAATGATGCTTTTAATAAACCCCTCCAAAAATTATAGGGAAGGTAAAATCCGTACTCTAGGTGAGGCGTCATAATAAACCTAGGAGAGGAAATTTTTAAGTTACAGAATGCTATCTTTCCATATCAATTCAAAAAAGAATATCCAGAACGTTTCAATACATAACCTCCATCTTCCTCAGAATCAGCAGCAAATAGAAAGTCTTTCTCCAATTTTTCAAAGGGAAAATTTCATGGATACCCCTGAAGTTTGCAATATTTTCATAAATACCCTTGCTTTTTCAGAAATATCACAAATACCCTTGGACCAAAAAATTTAAGCGTTTGTTTTGATATGCATGCCATTTCCTTCTCCCTTTGTGCACACACTACTTCTTTCTTGTTATGCGTGCACACAAAGGAAGAAGGGAAGTGGCATGCACAACAAAACAAACACCTAAATTTTTAGGTCCAAGGGTATTTGTGCTGAAAAAGCAGGAGTATCTATAGAAATATTGCAAACTTCAGGGGTATCCATGAAATTTTACCTTTTTCAAAATATAACAGCACTACACAGAAAGAACCAGTACTCCTGATGAAATGATCGCATAATACAGCAAACAAAAAGACGAAAATTTAATAAGGAAAACAAAAAATTCGATCTACCTTGGTGAACGTATCAAAACAGGGGTTTAAGGTTTAGGGTTTAAGGCCCGAACATCTCAGTAAGCACAAGCTCATAATCATTCAAACACAAATACCAGTTTAAAAGAAATCCCTCGAAAGGGAAGAAAAAAACGTTCAATACGAGCAGATGCCAACGCGCTAAAAAAGCCTCAACCCAAAAATTCGAAAAACCTCAAAAAAACTGGTCTCTCGCCAAAAAATAACACCAAATGAGCGCAGAACACCGCAAGTAAAAAGAAGAAATCCTAATAAGGAAAATGGAGATTCGACCTAACTTGATGGACGTATCAAAACAGGGGTTTAGGGTTTAAGGCCTGAACATCGCAACAGCACAAGCTCATAATCATTCAAACACGAATAACGGTTCAAAAGAAATCACTCGAACGGAAATTAAAAAAACGATCAATACGAGCAGATGCTAACCGCGCTAAAAAACTCAATCCTAAAATTCGAAAAACCTGGAAAAACTGGTCTCTCGCCAAAGAATAACACCAAATGAGTGCAGAAGATCGCAAATGAAAACGGGAGATTTTCAAAGAAAGGAAACTCAAGATTTTATACTTACTTAGCTGCAATATCGAAAACATAGTCGGGATCATCTGGTGCTCCAAAGCTGGATTGGATGCTGGTACTCAATCTGCACTTTGCAACGCTCCCGGGTAATGCCATTGCTGCTGAATTAATTGGAAGAAATTGTGTAAAAGGGTTGGAGTGATCGGGAAATGCGCTGATGTAAAGAAAGAGGGGTGAATTTATGAGCGATGGATGGGAGGATTTCCCTTCGCCGGTCTTTGAGCGTCGAAGCACTCGAAGTTTGGAAGAAGCGCAGTTGCAAGAATGAAGGTTAAGGTTCTGTTGATTGAGGCCCGGGTCGGAGGTATTCGGCGGGTATGGATTTTGGGCTAGATGAATGGTTTTGAAAACTTGGATGAAGAAAAGCAGCAATGCATTCGTTTAATTCTGCTCCTTAGGGCATTTGCAGTTGGGACTTGGGAGTAAACTTACTATACACTGGGGCGGTTCAGACTATTTCCCACGTCCCATGTGATGAAGTCCCACGGGAGTGCAAAATCCCATCTTTGTGTGTTAGAAAAGATGGGACTTGGGCTAAAAGATGAGTCAAGCATTTTGGTCAACTTAAACTTTGAGTGTAGTCTCATTTTTTTTGGCGCCAAAATTTTCGAAAGTGCAATCATGTAAGTGCCATGTAAACAAGTGCAATGTGGGACTTGAGGCATAGTCTGAAACACAAAGTCCCATCTTTTGCCTCTCCGCCAATTAGATTCTCATATTGAAGTGGGACTTGGGACATGGGACATCGTCTGAACCGCCCCGAAAATTCACCCCAATCTTAATCCTTAAATGCCAGGCTGGTCACTGTGACCAGCTCGGCTATAGTGTTATCTATTGTTCCAGAAGCGCCCAACAATTATAATAATATCATTTCCTAAAGTTGCAAAAGTCAATAGTGCATGGTGCCTTCATGAAAATTACAATAACTGAAGGGCAGCTTGGTACCTAACACCATGGCTTTGAATCTTCTCACATTTTGTGTTACCTAAAAACATGAGTAAGTCCAATGAAGTACTTTTTGCTTTCCATGATGCTTATGATCACTTCTACAAAAATCAAATGAAAAATGGTTTTTATCTGTCACACAAAACACTTTTTCAGAGCCGGAGAATTTTTTTTGTCCTCCTTGACATGTGAGGGCTAATGACTCTCACACCTCATTTGTGGCTAGGGTGAAAGAGCTCCACTTTTTTGTGCCAAGAAATGTAAGTTACAAAAGTAACATCATTAGGAAATTGAATTTGGGAGTTTTAAATTTGGATTTATAGACCCGAATTTGGTCTAGGAACTCTTGATGGGAATAAAAATGACCCATTTCAAAGTAGGGGTAAATTCTTACTTTTATCACTATTTATGAGATAACCAACCTATATTACTATGCCCCAAAATACAAGGTGTTAAGTTCATTAAGTCTAGGACTCTAGGGTGAGTTTTAGTGAAGTTCTTTGCAAATGAGCCTTTGTGTAATGTGCAGGTTGGATGCGCCTAGGCCTTCAACTTGTGAATTGGAATGTTGATCCAATGTGCAATCATTGCATTCACTGGAAAAATGAAGGCCTTCTTATTCTTCTTCTCTTTATTGACATTTTGACAAGATTTTGCAAAAAAATTCAAGGGAGCTTTACATGTGCTAGATACTCTCATGATGACAACTTGGCTTTGTTGAGCCACTATGTTTGTAAATAGAGGAGTGAGTCATTTTGGATTCTTTATGTCTGCATTTTGGGTTGATGAGAACAATAAACGAACAAGAAAAGAAAGTACCTTAGCACTTTGCCCATGATGTTTTTATTCCTAAATGATCAATTGTAGTCTTAGAGGACAAGTGATACTTTGGGCATGTACCTACAAATTTTCTAGTTTGTATGATTTTCTGAAACTTTTATTGAAAGTGTGGAATTCAAAAATTTAAGAGAGCATCTAGTGTTTTCTTCATTCCAACATTTGACAAAGAAGTTAAGCAAGAATCTTTCAAAAATATAAGAAGAGGAGCAATAAGAGCAGCAAATCTCTTTTGTATGTGAGAGTAGACAAAACTGGAAGGAAGCTTGTCATTGGTAAATTTAGTAGTTAGTTGGGTAGCTAAGGCAAGGGGGTGGTAGTCACTGTAATGGGCTAGAAGCCTAGGGAAAGACCAGAGCCTTGGTGGGAACCTTTGGCACGCTTCTTTCACCCAAAAAGCTCTTAGTAAACTCAACTTTACTTTATACTTTACTTATCATTTAGTTCTCTTTTTAGAACTAGTTCTCTTTTTAGAAGCATGATTAGTATATAGCTGCTTAGTGAATCGTAAACCTCATCAATTGCTCTTTGTTTTCTAAAAGCACAACCCTCAAGGTCCGCTCCTCACATTAGCAATTGATCATCCTTTTTTGTTGTTGTAAAGATTCACCTCTTTACTCCTTTTATTGGTTATCTGAAAATACATTGACTGTGGACGTTGACAGATTGAGAGCAATAGTGCGTGGCTATGTTTTAATTGATAGAGTATTTCTTAACATTTTAGGGTTTTGGTGAGGCCAAGCATCAAGGCTTGGTTTCTTGGTTTGCCCGTATTATACAGGAAAGTTTTTTTTTTTTTGTTTTGCCAAAGACACACTGTTGTGAATGTTGACAAACTTTGTAATCATCAAAGATATACCTTTGTAGGTATTGACAATTGTTCTGACATACTTATAATAAGGCAAGTTACTAGTAAGGATAAGGATGGCGGGACATGAAGGTTTGTTGACTAAAGCATTGGCCAATTAGGCTATGGGCATGCTCGACACGGGCGCCAACTATGACCAAGTGCAAGAATACCTCCGCCAGACCCTCAACACAGCTTTCTTAGCGGAAGTGGCCGCTCATTGTTGTGAGCAAGTCATACAACAAATTGAGTCACAAAGAGCAGGCTCATCTAGACATCGTACAACACTTCCGCGTCCCTCTATGGAAGACTTGCTACAAGGAGTAGTAGCCATGCAATAACAACAAGGGAGCATCATTCAGTCTCTAGCCGAACGGCTAAACTCTCAATCTTTTGTCCCTAGTCCATCTATCCCTCCGGTCCATGTAATGTTGTTGGAGCCTGCAGCACTATCTTTTTGAGTGTAAAGTTTCTTGACCCTGAGCGGTATGGCGATGATTGCACTATACATCCCCTATGGCGACAACATATGCAAGATAAGCTGAAACACAACACCCACTATTTGTCAAATGAAGCCCAGGTTGATTACACCTTTTCTTGCCTCAAGGATAAGGCGGCATTGATTGTGCAACCATGGCTGGATTTGGAAGGTTTAAACGGTGTCATCACTATTTTTGCACTACAGACTTTTATGGATGGGCAATTTAAGGATCCTCATCAACAAGGGCATACAATGGACAAATTGCAAACAATGAGGTAAAGAAAGTAGTCAGTGCAAGAATATTATGCTGATTTTAACCAACAGTCTTTGTTGGCTGGGACCATCATGAGGGACGCTATGAAGATATCAATGTTTTCTCGAGGTCTTCATCATGAAGTACAAAAAAGCATTTATCATATTCCAATGGAGTATGACTTTGCCCGATACATTGATGAAGTTACTTGGGTCGTGGACATCCAATATCGGATCAGTTTGCAGTCAAAGGGAAAAGTTCCAGTGCGCCAGACCACGTTTCCTATTGTATATACTATTGCTTCCCAATCAAACACGATGGATTGGGAACCCACACGCATGGGTCAAGCCACTACTGCAACAAAAAACAAGCAACGAGCAAAGTGGGTCTCTATGGAGGAAATTGCTTGACGCCCATATGAGAGACGATGTGTACGATGTGGAGCATTGGAACTCTATATTGCCAATTGCCCTTGCAAATCGGCCCGTTGTCTTGGAAGCAATCAAGTGCCCTCTAGTAAGTTAAAAATCCTTGTCAATGCAGTTTCTAAGAGGGATGTTGGTAGTACGGTGGAATCAGGATCAAAATCAGATTTGGGAAAAGAGTAGCTCTTGGTTATAGTCGCAAGCAGGAGCCTGATGAAGCTTTAGTGGAAGATGTAGGGTGGGAAATGTTCAACATGGAATATATGTCTACTGCTCTTGTGTTTATACATTTGATAATAAATCACACTAATGTTGCTGACACCCTTGTTGACTCTGGCTATTTATGTTATGGCATGGTTAGCTCTCATTTTGTAAAAGCAGCTGAATTTAAGCGCTTTGGAATTAAACCATGAACAATCTTGGATATTGAAGGGAAAGAAACCTTAGTGCGTGAAGTAGTTCGTTTTGGAATATATATCCATGGACACCAAGAAATATGATATGCCTAGATTTTTAAAGGTTGCATGAGCCACGACTTAATGTTAGGAAGGGGTTGGATGAACAAAAGCCGTATTACAATTGCCCCTGCCAAAAAATCATTATTTATCCATAGCACTAGAAGTCGTGTCTATAGTGAGGAAGGACAAAATCCATGTCAAGTTGTTATAAGTCAAAACAAAAACAAAAACCCCCATGTAGTGAGTGCAACCATTTACAGACGTTATTTAGCAAACTCTCGAGGAGAGCTGATCTGCACCTTTGCAGCATCACTAGCAAATATTACTAAGGCTCTTTAGTCAAAGGAACCTATTGACTTGGCCAAACTGTTACCAAAGCTCTATCATCATCATTTAGCATTATTCAATCAGAGACAAGCCGCACAGCTGCCTCCATTACGAGGCCCATGTGTCGACTACAAGATCAAGTTGATAAAAGAAAATGGCAAGGAAGTTGACCCTCCTTGGGATCCATTGTACAGCATGTCTCGTGGTGAGCTATTGGTACTCCATAAAAAACTTATTTCTATTTTGGATAAGGATTTCATTCAAGTAAACAACTCATTAGCAGCCGCTCCTATCCTCTTTGCCAAAAAACTAGGAGGACTACAACTCTGCGTTGACTACCGTGCTCTAAACAACCAAAAAGGGCCACTATCCTCTTCCTTTGATACACAAAACGCTCTCCCAAATCAGCAAAGCCAAGTGATTTACCAAGCTGGATGTTGTCGCCGCTTTTCACAAGATCCGAATTGCTAAGGGAGATGAATAGAAATCAACCTTCCGCACCCGCTTTGGATTATATGAGTGGCTAGTCACTCCATTTGGTATGGCAAATTCACCAAGTACCTTTCAATGCTATATAAATTGAAGTGTACAAAAACAACGTGATGATTTTTGTTTTGTATATTTGGATAATGTTTTGATCTATTCTTCAAGCTCCTTTGATGATCATAGGAAAAATGTTGATATGATCTTTGGAAAATTACAAAAAGCTGGATTGCCATTGGACGTAAAAAAATGTGAATTTCAAGTAAAACAGACAAAATACCTTGGATTCATCATTGAGGTGGGGACGGACATCCAGATGGATCCCGAGAAGATCAAAGCCATTAAAGATTAGGAAGCACCAACAATCGTGAAGGGAGTGCACAATTTTCTCGGGTTTGTTAATTTCTATCGACAGTTCATCCGCTCTTTTTTTGAGGTTGCATTGCTCTTGACAAGATTGACATGAAATATAACATACCAATGGACCGATCAAGAGCAAGTTGTGTTTAAGAAATTTAAGGAAGCATTTACCACCAAGCCAATACTAACCCAGTTTGACCCCGATAGGGAAACGGTATTAGAAATTGATTCTCTAGGTTATGCTATAGGTGGCGTTCAATCCCAGTTTGATGAGAAATGAATACTACAACCTTGCGCATATTTCTCACGAAAAAATAATCCCCATGAATGCAATTATGAAATTCATGATAAGGAGCTATTAGCGGTTGTTTGATGTTTGCAAGAATAGGATGCAGAGCTATGCTCGGTGGAGAAGTTTACTGTTATCACCGACCATAAAAACCTTGAGTATTTTACTTAGCCCAAAATGCTCAACAAACGGTAGATGTAATGGTCTTTGCTCTTGGGACGTTACAATATGGAAATTGCATATGGAGCAAGAACGCAAAATGTACGTGCAAATGCTTTATCTTAATGGGAACAAGACCTCCTCAAAGGCCAAAACGATGAGCAAATATAGCACCGCTATACGCAACTATTGAAACCGGCCTTCTTAATCCAAAATGACAACAAAGATGACAATGATCTTGTGATTGTATTCTCTATGCAAATCCCTGCCATGCCTGTGAGAACTCAAGCTATGGGACATTAAGAGTCCAACACCAACTCTAATATTCAACATACCAACCAGAGCCATAACACTAACTGTCATGATATCGAGCTCCAATGGGCTCAGGCTGCCAGGGATGACAAAGTTTACCAACAACTAGTTGAAAGTGTGAGACAATGTGAAAGACGTTTCCTTCCTGGACTAGGTATAAAAGTCTCCATTGCTGAATGTTCATTGCAAGCAAATAATGTGCTCTTATATCGTGATAAGAGATGGGTACCAGAAGCAAAACCTTTTCGCACCAGGGTTATTCATGAAATACACTGCTCCGTAGCCACAAATCACATAGGCCGTACGATTAATTTCAAGCTGCTCATGCAAGACTATTTTTGGCCCAATATGTCAACAAGTGTAAAGAAATATATCAGGAATTGCAACATATGCGGCAGAACAAAACCTTGGCAAGATGGCCTTCAAGGATTTACCAAACCATTACCAATACCGGAGCAAATTTGGAAGGAGATTTCAATGGATTTTATTGATGGCCTCCCTGACAATGATGGTAATAATATTCTCTTTGTGGTTACTGATAGGCATAATAAAGATGTTGCTTTTATTCCTTTGCCAAATATGGATGTTAACACCGTCACATGGGTTTTTATCAAGAAAGTTGTAGCACATCATTGGTTATCTGATGCAATTGTCTATGACTGCGGAACACAATTTGTCAGTCTCATGTGGACAAGTCTTTGCGAAATTTTGAAAATTAAATACTGCCTTTCAACAAACTTTCACCCGCAGACAGATGGTTCCACAAAGCGCATGAATAGTTTTGTTGAAGCCTATCTATGGGCTCAAGTGAATTGGAATCAGGATAACTAGGTATGGCTTTGCCTTATGGCCTAAATAGCCATCAAAAGACAAGATGCAACAGCAATTGGCATGAGTCCATTTTTCTTATAACACAGATATGATATTGACCCAATCCAGCTCAAAGTACAAGCAAGATCTCTTGAACCTTCTGATTGTCACAAACAAACTAGAAAAGCAAAGGCAAAATCTATTGTGAGCAAACTCTGACAAGCATTTGACCTGGCACAAGCCTCTATGGCAGAAGCTCAACAAGAGCAGGAACATCTTGCCAATCGCTATCAACAACCACCTCCTCAATTGCGTATTGGTGACAAAGTGTGGCTCCAATTGGGTCGGCAATTTTCCACAGGACGTGCTAACAAAAAATTGGATTGGAAAAGTGCCAAATATACAATAATTGAAATCATCAACATCCATACCGTGAGATTGAACACTCTGCCAAGACCCCATAATGTTTTCCATGTTGATTGTTTGAGGCTTGCAGGTACTAACCCATTGCCAAGCCAAGCACGGCATGATGAACAATCCCTACCAATTCAAGTTGATGGCTACAATGAGCATGTCGTTGAAGAAATCATGCAAGAGCTTTGTCAACGACGCGGCTAAAGACACATTTGGCTATATGAGGTTAAGTAGGCTAGATATGCACGCACAACCTGGGAACCATGTGACCTTG
Source organism: Ulota crispa (assembly GCA_963920765.1). Lineage (NCBI taxonomy): Eukaryota > Viridiplantae > Streptophyta > Bryopsida > Orthotrichales > Orthotrichaceae > Ulota > Ulota crispa. The sequence continues at coordinate 13,654,220 of OY987244.1, read as the reverse complement.
TTGAAGACACAGTTGCTATGGACAGATGGAAAGCCTTTACTCAGCCTCACTGTGTAAACGGCAAGTTGCCCGCAGGTTTTTGCCGCAATGATCTCAATGAAATTCTTTGAAGAAGACGAGGGTAATGTAATGGGCTAGAAGCCCAGGGAAAGACCAGAGCCTTGGTGGGAACCTTTGGCACGCTTCTTTCATCCAAAAAGCTCTTAGTGAACTCAACTTTACTCTATACTTAATTTATCATTTAGTTCTCTTTTTAGAACTAGTTCTCTTTTTAGAACTAGTTCTCTTTTTAGAACTAGTTCTCTTTTTAGAAGCATGATTAGTATATAGCTGCTTAGTGAATCGTAAACCTTATCAATTGCTCTTTGTTTTCTAAAAGCACAACCCTCAGGGTCCGCTCCTCATAGTCACCTTGCCTAACACTTTGCAAGGGTTGTTTGGAAGGTCTAGAAATCATTCAAAATTAGCTTGGGGCCTTACGTGGTAGCTCACAAGGAATCTAACGGATATTAGAGAGTAGGGGGCCCACACATGGCCATACATTGGGCACATAGCAACTCAAGTACCAAGAGCTCTAAGGGCCAAGAGCTCAAGGACTAGAAGTAGTGGTACAAGGGCAAAGGGTGCAAGAACGGACCCAATGTGTGGGACCCTAAACCCTCCATTTCGGCTTGCCTCTTATAATAATTATAGTTTATAAAATTTTGAGTGCATTGTGAATATATTATTTTAAATATTTTGCAGGTGGTGTTACATGAAGATTCCTTGATTTTCATCAGTTAGATTACTGTAGGTTGGAAGCACATTTGGCAGGTCTTTGCCAAATCAATTATTTTTTGAGAAAAACCCAATTAAGCATTTGATTTCATAATTAAACAAGATTAGGCACTTCCAAAAAAAATTGTTATTATTTGGCATTCAACCAATTTTTTTAATAGAGTTAAGGCTTTTTCTAAGCATCTTCCACTTTCTAAAATTAGCCCTTGGTATAAAATTTGCAATATATTGAGCCCTCTTGGAATCAACCTTGACCTTCCATTGTTAGTAAGCTTAATGACTTTTATAGTATTTGACATTTCAATTTTTTGATTTGTTTGACATTGGGCCCTTTTGGAGAATATTTTATAGAATTATTAGGCAAAATTTTGGGGAATTATTTTATGCCAAATTTGCTATCAACGTACAGTAGTGAACTTCAAGATTTTGAACCTTACATAAAGCCTTCAATTTTGCTTAGTGTATTTGCATATTTGATGACCTTTTGACATTCAAAGATTTTTTTTAATATGTTGTACATTTTCAATTCATTTGATAAATCTAAACCTCAACTTTGTGTAAAGATTTTTTTTTGCTACAAGAGAAAGGCTTCTAAAAATTTTGCGCAAGAAAAAAAAAAAAAAAAAATTTTCACTTCTAATGTCAATATCTCACTCCCCTCTATCTGAATGAGCTGATTTTTTTTCCCACAAGTACCTCCCATAATCTAGGTCAAGATCCTACAATTGAATTTTCAGAAAAAACTTTCTGACCTACCTTTCTTCTCACTCCTCCAGAAGTAGCAGTTTTTAGTGCCTTTTACAGAAAAATAACTTGGTCCTGTTGGGGTTAAAACAGGCTACCTCAGACCCGGCTTTACGGAACGCCCAAAGCAGGGCAATTGCTCGTGTTTTATTTTTGGTACAAGTGAAACTTCAGAGGAAAGAAAGTGGAATACTTTGTGAGATAGTCTAAATTTTTGAGAACAGAGCCTTTCACTGGCTGAACACAAATTCTAACCACACTGGTGTAAAGGGTCGTTCAAAGTACGTCCCACATCCTACTGAAATCTCAGAATTTAGTCCCAGTTCATTTAGGAATACTTACATGACAACGTAACAAAATAGAGGCGCAACTCCAAAGCCAGGTTCAAACAATTTGTTGAAAGTAACTTACTACTTTTTTGCCCTTGGGAACCATCAGAGTTGGTAACTAGCATTGAGCTGGGACTTGCAGAGTTGGGGCATGCGACAGTGTGAATGCTCCTAAAAAAAATGACAGTACAAAGAGAGCAACAGTTTCATAGAATTGAAGGGAGAACCCTTTGAAAACAGTTTCTCCTTGAAGGCTTCAAAAACAACCGAAACGGAAGAAATCAACAAATTGAACGCATCAGCATTGTTACATAACAACGATAATGTATGAGCAGGTGGCAACGGTAGATGTACTGTACAGGCCGAAGAGTCAAAATTATCTCTAAAATAACATCAGTGCAAAGCTTTGTAAGAACGGCGAATGCTGCTGCCCGTGTGACTCAGAAACTATCATTAAACCAGTAAATACCCATGACTAAGCCAACATCAAAACCAGATTTATAGTAAACGGTGAACTAAGGTTTAAAAACACAAACAGTTGACAGACACAATCTCTGACTGCAGATCTTAACACACAAAAAACTTGATTAGGATTGTGAAGCTTGTGTTTACTCATCTTGCTTTCCACATGCTGGAACGGAATGTCAGATGAAGAGTTGACCGAGACTCGCCCAGTTACAAAGTGCATTTTACAATGGTTGCTTTGTGATATGTGGCAAGGTCACTGCAACATTCTCCTTCTTAACGTGTGATACGGGGAATGAAGCACAAGGAAGTCCATCGAACATACTGGATGTAGCTAAACTCCTGACTTACAGTAACGAAGCAACAGTCGTCTTCATCAAAACATAAGTCAAACTTGCCTCCTTCAACGTACTAAACTCATTGAGGAGAGTGCATAAATGAGACCTCATGTTGAGAAATCAAACTGATTTTGTTAAAATCTTCACATAGAGAAGTGTTGGTAAAACCTCTAAGCGGGTGCGATTCCAGTAGAATTTTCGATGGCTGCAGCAGCCTGTTCAATGGCTGAAGCTCCTTCGGTGTTTCTGTCTTACTGTACTCCAACCCAACGTGCATAATCCACCCACCTACACAAACACATTCAGAGACTTAGGATCGGTAGGCATGGCGGTGAAGCTCACGAGTACAAGGAAGGAGCATCGTTCTTCACAAGCTGATCCTTGACGTAGAAACGTAATGAGAATTGAAATAAGGAGAATGAGAAGAAACCATACATTAGTGAACCAAGGAACGTGTTTCCAGTGCGAACAGCAAAACTCATGATACTGAGAAGCAGCTTCTGCTTGTGCAACATTGGCTCCAATATGCGCTGCTCAACAACACCTGCCAGAATTTGATACCTGCAACAGAAATCCATTTGGTAATAAGAACAATTGACTACAACCCATTCAATAGCACTGCATTGGAGGGAAATCTGATATCAGTATTTCCAGAGAAGGTGTTCATCGTCTTTTCTGTATGAGCCAGTTTCCATCCCTTACTTTGACCTGGTAATAAGCTACAACAGCAAAAACATGCAATCCATCTAAAAGAACTATGGTTGTAAAGGTCAAGAGCAATACCGCAAATTACTGGAGACAGCCATGTAAACTCCATAAGCCAAACTCGTTTGAAGGATTGGAATATCCTCAGTTTCTCCTTCGAAGTTCTTGTCAAACTTGCGACGAGCTGCAACTAAGGCATTCGTAGCTGCAGTTCCAACCTGCAAAGAAAGTTCACACAATCTAATTAGATTACTAGAATTTCTGGCTGAATTAACGTACCACGGGATTGGAATTATATATCAGGGTTAAAGTATTCAGAGCAATTGCAAAAAGAAACTAAGCACAAAGGGTAGCGAGGTGTTAGTTTCAAACAACTGCAGAGGCAAAACAATATTGAACAAACATTGAGAACTGTTAGGTCACAGATTACCAGTGAGGCTGAGGTGCCGACAGCCAACAACTTGGCTCCGTTCCTCTGTAAATGTAAACATATGTAATTCCCTCAGTATATGAAACGAGGAAGTTCAGCAACAAAATCCTTAAAATCAACGTTCTCAAAAATCGAAGCTCCAGGTTGGCAATCACAACTACCCAGGCAAGGCAGAAGCTTACCACTATAGCGCCACTACGCTGCAAGAGTGTAAAGGTTTGACCTGTAAGTGCAACCTGTAAATGACAAACAAACGAACCAAGTGGTACAAAGTTAACTATTACCCCAACAAGTCAGGACGAAACAAAGGGAACAAAGGTGATTACAGCGTAACAGCTCAACGTTTTGTGTAGCTCAAATGCACAGAGGATAGTGCAAAACTTGCATGTAAAAACTTGAAAAGATGAGTATAATCACCTGGAAAGCATTGTCAGGACAATTGAAAAAGAACTTTGCAAGCCCTCCTGCGCCTGCAGTCAGTCTAGGACGTAGCGATACTGTTGGAGCTGGTAGCCACACTAGCATAAAATCAGCAATCAGAGCCATCACCTATTCCAACCAAAGAAAGAGAAACCATGATCAGCACAATTTATATTCGATCATGACCTCGTAAATGCCGTAAATAAAAAATAAACGGGAATGATTAATTCATGTACTGGCCAGACATAGATGCTGCAAATTTGGGTGCAAACTTCAAGAGCTGAAACAGACGGGCATACCACATCCGCAATGACGAAATCCAGCTCCTTCGAGAAATTCTCTTTCCTCTTCTCCAGTTCGGCAGCTGTCTGCAAATTCAAATCCAGACATGCAGAAAGTACGTTCAGATGTTTCTTCACTTACGCAATAACCCGTGATTCCTCCTAATTTGCAAGCTATCGCTATGAGAGCATTCTAATAAGATTACGACGAGTAATTCAAGCCGAAAAGACCTGATAAGTACACGAAACTATTGCATTGTCGGTGAGAATTATCTCCCTAAAATAAAATAAAAAGGCAGCTACTGGCTTATCAATCTCAATCGCCTCATTCGTACGAGAAAGAACCTCCACAAAAAAAGGGCCAGTAACGTCCAACAAACTTCTGATTTCGGACAACCCTATGCTCTTTACTAGAGGACTTGGTATCAAGCACACTGGACAGATCATTGCAAGAACAAGGCCACTTCGAAGCATTATTTGAAAAGGAATGTGGACCTTGGTAAAGATTCCGACGCCGCATTCAATCCCAACTTTGGTCATGAACAAATCGTCCGCAAGGAGGCGCTCTTTAAACCCGTCGAAAGAAAGCAACCAGCCCAAGAACTTGGAATCCTGCAACTCAAAGAACTTTTTGACGATGTCGCCCGTGATGCGCCCCTCTTGAATGGCAGTGGCGAGATCAGCCGGCAGATTCTCCAAAGTCTTCCCCAGGCCAGACAACACCTTAAAAGCATCCTCGCGGTTCATAGCGCCGTCTTTCCCTCCCTCTTCGTTCTCGCCATCTCCACCTCCGTAACCCTTGACTCCACTGCCTCCGTCGTCGTCACGCCCGCCACCTCCGCTCGCAGGCACTGCAGACACGTTCGCCCGCACTCGTCTCTGGTAACGCACGGCTTTCGACTCCCGACGTCCCAAACTCCACGACTGCCTGTGCTCGCCAAAGCTCATCACACACACTCTGCTATTCCTCCTATTCCCGGCATCTTTCAACGACAAAGATCCGACGCTGCTCACTGCCTGGCAAGTGTTCATCAACCGGAGCGCCATGGCTGCGACTGTCCGCAACCAAAACGCAAAACCTTAACAAATGAGCAACTACAACATCTACAACAACGACGCAACTAAATGAGGAACACCGGAAAGGAAATATATCTTTACCGCAATGGCTGGTCGTCCAGACGTCTGTAAAGCCCGACAATGAGAACGCTACTGATGTTTCATGTCCATAACCTATTACGAACTATAATTAGTAAGAAAAAACTATTGGCTGAACAGAGGACATAACAATTAAGTTAATCATCATAGCTCACTCAGCGGCTTTGCAACATTCGTTCGTGAAAAAGCGATACAAAAGGATATATGAGCTTTCCAGGATTCCATGAGCTTATATGACTGGTCTTCGAAGAATCTCGTGACAAAGTTTTGAGGGAAACGTCACTGGTCATCACGAAATCCCTCAGTCTCTTTGTGCAAAATCTCCTGTGTAGATTTTCTGAAACATGTATTTCTCACTTGGTGTGCGTCTTCATGCTTGCGATGATTCACACACAGGCGGCACATGATCTGCAAGCGACATGCTCTGCCATAGCATTAGTTAATTAGTGTAGGTCGAAAATAGTTGCAAATTATTTAATATACTAAGGTATTTGAAGTGAAGTGATGACTCCAACTTTATTCTATCCGGTTGACGCAGTAGAATGCATGCACTTTGCTCCGCACAGAAGCGTGAGACCGATACTTGCAACAAGAAGATGAGGAAAAATGCGTGGCTGTGGTGTGCCCTAGCTTGCCTCTAAAAGCAGACGCGGCGACTCGACTCTTCGGTAACCGGTGCATGCTACAATTTGACCGTCTCTCTGCATGAATGTGTTACAATTATTGTAATCTGCAACTCCTTGTGATATTCCGGAGACTAGAGATTGTGCTTGCTTGCAAACGTTTCTTAATCACCACTCCTCGTAAACTCGCAAGGTTCTAGGGTTTCATTTTGCAGCCGGTGCTGCCTTCACTTGACATTGTCGCTAAACGTATATAACCATTTCGTTTTACGCAGAGGTAGTTGCTATCATCGGAAGACATCTCTGTGAGGATGAGAAAGCACTACTAACTCACGCAGTTTGTGCTGTTAACGAATCGAGTCTCAAACTGCATAAGCAACAACTTTGGTGAGAATACTCCAGATCAAGGAACTCGTACAAATGAAACTAAATACAGTCACATTGCATGCGAATCGCCCTCACCAAACCCTAAGTTAGTACTGTTTGCATGTTTCACAGTCAATCGGTGACTTCTGGCATTGCCTCCCCGTTACTTGTTACTTGTTGCTGTCAGGATGTCCCTCGACATTGATGATTCCGGAACAAAACGTGATCCGCAATCCGTGACATCTCGCATTGCAACAAGTTGCTTTCAAGTGAGCTTAGGACAGAGAGATCAAGATATTTCCTCACATGCATATTCCCGAGAGATGCTCGCAGGATGAACATTAATATTTAAGCTACAATCTTAGTCCTCCACTTCATTCACCGAGCTCCTCCTTCCTCAATTCGGAGCTGTTGGCACAGACGAAGGTCGATAAGGATCTACTGAATCAAAAGTTCTCACAGGCGCTAAGGCTTGTAGAGCAAGAATTCAAGACACACCGGGGCGATGCAACATGGAATAAGTTCGTCCATGTGGAAAGCCAAGTATGTAAAGTATCGAGCAATGTCATGCGTAAGGATGGGATAGTGAAGCTTGAACTTTCTATGGTTGAATCTTTTGTTTCCTGACCTTGACACCATTAACACCATATTAGATAAATTGGGAAAAACAGTACATTTTGGGACTTCTAAGAATTTTTTGGTACACGTATCCTCACTTGAGAGAACGAATTTGGGAGGGAAAAAATCTTAGTGATTCGTACTGAATCTGATACCTTTGAATCTGGTTTAAGATGACATTTTAGGTTTAAGGTGGAGTACAAAATGGGACCCCTGTTTTTCTCAATTTATCTAATATGGTGTTCGTTGCAATTCCTGGTTCTTCGTTGTAACAATGTCGTACACCATAGCCAGGGTTTTCCTGAGTGTAGGACTCTCATCAGTCATCCGCAATTATGAGCAACACGTTAGCTTTCAAGTGATATGCAAGAGCTTAGAAACAGAGATATCAAGATATATCCTCACATGCATATTCCCGAGCGATGCTCGTAAGATGAACATTAACATTTAACCCTTTAAGGGCCACGCTACCAAATTTTGGTAGCTGGGAGTGGTTTTTGGCCTGTAGGTTGAAATCGCTCAGTAATTTGGAATTTGGTCTTGAAGTACGCATGTGATCACAAGAATTTTGCATCCATTCAAAAAAATAACAATGCAATTGGGTATGTGAGTTGAAAAATAACGATGTTTATACAACATGGTTTCAAAATACGTATCCATTTTTTGTCAAAGATGGATCAAAGCAACAACACAATACATCAAACATCCAAGAAGAATGTCAAATTTCAATTGCACAATTCTAAAAAATTTCAAATTGCTTAAGAAATATGCTTGTATTGGTTTCCTACACAGTAGTAGTATAATTGTAGTATTTGAATATCTACTAAAATGGTGTTGTCATTTTGGCTTTAAAATACATCATCCTAAATTTAAGGCCAATTCTTGATTGCTTTCACAGATCGGATTTTCCATAACAATTATCAAATTTTTTGTAGAATTGTTTTAGGGTAGAAAAGAAAATGGGATTTTTTACCCTTTTTGTCTAGTTAGCTACACCTTGTGATTGCTATTTTTGTCTATTTTGTGTGAAACTAGTCTTGTTGGAAAGGTGGGAAAACCTGCTGTCTAGAAATGTAAGGCTCTTTTCAATCAAAGCTTGCATGAAGCGGTAACATTCAAAACCACACAAGCATGAAACACTAAAGATTTTCCGCATACGGCTTGCTCAATCATTATAATGTTTCACCTCCAACGGTAGATCTAGCTAAAATTTTGGTGCTTTAAAGCGAACAAGGTGTACTTCCCATTTGTACGGTTGGATTATTGAAAATGGGTCCATATTTGAGTTAATTGCACATCTAAGCTTACAACCCTTGTTTTTAGCGGATTTTGTGAAAATGGGTGTGGTCCTTAACCCCTAAGTGCCCCACAGGCTAGAATATGGCCTCTGCAAATTGAACTTTCCTTAAAATCTGGTTCAAATTTTTACTGTACCTCCTAGAATAGTGACTTGGTCAAAAGTATGGTACTACTCTCATGCTGGGAAGTGAGCGATGGGGGTTTCACCACTTGTACAAGCATGGATTGTGCAAGTCAACAGTGACAATAGTACACTAAAACTTCATTCCAAGCGGTTTAGGGTTTAGGTGCGAGGATAAAGACCACCGGCTATGGGCGGTTTAATACTATTAGGGTGTTTTGGCACGCATGCCTTAGACTGGAAAAGTGTTTTGCAGCTATACTATCAAGATTCATGCCCTTGTGGAGGTCAAAACTGTATCCGTACCTCGTCTATTGTTCACCATGCCGTGTGAGCCTTGCAACTTTGGGCCTCTAAAAAAACACCTTGTGGATGTCAAAACATTACCAAATTTGATAGCAAGCAAGATACTTGTAAATTGCACCCCCTGTCTAAATTTCATATAAAGGAGCCTCCTCTAAGGCATGAATTTTTGCATCCATAGCCATGAACTCCCCCAAAATTAGCCAGTTGCCACATAGTCAATAGTACTTTGACTTTTATAATCTCCAAAATGATGTGCTCAAAAGTTTTGCAAATTTCTTGTTGGGTGCATCAAACACTCTTTTTACTATTTCAGCAATGAATCCTCCCCGATCTAAGTTCCCAACTTGAGGCGTGCAATTTTTACGAGCATGGTCACTCCTAGCCTCATTTTCTAGATTTTGCGCTAGGCGCTCAGGGGTTAAAGGGTTACGCTACAAACGTAGTCCACTTCATTCACCAAGCTTCTCATTCCTCAATTTAGAGCTGTTGGCACGGACGAAGGTCGACAAGGATATACTAGACCACAAGGTATCATAGACGCTAGAGATTTATTGAGCAAGAATTCAAGACACACAGGGGCGATGCAACATCGAACAAGTTCATCCATGAGGAAAGTCAAATATATGAAGGGAATTGATATATGCACACCGGGGTTGATATTTGCACACCTCAATGGGGTAAATTTTAGATTTTTACCATCATAAAGTTGAATTTGAGAAATTTGGATTCAAATTTGGACTTAGAGACCATGATTTAGTTTAGAATCATAAAAAAAGTTGTAGTTTAACAACACCCAATAAAAAAGTTTAGTTAGGAAGAAAAATGTTACTTTTATTTCTGTTTGTAAAAAAAGATAAACTTTTTATTAGGTGTTGTTGGATTGTAACTTTTTGAATGGTCCTAGACTAAATCACAGTCTCTAAGTCCAAATTTGAATTCAAATTTCTCAAATTCAGCTTAATGATGGTAGAAATCTAAAAATTACCCCTTGCGGGTGTGCAAATATCAACTCCAGTATGCATATATCAAATCCCTATACAAAATTATCGAGCAATGTCATGCGGAAGGATGAGATAGTGAAGCGTGAATTTTGCATGGTCGAATCTTTTTCTTCCCTGACCTTGACATCGCTGCTGTTCCTGGTTCTTCGCTGTAACCATGTCGTACACCATAGCCATGGGCTGTCCTGACTGTAGGACTATCATCAGTCATCCACAATTATAATAGGAATCGTAAACCAGAATAACTGCTGACGAATTCTTCAACCGAACAAGTGATCAAGGCATCATGTGCAGAAATAAAGGGACGAATCCGGCCTGGTCAAAGTCCCAGGCTTCCAGGTACTTCAATATAAGCTTCTTTTGGTCTATACTCCCTTCTCCTTCGGACTCTCGAGATCTGGCTGGGCTTCGCAATGCTTCCTTATGGATGGTTTTCGATTGAGGCCCATGAGGAGCTCGACATGCTAGACGGCCCAATCAAGGTGCTGTGAAAATGAACGAAAGGAAATGCGTCGATTGTCGGTACGGGAGGCTTTACAGTTTACACTTAGGGCCACTTTACACTAAGGTAGGAGGCATCTAAGGGCTCATCCCATTTTTCATGGTTTCCCGTGAATGGGAGGATTTTCAGTTCATTGTTCATGATGAGAGAAATAGATGCGGAATGTAACACAAGTGGTTTCATAAATTTTGAAGCATTTTCAAATTATTTACAAATTTTCAAAGTGCATGTTTCATAGGTCCCTATTTCTAACCATAGACCTTCTAAGAATCATTCACTTGCAAGTTGTGAAGAGATTTGAGGAAGCAAGAAGAATGATTGGCTTTTTGTAATAAAAAACAACTTTTTTTTCATGCATTCAATGACTGTAAGAGGCCAATTTAAGAACCACCCATTGCACCATTTCACAACACCCTACTTGACAGTTCAAAATGCTAGAGCGATTTTTGAGCCTCCTACCTTAGGAGTTTAGGGCGTTGCAGCAATAGCTGCTTCTTTTACCTAATGTTTGTAAATGCTTATTGCAGTGTACCTTCAATGTCCTCTTATCAATCCCTTTGCCATTAGGTGTTTGTATTGCGACTCACGTATTACAAGAACAGAAATTGTTTTGGAATTATATATCTTTCCATTTGTAGACTATATTGTTGAAGAACACTATCAAAATTACAAAGAATGAAGTGGATATTGCACTAAAGTGGAAATAAAGAAAATGAAAGAGATCATGCACAACTGGATGTAAATAAATCAAATATATAATGAATAGAATTTGTGATGGATGGTCCCATATTTATATACAAAGAAGAACCATAAACTTCTACTTAAATTAAATCAAGACAAGATAATGTATATTGATAATTGAAGTAAAATAAACATGATAGTAACAAAGTTAAAAGTATAACTTAGTAGTGGTCGTGGAAGTAAAAATAAAGCTGGCATCATTCAAACAAAAATTACAATTTTTGAAATTTAAAGAAATATTTAACTAGAGAACGTTGAAACATATCAATCAATTCACCTTGTATACTTTCTTCTGCAATGCAATACTTTAACCCCTAAAGCATTAAATACCCTTTTTTGGTAACATAGTAATTTTGGACAGCTAACTATTAATGGAGTTTTTATTTTTTTTCTTTGAAAATTTCACACATGATGTATCTGAGGAGTGGCTTTCATGCCAAATAATTTTCATAACTCTTGACTCCATGGTTCAAAAGTTATTGCATGATATGTGGTTTTTTTTGCTCGACAGGCAGCCAAAAAACTTCTTTAAAAATTACATTTTTTGAATTTTGTTTTTTTGAAATTGGTTTGCAATATATACCTAGGAAGCTTTGAATCACTCCATTTTGATCAATGAGATGAAAGTTATGAGGAGATTTTGTTTACAGGCAATTATGGATTCTCTACTCTATAATAAACTTTGAAGTCCACTAATTTATTCAATTTTCACTATTTTAGAAATAAAACAAAAAACAAAGATGGAGATTGTTTATTACAACATTACAACCATTGGGATTGGAAATTTTCATCTCCATAATTAAGTTCTTAACAATTTAGTGGTTTGAATCATTCTCTACTTCTTTTTACTTACTATTTTTTTTCCATATGTTTTACAATTCCAAATGATTTGAAAATTTTTAAAATATGTATTCAACTTACTTTGAAGAACAAGTCCAAAAGATTACAACCATTTTGGAGTTTGTTTTGTACAAATATGACCTTGTGAAGTGCAACTGCCTGGATGTTTGCAGAGATAGTGAACGGCTTTTTGTCAATCCAAACTCAAAAATCTAACAATCTACATGGTAAAAACTCTTGAATTTTTTGTACAACTTTTGATACTAGTGTTGTACAAGATCTTACGGCCACATTTGTCAAAAAAAAGTTCTTTCTCTAAAAAAAATATTTGTACTAGACATGGCAATTTTGGAGCAGATTTTGTGAAAATTTGAGCTTAGTGCTGTAGGGGTTAATTGAGGAAAAAGACTGGCTAGTGTTTACATTCACTGTCATTGAGAGATTCTGGGTTAAAGAAGGCCAGACTCAGACAGAAGGGAATATTGAGATTAGAGAGTTCATGCTTTGCGAAATGGCAAAATAGACGGTAGATCGAGGCCCGCCACACCCACTTCTACTTACAAAATGATACCGTGAACTGAACCAGGATTGAGAAATGGGCAACACAAACTGATACCAGATCGGATAGTAACCATCATTGCAGCAGCTGGCGGCTAACACCCAAACCGGGGCGTAATTGACACCCGGACTACTGTGAGAAGATTGAGAACCGGAAGTATGGAACCGAGGCCAGTTTCGGAGGAAAGGGGGTATTATAGCGGCAGCTGGTAGACAAAAGGCTCAGCATCCCCAATGCAACCGGTAAACAGACCTGGAAAACCAAGCCCGACATATTAGTAGCCAGGTTGGACTTTCCAGTTCTGTCTACCGATTGCATTTCAGGTCTGTTTACCGGTTTCATTGGGGAAACGACAAAGAGCTGCGGAGACGGCAAACTGATCACAAGAGAGTCGAAATTTTGGAACAGGAAAGCAGGCTTTGATGCAGCGGTGGTGTCTGATTTTCTACTGAGGCTTGCTAACTGCGCTGAAATTCGTCTAGAGGTGGTCCAGCTCAAGCTCCGGGAGAACAAAAAGAGCGCGCTCGGAGGCCTGTTGTTGAGGCGCTTCTGTGGAGGTATTGGCAGTGCGCTTTCGTTATTTTAACAGGTGATTACTTGACGATTTCTAAGCGCAATTTCATTCAGTGAGATGTTATCTTTTTTGTGTAGTATTTTTATTAGTTATTGGAGTGGAGTTCTTGATTAATTATCACTCGTTGCGATTGAAGAAGACGGTGAGCAACGGGAGAAGGAGGAGGACGAGAGCAAAAGAGCTCGTGCGGAGGCCTGTTGTTGAGGCGCTTCTGTGGAGGTATTGGCGGTGCGCTTTCGTTATTTTAACCGGTGATTAATTGATGATTTCTAAGCGCGATTTCATTCAGCGAGATATTATCTTTTTTGTGTAGTATTTTAGTTATTGGATTGGAGTTGTAGATTTAATTATCACTTGTTGCGCTTGAAGAAGGCGGTGAGCAACGGGAGAAGGAGGAGAAAGGATGAGATAGGTTATGTGAGACTTGAAGACAAGGATCGAGAGTTATTGCGATTGAAGAAGGCGGTGAGCAACGGGAGAAGGAGGAGAAAGGATGAGACAGGTTATGTGAGAATTGAGGACAAGAGTCGAGAGTTACTATTGCGTTTGAGAAGAGAAGACACCGTAGAAGAAAGCTCAATTTGGCGAGAAGCATCACTAAGTGCGCAGGTTTGTCCACGGCTCAAACTGCTCTCCTAATCTTATTTCGGCTGATAAATAGTAGAACAAATTATTCTGGTGAGCTGTCTTTCTTCAGTTGCGGCCGGCGAGTAGTTTCCAATTTGCATTGCGTTGCGTTGCCAGTTTACAGATCCCGCGGAGTTCATATTCAACCAAATGAGAGTTTTCTAGTGAAATGAGAGGTAGTTTACCCAAAATTAAAAAAAATTAGGTCAATTTGACGAAAGGTTTTAGGTCAGTTCAGCTTGAATCAAGCTGAATTAACATAAATCTTTTCATATTTGACCTAAAATTGAAATGGTTTATGTCAATTCAGCTCGATTTGAGCTGAAAACTCTCATTTTAATGAAAATTGGTGATTTTGGTCGACATCAAAATGTTTATTTTCCATTCTCTCATTATAATGAATATGCTCAATTTGAGTAAGTAGTCTGGTCTGAGTGCGCACACTGACCGACCAAATTGTCGCTATATGAGTCCAAGATAATTTTTCGGAGACAGTGACCTGCGGTTTTGCTGGCGGTAGTTGTACACCTGTCGTTGGATGATTGCGAAATCGTCGCACAGGAAACGAACTACGCAATAAACCAGCATGACCTGCCTAAGTATTGTTCTTTTCATCAGGTGTCATGGAGGGCCCGGCGGTGGTTGATCGTGGCATGTTTTATTTCGTGTACAATCGAACCTTGTCTAAAATAGCATTGTGGAATGTTCTGCACACGTGTCACAGTATCATTCATCGTAGCATACTTGTCGCACATTTTAACTATCTCCCAGTCATTGGTTAGAGACCTCAGGCAGTCAGGTTAAGGAGGTCACCATCGTTTCCAAAGTGCGATGTTTTTTTGTGTATTGTTGTGAGAGCTTTTCTGTTGTAAGTAATTTGGTACACGATAAATATGCGATCATAATTCTAGGTGTTACGGTAACTATATTTAATGTGGAATTTCCGCTTTCTAAATTTTTTTGAGGTTTATAACTTTCTTGTTAGACCTGTTGTTATGCCGTCACCTGGCGAACTAGGTTGAGTGTAGACATACTCTTATGGTCATTTTTCTCGCAGTTTATGATGTTCTCTCTTATACAATTGTGCTCAACATGAAAAGTAGGGTTGAGTGCTTAAACCATCTTCTTGTAAATATCGTGGTGATGGAATTTGAGCACTTCAGAAATCAGGAGACGTGAACAACGTAGAAAGATGTTATTGATGCATTTTTTTTTAAAGATTAGAAGTTCAACCTTTTTTTCAGTTCATGAGCGAGACGCATCCGTATTTCAGCAATGGAATCGAGATTGGAATTGGCGGAGGAAGGCACTGCCATGGAAGCCCTGTTGGGGGTTGATGGTAATGCGTACACACCATGGCGGTTAAACGTGAAATCATTTCGCTTGCCAGGCAATCTTCCTCCCGAATCACCAAAAACTGCCGCCGCCGACTGCATGAAGAAATTCGGTATGTTCAGCTTTTTTGAATTACTGTTGCTCTTCAGGTGATTATTGAAAGCATTTTAGGTCAATGTAATTTCGAAAAATTTACCTGTATAATATGGACGTTCCTTTTCAGTTCTTGCCAATAATCTGAAGCAGAGAAGTTTATTGATTTGAGACATATTCCTCGTTGTGCATTGCGCTTTAATGAGTCGTTGTTCACATTTCTAAACAGAGTAGGCTTGTATCTACAGGTAGTGAAAATGGCATTGATGAATATTACAGACAGCAGGAAGAAATGTTGGAGAGTTTTACAGAAATGGATTCTATCGCAAAACGAGGGTTCATGCCCAGCACCACTCAAGTGAGTACTGCTTGATAACCCGAGCTTTGATTGTTTTCTACCTTTCGATATTTCAATCAACTTCACCTGTGTTCACAACACTTGGTTCTTTGTTATTGTTTAACGTAGCAGCACCCATAACCATCACTGTATCCATAACCATCACCTCTAAAATCTTGGAAAATCTGTGGAAGTGAATAGATGTAATTACAAGGATGTACACAACCTGTGAACATGAAACTGTAGTGTTGGTATTAGGTGCAATTGCAGTCGGCTCTTTAAAAATTCACAACTTATTTTCACAGTATCCAAATAATACATTCAAAAGTGCAAACTCATCATTTTTCTTTTGCTAGTAGGATCCTATATTTTGCTAGATGTTTATTAATAATCATTATATTCAAAACCCTTAATTTGAGGGTTATGGGTGCT
The DNA here is from genome assembly GCA_963920765.1 of Ulota crispa. NCBI lineage: Eukaryota > Viridiplantae > Streptophyta > Bryopsida > Orthotrichales > Orthotrichaceae > Ulota > Ulota crispa. The sequence goes on along the minus strand of OY987244.1, from coordinate 13,638,202 downwards.
GCTACCCCACGCATGATTTTATCAAGTGAAGAATTTGGATAAATGGCTTACGATCATGAGGGACTCCTCTACAAGGGGGATACCAGGCAAGTTTTTATCTCGTATTTCAGCATGCCTTCTATTTTTGATATATGCATTATAGGAGGAGCGAGACAACACAAAACGAGGGGAGAGGCTTGCCATCCACATTTCAAATATCGCCAACTTGGTCATCTTCGTTGCAAAAGTATATGCCTGCGTGAAGAGTGGCTCTTTAGCCATTATTGCTTCCACTTTGGACTCATTGCTAGACTTGCTTTCCGGATGCATTCTTTGGTTCACGGCAATTTCCATGCGCAAGCAGAATCCTTACCTCTATCCGATCGGAAAGAAGCGGATGCAACCGTTGGTACGTGGATTTTAATTTTCTATCAAATTAGATCGATTCTTGATTTGGATCGAAAAGCTGATTGTGAATGCTCGTACATGGAAAACTATGACACACATGTGGAACTGATGAACATTATAGAATGGGTTGTCATAAAATGTCCAACCGTGTAAAACGACGCTGAAACTAAAAAAATCTTGTAAATCCAAGCGATAATGGCCCTAAAACAATTTCACTATCCGTAAAAGATATGTTTTGGGGTTTCTGTAGCCGAGGGGTTGCGGTGACTCTTGTTTATTTTGTTTAAGATTTTCCTTCTAATATCTAGTTGTGGTGACAGGGCATTCTGGTTTTTGCATCAGTGATGGCAACACTCGGTCTTCAAATCATTCTCGAGTCTACTCGATCTTTAATCTCACAGGTATGGTATACATTCATGTGATTTTTTAAGCTCCGTATATTCGTTGATTTGCTGCAGTTATGATTGCGATCGTGCGTCCTACATGCATTTCACTTACCTTCCCCTGCACCTTTTTCTGATTATGTTATTGTAGTTCTTTAGAGCTTTTCTTCGTACAGCTCTTGCTGTACAAGATTTTTCGAGGGTATTCTGAATCGTTGGAACGGAATGTTAAACCTTTGTTGGGGCATGCAGGAACACTTGCTTGCTTTGGCTGAATCCAGAAACTGGGTGATTGGAATCATGGTGGGCACAACAGTCGTGAAGTTCATGCTGCTGGCATATTGCCGAATGTTTAGTGATGAGATTGTGAGGGCTTATGCGCAAGACCATCTTTTTGATGTTGTTACGAACATGATTGGTCTGATCGCGGCAGTTTTGGCCAGCATATTTTATTGGTGGATTGACCCGGCGGGCGCAATTGTGGTATGTTAGTACTTTGATACACCTTTCTTCTTGTGATGAAAATTGCAACAGGTTCACATTTTTTGATTCGTAATCGTGTATGTTTTCAAGTGTCCTGTTCTGTAGACATCGGTTTACAGCTTGATCTATTGGTAAGTTTAGCCCTTTGTCAGCTCGAAGTGAGCTATCGCACCTTATTTTTCACACAGTTTTTTTCAGTCCCCAACCAGGGCTTTTTTTTCATGTTTTAAGAAATGTGAAAGTGGCGATTTAAAATGTTATAGTGGTGCTCCAAATTTCAACATTCATCCACATATTGGATAGAAAATATCACATTAGCACACATTACATGTCTATAATTTGGTTTTCATCCACAATTTGGCAATTTCATCCAGGGATTTTATTTTAAAAATTTGAAGCCTTGTGGCGATTTTCTCCAAATGTTTCTTGGCATTTTTGTTGACATCTTTTAGTCAGATTTTTTTTTGGGTGCAATCTGGCACGAGAAAGCTAAAAAAAAAAGCCCTGTCCCCAACATATGTCGCCCTTCTGATCTGCTATTGTTGGTGTATGCAGCTGGCACTCTATACGATGCGGACGTGGTCACTGACAGTGGTAGAGAACGTCAATGCATTGGTTAGTCGAACCGCCTCTCCGGACTTTCTACGTAAGATAACTTATCTATGTTGGAATCATCACAAGGACATACGTCAAATTGACACCGTCCGTGCCTACACTTTTGGCTCTCACTACTTTGCAGAGGTTGATATTGTATTAGCAGGAGACATGCCTCTGCAGCAAGCTCATGATATTGGTGAATCACTTCAAGATAAACTTGAATCTTTACCAGAAATAGAGCGAGCCTTCGTACACCTTGACTACGAAGTTACGCATCGGCCCGAGCATGCTTGTAAGGATTTGTAAGTCTCCATTTGCTATATAATTGAAATAAGCAGGGACTCAGTTCAAAGGAAAAGTTGAGCTGAGTGTACTGCCTCCCTGGAACAATCTTAGATTTATGGTCGAGTGCATGGTGGGTCTCTTATCATGTTGGAAAAGAAACAGGGGATACGAAGACGAGGCCAGGATTTGCTACTGTGCGCATGATCTGAATATAATTCTTTGAAGGAAATGATTTCTAATACGTCCACTACGATGGATGTGTATTACTTCCAACAGGTAACTTGCACCATTCACAGGTTTGTGATTTTCTTTCAGATTGAGTTGTCGTAGTCTGTTGTGCTATTCTTATTCCTTTTGGTCTTTGAGCACGACATTATTGTCACAAAACACAGACCTGAAAATCTGTGATGAATCCGTGGTGCCCTGCATGGAGAGGCCGCAAAAGTTGTAAGGTAAGAGGTTCTAATTGCGATCAGGCTCTAATTACGATCAGCTCTAGGAACATCTGACATTTTACAAGAAATATCTATGACTGTTATTGATGAGTTAGGTAGGCTTAACAATTTGCTAAGCCTACCTAACTCATCAAAAACAATCATAAATATTTCTTGTAAAATGTCAGATGTTCCTAGAGCTGATCGTAATTAGAGCCTGATCGCAATTAGAACCTCTTACCTTAGCTATAGCAAATTTGTGAATTTGGGGTACTGTGCAGGAGGATTTTAGTAAATGCAAAAGCCCGGTTTGCAGTTTTTTTCTCTAATCATGAATTATAATTGTTTATTCATGGCCATGTTGGAGTAGAACGCAAAACCTAATTAAAAAAGGTGAGCTGTATGTGTAATTTGGAATGTGATGAAACACAATTCTTACGGTCACTACGTTTTAGCTGTTGCATCTTTACATTGAAGTCAAACATTTTTGTAACAATATTCAACCTTCTCTCGAACAAGTTTTTGCCCTTGGTGGACTAGGGGTTGTAAAAAATTAGCTGAAGCAAAAACTTAGAGGAAGTAGTGTACAAAGAGTTTCATATTTGTTCTCCTTCCACAGAACATTAAAATCTAATTTTGCCAAAACTTTTTGCCATCTCAAAACTTAGCAAAGGATAAAATTCGTTGAAGAAGAAATCATACAATAGGAACGATTAGAGTACAATAATTTTCAAGGAGACAAGTTCAGATTTGGGTCAGTGAAATCAAATTATGTAAGGTAGGTGCACCCATAAGCATGGAAATAAGGGTTTTGGAGTAGGTAAAACAATTGACTAACTTTGAAAAAAATACTGTAAGTTAGGAAATGGAAACCAAAAATATTGGCATCAATTCCAAGGTTCCAATTGCAAGCATTTGGTCATAAAGATTTTTCAAAGTCCAAAATCACTGAAATTGTAGGAACCATGCGTAAGAGATGCTAAAAACAAGGCTTGTTGGTTTTTAAATAGTGAGATGGGTATTCAAAACCTTCATGGTGTCACCCACAATCATCATTTTGTCACGCATAAATATCACTTAAGTATCCATAACCACCCTAACTTTGTTAGTGACGCCCATGGGGATGTCACGCCCATGGGTGCGGCTACCTTATAGGGGGTAACTTGTTAACACACACAAAATATTAGGTTTTTTTAATAGTACCACAATTGATGTGGATAATGTCTTATGGTATAACATAATGCCATTATAAATACAAGTAAACATTTAAAGCATTAAAAAATAGCATTCATTCAAAGATATATAAAATAACAATAGTTTTTTTAAGTTTACTAAAAATGTAAAAAATAGTGAATAATTTACTAAGGAACAAGATCACATTTTCATACTAATTGTGTAACTAAATAAAGAGAGAAAGATTGCAAAATATATCTTTTATGCAACTGTAGTACAATTGTGAAATAATTTTGTAAAACAATTGCAAATTAAGAAAAATCACTATTAAACAACTATGATACATACACAATATAATTACTCCAATAGAATGCATTTATACCAACATCAAAAAACTTAATTGCAACAAATGTTGCTATTCATGGCAATGGAATGTGGCAAGAAAAATTACATGAACAAGAAATAAAAAACATTGCAAAAAATATGAGTGGCAATCATGTTACAATCAGTTTTGAGTAATATTGCAATAGTAAAGAGAGTACAAGAACAACTAGGACGCAATTGCACTATAACCACTCTAGCAATACGCATTCACATTGACATCAAAAAATGTACTTGCAATAAATATTGCTCCCTAGGGCAACAAGAAGTGTCAAGAAAAATTTACTTGATCAAGAAATAAATATTGCAAAAAACATGAGAGACAATCATAATATAGTTAGTTTTGAGTAGTATTGTAGTAGTGTAGAGAATCCAAGAATGACCACAATTCAATTCTGATGGATAGTATTGGACACATCAGTAGTTTACATCCATAAGCTAATTGAAAATTGTTGATTAGAAAAGGCTCTATCTAGTGCAATTGGGTTTTTGATTTGTGCAATTGCATTATGACTACCTAGAGTTCATGTTGGATTTTTGATAGTTCAATTGCTTTTTTAGTTGTAATGCAATTGTTTAAGACGCTTAGTTGTAGTGCATGTGGTGAGATAGGACACCTTTTTTTCTAGTGCATGTAATGAAAAACTTATCCATTGCTTTATCAAACAAACTCTAATCATCAATATTCACTTGATGGTAGCCTACAATGTGTATTTATGTATGCCTAAATTTAACTTTTTTAATAATTTCAAGTTTTGGTTTTGCAATTAGAAGTCCTTTTGGTCAAAGGTTGCAAGCTGCACATAGATTTAACAAACTACTAAGCTACAAGAGGCTTTGTCTTTGCAATACTTAGTTTTCATCAAGTAAGATACCTATTAAAACCTCCTTAAGTTTATCTTTAAATGCCAAGTGTAACTCATTCCACTACCATAGTTGTCACATTAGACAAATTGCATGCCTACGTGCAGCTTTGCCATGTACGTTTGATTGAGCTCTTGTTTGTCTAATGTCAATTCATAACTAATTTCAAAATATAATAAAAATGACAATAGTAGACTTCCCTTGTACATGTTGGTTACACACATAGTTGCCAACATGAGGTCATGGCGCAAATTTAAGTACATGGGCATCAATATAAGCAGTTGGGGGCATTGATGCAAGCCATTGGGGCACTAATGCAAGCAATTGGGGCACTAATGCAAGCAATTGGAGCACAAAGGCATGCAATTTTTATCTTAATAAAAAATAAAAAATAAAGGCACAAATGCAATCCTACCTTTGTGCCTTGATGTTTGCACCCTAATTCTAGCATAGACTCTCACATTACCAAATCAAAAACCATGTCATGTAGTGAAGGTACAACACAATAATTTGTTTCTTCCTTTTTAAAGTCAAAAATCCAAAAATGCAACATTAGATAGACATGCCCGCCCATGCAGTTTAGACATGTCCATCCATGCGGTTTGGATTACTTGGCCACCTGTCATGTCCTTTGGCCAAATCTCACACAAAGTAACAGCCATGCTTGTCACCATATGTGAGTACACTATAAGCTTTTGTAAGTTTAATTTCAAAATGCTTACAGCACCAAATTTTGGTGTTTAAATGTTTTTGAGACCTTGTTGGAGGCAAACACTTGAATGTTTCAATTTTAGTATTTTTTAAGAAGTTGCGGTTTTAAATTAGTTTTATGTTCAATTTGAATGTTTTTCATATTACATTCCAATTATTTATAGTGAAAGCTAAACAACAAGTATGCTTGTTGCGCACTAAAAGGTGTGTCAAAAAGTGTTTGTGAAGAGCATGTGACAAGCTCACACTTTGAAAAAACAAGCAGCAAGTTGAAAAGAAATCCAAAATCTCCCCTTGAGGAAATTAATGAGGGGGCCTTGTATCAAAAATTCATCATTTAACAAAATATAGATGTGTTTTGATGCTTATTTTACTTGAGATGTCTTTGTCATATACATCAAAATGCATCTATTATTGAATTCTTGTTGTTCAAAATGATATTTGGCTAATAACCGGGGCCAAAATTTCTCTTTGTGTTAGGTGATAGCTTTTTGATTGTTGCGATGCAAGCTCATTCACAAAATTATTGTCATAGATTTGAAGTGGGAGTCATTAGTTTTTAAGTAAAAAAAATAAACACTAAATCATCATAAATGGTTGTTTCTCAGTTTTGTACTCAAAAGTTATCATTTTAACATAACGAGTTTTGGACAATTGCAAAAAAAATAGTAAATTTTGTACTCATCCACATTCAATCACAAATATCTTAACATCCGTATGACTTTTTTGAGATTTTTTTGGCAACACCATTTAAAAACTTCAAGATCCTATAATTACAATTTTATTTTAGCATTTACTATAAATCTTACAATCACAATTCAAAAACTTCTAAAATATCTTCTTAAAAAATAAAAAAAGTTGCCTGAAAAATTCTAGGATTATCCTCTCACCTCCGGTGAATCTCAAAATGCACAAAAATTGGAGATAATTCTGTCCACTTAAGTAATAAGAGGTTAAAGGTTAAGATAACTTCCCTTCATACAAAGCCTCCTCCCTCAGGGGCAGGCCAAGAAGTATTATGAGTATTGACTCTACATCCAGACGCTCCCAAATCTATGCAGTTCCTGAATAATTCCCATCTACAAACATCATAGATGAGAAGCAGATAACGCTCCTGCTCGCTCATCAGCTCGCTCAACAGCTCAGACAACCTTGCACTACGAGTATTCCGACGCTCGCACTTGTGTTTTTGAAGGTAAGAATTCGAGTTCTTCTTCTCCAAAACCTCAATTCTAAACATTCCTCACTGCCATGAGCATCAAACATTCACCGGCAATGAATCACAATCCTGAAGACTGCGAGCTGAAAGTGAAGAAATCCTGGCCATGGTCGCGATTCCAAGCTCGGCATACCAACTCAACTGGCGATAATACCGATGCCTGTTTATCTTTTATACTTTCTGAAATCTGCTTTTGAATCCACGCATTTCATTCAAATCTGACGTGATCACAGGCATTTAATCTTTTCTCCTGTTCTTGTAGAGGTTGTTGATTGATCGGAGGGCGGATGCCTGTTTAGCTTTAATTTATACTTTCTAAATTGTGCTTTTGAATCCACGCATTTCATTCAAAACTGACATAATTACATGAATTATGTCTTTTCTCCTGTTCTTACAGAGGTTGTTGATTTATCGGAGGCGGATGCCTTTTTATCTTTAATTTATACTTTCTGAAATGTGCTTTTGAATCCACGCATTTCATTCAATACTGACTTGATTACAGGAATTTAACCTTTTCTTCTGTTCTTGCAGAGATTGTTGATTAATTGGGCAACATGACGAGACCGGTGTCATGAAACTGACATCAAATTCTACCGCTTGAGTGTTGTTTTAATTACGATGATTTCTCCGTTGTGCTTGAGAGCAGAATTTTTGAGCGGAGGACGTTTTGGAGGCTCGCATGTGCAGAAGTCGTCATCATGTGTATCTCGTGCTCGGGTGGTGAGGTGTGAATTTAGGGTTCGAGAAGGCGAAGCACATGCTGCTGCACAGTTTTCTAGAAGAGCTGCTCTGGCAGTTGCGTTGAGTGGCGTCGGTATTGTGTTTCCTCATCACCAAGCTTGTGCTGTTACGGAACTGAAGCAAAGTAACTTGACCGTTGAGCAAGTGAAGGTATGTTTGTTCAACTTTTCATCAAATTAGCAAACCAATGCCTCGCTCATTTTGCAAAAGAGAGAGTTATCTTTTCTACAGCGCCAAAGTGGAGGTGGCTGAGTCCTTGTTAGTAGAACTCAAATTGCTAAACAATTTCATTGTCCTGCTTGAATGTGGAAACCATTTTTTGGTCGTTTTCGGATTAGGATTTGAAAATTGTACTCCCTCCGACCCAAAATGATCTTCCTATTACACTAAAGGTTATGGATTAAGCTTGAAAAGAACCATTTAAAAAAAAAAAAATTGACTTATAAATAGAGTTTGATGTCGTCCTATTGTCCTGAAATTTTGAGTTTCAAATTAGTTTTTGAAGTGTGGTTTCAAAGTGCTTGAAAATTGAATTTTTTGGCATTTTTGAAGAGCACCGGTAGACATACAATTGTTCTCTGTAGGCCCACTCAAGCTGTCAAGTCAAACCTTGTCAGGGTTGTGCTCCAATGGGAGAGAACTAATCCCCGTTATAGGGGTTTTTTCCAATGGGAGAAATCTAAACCTTAACTAGCCTCCTTAAACCTGTGCTTGCTAAAATTGCCCGGCTAGCTTCCTTCCTCCTGCAAGGAGAAGATCATTTTGGGACAGATGGAGTATGACTTAATGGATAACCAAATAGCCTGCATACCTCGCAGATCCTAATGAAAGGGATACACTTATACCTCTTCACACTCAACCGTCTCTTCTACTTTCATATTCTTTGTATATATCCCAAGAATCTCTCATGTTGTAAACTAATCTAATTGAGCAATTGTCCATATACAAAAGTGACATTTCTTTCAGCTGCAAAGTTGTGAATTTACATCAAAGTGCATTTAGAAGCTTGGTTAATCTTCAAGTAATGCAACTAGAGAAGGTTAAGTGTAATTTTTAACATTGTAGCCGTCCAAAATGCACATGATTTTGTAATAGGTCGACAACAACAGTATTGCGTGTAAAAGTGCCATCAATTCCACAATCCACTTGAGATTGCTGGAGTTACAAAGCCAGTTTGAAAATCCTTTACTTTTGTTCACTCTTTTCGCTCTTGTTGCGACAGAGTGCAACTTTCTCGTGACACAATCTATTGGGGGTTTATTATTGATTTTTGTATTAGCTGTTTTCTTTTGTAATTAGTTCTTTAATTAATTACAACAGAAATTTCTTGCCTTATTTGGAATAAATTTAGTAGAATAGCAAGGAGGCAGGTTAGAGAACCATAGATGTGATGTTAGAAGACGATACAAAAAAAAGAAATATCTTTGTAGAATGTTGCTTACAGTCGACCTCTATTTTGATGCGTCAGTCCACCAGTCCATCATCCTTGTGATCGTTCTCTGGTGATGCCCTAACATTTTTCAATTGTTATGGCATTGGATTTAATTGTACTCTGACTTTCTCTGAGCTTGTCCATGCAGTCTATCATTGAGAACGACATCAGAGAGGGCCAGTACTACATAACAGGAAATCTTACTCCCAGCATTTACAATGACAACTGCAAGTATGTGGGAGAGACTCCACCTAATTACATGCTGACTGGAATTAATTTGATTTAACCATTTGATGGTTCCAGTGCTGGGCTTGCATTGCTGTAATTGTTACTTCCTCTGTCCCTCTAAAAACGTCTAAAAAGCTTCCTTGCAAAGGATTAACTGTGTTTTCAGTCTTTGTGCTAGTGACACATGCATTCTAGAATCAATATACCATCTACCAAATGTATGCAAAATCTGCAGCTTTGATGTCGCTGTTTGGGCACCTAAGTTCTATGCAAAAAGTACCATATTTGTGCATGTTGCCATCTTCTCATTATTGATAATTTAAAGAGTAGTAGCAGCAATGGTACCTCATAGGGGCAAGGTCAAGCTTGCTAGGAGAGGAGTGACCTCTAATCCCTTAACTTGCTCCCATGAGATCATTGAACATGGCAAATGCTTTCTTAGTGTTTGAAATCAGCAAAATGGGAGCTTTTTAGTGGTACAAGAAATGTGTCTGATTTGGAGCATTTTAGAGGGACAGAGGGAGTACTTTATGTGGTGCTAGTGTTTAATTGGAGGTGAAAAAAGTGGGACTGTGAGCTTAGAGTGTGGGTTGATGACAGGTTTACGGATCCCACGACAGTGGTGACTGGAGTGAAAAAGTACGTGGCAGCTGTGCAGTTATTGTTTGATCCTGAACTCTCTCAACAGGATTTGCTGTCTATTGATGTCACGGGGCCACGCACTATCGAAGTGAATTGGCGACTTGGCGGGTATTTTCATTCTCTCTGCCTTTTTTTGTGATCATTAATACGAAGCATAATTTTTTACTCTTCCCACTTTGTTTGCGATTTGGTTAACCCTTAAAGGACCCTATTGTTTTTGGGAAAATTTCATGGATAACCCTGAAGTTTGCAATATTTTCATAGATACTCCTGCTTTTTCAGAAATGTCTCAAGTACCCTTGGACCAAAATTTTCAGGCGTTTGTTTTGTTGTGCATGTTACTATCTTCTCCTTTTGTGCGCACAAAGGAGGAAGGGAAGTGGCATGCACACAAAACAAACACCTGAAAATTTTGGTCCAAGGGTATTTGTGAAATTTCAGAAAAAGCAGGGGTATCTATGAAAATGGCAAACTTCAGGGGTACCCATGAAAATTTTCCTTGTTTTTTCATACTTTGTTAAAAGATTGTTTAATCCCTTACGCACCAGGAGTGCAGTTCTTATATGATTGGCAAATGTAAACAGTTCCCATGCGTACAGAAATTTTATGTTTCATTCATGCACAGTTACTCAACTCTTGTGTTAGTTTTTATCGAACAGTTTGCTAAACAAAGATTTTTAAAGCTTTTCCTTGCAATTAATCTACAATTACAGAAGTAGTATCTTGTTTCTACTTGAAAATTAACATTTTTGAGCTCAAATAATGAACCCCTCAATAACATCCAAAAAGCAACAATGATTGAACATGATTGAACATGATTGAACATCTTTAAAACCACCACAAACAAAGTTAACATTGTAAATAATTATGAAGGAAAGAAAACCTTGTGAAAATCATTATTTTCTTCTATAATAAATTTTAAAAGGATTTTTGACTTATTTTGTTTCAAATTTGATTGATAAGTATTGGCTAGTTCAATGGATACTATTGTATGGAAATGGTCAATGCATCATAGTCTACCACTCTTGTTGAGTAATCACTGTTTAATCATTCTTCTAGATTGCATTCTACAACTCATTGTAACAATTTGTGGAATAATGAGTATTTCCTGGTCCTTGAGGAATTAACCTCTAAAAGACCTAGGATTTTCATAGTTTAGAAACTGACTGACTCACTTGTTTTCATTAGGGATTCAAATACTGAATTTGATACTCAGAAACTGCCATTGTTATTTTTGTAGGTACTTGAAGTTTCCATGGAAACCACATATTATGCCGTATGAAGGTATAATATCTATTTACCATTCATTAAATCCAAATAGCTGCTTCTATTCCTTCCCTCTTTCTTCTCTCTAGCTACATTCAAACCTCTTCACAATCTTATTACATGCGGTCACAATTTTATTAGGAATGACACAATTTGAACGTGTGACATGTGTGCTACAATCAATGCTCGTGTAATAGTCGTGCATGGTATGTTAGCATGTCATTTGAGAGAGAATGTCATAACAAGAATGTTTGAGAATAAAATGCAATCCCTCTTCTTTTTGTTGGAACCAACAACGTAAAATGTGTAAAACATGATGTTATCTACCTGTGGAAATAATGTCATTTATTATGGGGATCATTTTGTCTTGCTACGTAAGATTGGCTTGCCTAAAAGCCCTTGGGTCTTTGGAAGCAACTTATTTGCAAAAGGCTTTCTTGATAAAAACCTTACGGAAATATGCATGAGAGGGAACTTTGCTCTATATAAGGCATTTCTTTTTTAGCCTTTCCCAAAATAAGATGCCATCTATTTTGAGCTCCACCCTTAGGTTTGAGACACCTTGTTTGCTGAAGGGAAGTACCTTACCCTATGCATAATATTGTGATAGAATCTTGACATGTTGAACACAATTTCTTTGTTTGTTTATCTTTTTATAAATTTTTATCTAAGGTTGTTGATGGTGGTGTTGCAGGAACCACGCGGTACACATTGGGAGACGATGGCTTGGTTGTATCACATGATGAAACGTGGAATATCTCAATACTAACTGCGCTCTTGGAGCTTTTCACTCCATCATGGGGCCCACACTAGGATTTTTCCTGTTGAGCTTTAGGTGATTGTATTTGCTTAGGAATCATGGGCAACTTGTTGATTGTGTTGTGGGGAATGGATGCATCTATTTCAAAAGTTGCATTAAAACGGAGGAAATAACTAAGTTCACCACAAGTTTTTGCTAAATCCTCATTGCACCATGCTTGCAAAAACATGTTGTGCATGTGTGTAATTTATGTTTCATGACTTTGCCCACTCTTCCCTTTATTCTTTCTTTTTCTTGGCCTAACTTCCATAACTTTGAGTAAGGTAGAAGCACCTAAATGTGACACCTTTGTTAAATCAATTCACTAGGAGTGTGCATTGAGATTTTGAGATTGTAGAAGGGTTAGGAAACCAACAAAGAGTGCTGAAAAATTGTTTTTGGAGTATTTTGGAGATTGTATGAATAAACTACAAGTTGTTGAAGGTAACTCCCTAGACACACCTATTGTGGACACTAGACCCTCATTGAGTTGCTTGTATTGCAATGTAAATGCAACATCAAAAAGACCATGCCACATGCTGCCACCTACCCAATTTGTGTTCCAATACTCAATTATGGTGACAACTTTAGCTAACTTGCATGTCTAATTTGGGTATCTGATGGATCAGATATGGGCTCATTTATAGGTGTTTGTAAACAAATGCTGTCTTATTTAGGTGCTTCTACCTTATATAATCTTGAAATAAGTACAACTACCATGATCAATAAATAGTCATCCAATAAATATGAAATTTACCCTTCTTTTCTTTAATGAACTCCTAAACATGATGCAATGTGGTGAATTTAACAATTCCTATAATGTATTAGTTATTAGTTACAGTATGATACATTTTTAAAAGTGAATTATAATGTTAGTTTGTTATCATTGTTAATGGTATAATAAAACAGCGTTGATAATTATTTGATTTTTTTTTGTTATGGTTGGAAGTTGCAATCGTGAAATCAGAACTATAATTTAGATTTAGAAAGTATACTACTCAACGTGATTAGATTGCATGCAATTGTGCTTTGTTGTCATTTCAAGAAAGGCACAAGTTGAACCAGAAATATAAAAGTAGGAGATCAAATGAAAGTTGCAGTGTACTAATTATTTATAAGATACCACTAATGTATCCCTATTTTGTAAAGGATTTTGTACAAAAATAAGGAAGAGAAATGTGAATTATGAAAATGAGTGGATGAAAACATGCCACTTAGAATGGAAATGTTTACCTAGCACAAAAATCAAATTCATAATTGTAGCAATATCCTAATCTTGCATATTATTTTATCTTCAAAAATGCATATGAATCTCTTAATTTGCAATCATAGGTTCGAATTTATCAATGCTCATATAGAGTGACAAAATTCATCTCAATATTTGTACTCTAATGAACCATGAAAAACTCAAATACACAAATAAAGCATTGCATCCAGAAAACACAAACAATTTTCTAAAATGAGTGTTTCACCAACTAACTCCTCTCCTTGCGCTTGAATTAAAAATGATGAAATTACATGTATCACTCTCCAACCACCCATCATCATACCAATAAACCAATACTGTCTATGTATGCACACCTTTATACCCAAACATCATATGTGGACAACTTTATAACACTTAACTTTGGAACATCATGTATGAACAATTTTGGATGATCAGAAACATCCAAAACCTACATAGTTATCAAAACTTAGGTTAAATATAGGCTTACAACTTATGATATAAACACCGCAACAAAATAAGCTTATAAAACGATTTTCTTCTGCATTAAAATCTATCAACCAATATTTGCATGAGCCTGTCGATATCCTTTTACTAACCCCTAAAGGACCAAGCCATTTTTTCTGTGAAAAACACAGAAAACTGTCACTTTCGGGGAAGCAAGTACAATGATAAGAAAAAAAGTTTTTTACAAGAATTTAACTATAAGATCTTACAATAGACTACAAGAGGTACACGTGGTAAAAATTTCAGCTCAATCTACACAAAAATGAGTGAGATATTTACATCTGAATTGCAGAAATGAGTTTTTTTTTGCTGCTGCCCAGAAATTTTAGAAGGCTTTGACCACTCTTAGATCAAAAAAATTACTCTACACAAAGTTGAGGTTTATTTTTCCCATGTAGGAGACCAAGTTAGGTATGTGTGGGAGAATTTCAAACCAATTGGAACTATACAACACATGGGAAAAAATAGTAAGTAAAAAGAAGTAGAGAATGAGTCAAAACATGAAATTGTTAAGAATTTAATTACAAAAATGAAAAATGCAAATCCCAACAGTTATAATGTTGTGATAAACAATCTACATCCTTTGGTTTTGTTTTTTTTTCAAAATATTGAAAATTGAGTCAAATAAAGGACTTCAAAGTTTATTAGAGTAGAGAATCTAGAACTGCCCGCAAACAAAAACTCCTCATAACTTTCATCTCATCTATCAGAATTGATTGATTTAAAGCTCCTCACGTCTATATAAGTCTAAAGAACCTATTTCATGTTTTTATTTGAAAAAAATGAAATTTTTAAAGAAGTTTTTGGCTGCCCCTTGAACACCATTTTTCATAAATTCATGCATAACTTCTTCATCAAATGTCGAAATGAAGAAAAAATTAGATGCCCACGTAGATCTTTGAATTCCCCACCTTCAATAAAAGTTTCAGAAAATCACAAAAAGTAGATTAGCCATAGATACATGCCCAAAATCCCATTTGTCCCCCGAGGGGACTTTGGTCCGTTAGGGGTTAAAATTTTGTTCAATACTCAAGATAATAATAAAAAAGGTGCAGAATGAGCATTGTTGGGGTTCAAGGGTCAAGGATCTTAGTACTACAACAAAGGAATGAGCCAATTATCCTCGTAATATTATACATGGCTCTTTCAGAGGATTTGCATGCTCAAAACCATCACAAAACCAAAACCACCTGTTAATACTATCAAAAGAGTATATGTACCAGTTCATTTCTAGGCTTATCATCTAGTAAACTACCGTATTCAATTACATGAAAGTGTGATTCCACATTTACCCAAACAAGAAACCTGCCGGGAGAACAAGACTAAAGCGCACCTTTATTTACAAAACCAAGTTGCGCAAGTCGAGGGGGTTCCAAAACGTCAAAATTAGTATTTTTGTACAAGAAACAAGCAGTAAGAAAAGCTCAAGACGAAACCTGCAAAAAGAACCATAGGCACGATCGTGTGGCCTAAAAAGACTTCCAGGCATCGGAAGGCTGTGCTTGTAAAGTTCCCCTTGCTGAGAAAACATTCGCCTCGTCGTCGGATTGAAAGCCACTGCCACGTGCTCCGCTAGATTGAACGCTGTTAATTGAGTCGAACCGAGTAAAAATGTTGCCGGGTCGGTCCTCAGCTGCTCCTGTACACAAGGTACTAGGATGTAAGTACCTCTTTGGTATCACTATAACATCCTCTTCTCTCTCACCAAACCCTAGGAACAGACTACCCAGTTCCAAACTCACTTCTGCACTCTTACTCTCACGTAACAAGAACATGCATACAAATGAGATCACAAAGAGTTCAACTAGTTTGAAAAGGGTTCTAGACCAAACTGCCAACTCCTGCAACTCCAAGTACTGTAAGGTAGGAGCACCCATTACCAACATTGTACCTAATGGTGTCACTCTCTACACAAGGTAGTCATTCTAGAACTTAAATCTAGGTGCATCATAGATAGCTTATCATTTTGGTCAACAGCAATAAGCTATCTATAGTGTACCTAGATTTAAGTTCTAGAATGACTACCCTCTACAGTAGAGCGTGACGCCATTAGGTACAATGTTGGTAATGGGTGCTTCTACCTTAATGGCACTCTCGCATGCAACACAATATTGTTACAAAACTCCATTGATAACCACATGCATTTGGACGTTAAAGAGGTCTAGGGATGATATGCATCACAAATTTGAATGCTGCTAACAAACAATGTGATACCATTGAAATGATCAAAAGCGAGGTAAAAACTGTGAACTCTCCCACTAACCTGAAGGTTTTGGTGGGGCAAAAGGACTGCCAGGTCCAAAAGAATCAAACCGCTGAAAGTTACCGGAGGCTCTTGGGCTGTCAGCAAATAGTGAAGAGGGAGCAGCTGCAGCAGTGGGACTGGAAGTTCCTCCAAAAAGCGCTGACATCCTGCTGGAGTCTTTCGAAGTAGCTAGAGAGCCGACTGTCCAGGAGGAGTCCAGATCTTGACTGTGGTTGATTCTATACGGTTCAAAGGCCCTGGCAGGACTGGAGGCTCCATCAATACTTGAGGTCCGGGATGACCCTAAGTCGAAGGATCCTGTTGATTTGCTGAAGCGTGTCGCACCACGGGCGGTTGTGGCATCAAGAGAAGCCTGTAGACATACATAGATTGAACATAAGGTAGAGGATACTGTAACTGTTAGGGACCTAGTCCGATCAGCTATACTGACCCCTGATACTAATAGCAGCTAGTCTGCTCATACACTAGGACTTGCTAGCAAGTGGTGTGAGTCCATGACCTCTGAGCTTTTGAATGGAAAAAGGGATTGCCTATTGTAGTCTACAGCCTCGTACTTTGAAGTAGCATAAGAAAATTCATAAGTAGTTATAAAAAAACCTCAAACAGATTCGACTTTCGTACCCAAAGGTCTCTTTAAATTTCCCAACAACCACTCCTACAAATGTTGATATGCTTAACGTGACGCAAATAGTGTCTTCTGACTTAAAAGCAACACCTACATATTCGAAAGAGCGACCTCACAAGCGACTCCCACTTGAGGGAAATACACTAAACCCTCGCACTCGACTTAACCTCTTACAATAAAATTCTCAGGCACAAGACTGTCAAAAAGAAATATCAAGTTGCATGAAGGTACAGAAGACCGCCGTGGGACAACTAAGTAACGCGCTTCATTCTGAGAATGTTTTTGCCAGCATAACAAGTACGAAGAAATAAACGATGCAAGTAATAAGAGATATTTTCCAAGGAGTAACATCAACCTGAGTGCTGGGCGGATTACTCGGCAGTCCCCAAGAGGCTCGTGGACCTGAGTCTGCATCATCTTCAAATCCAGAAAACGATCCAACCCCACCAAATGCATCTGGAGTCAAAGACCCCCGATCTAATTCCGCACTGCAGACAACAACCACTCATCTTAAGTAAACGGCGCAGAATTGGACTAACCGTTTATGAGCCAAAAATTGGTACTCCTAAGCAATGAAACGGAAGCCCGTCAGGTTGTTCTCTTAATTCAAATAAGCGATCCCTTGAAGCAGTCCCAGTAGCTGAAGTGATATAGAACTTAAGGCGTTCAGCAAGGTTAAGTGAAACGAAGATTAAGCATTACAGTTAAGGCTAGTATAGATACAGCCAACCCAAAGCACAAGCCTAAAGGCACGGACAAACCTGCTTGTACGAGAGCTTGCTGCTGTGGGACCGTTAAATAAGTCTGAACTAGACTCGTGCGATTCTCTTACATTTGCGTACCTGCATTCAAAGGAGTACATGTGAGAACGAAATGGTTTGTAGCAAAAGTACGCAAAGGCGAACCTATATAAGGGCTATGCGGTAGCATGCAGTAGCATTCAGTGCCCTTTTGTGGCCAAAATGTACCCCTTAGGTGTATCTAAAGCAAAAGTCTTCGCCTTAAGAACATGTGTTAATTCTTGTTAGAGGGCAAGTTAAGGCATGTACTGAGAGAAAAAACATTTGCTCTAGAATGCACCCCAAGGATACATTTTGGCCATAAAAGGTACACATCTATTTTAAGCAGGCTATACTAGCAGCAACAGTTCAAGAGCAACATAATCACACAAGCAGAATTCGGCTCTAATAGTAGAAAATTATGACAATGCACGAGAGCTCAGTAGAAAATAATACAGCCTGCAAGTACAGTAAGCCTAAATCGACCTATTCACAGCAGAAAAACTTGCTGTCAAGACCATTCAAGAACTGAGTCGGATCTACAATACTTGAGAGTAAAATTTAAGCCCAGAGTATCGACCGTCTGCTTTCAAGCTGCACGGGGAAAAAGGACATCCACAGAACATGGTACCCAGTCCGATAATTAAAAAGGTAGCCTATTTACCTTTTACTGGCTTTATTTGTTGAAACTGATGAGATAACTCCGCTTTTTGCATCAGCAGAAGGTTTGGAAGGCGAATCACTTGCAGACACCTCAGTTGCATTTGAACGGTCAGCTTCACTAGGATGCTGAGGGGTTACGTCTGTGAGGGCTGGCTCTGGGATGGACGCAACATCCGTTACATCCATGTTACCGTCAGAGACAGGCAGAGATTCACTCTCTAGGGAACTCTTTTCCTCTTTACCCCAACTTGCTGCAGCAGAAGGCTTCTCCGTAAAGGTTGTCTCATCCGTTGCATCTTGGACCGCAGAAAAATCTGCCAAACATGCATATTAATATCTCAGAGAAAGTGAGGGAGCAAGAAGCTATCTAGTAAATCCCAACCCTTCAATGGATAAAACACAAGTCCTGAAGAGGTTAAGCGTTGAACTCAGCATAATTCAGAAGCTTGCTTTCATAAATATAGACACTAGAAAAGCGAAAATATACAAGACAACCACGAATTAAAACAGCCCCATTTTCGATGAAGAGCAACAGACCTCGATCCACTAGCTCATCCCAATCATCCCATTCAGAGGCTCTCTCTTGGAGATTTTGCGCCCAGCCTGCAAAATAAGTGTTCCACGAATTATCAGATATACATCATAAGAAAAACAAAAATATATATACCAGACCGAGATAAAAACAAAGCATGTTTTACATTAACAAGATCTTGCACTTACCAAATGGCATCTCCTTAGGTATCTTTTGTTTGACCTCCACGCCTAAAATGTGACCACGATCACGGAGTGCAATCTTTAACTTATCCAAATCAGTTGCAATGTGGTTTGCTCGTTTCTGCAGTTAAAGCAGTTACAGAATTAACTCCACTATCAGCAGTCACTGAAAGATTATGCCAGACTCATATAGTGCTCACAGATACATCCGAAGACAGTAAAGACCAACATTCACTAAAATGTAGCAATCGGCTATTCACTTTAAGAGTCCACGAAAAGCATCTACCGTTCCACCGTTCCAGATACCAAAAACGTAGAGTGAATATTGTAAGCTACAAGTCTACTCCAATACGTGCTCACCACCAACAGCTAACCCAATCAGAATGCCCATCTAAGTAAACCTCCTAACAAGCACCATAATTTTTAGGATTATGTAAAAGGTACCAGGAGAAGAGCGTTGGGGTCGCCACCGTGTTCCATCTTGAAAAGCGCTTCAAGAAGCTCCATCTTCTTCTCCTACAATTGCACAGAAGGGTCTCAACCAGTAAGAACGATCCGTTGAAACGAAAGTATATGTAATCGGGTGCAGACCTTTAAAAAAAAAGAAAGTCTCGGTATAATTTATGGTTAGACGAAGGTCGAGCAACGCAACGAACCTGAACGTCTACAAGATTTGCGTTCTCGATAGCTAACTGGGCATTCACTTCTGCTGCAGCCTTGAACTTCTCATCATATTTCTTTGCCAATGACTCCACCTACATAGAGAAGACCTGAGTAATGAACAAATGAGGTAGCAATCTAAATTATGTTAAATGAAAACAGGCATGCAAAAAAATGAAAATCAGATTCAAAATCAATTGTCGAACAGACCTCTCGTTTGTCGGCAGCAGCTCTCTCTGATATCTCAGACAGCTTATTGTCACAGCGACTTTTAAACAAAACCTGGTGGGTTCAAAAGGATTGTCCATTTGTTATACAGTCGTGGCTAGGATAAAAATTCTAATAAAAAAATCATACCATGACGAGTACGTCATATAGAGAAGCAGAACGTAGGGTAGTTGACTAAACACAGTCTCCTAAGCCTAAAGAGGGCTTCTTAAGCTGCTTAAATGCTATATGATTATGACAAGAGATGCTTACAATTTCTTGGAGCTTGGTACGATAATAAGCTGACTTCTCTCTGTGATCCATCAGTTTCCTATCTACAAAAACCTGTTGCATGACAATCACCAGGGTTAAATCAAGCTGTGCGTCTCCTGGGCTATTACAAATCATCTAGAAACCAACATAAAGCGAAGTAAAGAGCAGCTGACTTCCACCAACACGTCAAGTATCCCAGAAAAGGCAAACTCGTAGTCAAGCATCGGTTTCAACAAATAAGTACTAGAGCATCAAAGAGAATGACACGTCCAACATAGTTCTCTAAAACATACTTTCTTCGCAGAGTTATCCTGTCCACTAGGCATGGTATTCGAAGCAGGCATAGCAGGCATAGCAGGCATAGAACTTGGAGCTTCTCTATTAGGCTGCTTCTTTTTATTCAAAAGGTTGAATTCCCCAAAAACATCCTTGGGAGCGTCAGCACCAGTTGAACTGCTTGAAGTTAAACTTTGGAGATGCATCTGTCCTGCTGGTGTGGTCAACAGTGTAGGGCGTATTGGTGCAGACTCAGGACCCACCTTTTGCATATTCGCTACAAATGCCCACTCATATCCAACAAATTAGAACCTCAAAGGACGACCGGTGATGTACGTGGGCTCATAGATAAATCATGTACAACCTTAAAAAACAAGAGTCCAATTTGGGCCTCTTGGCCCATAGGGGTTAAGGATTTTCTCTTGATCAGTTTTTTTTTTTGAACCAACAAATACAATGTTCTACACCAACTCTAGTGATATAATATTTGGCCCTGTTTGAAGCCTATATATTCAGATATGATCGGTCGAATTGAACTTACAATCACAAAATCTTGTTCCTTCAGGGGTAATACTAGTAAACCGCCAACTCCCCGCAGGACGACATTCAGAATGGCATCATGGGCATGACTAATCCCCAAGCCAGATAAATAATTTTCCAGACCAGTGCCTACAAAGCTATTTGTAAAACATAAAAGTAGCAAGGTGAATATTATTACCCTGCTGTTGCCAATTGGAAACACCATATGGAGGACGTTGAACTGCAGACATCTGCCCTCCAGGACCAGGGGGATCATCCACGTGAATGCCTGGTGGAAGTACTGGAGGAGGGGATCTACCCTCTCTAAAGCGCTCCATGAGGTACAGTGCTGTGCAAAACTCACGAACTGAGAGCATGCTGTCACCATCTTGATCAGAAAGAGTCCAAACCTGCTTGAGCACCTCTGAGTCCATAACATAGTGAAAATACTATCAGCGCACAAATCGTTTTAACTTTTTCATAAAGAGGAAGTGAAGAGCAATTTTTTCGTCTTAGCAAAGCGAAAAACAGAGAAAAAACAAAGGACCCCCAACAAACATACAGCATATGCAGCACTTAAACTGACTGCATAATTGTAAAATAATTATATACACTTCACCCACTTTGTAGCAGCATACATGCTAAAAATATATATTTACATACAAGATGCTGATGGCAGCAACTTCTACTAAATCAGACGAGCGAGGTGAGAGACTAGTGGTACCACCTCTCGGCAATTGCCAACTGAGAAAAAGCTGACGAGCTTCGTCTCCTGTAATCTTTCCGTCATGATCAATGTCCACCCTGCTGAACACACGTGTATACCGCTGAACATCATTTGAACTCATTCGTGGCCAAGGAGGGGTTATCGATTGTCCACTTAGGGGACGGGCACTGTATCCAGAACCCAAATCTGGTGTGTGTGAAAATCCGGAAGGATTTGCAGCTGAACTGGATGAAGAAGAGGGGAGGGTGGTTGGTACTAGCCCCATAGGCCTAATCGGATCAGTCCTGCAAAATTTTAAAAGTGTCCTTGCGAGTTGAGTTAAGGCAAACATAAGGTTTCAACTGAAGAAAAAAGTGAAACAAGAACAGCAATTGTTACTCGCAGAGTTCATTAACATTTCAAGAAGCAGGTGCGCTTTAAGTCCTTCTCAACCACTCAAGATCGCACAAAGATCAGAAAAAGGATTTGCGAACCTGGGAGACCCTCCAAAGGCTTGCAATTCAGAAGTAGCTTTTGACTGGGAGGGAAGACCAGCCCCAGCGGGTCTTGTGGGTATTGCCATTCTATAGAGATCTCCAGATCCCTGCCCAACTTTGAGCCCTCCAGTGACCGCTGTTTTGAGTGTACCAAAACACAAATTTGTTTAAAAGTATTATTACACGAGGTCCGAGAACAGAATAAAATAAATGACATCACGAAATAAGATAGTTGAGAAGGCATTGCCGAAAATAATCACAGAAAAAAAGGACTGAGAAAGTAGCATCTCCGAAAATGACGAGTATGAACCTTCAATAGCCACTGACTCATTAAACATTTCCAATAAAGTAGCAGAAGTTTTGAATGAAATGTGAAATGATTAACCATCTAGCATAAAGCCTATCCTATCACAACACACTCGAAACATGGTTTTCAGTAAAATTAGACGGTTTCAAGACTTTTAGACAACATCACAAGGAAATTGATGATGGGGAGAGAAGTATAGCGCAATTCACGGAGAGATCTCCTCATAATCCATTGGAAGACCTCCAACCTTGTATCAAATTTCAAGATGAATGTGATACTATGCGAAATGTTCAGCTCACAACCTTCCAACAATTTCAATGAATAAACGAGGATACTCCCCCATGATTAACCTACTAAATTGCCATCTTCGCATCGCAAAGCTCCGCACGATGGATGTCCAAAAATCATTATACCGTCTACTTTAATGAGAACCTTGGTTAGATGCAAAGGGCAGATGGTGAATCAAAACACAACACCGTAAAAAAAATCAACCGAGGGGACAAAGATAGCTTGCAAAACATACGTGCTTGAAAGGCTGGTGTACTCGGCAAAGAAGCTGCTGTAGAAAGCATACTGCCAGGACGAGCTGGCCTTGGCAATCCCAGGGAAGGGCTAGACTGCAATCCAGATCCAGTTGGTAATCCCATACCGGTGGGAAAATGTGTTCCATGAACCCCAGAAGGAAGAGAGGAAGTTCCCCCTAAGGGAGACCTGGCATGTGGTACTCCCGACCCAGCAGCATTGAAACCAGGTGCGGAGAACTGATGCCCATAGTTTCCTTGCGGAGCTCGAGGACTCTGGCTAAAGTTCGCATGAGGAGGTGGTGTCGGTGCATTGATCCGTGGAGGGGGTATTTGTGCAGCAGCCGGACCATTCAGAGCTGCTTTCACCAGCTCCGGAGTAAGCTCCCTTCCCGTCTGTGCCACTGTCACGAGTTTCAGTGCGTTGTAGAATTCCTGACGTGAAAGGTAGCCCGCACGGTTTGTATCTGAAAATTGCCATATCTGCAAGACGTACATAGAAAGAAGCTCAGACCCCGTAGAGTGAAGGTAATGATACGGCGAAAATAATGCACCACACATGCACATCCTCTTAAGCATTCACATGCTGACATGCATTACCTCCGTCAAGCTGCCATTATTCAGCACAATTTTGATAAAACCATACTGTTTCAAGAACGTTTAGAATGCTTAGACAACATCACATGGACATTGATCACGGGGAGGCAAGATAAGCACGAGGACATTCATGCAAAGACCTCCTCGTGATTCATCAAGAGGCCTCCCTATAATCACCTACTCAAAACTTCAAACTGCAATGTCCTACTATGAAGCAATGGCAAATTTGATTGATCAGGCCAGTGGCAAAACCCTTGATGTTTCAGACTATAATCCTTAAAATTTCAAAATGGATTTTGTAAAACTTGAGAGAAAATAGGTTAAATAGACCCTCAAAAATGAGATAAAATGCATAACGTTTGAGGCGGAATATTATATGCAGCCAGAGCTTGCCTAGGTTCAACTTTTCGTATCAACTGGTGACAAATGACTCAACATTTCTCTACAATCAATGCGCAAAGTTCAAAGCATTAACTCGAGTTGGCTCGCACCAAGAGACATAAGATCAAGTTAGTCTACTTTCGATCCAGCAAAAGGTGACTCCAAAGTCATACAAAACATGAATCACATGAAATCGTAGCACAATTCATACATAGGTGGATTGCTTAACAACAATGAAAGGAACAATTCTGGTCTTTATAGCACGATTTTGTAAGAAAAATCTTGTACTCCCCCTCAGTTCCTTGTGCACCTTCACCTCAAGCTTATGAATCGACACAGACGAAGCTCCAATTCAATAAAACTATATCAAAAGCAAAGCTGCTCCTGTTTACATCTAAAGTAGGAAGCAGGTAACAATTCCGTAATGAAAATTGAGCTCCCTTCGATAGCGTCCTCGAGCTATCCTATCGAACTGTACGAACATGAGCTAAATGACTTTTCAAGCATATCCAGAAAAAAAAATAGTTCATACTGAAAGCAGATAAAAAACCACACACCTTAGCAAGAGTAGCTTGCGGTAGCCCGGAGCCCTGGAAAAACCCAACTGCTTCGCCACCGCTAATAAGACCATCGCGGTCCAAATCCGCCCTTCGAAAAAAGGAGTCGAACACCTCCGCACTCGCCATGTTCCTATTGCTCAAAAGCAAGTCCTCCAATTGAGTATTACAAAATTCATTCACTACCTATAATTACTCAAGCTTATCTCGATATAATTTAGCCATTCCAAAACCAAGCTCCTACTCCACAATCCTACACAAAGCTTTTCAAAAACGTCGACCTACTGACGATGCCAGCAAACTGGAGCAGGGAACAACTCAGCATCCTCCTCGGGAATTAAAAAACTCACTCTTCTAATCTGATAATAACATTATTCCATTCCTTCGAAACCACATCGATTAGGCCTCTAACAGAGCATTCACAAACCCCAAGCGCATAAACCGAGACGATAATCTCGATAAAATCATCCTCCTACCAGGATCTTCTTACTCACAGGAGCTATTTTTCTGCCCGATTTCAATTCCCTGTCAATCTCCTTCCAGCAATCTCGTCACATTTCCACAATCATTAACTCTACTTAACCTCATCATCCTGTATTCGCGCAAACCTCAACCCGAACACTACTACACTCTCAAAACTCACGAATACTCCACCGAACGAAAAAATCCTCGCATAAGCATGCAATGAAACAATTGTTACAAAACGTTAATAACGACCACCGGCTATCCAAAACTTAGCGTAAAACAAAAAGCGCACCAATCATCTCTCAAGAAAAAAAGCCTATTCCTCCGAATCTCGAAAATAGCTCAAATCAAACCTCGAAAACTAGTTCTCAAATATTCTGCAAGTCTAACTTGGACGTTCGCGCGAGGAAAAAACGGCCAATCCTTCAGCGTAGAATCAAAAGCGCACCAATCATCTCTCAAGAAAAAAGCCTATTCCTCCGAATCTCGAAAACAGCTAAAATCAAACCTCGAAAACTAGTTCTCAAATATTTTGTAGACTGAGACTCGGACGTTCGCGCGAGGAAAAAAAAAGGTTAATCAATGCAAGTGCGAAAAAAAGACATCGCCATAGCCAGCAAATGCTCTGCAACTCGCAATAAAGCTTTATCCGAAAACACTCAGCTAACTGAAATCTAACATATTCGAAGATCACCTTAGCATAAGTCTATGGGATTTTTGAATAAATCCTAGATATTGGAGTATACCCTAACGCCCTTCTTCGCTTGAAGTGGACAGGTCGACTCCTTTTTCACGGCAAGGTTTTGAGTGAATTTGTGCTCGCCCGTGTTGATTCCGTGCATATTTTCAATTTTGATGCTCCGTTTTGGATGTTACAATTCCAATGAAAGAGTGTTGATCAAGTTTTGAATCGATCGCCGCTTTGTAAGCTTAGTTGCTTCTGATTCGGAGGTGATGACGCAACGGAAAAGTTCGGCGACGGAAGCTGAATTCTATGTCAACAAAGACCGTTTCTCTTGTTTTGGATTGCTTTCCTGAGTTGAGCAGCAATTTGGAAGGATCGAGGATTCGAAGAAGTGTCCACGAGAGGAGATTCAATCGAAGCCGTTGTTGATTGTCGTAGTTTAGGAGCTCTGGCGAATTTTGGACGGGGAAGAGACGGTAAAGAGTCTAGGATCGAAGCTTTTGTTGATTGTCGTAGTTTAGGAGCTCTGGAAAATTTTGGACGGGGAAGAAGAGACGGTAAAGAGTCTAGGATTCGAAGAAGTGTCCACGAGAGGAGATTCAATTGAAGCCTTTTGTTGATTGTCGTAGTTTAAGAGCTCTGGCGAATTTTGGACGGGGAAGAAGAGACGGTAAAGAGTTTAGGATTCGAAGAGTGTCCACGAGAGGAGATTCAAGTGAAGCCTTTTGTTGATTGTGGAGCTCTGGCGAATTTTAGACGGGGAAGAAGAGACGGAAGAAGAGAAGGAGGATGACCTCGCGCGCAGCTCCCGTGCAGATCAAGCTTGTGCTTCTAGGTGATGGGAGAGTAGGCAAGACGTCGCTCACGCTGCGCTATGTCAACAACGTATTCTCCGAGAGTCAGACGGCGACAATCCAGGCGTCGTACTTAACGAAGCGCGTGACAGTGGACGGACAATCCGTCACGCTTTCGATCTGGGACACCGCAGGCCAGGAACGGTTTCACGCACTCGGTCCGATTTACTATCGTGATGCCGACGCAGCCTTGTTGGTGTACGATTTGCTCGACAAAGATAGCTTCGATCGCGTGCAGAGCTGGGTGCGCGAGTTGAAGAAGATGGCGTCCAAGAACATCGTGTTAGCAATCGCTGGCAACAAGAGCGACTTGGACAAGCATCGGCAGGTGGAGATTCTGGAGTCGGAGAAGTACGCGGAGTCCATCGGGGCAACTCATTTCGTGACATCGGCGAAGTTGAACACCGGCATCGAGGAAGCTTTCTTCGACATAGCTCGTCGTGTGTTGCAGCAAAGAGTTGCCACTGAGGGAAGTATTGAGCATTCCGGTGGTCGACGGAAGAGTGTTGTCATCATTGACAAGCCATCTCCAGGCACAACGCCGCCTGCTTCTCGATGCTGCTCGTAGTCTCCAACCTGTAAATAAATCTGTAGGGTTTTGTCATACTCTCCTCTTCCCTTGATGCCTCGTTAAACTTCTGATGTTAAGTGTCTTTGAGCTTAACCGTATGATTGTGTAGAGTGGATTCATTTGAAAGGAGGCGGCTTTGCACCTTTTTAACAAAACATGCAACCTGTAGGTCAGGGTTCCATGAACAAACCTAGTTACATCTTCAGAAAGCTCTTAACAAAATCTTCTATCACTGTGTAGACAACAGAGTAGAGCGCATTCACTTGACGAGAGAAGTCACATTTCATGTTTATTAGAAATCATGTGATTGTGTAGAGTGGATTCATTTGAAAGGAGGCAGATTTGCATCCTTTCAACAAAACATGCAACCTGGAGGTCAGATTTCCATGAACAAACCTAGTAACATCTTCTGAAAGCTCTTAACAAAGTTTTCTATCAGACAGAGTAGAGCGCATTCACTTGACGAGAGAAGTCACATTTCATGTTTATAAGAAACCATGTAATCTGGAGGTTAGGATTTTTCCATAGCTACTACTTGTGAAAGCCCTTAATCTTACTGTGTGATATCAAGGTTTAAAGTGAGGAATAGGAATATGCCGATTTTCTTCGATTTAGCTCCTGTGAAGGGCAAATAGCCAAAAGCCATTTGTTGATTGAACCAGGAGGCTGCCATCGTGAAGGCAAATAATGGTGGGCACAGAGCTAGTGACTGTGATTCCTGAGATGTAACCACTTTTTAAGACCTGTACCAAGGGTCACATGAAATCACAATGAGTTCCAATTGGAAGCGTCTGGTGTGTACTGTGCGTGCAATCTGGCTGCATCTGTAGCTTTGTGGAGGTAAAATCTCGAAACCTCTCCCTGTCTCTGCTGAGCTGTAAAACTTCATGTTTAGAAAACTGGATTTTCATTTATTCTTGCCCCCTTTGAAATCTAGTATACCTTACATAGAGCATATGTTGGAGAAAAAACTTCCAGGACAGATAGCATTCCATAATCATGGCGTGCTTGCAGGTATTAATAAGCCCTAATTTTCGTTTTGTCTGTTTAAATTTAGGGAAAATTTCATGGATACCGCTGAAGTTTGCAATATTTTCATAGATACCCCTGCTTTTTCAGAAATATCACAATTACCCTTCGACCAAAAAAATTAGGTATTTGTTTTGTATTGCATGTCACTTCCTTCTCCCTTTGTGCGCACATTTCTTCTTTCTTGTTATGCGTGCGCACAAAGGAAGAAGGGAAGTGGGATGCACAACAAAACAAACTCCTAAAAATTTTGACCCTAGGGTATTTGTGAGATATCTAACAAAGCAGGGGTATATATGAAAATATTGCAAACTTCAGGGATATCCATGAAATTTTCCCTTAAATTTACTATGCCAGTTTCGGATTTTTCCATTACCTAGCTGATTGAGTGTGTGAGTTTCCAACTAAGACTTTTTCACAATTAGAGATGGTGACAAGAAACAAGCACAACCACTCTTTTTGTCTTGCACTCACCAAATGATTTTCTCATTTCTGGACTGTTTTTAATTTCTACTGTCTCAATCAATCCCTTTTGGGTTGCTGTATGTTTTCCAACATCCATTACTCATGACTGAGACGTTTGTTCAATCTTGGATAAAGCGTGGCGAGGTTTACCGTATTTATCTATGTACAGTATTTAAATTTTGAAATGTAAAACTTTTAGAAGCTTTGAAATCACCCTCTTGTCAAGCAAATTTATTGATGTTGATGGTGAGGTTAGATATTGGAATTAGAGAGAGATTTCAGTTTCCACTCTTAGAATGAAGCAATTTGATGTTATTATTTGAAATTATGGCCTCATTCTATGTCATACGTAGGAAGCTATATTATGGTTACCATTGCAGAAGTAAACGGAGAGAAACTGAATTTCCAAAACTCCTTTTGTTTTGTTCACTTAGTGTAGGTTTTGAAATACAAAGACTTGTTCTTTGTTTTTATAGTAATGTGGATTGTTTTTTATTACTACATTACAAGTCTTTCTTACCTGTTGTATTGATGGGGTTGTGCCCCCGTGCATCTCCACCACCTATGTATTCCTCAACATCCTGCATTTCTTACCATCAGTTCTATAAGAAAAATTCTTTCAAACTTATACTCTACTTTATTTTAAGTGGGCATTCAAATTTTACTTTCGTTAAGCTTTTACTCTACTCCATTTTTATACAAAACTTGTCTTTAGCCAATTGGGTGGAGGACAACAGCTTCAAACAAACTTGGGACCCCATTCAATTATATAGATGGATAATAATATACATACAAGTGTTGTCAAACATTTTTAGAAAACGCAACTTGAATCAACATAATAATTTTAATTTGAAAATCTTAATTTGGGCATTACTAACACAATTTTGTTGACTAGGATTCTTTGTGTTGATAAAGACGTTTTGATTAAGGCCTAATTTTCTACTAATGCAACAAGGCACTAGATTCCAAATACATCAATGCAAAAATGACTTTTGCAATAATAGATTTTCCTTAATTAAAAATTTTCAAACATGATAATTATAGCAATCATTTTCTAAAACTCCATTATTTGGTATATAGAGCACTTTTATGTAATAAGATTAGAATTTATAATTATTGTAAATACTGGCTTATTGTGAATAGGAGGTCAGACTATGGATTTAGGAAAGGTTCATACTACGTCCTTTAACTCAACTTTAAAAGTCCCAATTCAACTCCATAATATAATTTTGTTGAATTGTAAAAGGGGCTAAAAGAAGAGGTTCAAAGAAACATTACAAAAAAAAATTGAATGCTTTGTGTAAGATATAATAGCTGGAACTTGGTTCCCAACTTGGATTTCTAATTTTGCAAAAACTCAACTCTTGGAGCAAAGAGCCTCCCTTTCTACTGCAAACCTTTCAACCATGTGAACATTTCTAAGTCAACCAAAAACATTAAACTTGGGGATTGTGAAATCATAATAGATGATTCACCCTATGTACAACATTCCAACTCAACAATCCTAGTTTGATTTTAGATCTCAACCTTTTAATGTTATAAAGGACAAATATCAATGAATAACTCTTGAACATTTATTTACTTATTTAATTGAATTTGATCAACTTTTGTCCAAAGCATAGTCCTCCACCTGATTGGCCAAAGGCAACTTCTACGTAAACATAGAGTAGAGTACAAATCTATACTTTAAATTAGGTTGTTTGGATGTTTGGATGTTTGGATGTTTGTTTGTCACATTGAGATCTCCCAGACCATGTGCCCCCCCGTTGCGTGCTTGGTATTGTTGGAAAGCTCTCGGCAAGGAGGGGTGCACCGGCTTGGTTTGGTGGCATTTGGGCCTACAGTAGGAAAGTTATAGAATTTCAAAGTTTTTTAAGGATCAAAATTGAGAAAATTATTGATTGGCCAAAGACAAGTTAAATGCAAAAATAGGGTAGAGTGCAAGTTTAAAGTTCTAAAGTAAAATTTGCTTAAAAACAAAGTAGAGTACAAGTTTAACTGAAGCAAAATACAAGTTTAACCACGGGTGACATGAGGAGATGGCATAGGGGGCATAGGAGGGTGAAAATTAGGCCAACTACACAGGGCCACACTAGTTTCACTACAGTAAAATTTGGATGCCCAAAGAAAAATAGAGATAGAGTAGAAGTTTAATTGATTTTTTTTTTATAGCATGCAAGGTGGAGGATGCATGGACATGGTGGGAGTGCATGGACATGGTGAAAATGCATGGATGATGGGGTGGCATGAGGGGATGGCATAGAGGCCATGCCATGGGGACCATGGAAGGCATAACCCGTTGGTGCAACAAAAAGGAAGACTTGTTTCATTTGACCAATTTCCAAGCAACATTTTTGTTTTTACCAAATTGAAATTTCTTGAACCAAAGTTCTATGTTTGTAGCACCATTTTTTTTAAAGTACTGTGGCCATGTAAACATTTAGTAAATAAGACTTAAAATATAATGTGAAACTACAAATCCTAATTTTTAACCTCACCCGAGAAGATTTTGAAAAGGCAGCTAGACTTGGAACATAACGTGAACCACTTTGAAGTCCCAACTCCCAAGCCAGTGGGACTTAGGTAACGCCACTCATGGGAATGGATGAATGTATTATTCTCGTTGATTCTGGAAGAATCATTCATCCATTGTGTTCCGTCTCCCGCTCCAGATCCTTCTCTCTGCCTTCTCGTCTGAAAGCTTTTTCGGGCATGCGACGAGGAATACATTTTCTCGAGTCACGTACTTTCCTTACCATTTTTTAAGTTTTCATGTGCATGACTGCATGTTCAACTGCTTGAAGCGCCGGTTTGTCGACCTTTGTCTTGTCTCGTGTCATTAGAAAATCACTGAGCTCTCGTGCTTTCAAGCGAGGTACATTGCAATTTGGTTTCCAGCTGGAACGATGACACTATTTCTTGGAGAAGATGATTCGTACGATGTAGTGGACATCCTACCGAAGCCTCGGCCGATGGTGATGGCTGACATTTCAAATCCTCGACCAATGGTGAATTCGAAGATGTTGAAGAAGTTCGTGGGAAGGAGAGTGACGACGGTAGTCAAGGTGATGCGCGCGGAGGGAGGGAACATGATCGGCGAGTTGCCGGATGGCGCTCCTATCACGGTTCATAGAGTGCCGCAGCACGCCGCAGCTCAATCGGTGTTCGTCGAGGTCATTGGAGTCGTTGAAAGCGACCGCTTCTTGCTCGCTCAAATTTGTACGGGCTTTGGTGACGGCTTTGGTAAGTTGCTTCTTCTTGATCTCCTAGTTGAGCCAATGCTGTGTCTAATCGACGGATAATGTAGCTTTCTAATTTGCGGTTCATACCGGTGCCTTCTTGCATAAAACTCGTTCTATCCTCTTAAACAGAGTTTAGAGCCATGGTCGACTTTATAATCACGAGGTTTGCATAGCACTCGCTCTATCCTCTTAGATAGAGTTTACTGCCATGCATGCTCGACTTTATATGCATGAGGTTTGGAATATTCGATTGCAATGGCAGCAGATACTTCAATTGAGAGTACTTTGTATTCCATGGCACAACAACCGTAACACCACAATATGAATCAACGACAAATCTTGGTTGAAAGATGTAGTTAGCTACGAGCATGCTGCTAGCTTTGGATTACGAAACACCGTAGTTGTAATTCATTTGTTTCTTCAAAGTAACGTCGTGCTCTCCGTTCTGTAAAATTCTGAAATGCTTTAGATAGAAGAGCACGGCATAGCACTCGTTCTATCCTCTTAGACAGAGTTTAGAGCCATGGTCGACTTTATATGCACGAGGTTTGCACTGATCGATTGCAATGGCAGCAGATACGTCAGTTGAGAGTACTTGGTATTACATGGCACAACAACCGTAGTCACCACAATTTGAATCAACGAGAAATCTTGTTTTAAAGATATAACTAACTACGAGCATGCAGCTGGCTTTGTATCAAGAAATATCGTATGTTCTAATTCATTTGATTCTTCAAAATTAATGTCATGCTCTCCGTTCTGTAATTTCTGAAATGTTTTAGATAGAAGAGCACGGCATAGCACTCGTCCTATGGTCTTTGACAGAGTTTAGAGCCATGGTCGACTTTATATGCACGAGGTTTGCACTGATCGATTGCAATGGCAGCAGATACTTCAGTTGAGAGTACTTGATATTACATGGTACAACAACCGTAGACTCCACAATATGAATCAACGACAAATTTTGGTTGAAAATATACAGTTAACTACGAGCATGCTGCTATCTTTGTATCAAGAAACACCGTAGTTGTAATTCATTTGATTCTTCAAAATTAATGTCGTGCTCTCCGTTCTGTAAAATTCTGAAATGTTTTAGATAGGATAGGCATGCTTACGTTACGAACTGCATTGAATGATCATGTCCTCTTGTGTTTTTCTGAAGACTGACAATTGTATGCAGATATCTCAATATACAACGAGCTCTTACACCAACTCTCAAGATCGGAGAATCGTGAATGCTTTCTTTAGGTACAATTCGTTTGCACGAAAGGTTGTGAACGGGCCTTATCGTTCGGGGTGGCTGATGCGATAAATCGGCTTGTGAACTCCTTGGTTCTGCCATCTTCCATCCGGATTATAAGATTCCTACAAATTGAGGATTGAAAAGCTTACACAATACAAGACAAGCACCGGAAGTTGACGATGATGATATCATCAAGGGAACCGAGTCAATTCAGACATTTTTTGTCAATTTAGACGTGTCAATTTGGTCAGTTTTGTGGATCAGACATTTTGTCAATTTGGACACATTTAGTCAATTTGGACTCATTTAGTAAATTCAAACGTGTCAGTGTGGACAGTTTTTCTTGTAATGAGCTTGTGAAAACTTTAGAAACTAAGCAGATCCACTTCTCATGGTTTACAATTTTTGTTTTAATCACTTGAGCTTGTTTCTGAAGTTTGTAGCGTAGCGAGATTTTGGAACTTGAATTTTACACCACGCGCTGGAACTTTTGAGTGGCTTTGAGTGTGGATATTTACGTGCTCATAACGGCGACATTCTAAACACTAGTGATATTTTTTCTTCCAGAATTGTAAGCAATTATGCGCTGGCAACGTACAGCTCATATCAATTACAAAGAAAGAACCGCAAAGCCGTATAAACTAATCACTGTGTAGGTCTCCCACCAAATGCTCCTCCTATAAGGTCCCTCATGCATTGAATCTCCACATTTACGATCTGTTCACATTTGAACTACTTATAACCCGTAGCAGTCGTCTGGCTTTGTGACTTTTGTTTTAAAAGGGACTTTGCGAGCCTTTTCCACAGGAGTATCTTCTTCTCGAGCGTCGTTGCAAAGCTTCACACCTGGTGGCTCGGGAATGAATTGCATCTTCGGAGCAAGGTCTTGGACAGGACTTGCAGTTGCTGGAGATTGAAACACCATATTAGGTAATTTGGGGAAAAACAGTACATTTGGGGACTTTCACTGTTTCTGTCATTATGTATAATTTAGCATATTACAAAAAACACTTGTACAATAGTGAAGTCTTAGTGATTGCATCCAAGAATTTCAAATAATTACAGCTTTGAGTTACAGCTATGCCTACAGCTACTATATGTAAGATTAAGATGAAGTACAAAATGGTCCCTCCATTTTTCCCAATTTACCTAATATGGTGTTTTGAGCTGTCTCCACATGATCCTGCCAGGGCTCGAAGCGCTGCCACATGCGTCTCTGCGGGTGTAACGCATAGCCCTTGGCCATGTACTTGGGGACTTTATCCCAAGCTTCCAATCCGTACCGTGTGGGCTTCAGCTCTGCAAGCTGAAGAAAGTAATAAGAAAGTTTTGTGAAGGTCAGAAAGAAGTCTTTGATGGATCCTCTACAAGATATCTACAGTTTGTTTGAAGTGGAAATTACAAATAGGGGCATGAAAATGAAAAATATTACAGATAGGAGCACAATTTTGAAATAATTACAAACAGGGGCACAATTTCGAATTTGTAAATTTTTGTAATTTTTTTTGGTGTACACATTGGATGATTTAGATACATCACATTTAATGTTAGCTAACTTTCAAAAAACTTAAAGGCCTCTCCAAAATTGTCATCAACTTTACTAAAATTCCTTTATTTAAGCTTAATTTGATTTGAAGAGGCCTTTAAATTTTTTGGAAATTAGCTAACATTGAATGTGACGTATCTAAATCAACCAATGTGTTTGAAATTGTGCCCCTATCTGTAATATTTGTCATTTTCATGCTCCTATTTATTGTTTCCCGTTGTTTGAAACTATGTTTGAGATTGGTACCTCCTCAGGTGTGCGATCTGTAATGTGATGTAGCCAGCCATGCCACTCGGGAGGCACCTGAGTTGCGTCATAATCCTCCGCTGATGCATATTCCACCCATCTGTGTCTTCCTGACATAATCAACACTAATACTTTTTTCACCGTTGATCGAGTTAGCAAGATCTCGCCAACACCACATGAGAAGTTGTTCTATCCACACTAGAAGGGGTTTTAACCTGTTCTATTTGTTTGATTTGTTCGTCTGACTCTGATTGCAACAACAGATCTTTATGACATTTGAGACTTTCGAAATGCTTTTGACTTGTGGCTCACGAAGAAGTTAAGTCAAATATTGGGCATTCTCATTGATCTCGGAACAATTTTCCTCTAAGTATGGTATCAAGACCCAAGGCATATGAGATATTAAGTAAGTGAGATCCTAAGTTGAGAAGAAATCTTGCAAAATTAAGCTAATCACCTTCATATGAATAAGTTCCAACGTGTATAGAATGCTAATGCAAGTTTAAGGCAACTACCTTAAATTTGCTCAAACATCATGTACATTACCACATGCTACAACAAGTTCAAATTTAGCTGGTCACCTTAAACTTGCAGATTTATCATGTAAATGATGTTTGAGCCAAGAATAAGCGAACTCTGTATAAAATGAAAATTCTTTCTTAACCTAGGCAAAATCCCGAATATTACATTCACTCCATTTTCCTAAACCTTTGAGTTCCATTCCGAGACCAACTTGCTCCATAGACCTTTAAACGTCATTCTCAACTCAGGTTTTGCTGTATGCTAGACCTATGTTTTATTTATAGTACTATAACAAACCATCACCACTTCTTCTCATTTTTTATTTTGTTCCAATATATGATCTTAAGTACAAAAACAAACTCGGCAGAATTTGCATCAGTATGTGTCTAGCACAGGCCAATGGAGTACACGTGGGACAAGGGAGGAGAAATGAGTCTCTTTAATACCATGCTGATCCTGCATCTTCTCCCAGTATTTGTTGCCACCACTGTCAACTCCCTTCAAAACTGCGCCATCAACCTTCAGCAATGCAACTCTGCAAGAACGAGTCCATGATCGTCAGAACTTTTAGCATGAATAGACTCAGATTAGGGCAGTCAGTATGCATCTCCTTAACAGATCAATTGCCAAGCCGGTGTCTCCATGGCATTGACAAGCCACTTGCAGAACCAATAAGGTAAGTAACTCAAATTGCGTCCCCTCTCAAATAAAGCGTCTCATAGGTAGCTCAAGAATGGATATGAAGTGGTTCTTGAATGAACCATCCTTAGCCATAAAAAAAAATGTGTATTCTATTGTAAGAGCCTATCATACTCCTTGATTTCACCTCATCTTTTTATAAATTGCAAGGGAACGGTTTATGGGAAACCTAGAATCACAAGCAGGTACCTAATACAGAAAACTTTGAAAATTCATCAACATTTCAATAATGCTTCAAAAAATATGAAAAAAATTGTCTTGCATTTGGCATCCATTTCTTTTCGCCTGAAAATTAGACAAAAAAATCTTCTTGTCTAAAAAGCCCATGAAAATGTAGATCACCCCCTTAAAGTGACGCTTTTTGAGCTACCCACCTTAATCATCATGAGAAGGTCATTGTTACAAAAAAGAAAACTGCAGGAGAAAACTTACAGCAATCCTCCATCCCAGAAGCCAGCTCTGCAAGGGAAACCACAATCCATTTTAGTTATAATTGACAGTGGCTTTTGTTGTAGCTGCCTTGATTAAAGCCTTGTAATGAAATCGGTACTGTTGGACTGGAGGAGGCTTGAGAGACCGCCAAGTTCAAGAATGCTTTAGTACGACAACCAGTCAAAACACCAGGTTTTGTGTTAAGAAAACCAAGATTCGTAAGAAATCGACATGAATTTGATCTAATTTCTATTTTGATTTGACAAGAAACTAATATTAAGAAGGGAAAACTTCATGGATACCCCTGAAGTTTGCAATATTTGTATAGATACCCATGTTTCTTCAGAAATTGCACAAATACCCTTGGATCAAAAAAGAAAATTAGGCATTCATTTGTTGAGCTTGTACTTCCTTCATGACCAAAGTTGAAGAAGGGAATGTAATGAAATAAAAAAGAAGCAACATGCACACAAAGGAAGAAGGGAAGTGACATGCACAACAACATAGACGCTTGAAAATTTTGATCCAAGGGTATACGTGAAATATCTGAAAAAACAGGGGTATCTATGTAAATGTTGCAAACTTCAAGAGTATCTATGTAAATATTGCAAACTTCAGGGGTATCCATGAAATGCTCCCTATTAATAACTATGTGAATCTAATGAGATGTTTTGAGATACGCAACCCTACTTTTACTTGCATTCAGGGTTGAGTTTTTCCAGCAACTCTGCCTCGGTGCACCTTCTTTTCATTCACACAAGCTCTGGCATTTCGAGAACCTGAAACCCTAGCCTCGTAGTTTCTTTATACCAATGTTCAACGTCCTCCATTAATATTATTTTCTTACTGTAAGGAATTCGTTAATTTGGGAAAAAAACTTTTCCCTAAACAGATTCTGAGGATACTAAATTTTGCATTTGTGAGAATATTTTGATTATTAAAGTGAGTTTTTTTGATAAACTTTTCAAAATATCTCATCATTGATGTAAGGTCTTGAAAAAATCATCACAAACTTCACTCAGAATCACCTAAAAATTCTTAAAAATGAAAAATGAAAAAGTCCCAAAATCAGAGTTTTTTCCCAAATTAACGAATATAGCGTTTGCAATAAATGTTCTCTTAGAGTCTCCTTCAGTTCATTTTCAGGTCATTTTCAGCTTAGGTTTAACAAACAATTGATTGTGTCTCAGATCTGACCTAAGGTTGCTTTTCTTGACATTTCGCCAGGCTTGGACAACGCCATGCTGTCGCACTGCTCTCACTGCGGAGCTAATAATAGAGCTCAATGGAGGCGGCATTTTCAGTTAAAGTTTTTCTCCCTCCTTTCAATATTCAACCAATGTATGATTTCTACTCTTCTCATAGATCTCCAGAGAGCCATCCACCTTCCCAAAACAAACGCTTTCTTATTCTACAACTATTTCCATTATATTTAACAATTCTCCGTCCAAATGGGGAAGTTGACCTAATTTTAAACCTATTGTGCTCCTCGTATTTCAAATGTTAAACCACTTCTGTAACTCATTTTTAATTGGAAATGTGCCTTCCCTCTCTCTCGCTCTCTCTTTAACACGTGATCGCCCCACATGACTAAAAGTGTCCTCAATTCAATGTTTTTTTGAAAACTCTAGACGTTTGGGGGTTAACTAAGCAACTTGCAAGATGGAGGCATTTTTAACAAAGAGTATCGGTTCTTGGATCCATGCCGGGACTTATTAATTTGTATTTGTGATCTCAAGTATTGGTTACACGGTCACTACAAGAAAACATGATCCTAATAATATTGTATTAATTTGAACATCTTGATTAGAACATTTTGAACATAAAAATGTTGATTAGGACATTTTTGTGTTGATTAGGGTCACTTGATTAGGACCCATATTCTACTAGTGAGCTTGGCTCCGTTTGTGTAACGGGAGGAGGTTGCTTGGCCTTCAGCTGGCAACTGATTTTGGTTAGGTTCCTTCTGAACCAGACATTTCTTTCTCTTCCTCTGCCTTTGTCTTTCTGCGTCCGGTGCCTTTTCTTTGTCCTTTTTCTTTCTTTGCTCTTTTCCCTTTTGTCACCCTGTTCCTTTCGTTGTACTTTCTTTTTGTCGACCTGTTTCTTTCTTCGTCCATTTGGCCTTCTTTGTACTTCTTTTTGTGAAGGAGGGCCACCTAAAGGGTTGTTCGTTCCATGTTCTAAACCAGCGGTAATAAATCTGGCTAAATTTAGCAAAATTTCTATCTCAAATTTGGTTGCGCTAAAACTCTTTTGTAAAAACAAAAAGGAAAAATGAAAAAGTAACTAAAAATTCAAAATGCAAAACTATCTTTGAGGGGAGGTGTGATTTGACATGCTCCCTTGTAGCTGATGGGACCTTTTATTAAGACAATTAGAGTAACCATCAATCATATTTGATTCCCGCACCACCTAGCTAGAATGCAAAGTGTAAATGTGCTTTTTATTCACTTGCCCTCCCTCAAACAACTACTTGTAATTGTTATGCCACAGCAGGGTTTGGCACTTGTACAAATGTACTAAATAGTCTTTTAGTGGTTTTTTGATAAAATTGTTGGTGTACATTTTGCAAATGTCCAAGTTTAGCATTACAACTAACAAAACTTAGCAACTATGGAAGAATGATGTTAGACATCACCAATTCACATAATTGAAGAATATATGAACTAAACTTCAAAATTGCCATTTATAACCTAATAAGCTACCATGCATGTGGCTAAAAGTTCTTAGGCAATGTAGACAAAATACTAAACTAAATGAGAAAGTATTGCAACCTACTCACTACTAAAATTCACTATAGGTTGCAAAAAACTCAACCTACAACCCACATCTTTGGCAGGTAAAGATAAAAACAAAAAATGAAACTAATAAGGCTGGTGGCTTCCATTTATTCCATCTACCTCCACGAGACTTTTTTGGGCAAGTTTTTGACAGAATGTTGCCTCTTTTTTTACACTAGCTTCCTTGACACTAAAATTTGAGTGAAAAATGTGACATATGGTCCTTTCAAAGAAACTTAAACTGCACCAAAATGTGGTTAAGTGTTACTGATGTTAGCTAAACTGATGTAAGAATATAAGTGCACACATTGATGATTCTATCCATTTTTTTGTACTTAGGATGCATGTTGCTAGACCA
Organism: Ulota crispa; assembly: GCA_963920765.1. Classification (NCBI taxonomy): domain Eukaryota; kingdom Viridiplantae; phylum Streptophyta; class Bryopsida; order Orthotrichales; family Orthotrichaceae; genus Ulota; species Ulota crispa. The sequence continues at coordinate 13,598,757 of OY987244.1, read as the reverse complement.
CTGATCAAACAAAAAAAATCAAGAATTCTTGAGACAATTGCTGTTTTATGATTTCATAATTCAAGAATTGAGGGGCAAGATGTTTTTGGAGTTCATACAAAAAAATGGTAAATTACAGTTATCCTATATGTCAGAAAAAAAATCAACTTATAAGTAGAAAATATTAGTGAAAATCATTTGGTACTCATGTTTGAGGCTCTTTGATTATGTACTCGATTAATACATGCCTAGTTGTATGACATCAATGTATCTTTATTAATTTACATATATAATTTTAAGGTTCTGATATTTGACAATTTTTTAACATGTTGTCACCATTTTTTTACTTAGAAGAGTCTATTACAATTTTGAATTTTCTTATGAGCAACTTCATTGTATAATTTTTGTGTTAGAGCATCAATAATGTAAAACGCATATGCCACAAACTCATTATTTTTCAAAAAAGTATAGATTCATCTTGTATATTAATGATTTTGCATCAAAACTATATTGCATAACAAAACTTTGAATAAGAATTAAATTGCTATCAAAAGGAGCATTTTTCACTAATATTGCACAAGAAGCCATAGGAATTTGTGACAATACCATAAGTTTGAATCCCAAATATGATGATACAAAAGATACACATTTTGTATGTACATTGATTTATAATTTGCTCACAAATCTAAAACTATTTGAAAAATGTCATACCTCAAAACCATCTTGGAATGGAGCCTTGCACAGAAATCTCAAATTGAAGTCTAGTGCATAATTATAGTTATAGTTTAATGAAGAGTGCGCACTTGAATTATACTAAAACATACTCTATATATATGTTGAACAAACTAATTACAAAGAAATTTGATTTTAAAATGAAGAATACTACATGCAAATATACAAAAAAGTTAATTTTTCCATTTATTTCTTGCAGAAATTCAAAAAAAGGAACGCATCAAGCATTTGCACCACATTAAACAACACTATTACCCCCTTTAGCAATTTTGAAATTTTGGCCATATTCACATTTTCTAGTAATTACAAACAACCTCAACAAATTAGTTGGTGTTGCTTCCCTTCAACCATTGTAAGTTTCTTGAGACCATGAATTTTCTTCCCTATAATGTTCGTTCATAGTGATAACTAAAAGCATCATAGGTCAAATTTTATATGCAATCTCCTCAAGAAACTGTTATAGGTGAATAACAACTTCACCATGTTTGAAACAAATAATTAATGTGATTCAAAATATTACACTCGTCACTTTGAATTCTCCTTGAAATCCATTTCTTTCCTTAGCAAAAAACAATTTGATTTTGAAAAAATGATTTTTCAACAATTTCATTACTTATTTTTTGAAATACTTTTGGTTTAGCATGTTGTGTGTGCCTATGATAACTTCTCTTGTATCTCATCCTCTATTTCACTCACCACATCCTAAGCTATCCTATCCTATGAGAGGCTCTATGTGTAGCAACTGCTCATTTTTTGAGGAAGATATTACTCAAACTTCCTCAAGGTAGAATTTGTTGATATAAAGCCTCTTTCCCTGCATCCATGCCAGCACAAAATATATCTTATTCTAAACTCCCTTATCCCTTCAATGGGCTTCAACAAACTTTTGTTTTGGGCAAAAATTTGCTTGATTAATTTGGACCAATGCAGCAATGTCTGACCAAATATCACTCAATGACATGAGAACAACAAAGTGGTTACTGTTATAAAAAAAAACAAGCATTGGCTTCAACTAGGTTGTTTGCTCAAGGTATTGAACTTAACCCCTGAATGCCCCAGAGGACTAAAAGCGTCCTCGATTCAGTGTATTTTTGAAAACCCTGGACGTTCAAGGATTAACCTTTGTATGGGACTTACATCAGCTGCAATCCAAGAAGCATAATTGCTCTTTTTTAAAACAGCAACTATTTCCAAATAAAGTTATAGGTGCTATACCAAAATCTTTTTAAGGACTGATCCAGCTTGTTAGAAGGCTTGCAAACCTTCAATTAATTTTGCAATTTTGTTTGAAACAAAGATGGAAGTTGCATCTAGTTCATTTCATGTACTTGAAAATAGTTTGGGCTCTAAAGCTATCCTTTAGATTTAACAAATAGTGATGCCTCAATAAGATGAAGGTATCCAAATAACATATTCATTTCATGTAAGGAAAGCATTCATTGTAACCAAACACATTTTTTGTAGCTCCTCAACTGCCAGGGACAATCATTTCCTTCATCTTAACTAAGCATTTTTTCTTATAAAGGTTCATCTTAAAGAGGCACTACTGTATTGAATTCTTCAATGCTCGGATAGTGAACATTTCAGGTGTGACTCTGTGAGTCCTTTATAGCCTTTGAGCATTCCAACTTTGAAAATTCAGAACTAATTCCACAATAGTTCAAAGCCTCCTACCTTACTACTCGTATCTCCTAAACCTGAAGCTCTATTACAGGCTGTATGTGCTACAAATAAACACTAACAGTGTGCATTTGTATTTTCTCAACTTAAAAGAGAACGAGAAAAAAAGCCGAGGTTCAGTAATGTGATTTTCAAAATAATTCTGCCAAAACGTAGAAAACGTTCTATTCTTCTTCTAAACCTATGTTATTATCAACAGCAGTGACGATGTTCGGCTGCTGCAAAGGTTTCGGTTTCTTCTTTCCTTGGGGTTGCAACCGCTCCTCAGTTTGGAGTTTACGAGCCTCGGTTTTCGCTCCAATCATAAGGTCATCCAGGTACCCCCGCTCAGGAAATGACTTCGGACATCGCCTCCGGTATTTCAGAAATGCCCTCTCTGCATCCGCTCTCTGGTTCAGAAGGCTATACACAAGACCCTGCATCATCAAGGAGTTGCATGGGTTTGGCAATGGGTTAAGGACTGAGGCAGAAAAAGGGCAGCGTTCACAAATATAGCTAAATTTAGCTATACCTCTATACTGAGAATATTGTATACGCTGCCATATAATTGATATTTGCTACCAATAAGAAGTTTTACTTTGGGATCTCAAGTAGCTCACTAGAACCGTTTTGATCTATTCTCCAACTTCTTTATTGATCTCAAATGTAGTAAAGGTGTGAAGCTATATTCCAAATACAAGAAAAACACCTCATATTATACTGGTCACAATGGCAAGCTCAAACGTTTAGGGATTAAGTTGTCCCACAATAATTTCTCAACATTTACACTCTATAAATACTTACTGATTCTACAGTAATTTCATCAACAAATGCTAAAGCCAAGGAGGAAGGCAGGGCAAGAATTTTTGGAACTTTGGACAGAACCAGATGCTACGCATTAGTGTGCCAAATCTTCTTTTCTTGCTACAAAAAATGAGAGTTTTGCAGTGTTTGATAAGAAGTTTTAGAGCATTTAGCAGTGGTTTTAGCGCATCTAGCAGTGGAATTAGCCAGTCGAGCTAATTGTGAATATTCACATTTGGGATTACTGGGATAGGGGATCCGGTGTGCAGATCCCAGTAGGGTACGGAAGGCAGGGAAGTCCTATCAGAGATAACGAGGACCTTGGTGCATTCATAAATACCAGAGGTTCAATGAGATCAGCCTATATGGGACCTTTGTATTAAGAAATCCTGAAACCCCTAAGTGGGAGAGCCTGAACAACTTAGTAACCATTTTAGCCTTATCACAAATTTCAATTAATAAAAAATCCGGAACTCTCACTTTTGAATGCAAAACAGGTACTTATTACACTTTTGCCTTATTAGTTGTGTAGCTTGGTTATATCAAAAACTTGAAGATGGCTATGTTTTAGTAGTCAGTATAAACACATGTAGTTATTGTTTACAAACTGCTTTGGGAGTTGTGATTTTTGCAAGACTTGTGATTTACACGTGTTCACAGAGTATCCTGAAGCTAGGATGAGGGTCGTCGTCTTCAAGAGGTGTTTGAAGAATTGAGCCTGGAAGTAGAAACCCTGGAACATGCAGGGTAGGTTTCTTCTTCTAGGGCCTCTACAGGACAAACTAGCTTAAGGGTATAATGCAACGTCCCTTCCCAAGTGGAGTAGAAAAAAATCGGATTTCCAAATTGAAGAAGCGTCGAGGAGAACTAAGATTTCAACACGAACACAAGAATTTGACCTCTAGCAGGAGACATGTTGAGAAACCCATTTCATGAGGTAGCTTGGCAGATAGAAATGTTTGTGATGAGACACTCTACCTGACATAAGTAGGGTCTGAAGTCCCTTGGATCCTCCTTCTCTAGTTCTTGATACTGTGCAAGCGCTTCTTGCAACTTTCCCTGGTGATAACCCAACAGAACGAAGTTAATGCTTTGAATGCAAATCATTGGTATAGTAGGGTAAGTAGCTACCAAAAATAGGGGAATGGCAATAAGAACAGTGAAATCTAACTTATCATTTACGCATGTTTGGGCATCCTAAATAGGACATGAAAGATGATATGGTATTGAAGAAGCAACTCTTAGCACGATCGCTTGGAAGTTCACAAAATGGGAAAACAAAAGAAAAACTTTTATTATATTATTCATGCCATGAGGAGAAGACCCAGTGACACTGATGGCTCTGCATTAATATGACACACAGTAGACCCAGGCAAAGCAATTTACTTCTGTAGATTGGCTGATTAAAAATAAGCTAAGATTTTTTTTCTGGTTACCACTTGAAACCTCTGTCAAATCTAGAACCTTTTCTACCATGGATGCATCTTGAACTCATCATAGTCTCGCAAGATTTATCATCTAGAAAAAATAGTTAGGGCCAAAGAAAAAAGAACTTGCCTCAAATGTATACATCTGTCCCAGCAGCATACGCAGGTTCTTTGCTTCCTTTGGCTTCTCTGCCTCCACTGCAGTCTGCACTGCTCTGTGCAACATCTCGAACATCTCCACCCCATCTCCAGCCCTGGACATGACGGTGGCCAAGCCCTGCATGGACAAAGAACATCATTTAGGGATTCAAAAACTTGACAATCAAAGCCAGAGAAAAGACTTAAATCTGGTCCATTTTTTGAACCGGTTCTCTGATACAAAGTGTAGGAGAAACCACTTGCCTGTAAAGCACGAGCAGAGAGAGGATCCCTCTCCAGAATCACCTCAAAAGCATGGCGAGCTTCCTCCAGGTCACCCAGAAAGTCAAGAGCCTGGGCCCTGATGAACTGCCAAGGAGCATGATCTGGACGCAATGCAAGCAAATTCTCCACAGTCTCAAGTGCCTTGGCAACACTTCCCTTCCGCAACCGTATATACATCAACCCCTCCAGCGCTTTCACATCCTCTGGATGCCTCTCTAAGTAGCTTAGAAGCACAAGCTCCCCGGGATCTCTCTCCTCCTCTTTTTTAGTCTGGGAAGAAGTGCTCTCAGGTTCAACTTCGGTTTCTATGACTGTCGTCTCATCTGAATCCAAATCCTCTGTCACCAAGTTTGAAGATGTTTCCACTGTGGAAGGGCGGGCCAGAGCTGGCCTTGTGAACCCTAATCCAAGAGTCACAACTAACAAGGCGCTGCCAAGCAGAATCCCAGCGAGGCGCTGCAACAAATTTCCCTTGGAAATACCATTGCTCCTAAATCTAGTCGTGTCGGTACTCCGTTGTGATAAAGGCTGCGTTTGCAGGAGCGTGTGCATCATGATCCGGTACCAGAACTTGAAGATCTGCAGTGGAAAAATTGCACCTGAGCACCACCACACCACCACACGCACTACCTCAGTCCATTGCACGCCACAAATCCATCGCCATAACAAAGCTTCCCACAGCTTGCCACTTTCTCTCCAACATCACATCCACACCGCTCCTCGTTTTAACCAAGGTTGTCTTCCCGGACATGGCGAAAATATGACAAACACGACGTCCAAGACGTCTAGTAGACCCCCGGTCCGTCCGTCTAGTAAAGTCAATTTTAAGTTTGATTTTTAAATAAAACTTGATTTTTAAATAAAGCTTGATTTTTAAATAAAGCTTGATTTTTAAATAAAGCTATCTTCATTTCCAATTTTGACATATTAATGTTTCATTTTATTGAAATATCTCACTTTAACAAACACTTATTAGATTCTAAATTTTGGGTCATATTTAAAGTAAATTTTCAAGTTGTCTTGGCTGTTAAATATAACCATATTAAACAAAATGTCACGACATTTGCCATGTGCGACATCAACGTCAACCAGACCCCAAAATTTGTCCGACAAGATAACTTTGGTGTTCACGGATTATGTTGCTCGAAACCACACCACTCTCCACGGTCCGGGAAGTTTTCTTAACTTGACCGGCCAATAACTTACATTCTCTTGGTCCAACCGGTTATCTAGAGTATACTCCCGGCTAAGCCTATATAAAACAAGGAATATTCTCTTTTTTCCCTCTAAAATGGTCGGGTTTTTTTCCTAAACTTTTGAATTCAATTCGGCATTCCTCAAAATCAACCGGCTAGCTTGTAACTAAATGCCGGAACTTCCTGTACATTGCCACTCTCAACCATTGCACCATGATCTCTCTTCAAATGCTGCGCATCTCGACATCGTCGCAGAAAAAGGTGCCGTCACTGTACCTGGGAACAGAACCAGTGGGAGCGGGAAGATTGGAAGCTCCACCGGCTTCTCCGTCTCCATCTCCCCTGCAGCTCCCGAGCACCGAACACCCACACTCCCTTCTCGCTCTCTCCGCTTTGCAGGTCTCCCCAAACATCGGACCAGCTTTAGGGTTCCACATGAACTGGCACGTGATGCCAGGCGTGATGATTCTAAATGCCTTCTGCTACTTGGCCTGCACTGCTGCCCGATGCAAAGCGAAGACGAGGTCCGGAGACAACAATTCGAAGACGAACTAGGGTTGTGAAGGACGGCTGTGTGACGTGAGAGCTGCACCGTCGACACCATGGTGCACGTTGAGACCTGCACTCCAAGGACCGAGCAATTAGTGAGCATCTGCACCTCGGGGAGTAGGGCTTCCCAAACACATGGCCTCCGGATAGAAAGACCAGAACCACGAGATTCATAACAACCATTGATAACTTGGCGATACAAACGCGGGCTCGAGAATACTTCCAGCGGAAGATGTCGCAGGGTTCCGGCCACTTCGCAATGCTGTCACACAAAACTCTGCCAGGAGGAACCCTAAATTTCGGAAGGGCAAGACGAGAAGCAACACCAGATCTCCACAAAACCTAGCATCCACGCAGAACGCGCGCTAACCACGCTTCAGCTTTCTCTCGGTCAGCCTTGGTTTCCACGATAGGCTTGCATAGAAATCCCAGCCAGACAATATCTCACACACGGAATGCCGGAATGGCAACACCACGATTCAAGTGCGGCAACAAACCTCTGCTCGCATAGAATTACGCCCGAGAGAGTTCCAACTCCAAAATCCACACGGTGGACACTACTGGCCTCCTCATCGAACGGGAATTGTGTGTGCAAGAGTGAGATAGAGAGGATAAAGTGCAAGCAGCTTGAGAACGTTACCATGGCGGGCGAGAAGCTTGCAGCAGCTGGTGGAGTACTGCTTCAGAATGGCGAGACTAAACCCTGGCCTCTTCTTCCCGACCAATTGCCGAACTCTACCTCGCCAATGTAGAGTCTCCCGCTCCACGCCGCGGCCTCTTCACCTGGCCGGTATACACAGCGATGGCCACTCAATCCTCGGGATTCAACACCTCCGATCCTTCAATTCCACCCGACTGCAGTCTCAAATAATCACACATACACACCCCTATACCACATCAAAACACATCTAATTGCAGTTCGACAAAGCACGATTCCTCGTTTCCTGCAAAGTATGCAGAGAGTGAGAGTGACAGAACACCTCAAACCCTAAATGACATCAGATTGGGCGTTGGATTTGTGCCATACTCGCTGCTGCTTATCCCCTGCCTGTTGCAAAGGTTTTAGCCATGGCGATGTTTAAGGAATTAGGGTTTCAGCTCAGTTCTCCAGTGATGTAAGCACATCGGGATGATTTGCTGCGAACTGGTTACTATGAGAACAATTTGAAAATCAGAGAATTTGGGACGAGACGATTTGTGTTTGGTTGTCGTAAGGTAGGCGCACCCGTAAGCGTGGAAATAAGGGTTTTGGAGTAGGAAAAACAATTGACTAACTTTGAAAAAAATACTGTAAGTTAGGAAATGGAAACCAAAAATATTGGTATCAATTTTAAAATTTCAACTGCAAGCATTTGTTCACAAAAAAATTTCAAAGTCCAAAATTACTGAAATTGTAAAAACCATGTGTAAGAGATGCTAATCACAAAGGTTGTTAGTTCTTAAATAATGAGATGGGTACTCAAAACCTCATGCTAATCATACAGAACCATCACTTCATCACCCAAAACCATCACTCAGTCACCCACAACCATTTGTTTTTTTATTAATTAGCCTTGCCACTGTCAGGTGACGGGCATGGGGACGCAACGCTTATGGATGTTGCTACCTTAAATGTTTGTTTTGCCAAGATGCAAGCTTTGTTGGCAGCATTAACTACAGAAGGATGTTGTTTCTTCCTAAGGTACAACAATTTCAAAAAATGAGTCTATGTGGGTATTTGGGTCAAAAAAGTGACATTGTAGAGAGTATGAAAAATTAAACAAAAAAAATTTAAACACAAAAGTTTGAGAGCATGAGGTAACACATCATCTCAAAAAGTTAAAAAAATATTGCTACTAAATTTAAAAAATGCATAATGTTAAAGTTGACTATGTACATAGACTCATTTCTTGAGGCAGTATATACAAAGTGATCAAAATTTTGTCTACTTGTTACAAGCAACCAAAACAACTAAAATTTGACTTGGCATGCTAGTATATAATCTCTCATATGTTTTTGTAGTAATGTCCCTAAAAGTGTCTTACACATACTCCCATAATTAGAAAAGATCCGCTTGAGGAGTTGGGTAGGAATTCAAATAATGTTTGAAAATTTCCCAAACATATTCTATAGGATTTGGGTCCAGAGATTGAGTTGGTCACTCTAAAATTGTAAATGGGTGCTCTTAAAATCATTTTTGAACAATCTTTGCTTTATAAATAGGAGCATTATCATGCTTGAAAATAACTCCATCAATGTTGAAAAATCTTAATCTTTCCAAACCCAAGTACAAATCTCCATGTAAGATTGAAATATAATCTTATGCATTTAAACAACCATCCACCTTCTATAAATCACCTAGACCTCTTGATGTCATGCAACTCTGTAGCATCAAAGACCCTCTACCATGCTTCATTGTCTGCTTCACTCCAAATCAGGCAAAATTTCATTGTCATTGACCCAACACTAGGCCCTTCCATAGTCCCATTTGCATTAAAACAATTTACTTTCGTCTTGTTACTAAAAAAATCTCTTCCGGTCCTCTATTGCCTAATTTTTGTGAATTGTTGCAAAGCAAATACATGTTTCTGTGACAAATAAGACTTTGACACCTTCTCACAAGCACTCAATCTGACATCTCTCAAAGTCTACATTAGTGTGTTGTCACAAAACCCTACCTCTCTACCCTCTTTCAATACTTCTACTACTTGTGATGTAATTTTTAGACCTCCAACCATGACCAAACATGCTACATGCCATCTTTCTGAAGTAGTAAAAATCTTTGGGGCATCTTGTTTTGGCAACTCTAAGCTACTACAAACTTTCCTCCTCACACTATTCAATGTACTTTGTGAGAAACCAAGAAATTTTACAATCTCTCTTGTACTCTTATCTTTCATCAAAAGAGCACCAATATCTCTTGTTTTCTATCTTAAAATTGGCTTCATCATGCCAGTTTTACTTTCTACACTAGACTATATGTTCTACAAGAGACAAGAAGAGAAACCTCAAAAAAATTCACCAAAAAACACAAATTCTCTAAATTTTACACCCACTTGAAGTTGTAAGAATACCGGCCTCAAAAAATAAGTCTATGTACATAGTCAACTTTAGCATTATGTGTTTTTTTAATTTAGTTGCAGTATTTTTTAAATTTTTTGAGATGATGTGTTACCTCATGCTCTCAAACTTCTGTGTTTAGTTTTTTTTGGTTTGATTTTTTGTACTCTCTGGAATGTCACTATTTTGACCCAAATACCCACATAGACTCATTTTTTGAGGTCACTATAGAAGGCTTGAAAAGCAACCCTTTAACCCCTCAAGGGCCAAGAGCATTTTTTGGCATTCTAACAATTTTGGGCAGGTCACTACAAATGGGTTTTTCATTTTTTTTCTTTAAATTTTCACACATGAAGTACTCAAGGAGTAGCTTTAAGGCCCAACAATTATCATGACTTTTGACTACATGGTTCAAAAGTTACTGCATGATTTGTTGTTTTCTATGCTCGTCAGGGCAGCCCAAGCAGCTCAAAAACTTCTTCAAAAATTACATTTCAAGTTTCTTTTTTTTAAAATTTGTTCTTCATACCTACATATAGGTAGGAAGCTTTGAATCATTCAATTTCTATTAATGAGATGAAAGTTATGAGAAGTTTTAGTTTGCGGGTAGGTATGGTTTTGAGAGACTCCACACCTACCCGGAAACTAAACTTCTCATAACTTTCCTCTCATTAACGGAAATTGAATGACTCAAAGCTTCCCACTTGTATATAGATCTAAAGAACCAATAAAAAAAACAAACTTGAAATGTAATGTTAAAGAAGTTTTTGAGCTGCCCGGGCTGCCCTGACAAGCAAAAAAAAACAATGGGTCATGCAATAACTTTTGAACCATGTAGTCAAAAGTCATGAAAATTGTTGGGCCTTATAGCTACGCCTTAGGTACTCATGTGTGAAAATTCAAAAAAAAAAAAAAAATTGAATGCAAAACTCATTTGTAGTGACCTGCCCAATATCCATAGACAGCAACAAAAAGGCTGCTTGGGCCTTGAGGGGTTAAGGTTGATCTACTTTTTCATGGTCTTCCCCAGACTGGAAGTTTTTTGTGTAATTTTTAAACAAAGAGAAATGGATGCTAAATGTAACCCAATTTTTTTCATATTGTTTGAGGCATTATTGAATTGTTGATGAATTTTCAAAAAAATATTATAGTAGGTACCTATTTAGGATTCTAGATCTTCCATAAATTGTCCCCATGTAATATGTAAAGAGATTAGGTGAATTCAAGACTTGTGATTGGCTCTTGTAATAAAAGACGGTTTTCTCATTTAAGACTAAGGAGGGTCCATTTAAAAACCACCTCATATCCATTCTTGGGCTACCTATGGGACTCATTAACCCTTAAAGGACAGATGGATCACTATGGCATGCCCTGCTTGTAGCGATCTACAGTGTTTTGCACAAGGGCACTAGTAGTATTGCTTCAAAAAGTTGGAAAAGTCAATAGTGCATGATGCCATCATGAAAATTGCAAGAAGGGCAGCTTGGGAGCTACCACCATGTTTTTAAATCTTATCACAATTTGGGTTACAAAAAAAAATGAATGCATCTCAAGAAGTTATTTTTTGTCTTCCATGATGGACCATGTGTTTATGGTCACTTTTGAAAAAAATCAGATGAAAAACGACTTTTTTATGAATCACATAATCTTATTTTAGAGCCAAAGGATATTTTTTGTCCTCCTTGACATTTAGGGGTTAACTGACAAGGGTCGCTTTTCAAGCCTCCTACCACAATCAAAGAATTTTGGTGCTCTGAGGTCGGTCACGAAGCATGTGAGGAGCTTTGATAACTCAGCTACTCTAAAGGGCAGTTCAAACTATGTGTCTATGACTCTATGTCCCACGTCCCATGTGACAAAGTCCCACATGAGTGCAAAATCCCATCTTTGTTGGCAAGAAAAGATGGGACTCGGGTTCAAAGTTGGGCCTAGCATTTTGGTGGACTCAAACCTTGAGTGAAGTCCCACTATTTTTGGCGCCAAAACTTCCAAAAATGCTTCCATGTAGGCGCCATGTAAGCAAGTGGAACTTGAAGCATAGTGTAAAACACCAAATCCCATCTTTTACTTCTCCGCCAATCAAATTCTCAAATTTCATTAGATTTCAATGGCACTTGGAATGTGGAGCACAATCTGAACCTCCCCTAAGAATTGCCAGCAGCCACGCTGCAGTGTCTTGCAATTCTAGGAGCAAAGCTTTGAAAGAGAGACAAAACTTGAGCAAACCCACGGAAGGCAAAGAACATCGATTGCTTGCTAAGGGCATCATCGATCAGTGCATTCACTAGAAATGGGGCCACAAAAACGTTGCTATTTTTTTATTGGAATATAATTAGAATATGAGATTACTCTCATTGGAAGCGTATACAAGAATTTGTCAAACAAATAAAATAACATAGGGTATTGGAAATTGGACAATGAAAATAATGTCCATAGAAAAATAGCTAAAGGACAAATAATATGGCAAACCATGTTTAATAAAGAAATTTCAAAGTAGTGTTTATATTGGAAAAGTTGTTGGTGTGTTGCGACTCTATATTCATAGGCTTTGTAAGGATTGTAAGGATTTTCAGTTGTTTAAGTATAGTTCTCATAATTGAGATGAAAAGAAAATGTTGCTTTAGTTCAACTTAGGAGTAGTTAGTCAACACAAAAAGCAATTGTTTCAGTTAGTATGAATCAATCGTGGGTGGCTCAATTGTAAAAGGAGATTGTTGAGGAGGCAGAAAAACAGAAAAGAAGGTGTTCAAAGCATCTTAATGCAAAAGAAAGGCAAAATTGTGTGAGCATACTCACAAAATGTTGTATAGGAATTGCATCAAAGACTGAAAAACAATTTCAAAATGAGACATACAAAATTGTGTTTAACATTATCTTGAAGGGTAGTTGCAAGAAACACTTCACGATTTTGTCTCAAACACCCTTAAAATTGGTAGTACTAGGTAGTACTATGAGCTTTTGAAATAATTTTTTTTCAACAAATTAAAATATGGACAATTTGTAAAGCACTTGAAATAGCATAATTGTGAAAATTCAAACTTAGAAAAAAATTATTCTAACAATTATGCACAAAAATAGAGGGACAAGAATTACCAACAATAAGACAATTTTTATTTTGCTTTTTAGAAAATAGTGAAAAAATTCAAACAAAAAGGCCATTTTTAATCTCTTTAAGTAGCTTCATGTGATGCAAGTGGTTTTTGGAGGAATTTTTTTTAAATTTTACCAATGCAGGGAGAATGGATGCCCACTTTGAGATAATATGCATATCATGGAATTTAGAATTTTGTGAAACCTTTCTACACATCCATGTTATGCTTTACAATAAACAACTTCTTGATTTGTGGCACAAGATTCACTTTTTTGGACCCAAAATAGTACTAAAAAGGGGAAATTACAAATAGGGGCACAAAAATGAAAAATATTACAAATAGGGGCACAGTTTCAAAATAATTACAAAAAAGGGCGCAATTTGAAAATGATTTGTAAGTTTTTGTAATTTTTTTTTGTTTGGGCATTGTTTGATTTATATATATCACATTAAATGTTAGCTAACTTTCAAAAAACTTAGAGGCCTCTCCAAATCAAGCCTAAATAAAGAAATTTAGCAAAGAGAATGGCAACTATTAGAAAGACCTCTAAGTTTTTTGGAAGTTAGCTAACTCTTGATGTGATATATCTAAATCAACCAATGTTCAAACCAAAAAAAATTACAAAAACTTACAAATTATTTTGAAATTGCGCCCCTATTTGTAATTATTTTGAAATTGTGCCCCTATTTGTAATATTTTTCATTTTCATCCCCTTGTTTGTAATTTCCCCTACTAAAAACCCTCAAAATGGCCAAGGTAGACACCTATTTGGGGGTTGTTTAAAAATAGTAAAATAATTTTAAAAACACAAAAGAATTACAAAACATCTATAACTTTGAAGTGAACATTACTTTGAAATTCCAAGTCAAAATGACTTGGTATGCAAAAGATAGGAGCCAAAAACCACTTGCAGGAGGTGAAGGGTACAAAAAACACTACAAGTGTTTCTTGCAATCACCCTGAAGCGTGCTTTGAAAAGAGAAGGTTTGGCTGCATTTGTGCAATAGAAGAAACCCTTCTTAGCACAAAATACATTTGGCACAATTAAGGTTTGCTTGAAGATATGCAAACCGGATAATTCATGATTGGAAATGTGTTTTTTTTAGTAATTGAAACAAAGATAAATGGATTAAATTTCAATGGTAGGTCATGGTGTTGGATTAGAGATGGAGAACATGTTTATTAAACAGTCAAACATGGTGGTGGACATGTTATAATTTGGAGTTGTATGACAGCATTTGGACATTGAGTTTGGTATAGAATTGAAGACATTGTGGATCAACGTAATTATAAATTTATTTTAGAATTTTTTTGCAGTCTACAATTTGGTATTATAATATGGATCCAAATAATTTAGTGAATTAACAATATAATAATCCAAGATATACAAGCAAGTTGGTGTAAGGATGGCCTTCAATTACAACCATTTGAACTTCTTTAAAGGTAAGCTCAATCACCAGACTTGGAACCCATAGAGGTTTTTTGGGCCCTCCCAAAACGGCGTTTAAATGAGTTTTTCCATCTCCATGAGGAATCAAAAAATTGTAGGAACGTATGTGTATAGTTTTTTTTTATTTTGTCAAGATAATTGCTTGGCATTGTATAAAATCAGACCACAAAGAGTTATTGTTATATTGAATGCTAGAAGTTATTGGATTGATTATTGAAGTTCAAAGAAGTAGACTAAACAATACTAAGTATTGACATATTGTTGTTGATTGTAGACTGTATGAAATTATGTGATTTTGATTTTATATGCAATTCCACACATATAAACACAACTCTATTTGCCTTTAAATGTAATCTTAAACTATGAAAAATGTTATATTTATTGTTTGCAATTATTTACAATTGTTTATTGTGATTTTTTTTTAATGCTTAAATTTGTTTGTTACCGTATCTACTCTGAACATGACATTTTGGTTGCCTTAACTATTAAATTGCCTTACAATGGTAAATTATCTCAAATTACTTCATAACTCATCCACTTGTCACATAGAGGCATATGCAACTTTCTAGGAATTGTTGGCATAAAGTGTGTAGCATTTGCTTCCGTCAAAAATTTCAAACTTGGGAAGATCACTAGCCCATGTTTTAGAAACTACATGAGTTAATTCACAACAAGGAAAACTGTCTAAAATGACAAAAATATGTCCAAATCAACATGGCCAAATCTATAGAAATTGTCCAATTATTTGACAATTTTTTTGTCATTTTGGACAAGTTAGTCAATTTGGACATGTCAATTAGGACACACTTTCTTGTAGTGATAAAAGATATGGTCCACTTAATTCTAAGAACAAAGTAGTTACATAAATTGGAGAGCTACCACAAGGTTCATGAAATACTATACATATCAGTATATATAAATTAGAGTGTGTAAAAACATTAGGTAATAGAAGTTTTATTAACAAATTAGCCTTGACAAATACAAATTGTAGAAACTTATAATGTTGTTTGTTGCTCTCCATGTCAAATTGTTTAAAATATATGACATTGAATTAAGAAGTATTTAAAACTTGATAATACAAATTACTACATGGACAATGACCATTTAATTCATGCCTGTTATTGATTTCATAGCGTCTATCTTATGCATGTACATAAGAAAAAAAAATCTTTTGAAAAATAGCAAGGATAGGATAAAATTGGACAAATAAATCTTATTATACAAAAAAATTGGATGCGTGTGTGTGCGTGTGTGCACATGTGTGTGTCGGTTTGATGAATTCATTTTTAGTTTGCTTTCCACCTAAAAGTAGAGTAGAGAAAGAGTTCTACCAAAGTAGACAAAATTAAATGTAGAGTGATGAATCCATTTTTAGCTCATTTTCCACCAAAAAATAGAGTAGAGCACAAGTTTAACCGAAGTAGATAAATTTAAAAATTGAGTGGAGCACAAGTTTGGACAAACTAAAGGTGCTAAATGGATGCTAAGTGGATGCTAAATGGAGTTTGTTTTTGCACAGGTTTGTAAACTCATTTAGTTTTGCTAAATGGGTTTACAAACTTGTCTTATTATATAAAACAAAATGGCATGTGTGTGTCGGTTTGATCAATTTTTGTTTAGCTTGCTTTCCACCTAAAAATAGAGTAGAGAGCAAGTTTTACCTAAGTGAAATTTGGACAAAAGTAAATTAAATGGATGCTAATAGATGTGCTAAATGAATGCTAAATGGATGCTAAATGGATTTACCTATACTAAATGGATGCTAAATGGATTTACTTACGTTAAATGGATGTTGTATGGATGTTAAATGGGTGTTAAATAGATTAACTTATGCTAAATGGATGCTAAATGGATTTTTTAAATTCAAATCTTAATTTATGCTAAATGGGGTCATCAGTACATATTTTGCTTTGCTAAATAGGTTTACCAACTAGTTTTATACAAAAAATAACTTATTTTAAGAATCCAATGTATGAAGTTATTAAAAAATATAGGGTCTCAAAAAATTGACCTACGTAGTCTTTTTATAAAAATATGGTCATTCTAAATATCATATTTTAGATAAATAAAACTACAAATAAATATTGTCAATTTTAATTATTTTTGACAATTAAGGCACTTTGATTCAAACATTCTTTTATCAATTTGAACATGTTTTTGACAAAATTTTGTCAATTTGGACGTTTTTATCAATTTGGTTGTGTTATTGCAGATAATTTTTTCTAATAGTAAGTACATACATTAAATACACTTTTAATTCAGGTGTTTATCATAAATTACATATAATGATTTTTCCAAGATTCCGAGTCTTCTTGTCATATCCTTGTTCTTGGCTTTTGTGTATGCTATTGCTATCAACGTTGACATTATTTTTTCTAGTTTTTCTTCTATTTAGCTTTTACATTTATTACTGCCAAATGAACATGAAAAAAATGCGACATACGCCATCAAAATGCGCTAATAGAATGGCAGTTTTAGTTTTGGCAAACTTGACCCTGTCAAATATGAACAAAGGTAAAATTTCAATTTCTTTTTGTGCTATAAATTATATCTTTATGTTTCTATAAATAGATATTACAAAGATTTTGTTTTGTTCTAGGTACTTTCCATCGCCTCTTCTCATATAAGGTTCTAATTAATGTCTTTTCAAGTTCAATTTTTTAAAATTAAAATTTATAGTTTTTTTTAGGATTTAAGTTCTCTATTCTTATTTGTTATTGATTTTGAGCAATTTTAATATAGAGAAAGACAGTTACTTGAAAATACTTCTTGCAAATAGTCATTTACTTTTAGACTTGCAGAATTTTTGTGCTTCCATCTTACTCTCTTTTATCTCTTCTTGTCTACTTGCGGTTGTTTTTTTCACATGCATGAATTTCATTGCAAAATTGTCAATAGATTAATGCTCTTGTCTATCTTTTGTTATTTCAATGTAAGATGTACATGAAAACTCATTATACAATTACGATGTGCCAATAGCAGTACAAGTGAATTTATGAAATTTTAATTGCATGATTTTTTTTGAAATCGGGAAGAAAATTGAAGTCATTGTCAGATAAATGGGAGAAGTTGTGTAGCTCTTACTCTAGAATTAAAAAAACACAAAATCATATGGATATTGGCGTTTGAGATCATGACACTAAAAATCTGATACAATGATATTGACAACATCATCATTTTTACAACAAAAACAAATGGTGTGTTTGGAGGTATGTATTTTTATTTTTAATATAGTTTGAATTACAAATTAAATTTTGGCAATGTTTAGTATAAATTTTGATGTTAAATCTACATTTAATCAAAATTTCTTGTTTTTTACAAAACTATAAATGGCTTTAAGTTTTTATTTCTTTTCAATCCATAATTCAGATTTTTCATTAATTTTTTATTTGATTCTTTTTATTTAATCTTTAATCATTTTTATTATTTCATAGATCTAGGTATGAAGTAAAAAGTCTCAATATTTGTAATAGAGAATTTCAATGCACCAGTATATGTTAAAAACAGTTACGAATATGAAGAGCCTTTATGGATGCAATCATATGAGCTAAATAATCCAACAACTTTTACGAATGTTGATCATAAAATCAGTGACAACAAACCGCAAATATGTACAGCACAATTATCTACTTGTTGAGGCAAATGTACTTTTAGACCAACTACAAAAATTTAATGGATGTATTAAATAGACTTGTCAGTTTTATAATCAAGATTGGGAGAATGAATATTGAGGCAATTTTGACAATATACAAAAACAATATGTTCAAATAACAAGGCAATAGAAGAGAGAATTAGAATTATACCGTATGTAGCAAAATTGCATTGTACCCATAACCCTTATATTTGCTGAAAACATTTAAAAATATATATAATAGATTTGTTTTAATATTATTATTTACATTATATTATTGTTTAATTATGAACTACATATCTTATTTTAGTTTAACTATACAAATCATGATTTTTGAAAAAAATAATCAGATAATTCTAAAGATTATAAAAATTTAGGAAAAACAATTTTTTTCATATAAAACCACCTAAATATATTTGAAAACTACGTGAACAGCTCAAATAACATGCAATAGCATATGTCGTTAAAATATAGTTAACAAATGTTTAAAAAAAAGAAAAATAAAAATAATTGTAGTAATAAATTTAAAATAATTAATATAAATTTAGTAACAAATACAACAATTTCATTGCAACTAATAAAAAGAATGAGCTTATATACGTGTTATATTAAATATATAAATTACATTATTCATTAATAATTTATCGACGTTTGATGCTGCTATCATAATGTTGTTTTATTTTTAGTGGCCAATCTTTAAAATTTATGTATATAGCGTGCAATTTTAATATTATTTATGGAATTTATAAAAATGACAACAATTATATATATATCATGAAATTTTCAAAATGTATAATAAAATTCAAATTTTGTGAGCGCTTTTTCCTCCACCATTGAGAAAAAGTAAATACAATAAGGTTTCAAAAGATGGAGGATCATACATTCATTTCTACTACCTCCGTACACCAGTTTTTATTGTTGTGCTCTTTTGTAAAGTAACTAAAATCAAATCATTTTCTTCTTTTTCTTTTTTTGAAGATTTCCTATAAATATCGGCCATAAGATACTTGTAACTACTTGCATTAGTTGCATACAAAAAACATTGTATAGCTTGACATTAGACTTTCTTTGACTTTTGTTAGGAAGCTAGATGCTAGATTTAATTAGACATGTCATTACTCTTGAAAGACGTTTTGATCTAGTACCCATTTTTTTGTTATAAAAAGAGAAAAAACTACTTCTACTTGATGACTCTGCTCATTATAGATAACACTATAAATAGTTCTTGCTAGAACAATACTCTTGGCTTAGATGCCAAAATAGCTAACATGCATAGGTATAAATACCTTATATGATAAAGTCTATTCTTAAATTACTAGGACGGTTTTAGGATAATAGGCTTATAGTAAAATAGACAAAGCAATATACTTGAGTCTCTTTTAGCTCACAATTGAAATATTTTATTTTATTTTAAAACTCTAGCTTTAACACTACAGTCACAACAAAACTTTGAAACTAATTTGACAAAGCATGTTGCAAACAATTAGACTTAGATCTGATTAACCTTGCAAATTTTAAACCTACATAACATAAATTGTTGGATCTACGCATTATTTAGCCGGCATTGCACTTTGCACTTCTGTTGCTATAAGTCAACTATATACTAAACAAACTAGCATTGAGAGAACTTTTTTGAAAATTTTTGAATCAAGTTTTTTTTGTTAGTCTTCCAACTCTACGTGCGCATGCTACTTTTCTAAGCGGGTACTCTTATAAGACTGCATAATTCTTGCAAGTGATCAACTCAGACTAGCGTATTACAATCATATGTTTTTTGAGCATTCACTTTCATGAACAAATGCTATTTTTGCATTTTCATTCGTCATGATTCTCCCTACACACTATCTTGTTTTGTAAGAATGTACTAGTTGTCTTTTAGCAAGTATACAGCCTTAACACTCTTAAGCTTCAAAAATGATAGACAGAGCGCTAAGCATCATGGAATTGTGACAACTTAATGCTACACAAGTTTTATATTATTATTTGAAATGTTTTACTTGTAGTATTGTTGCTATGTTCTCTATCTTCTGCTTGTGAAAGCTGTAATACATGTTCCTAGGCTGCTAGTATATGTTGCATTCCCTCTCATTCAAGATTGATTTGTTTGGATGTTTGGGATGTGCATATGTGGAGCCCAGAACCTCTTGAAGAATTAGTGGACTTAAGTTTCATAATACACATCTTTTACCTCTCTTTGATTTAAAAAAAAAATTGTACCATACGCATTAAAATAACAAATTGCTAACATCTTAAAATAATATCATGTACTTTTATACTTTTAAAACTAAAAACTGACTCTGAAATTTACAAGCTTATGTTTTTATTTTTCATTAATCACTTTTTGTAATTTTCATTAAAATGAGAGTTTTGTAAAATTTGAGCATTTGTACAAACAATTGACAAATGCAATGATATTAAATTTTAATAAAAAAAATATTGCACCTTAAGTTGGTCCTCAAGTTATAAGCTAAGCGGTGTTGAGTAGAAATAAGTGCGTCTTGGAAACACACTCAATATCTAGTTGCGATTGTGTCTTGCTAACTTGGAATTGTCGTCCATCTTCTATCTTTGATCTTCAATATTTGATCTTCTGTCTTTGCTCTTTGATCTTCTGTCTTTGATCTTTTGTCTTTGATTTTCAATCTTTGATCTTCTGTCTTCAAGCTTTGATCTTCGATCTTTAGTCTTCAATCTTCAATATTTGATCTTCTATCTTTGCTTTTTGATTTTTGATCTTCAATCTTTGATCTTTTATCTTCACTCTTTGGTCTTTGATCTTCTGTCTTTTATCATTGATCTTTGATATTCTATTTTTGATCTTGGATCTTCTGTCTTTGATCTTTGATCAATCTTCCGTTTCCCTATCTTGTAGCTAACTCTAGAGGTATAGGAACCAAAGTAAGGGTAAGAATCCACAAGATACAAAATGCGTAGAACGGCACAATAGACACAACACTAGTAGAAAATTCAGCACAAAATCAACAAAATTTCAACCAAAAACTGTTGATTTTTTCTGTGAATTTGGTCAAGTTGATTTGGGTACTTTTCTGTTGATTTTCTGTTGATTATTTACAGTTTTCTGTTCATTTGTTGTTGATTTCTATTACATATTTTATATTGTTCAATTCTATTTCTTTTCATTTTTAAATTATTATTTTCATAGAATTTGTTTTTATTTTACAAAAATGTGAAATTTTTAGGGAACAAGCAGCTGGCCAAACTTCCAAGCAGCTGCCCAAACTTTTGGGCAGTTGCCCGAACTTCCGGGCAGCTGCCCGAGCCCCCAAGCAACTGCCGATAGCAGGGTTCAAACCCTCCACCTCTCCTCTCACACTCCACAACCTTAGCACATTCTCAAATCCACTAGAAAATGTGTAAATGCACATGCACGTAATAGAATCATGATTCTATTTGTACATTAAATGTTCATGTCTTTAGTAATCTAGTAGACTTTGGAGGCTATTTCTGCCCATTAAAGGACTTTTTTTCAAAAAACTTAGAACTAAGAATAGTTGGTAAATGTATTTTACTTTCACCTTCAAATTTTTTTTTTGGATTTCAATCTTTTTATCAAAAGTTATGAGCTAAAATCAAAGAAGGTGTTTAGAAGTTTTAAATAAATTGTTTATTTCCATCCTTTTGATTTTGTTTATAAATTTTTTTTGGAATTCACAAATCTCATAAGGATTGTTGCAGGCAAAGGTTGGATTCATTAATAATTATTATTTAGTGCTAATTTTTTTGTAAAATAACCTTATTTTGTTAAAATAGCCTCTATGGTTTGATAGCTTCAAATAACATGAAGTTGTGAAAAGTTACGGAATTAAAACCTTGCAATTATAAAATCAAAATTCTATTGACTTTTGAATAGTTTTGGATATTTTTTAAGGGCATTAATATGTGAACCACACCCTTTGAACTATTGTACCACACCCTTGGGGTAAATTTTAGATTTCTACTATCAAAAATTTGAGTTTGAGAATTTTGAATTCAAATTTGGACTTGGAGACCATGATATTGTCTAAGACCATAAAAAAGGTTGCAATTCAACAACACCCAATGAAAAAGCTTATATTTTTTTACAAACAAAAGTAAAATTAACAATTTTCTCCTTGACTAAACTTTTTCATTGGGTGTTATTGAATTGCAACTTTTTTTATGGTTCTAGACAATACCATGGTCTCTAAGCCCAAATTTGAATTCAAAATTTTCAAATTTAGCTTTTTGATGGTAGAAATCTAAAATTTATCCCGTGGTGTGGTATAGTAATTGGAAGGGTGTGATACACATATCAATTCCCATCTTTTAAAGCTTATAAAAATATTTTATAAGATTTTCTTTTTTTAATTCATTTGGTTAGTAATAGAAGGAAAAATACTAAAAATACCCTTTAAGTCTTTTAAAATATCAAGTTTACGCCAAAAATATGTTAAACATAAAAAATTGTCCTTATTTTTTGTAGGAATATCATTTGTACTCCTATTATTCTAGAAAATTAATAAAATAACTCTTCTATTTTGAAATGTTAAATATATCCTTATGTTATTTGAAATGTAAAAAACCCCTTTGGTTTCTTGTAAGAATTTGCATTAAACTATACACTTGGTTATCATGTAACACAAAGATATTTTTGGTACTTTTAATCTTTAAGGGACATATATGATTTCTTCAAAGAATTGAAGAGCATCATTTACATTTGTTTGTAAAGAAATTTTGGTATTTAAAACAACAAAATGTTGTATTTTTTATATAAAATTTTGTTGAATTAGTGAAGTTGTGTCCAAAAGTATCTAAATCAACAAAAAATTGTTGAGTTTTTTGTTATTATGGTCATGTTTTTACTTGACTTTAAAGGCTGCTAAGTTTAAATCTTACCAAATTGTGAAAAGTAAAGAAAATAAAACCAGTCAATGTACACTCAAACTTCTAAAAGATTCTATTTTATTGAAAACTTCCTTTATTTTTTAAAACTTCAAAAAAATTTAATGAGGTCCAAAAAGATTTTAGAAAGATTTCAAAAACAAACCTAAACTATTGTGATAGTTTTTTTGAAAGTATTTTGATGATTTACAAAAAGATCCCTAAAGGACTCTAATACAGTCTAAGAGATTCTATTTCTATAAGTATTTTGAAGTACTTTAACAAATTTCATAAAGATTTTAAAAAGATTCTCAAAGATTCCAAAAAGGTTCTTGAAAATTCTTAGAGATTTTCAAAGATTTTTTGAATTTCAAAAAGAATTCCCAAAAGATTTCCAAAGATTCTCAAAGATTCTCAATTGTTCTCAAACATTCTCAAAGATTCCAAAATACTTGAAAAGATTCCCAAAGATTCCAAATGATTCTCAAAGATTCCTAAAAGATTCTTAAAGATTCTCAAAGATTTCCAAAGATTCTTGAAGATTCTCACAGATTCTCAAAGATTCTCAAAGATTCTCAATTGTTCTCAAACATTCTTGAAGATTCCAAAAAAACTTGAAAAGATTTCCAAAGATTCCAAAAGATTCTCAAACATTCTCAAACATTCTCAAACATTCTCAATTGTTTCTCAAACATTCTCAAAGATTCCAAACAAGCTTGAAAAGATTTCCAAAGATTTCCAAAGATTCTTGAAGATTCCAAAAAGATTCTCAAAGATTCTTATTTTTTCTCAAACATTTTCAAAGATTCCAAAAAAACTTGAAAAGATTCTCAAAGATTCCTAAAAGATTCTCAAAGATTCTCAATTGTTCTCAAACATTCTCAAAGATTCCAAAAAAACTTGAAAGATTCCGAAAGATTTCCAAAGATTCATGAAGATTCCTAAAAGATTCTCAAAGATTCTAAAATCTCAAAAAGATTCTTAAATATTCTTAAAAATCCTGAAAAGATTCTCAATGATTCCCAAAAGATTCTTGAAGATTCTTAAAGATTCACAAAAAATTCCCAAAAGATCTTCAAAAGATTCCAAAATTTCTGTTGATTTTAGATAATGGTGTCCAAATCAACAGAACGTATTTAGTTTTTTACAAAATTCTGTTAAATTAGTCAATTAGCGTGGACAAGTGCCCAAATCAACAAGAAACTGTTGGTTTTCTGTTGTTTTGGAAGGAGTTTTCTACTAGTGCAAGCTATCGTCCAAATGATAGAACCCTAAAATTAAATCTATGGTCTACTGGCCAGAACGCCGAACTGTAAGAACGGAGCAAGTCTTGACTATGTGGGTGATCAATCTTACTTTGTCATTACGAAAATCAATGAAGTTAAATTTGGTATAATCCAAACTGCTTGCCATGATGTTTACAAAACAGAAAAAAAATTAAAAGACAACAAGCCTCTAAATCTAGCGAAGAATAACAAAGTCACATCCCATTCATTAATAAACAATAAATCTAAGGGGATTGATATGTATACCACACCCTTTCAAGTATTGTACCACACCCTCTATATTTGACCAATGTTTATAGTAAGTGTGGACCACATCCGGGACAGCACTACTAATTCTAAAAGACATCTCTACCACACCATTAAACCTTTTAAACCAGACATTTCCTTTAATCTAAAGATAACGCGACTGTTGAGGCGTGGGATCAGTCATTGTATGCTCTCGGATGAGAGTAATCACATTCACTCTCCCCCTAAAAATAACTCTCATTTTTCCGAATGACACTTTGATGCAAAAAAATTTGCTGCTTGTTAGAACAATAGCCATTGCTAAGAGCTGAAAAGTTGCGAAACAGAAAAACACGTCCTTGCATTGTAGCCAACAGCATGACATATACTACAATGTTGTTGACTTTGCTGAGATGGTTGTGAAAATTTATGCTACACATATTCAAATGCCAAAGGATCTTGTTGTGTTGTTGTAGATGTTGATACATCTGTTGGTCGTCCTCTAGATTTGATTTGTTCAGGATTTTTCACCTCAATGTTGAATAATTCCTCTTCAAAGCGCTCAAGGGCAGTGTTTGCAAATTGTTATCAATGTACGGGCATTGAATTATACAGTTCTTGAACTTTATCACTTTGTTTGCTAAACGTCAAGTTAAAATTAATCATATCAAGTCTCCTAGGCTAGTTTAACCACCACTGCTGGTGGAAATCCGTAACACTAAAAGACATCCCTTGAGCACTTTGCATTGCAATTAAATGGGCACAAGGAATTCTTATTATTACTTCCAATACTTTTGTACAAACATCATCTGCAATGTTGATTAATAAAGACTTGAGATATTAATCCATTGCTTTATTTAAAACATAGATAGAGATTTTTCAATAGACATCAATCCATAATGTATTTTGGCAGTTGACAGGGATCATGTTGCGCTGAATTGCATGTTCATGGCTGATTTTTGCATGCTGTTGATTACAAGAAAGTTGGATGGCGCCACAGACATGATGCAAATCATTTGTTGATGTACAAATCCATTTTTTGAGGTCTGCATGCGCACCTGAAAATATAAAAAACAAACATTAGCTCAATTTTTTTCCATGTATAACAGTGTTGTTGCAATCTATCAAATAAGTTGTGTTTCTAGAATGGGCTTCAAATAATAAATTTCAACTAATGTCTCTCATGACCATCTGAAATATGAGGACTTTTAATACCATAATATCAGTAAATTATATTTTGAAATTCTTGAATTTACATGTTACATACCATCTAAGTATTAAACAGTTTTCTTTACTTGTTATAAATTATTTCAACTCAAAAAAAATGTCTAAAATATCATAGTAATTGAATATGTGAAGCTTTTGTCCCAAGGAGCCTACTATGTACTAAAGAGACTTATTTTGGCTTTAAGAAACTTTTCAAGTACCCTTAAACTTTGTAGGTTACAAATTAATAAGCATAGCCAGTTGGGTTTGTAGTAAAGCAAATACATATGCTAGATTGATATTGCTTGTACCCATTTTTCCGCTCAAGGTTTAATTAAAAAATCCTGAGAACGAGAGATCATTTAGGGTTTAATATAAAAAACCTTTGATTTTTACAACTATACTATTGTTTTCTTACTTTGAATACAGTTATATGGCCTTGATGGTGATAATTGTACTAATGCTGATGGACATTCAATTCAGCAAGTAAATTCATGTGTTTTTAAGCAAAGTACATTTCTCTTGTGTAGCTACATTTGCAAGCTCAATTGTAAGTCTACGACATAAGGCAAAATTGCAATTTCAATCCTCACTACTAGAAGTCAATTTTCGTCAAAAACAACGCTAGTAGCATGAAAACAAAAGAAATAAACATGTTTCACATAAAATCGTTGATAGTGCTTTATTGCACTTCAATAACAAAACAAGAAAATCAAAAGACCTTTTGCACTTTTTTTGTCTTAATATAGCCAGTAAAGTAACCAAAAGTTGAGTGGAAAATCATCTACCTACTTGACATTGGTAGGTTGCAAGGGCCAAACAAAAAATCATTTGATATTCTATTGTATAGTAAAGATGTGTTCGTACTAGTAGCCATGCAGTCAATAAATACAAAAAAGTTGGCTGTGACACCAATAATTGCATTTTCTCAAATATTGCTTCATACTCCATTTTTGTTGATGAGTTGATCAACTCATGCCATAGTGCCATAAATACGTTGAATTCGTTTGATAAAAACAATCAACGAGTCTTGGCCAATATATTCTTGCTAACATGCTACTAACAAAAATCAATTTCTGATGCTGGAAATACAACTGCAATTTTATTCCTGAATGCAAGCTCTTAATCTGTCACAAAGATTAAAGTGTTTGCAAGACCTATCATGTTTAACAAAACTTGAAGTTGATCTAGCATCCAACTGTAATCATTTGATATCTCATTTTTCATGAAACAAAAAAATAATGTACAAATTGTGTTGGTGGCTGTCACATCTACACAATGCAATAATGGTATGTTGTATTGATTGGTCTTGTATGTGCTATCTGAAAATCATAAGAAATTGCCACAGTACTTGCAAGATATATCCTCTGCAGCTTTTTGCATAATAAAGAGATGCGTCAAGGTTTGCACATTGCGTTTAACCTGGTGGTAGAGTCCTGCTTCAGCCAAGCTGTTTAGAAACGCTTCAATTAGAAGTCGACCACTTAATGCTCTCCTTTTCAGTTCCTGCTTCACATTGTACAAGTCACGGTTGGTTGCTTTGCAATCAATATTTGCCTCACGCAATGATGCAAGTATGGCCTTGGGAGAGACACTAACGCGTGATAGTTGTTTAACAAGGTCAACTTAGTGGTCCAACAATTGCATCATACTAAGATAAACATCAGTGTTAGCAGGCTCATGGTTATGGTATAAGTCGGTGATTTTAGTACGTCAGCCTTCAAGGTCCTTCCAAAGTATAATACAAAATGAGCAATTTGTTTTTGTTGTGGTGATTTAGTATATATAAGCTTGCTTCAAAACGTGTTTTCCAGAGTGCACGCACGTCAAGATTTTGTGTTTAATTTCACCATCTTTCTTGTTTTTTACAGTACGCGATCGCTTTGTGCAAATCACATATTCCTCAAAATTGGCAAAGCTCTGAACAGCTTCTATAGCTTCTTCACAAAAAACAAATACTACAGCGATGGAAATATTAAGAGGCATTTTGACAAAAATAACAAAGCATATTGATTTCTAAGAGTAAAAAGCGAGCAAATAAAATTGAGAGATCTAGAGAAATGAGAGAGAACAAAAAAAAAAAAGTAGATAAAGTAATTGTGAGAAGCAAGAGAGATTGAAATAAGCGACAAAGATCAAGAGAATAGATGCAATGCATTGACAAAGAGCGGAGATAGTATTTTCACTCAGTAAATATGCAGCTACTAAGTTGGGTGCGAAACATTGATAAAGGTTGAGGAATATGAGTGAGAGTCTGGGAGCATGCAACGACTGATCCCACATCTCAATAACTGTATTATCTTTAGATTAACGGAAAGGTCTGGTTTAGAAGGTTCAACGGTGCGGTAGAGGTGTCTTTATTAAATTAGTGATGTGGTCTTAGATGTGGTCCACACTTGTTATAAACATTGGTCATATATAAAGGATAGAGTACAATACTTAAAAAGGTGTGGTATACATGTCAATCTCCTAAACCTAAAACATTCTTCAAGAAATCTTCACGTTTAAAAAAAATGAGGAAAATCTCAAATAAAAAATTAAAAAAAAATTGTGACCTTCTATCTAGTTTCACAATATAATTCAAAAATCCAAATGCTAAGTATATTAGCATTTTAGAAAGTCTTTCAAACCACCTAACATCTCGCTAAATTTCAACTCATTTTAAACTATTATTGAAAAGTAATACATGTTCAAAGTAGAGAGTTTTCTCCCTTAATAAATTAATCATTGCCTTTTCAAATCTTTATAACTTTTGTTCTATAACTTTTACATATAAGTATGACATTAATTTTAAAAAATGAATAAAACTGATTGTAGTTTTTAAAAAAATCACTACAAATTAAAATTATATCTGTCAATATTAATGAATCAAAGTTTGGATCTCAAATATGTAGTGAGCATCCAACTTCCCAACTTACACATTATAACTTTTCCAATAAAATTCTAAATAAAATAAGTACTAACAAGCTAGAAAGCTATTACAACAATCTATCATTTCTAAAATTTTGAAAAAAAATTTTTAAACCGTTTAAAAGTTATGGTTCTTCAAAATTTTGACATTTACTTAACAAAAGGACAACTAACTCTTATCTTATACACCTCCATAACTTCCTTCTCAAAGTTTTAAATAAAAAGTTTGGTGATTTTTTAGAAGATAAAATTATGATAAATACTCCTTTCAAATCTTGTCGCAAAATGATAGACAGATTGTAAGCTATGACTTGTCAAAATCTCAGTCTTTATTCATAGTTTGACTTTTGAACTCCAAAATTTAAACATTCATAACTTTTGCATCTCTACTCCAAATAAAATTTACAAATTCATTTTAGAAAGGTAGTTGTACAAGGAAAATCTCTTCCAAATTTTAATTAAAAAAATTCAGACTCAGAAAGTTGTGTCTCCAGCAAGTTGCGGATTTTTTTTTTCCTCCAAACTCCCACTAACACGCACACTCCAACATACCAAGGAATTTTTTCTTCTACTTTCATTTTTTTATTATAAAAGGATGAGCACATTAAAACATACTTCTAGACTTTTTATCCTATGAAAAATACGTTTTTTTTTTTTTTAATAATTTCAAGTCTATTTTAATTCCTTGGTAATTTTATTTAAAAAAAAACAAAGCACATGAGCCTTTTAAACATTTAAATAAATACATAGAAAAAATAAATAAAAAAATATCTTTCTAGGGTGATTACATACCCTTATAAGAATACAAAAGCGTGGAACACTTCTTCAATCGTCAAGTTGTATATTTAATTGGCTAGAAAAGTGATTGTCTTTGATTGTTTGCCGGTCTTGATTTGAATTCCATCAGATTCATCAAGCAGTGATGGTGGCCCATCACTTGACACGTTAGTAAGACAGTAAATTGGTTCAGGCAATTTGTTATTTGCTCCCATGAGCTGTGCATGTGACACAACGGTGTAGCGCTTTGGTATCAATGGCTGCTGTGTTGTCATCAAACCGTGGTTTTCACCAGATCATCTTTTTTTCCTTGACTTCTTGTTTATTAAAATCAAAACAAATATAGAAAATAAGCATATATATCTATGCGATAGAGGGATTTTCATCAGAATAGCGATTAATTAAAATAAATTTTTTTATCCGTTAAATGATCCGGATTTGATTTTTATTAAACTTATACAAGCGTTTACAAAATATACATAAGTTAATACTACTTAGTGAGCTATGTAGGCAGGAAAGTTGTAACAACCAACTAGCCCTATATCCAAAATTGTAACAAATGTTTTTTGCGCCAACATAAAGAAAATAGTGTTAACCGCTACAATTTTGTTTTCTAGCAATTAATTTTGAAATCATATTTTTAAGACTAATTAACTTTAAAAAAATAGAAATATTTGTCATAATTAAAAATTTGATTTCAAAAATATGTATAGTAATAACATACGTCATATCATTTACTTTCCAAATTAAATATATATTGAATTAAAAATTTTCATGATGTAACTACAAAATCAATTCATGACAAACTAGTTTGTATCATTTATATCATGACGCATTATATAAAATTTCTTCAACTTTTGCTAAAACATTGCTATAGAATACAAGTAGAACAAAAACAACTTAAATTTTTTTTTAATATACAATAATTTTTTTTGCATTGTAGGTAGAATTATACAAAGCCAAGTGTTATTTATAATATCTATTTGTGTAAATGAAATGTTGAGGGCACATTAAATAATGCCATTTTTAACTTTAGATTTCCACGCAATCATAAAAATGTTTATTTTTTCTCAAATCAGATTTTGAGTCTTATTAATTTTCTAACACAATCCATTTACAAAATTCCATTTAATATAGCATTCTTAAATGTTGTCATTTTGCATAGTTGAACAAAAGTATTCAATAAATACATAATTATGGTGCTTTAATTAATGTAAGGATTTAATAGAGCTCAAAATATCCAAACAAGTTTTTTTATCAGCTTTAGTTGGTCAAATTGCAAGGAAATAATTCTTATAAATATCACGTATTACTCAGAATGATTGCTGTAAGTAATTACGCAGTGTATTCATGAAGTTTTCATCTGCAACAACATTTTTAAAATCTCATCAACTTCAACATTTTAGTCTTCAATTAATACTTTTAGTTGAATAGAATGCCAGAAGCTATCACTTTATAAAATATACAACTTAGTTGAAATTACAAAGTAGCTTTTATTACAAGTTAATAAAACAACGGATGTTTGTGCCAACGTTGATATTTTCCAGTAATATTATCATTGCATACTATTTTTTACTAAATGATAAATTCCGACAACTCTTTTGAAATGTTTTCCACATTACGCATTTAAAGGTGAAAAACGTGTTGAGGCTCTCTCCGTGGCCAATCGAACCAGCATTATTTGAAGCTACCATACTCTAAAGTCAAATTAGCTTGTATTGCATATTCAAAATATAACACGCCTAGTCAACAGACTTTGTGAAATTTTTTAGAAGACTAAAAAGAAGTAATACTAGTCAGAAACTGTTCTGTCCACATAGGGACGTTGCAAGTGCTAAGTGATATTGTGAAGAACTATCAATGTGCTTTTAAGGAGGTACATGCTTTGAAGTAAATGTTCACTAAGTAGTTCAAAGTAATAAATTACTTTGAAGATTCTAAAACACTATTGCTTACTGAATTTAAGGAGAGGATCTCAGAAGAGTGACTAACAACGTAATTCTGTGGTTCAAAATTGGTCACAAAGTTGATGTCCAAAGAGCTTGCAAAATAACCAATTATTGTTAATATAATATTTCATATATTCTATGAACAAATCTTTTAAGTCATCTAAACAAAGATTGACTCGTTGTGCTTTAATATGATCAACAAGTGCATCATTTGCTTCCAATAAATTATCATTAAAAATTATTTAAATTTTTTTCAATTCCTTAATGCAATGCGGAATTATTGGCGTAGAACTGATATCTAGGAACAATTTTATGAAACTATGGATAATTAAAAAATTATTTTACTTAATTGCATACTTTGTCTCTCAAGCAAAACATCAATATCGTCATGTATATAATCAACTAATATAAAACTAACATTTATTTTTTAAAAGATTTTCTTAGCAATAAAAGAGAACAAAAAACAAACATAAATGTATTTTTAGTGTTTCTAATAGCGTGCTCTAAACATTTAAAACCAAAAGTAAAAGTGTGGCAAAAATAAGAGTTGTAGCTAAGCAAAGTTAAGTTTTGCACGTACTTATATTTTCTAATGTAACTTATAATAGAGGTGCAAAGTCAAATCCAACAAACCACTGTATTAAAAAAATGCTTTGGGAGCATCACAAGAACTTGTAAAAGTTTTGTAAACTTCAAATATCTACATGATAGGATACATTCTATCAAGACAACGTAAAGAAAATTTATTTCATAAAGTAAAATAAATGTGATATTGAGGTAAATTTATACTTACAATCAAGTAACTTTTTTATCTAGATTAAAATGTTTTTAAACTAATTTTTTAATTTTGTTTATTTTTATAAAAGATAATAATAATAATTTTCTTTAAAAATCTAAATATTTTACTTTGCTCAAATGAATTACATCATATGCATTTAACTTGATTATACATGAAATCCTTACATATTAAAAATTTTGTTTATTTATTTTATTTTTGATGTGTTTAAAAAAATTCATAATCATTCTTTAAGAAGGTTTATAATAAAACTTTACAAATTTTTTGAAAATTCTAATGTAATTTAATAATTATTTTAGATTAAATGTTGGTTTTTGTTTTTTTATATTGAGATGGAATTATTTCAATTCTTCAAAATAAAAATCATAAATTTATTGATTTTTATAAAAAAATTAAACATGTGTATTTAAAAATGTTACCATGAATTTAACTATAATAATACAATAATTACAAGTATAATTATAACACAAGCTTAAGTCTTGTGTTACTAAAAGCTCAAATCTAGTGATATAGAAATTGAAAATATAGTGATATGTGAAGCACAAATTTAAATTTATGTTTAACCATAAATGATTATTTACATACAAAAGTAGAATGATGATACTTTATAAATAGAGTGTAAATAAGCACACATTCATCATTTAACTCTCTTATAAAAAGCAAAGTCTTTGAGATTATTGATAGGTGTTTTGAAAGTTTATAAGTTTTACGAACATGTCAAAAAAAAATGCTATTAATTTTATGAAAATGCAACTTAAATGAATATTTTGTTTGTCTATATTGCGCAATTGTAAAAAGAAAAATCTTCAACAATAGGTAAGCTAAATTGACTTCTAATCTAGGTGAAATTATTTACTATTTTATACACTTGATTCAATACATAATACACATGCTATGCAATGTTTAAAATGGATGGTTATTTTTAAAATTTTATTCTATTTCTGTGTTCTAAATATTTAGTAAATAACTATTGTGATTTTGATATTCAAATTCATTTTCAACTTTTTCAAATGCTAAATACTTCAATCTTTATGTTTTAATCATCAAGTGCAGGTGACACGTATGTTAAAATTTAATATTTCATTTCATAAAATTACAAATTGCTTTATATTCTAAATTTTTTATCATCAAGTGCATTTTGTATACAATGTTTGAGATTAATTACTAATTTAATGTGAACTTGTTTATTTGCAAATATCAAAGGCAAAAATAGTTTAAAATTTCCCTTTATTTAGCGTAAAGTGAAAATGTTTTATTGAATTTGCTTAAACATCATATAAAGCCTTACCTTCTATATATTTTTTTAAAAATCTACATTTTGTGGTTTCCGTTTCTGTTAATTTAATAGTTTGATAACGCTTCCTTTTAAACTAATTCTTTTCATTCTGCGGATTTTTTAATGAGTTAATTAAATTATTTAAAGAAATTTTGTTTTTTCAATTTTGATGGTATTTTAAAAATTATCCATAAGGTTCAGTTAGACTCATTATGTTTATTTATTTTAATTTTGAATGCTCGATTTTCAAGAATCATCTCCCAATTCATCCAAAAAAGATTCCAAGTGTTCTGAATTACACTTTTTTTACTAATAATTTGATGGCGTTATCTTTCACAAATCATTTTTTCCTTTGCAGAAAAGTTTAATTTTTTTAATTTAATGGAAGAATTTGAAATAATTCAAAATTTCCCATTTTTGTTTATTTTTAATAGTCTCTAAAGGATTAATTGTTCCCTTAAGGGACAAGTGATACTTTTGGCATATACCTTTGGATAAGTTATTTTTTGTAATTTTTTGAAATTTTTATTGAATGTGGAGAATTTAAAGTCCTATGTGGGCATCTTTTTTTTTTTTTTCATTTTGAAATTTGACAAAGAAGTTATGCATAAATTTATGAAAATTTGAGGAGGATTGCCTGTCCAAGCAACCTTTAAAATTCACATTTTTTTACAATAAAATTTTGAAATTAGTTCTTTAGATTTTTTGATACATGGGAAGTTTCGAATCATTCAGTTTCAGTCAATGAGATGAAAGTTATGAGGAGTTTTTGTTTGCGGGCAGTTATGGATTTTCTACTCTAAAATGAACTTTGAAGTCCTATATTTCACTCAATTTTCAATATTTTGAAAAAAATGTTAAACCAAAAGAAGTAGATTTCTTATAACAACGTTGCAACCATTGGGATTTGCAATTTTCACTTGAATGAATATATTTTTAACAATTTAGTGTT
Organism: Ulota crispa; assembly: GCA_963920765.1. NCBI lineage: Eukaryota > Viridiplantae > Streptophyta > Bryopsida > Orthotrichales > Orthotrichaceae > Ulota > Ulota crispa. The sequence goes on along the minus strand of OY987244.1, from coordinate 13,564,539 downwards.
TTGACTCATTCTCTACTTCTTTCTACTTACTATTTTTTCCCAATGTGCTACATATTTCCAATTGATTTGAAAATTCTCCCATGTATGCCTAACTTGATCTCCTACATAGAAAAATAAAGGCTCAACTTTGGGTAGAGCAATTTTTTTCATGTAAAGGTTGTTAAAGGCTTCTAATATTTATGAAAAGTAGGGCAGAAAACATTTTTTCCTCAGTTCAAAGGTAAATAATGAATCATATTCAATATAAATGCTTAATTCATTTTTTGTCAAAAAATATAAAATTTTCATGAAACTCTGTTTGATACTATTTTTCTTAACATATATGTGGTTTTAGTTTTTTTAGTATTGATTTGTGAGCAACTCAATTGTGTATTTTCATATATTTGTTATTTCAACATTATTATTATTTTAACTAACTTTGTGTAATTTGAAAATTGTTAATTTGATATGTGCTAAATTTATATCTACATTATTTTTACTTATATATATATATATATATATATATATATATATATATATGGTTTGTAAAAGTTTATTTATTATGTATTTTAATTTATCAACTTACTTAAATGTGTAAGAAAAAACATATATATTTTCACTTCATATAAACATAATTTGTTGTGAATTGCAAGTTTAGCACAAATTATTAAGGCTTTAAGAAAGGAAATTGTTTAATTACTAGAATAACTTAAACAAATTTGGCTTTCTTTATTGCAAAAATAGATTACAATATCCATAAACAATTAGGAACAATATTACTTAGCAACTAAATGTTTAATTATTAACACAACAAGTATTAACGCAAATTCCAATTACAACTAGTAGATGTTATAAACCTATTACTAAACATTGTTAGATGGAGAGGAAATCGTTATCCATCCTTGCCTCAAGCTCTATCCCTCAACTTTTGGGCAAGGTCACAAAAAGTTTAGTTGTAGTGTAAATCATTCTGACTATCTTGTCCAACAAACAAGCACAGTGACATTTTCCATTTTAACCTTTTTTTTTCAAATCAAAATGGTATAAAAATTGTTGCATGAGAAAGCCACTCCTTGAACACATGTTCTTTAAACTTTTTGTGAGAATGTATTTATTTTTCTATAAGTACTAGCCTACCAGAAATTGCTATGTTGCCAAAAAATGTTGTTTGACCCATAGAGGTTAATAAAAAAGTTCAATAGTATAAGCTTGCCCATACTCTATTTTGTCCCTTGTAGGAACAATTGGCTTTTAGAGATTAATATTTCAAAACTAAATACCTTTTTTGCCCAACCAACTGATTACAATGCAATTCTTAAATTTTCCTTCAAAAGGCCTAGAACCTTTCAAGTTGGACAAAAAAATATTTGTGCTACCAAGGAAATTGGTCTATTTGATGGAATTAAGGTGGAAGTGCCCATAGCCACCAACGCCCCACTCAACTTGTAGGGTGTGCTATTTCCAACATTAGCATGGATATGTGATTTGGAATGTGTTCTTTTGTTCTTTTCAAGGTTGGGATCACTTAAGTCATGCCACATGTCCCGAAGTGAAGTAGGAAGTAATGAGCTAAAAGTAGTTTGGCTATTATCAAAATTGCATGAGTGTAGAAATTGGCCATGGGTCTGGAACACCTCTTGACTTCCAAAATTCACAATAACTTCAATTTTGCATATTAAATTATGAAAATTTTGAAATTCCAATATTTATTATTTTCTTACCTGTGGAAAATAACTATTGTCCTTGTTGTTGCCTCAAACTCTTTGTAGTTTGTCACAGAATCGCTTAAGTTATCAAGTAAGGTAGGAGCACCCATAAGTGCCAAACTAAAGGTTTTTGGGGTAGGAAAACAAGTTAATGAATTTTGAAAAAAAAAGTGTTGGGTTAGGAAGAGGAAATAAAAAATATTGACATCAATTTAAAATCATTCCAATTGCAAGCATTTGTTGACAAAGATTTTTCAAAGTCCTAAATCACAAAAAATGTATATTTGTGTGTAGGAGTTGTCTTTAGTGTGCTCATACGCTTATAATACTAGCTTGGGGAGTTCTTAATCCCTAAAGGACCAAGCCCTTTTTTCTCTGAAATCACTAAAAATTGCCACTTCTAGGAGGTTTAATATTAAGGGATTTTATCTTTTGTTTTTGAGAAATCCAATTGTAGTATCTTGCCTCAAATGTGGCCTCAAACTAGAAGAGGTACTTGTGGGAAAAAAAATCAGCTCATTCCAAATGGAGAGGAATGTGATATTTATATCTAAAGTGAAAAAAAAAGTTTTTTTCCATGCAGCCTAAATATTTCAAAAGCCTTTGACCACTCTTATAACAAAAAATTGCTCTACCCAAAGTTGCACTTTATTTTTTCCTAATAGGAGATCAAGTTAGGTATATGTGGGAGAATTTCTAAATCAATTGGAACTATACAACACATGGGAAAAAAATAGTAAGTGAAAAGCAGTAGAGAATGAGTCAAAACACAAAAAATTTAAGAATTTATTTATCAAAATGAAAAATAAAAATCCAAACAATGACAATGTTGTGATAAACAGTCTATTTCCTTTGGTTTAGTTTTTTTTTCCAAAATATTGAAAATTGAGTCAAATAAAGGACTTCAAAGTTTATTTTAGAATAGAGAATTCACAATTGCCCACAAACAAAAACTCCTCATAACTTTCATCTCATTGATTGAAATTGAATGATTAAAAGCTTTTCACATATAAAAAAAAATCTAAAGAACCAATTTCAAATTTTAACTTAAAAAATGTAAATTTTAAAGAAGTTTTTGGGCTACTTGTATGGGCAATCCTCCTCAAATTTTCTGAAATTCAAGCATAACTTCTTCATCAAGTGTTGGAATGGAGAAAATATTAGATGTCCAAATAGGTTTTTGAATTCTCCACCTTCAATAAAAGTTTCATAAAATCACATAGAGTAGTTTAGCCATGGGTACATGACCAAAGTCCACCATGTTCCCCATAGGGACAATGGTTCTTTAGGGTTAAATAGTGAGATGGGGCACTCAAAATTGTCAAGCCAGTCATCTAAAATCATCACTTTGTCACCCATAACCATCACTTTGTCACCCATAACCATCACTTTGTCACCCAAAACCAGTTTTTTAATTGTCAATCACTAACATCAATGACATAAGTAGATATCAATGATGGGGACACTAATGATGGGGGTAGGTGCTCCTACCTTATGGATACTTCCACCATAGAGCATTGCCACTGCTCTTCTGCAACATTGAACACGCCCAAAGATTTGACGGGCTACCACGAGGACCACTTCACGTACCAGCTCTGCCCTTTTGGGAGCACTTCCTCTACGCACTCACGCTTCTTCGTTGCTTCTTTTCTTTAGCACCCAAAAAGGAAACGAGCAAGAACAAGCCCTCAACGGATTTGAGCCCTCTTGTGAATTATAATGTAAATGCAAAAGACTTGGAGAGTAGCGTGAAATGACACTTGTAGCGGCTGTTCACAATATCTAGAAACGAGTTGCAGGCATGCGGTAGAGGACCCGATTCCCACTCTTGCTGCTAAATTAGCGATTCAATCCCTATTTGATGCCGGGGCCACATAGGCTCAAAATCGGCTGTTTGAAACAGATGAAGAGTAACTTGTATTTTTGGAAAATTGAAAGACAATAATGTTTCCAAATTTTCATCTACTGTTTAGTTAAAGATAACCTCTCCACCATTCTAGGGCAGCAAGTTTGAGACACCAATTTGTAAATCCTCAAAATTGATAGTTTTTGAACAAACCAAAAAAATGAACCCTATGAAAATCAAAGAATCTACTTTTTTGCAAACTAGTAACTCAACGACCTACTTTTTACAAAACATTGGTTTCAAACGCCTGTTTTGGCATGTGTGACCTGGCCTTGAGTGTGCAGTGGAGCTGCTCTTAGAGTAGATTGAGCCTTCGCCATATTATCACGGGAATTGCACTGTTTGGTGCAATTAGAGAGGTAAGAGTGCAGGATTATGCTTCCTCAACCATGACAACTGCCACCGTCCTCCCAAGGTTTGTCCGGCATTGTAAAAGTACTCAGGCCCTGTTCAGACTAGCAATTGGCCAAGACATTGAAATCAGCACCACGTCCGGTGTTTTGCATGCTAGAATTTTTTTTGTGCAATTGTGTGTCATCTAAGAGTGTGCCTTTGCTAGACAAGTTTGGTACCACCCTTGGAGCAAGCTTCAAAACTTCCCTATCTTGACCGCTGACGTGGCTGGTTGGTGAAAATGGATGTAAAAGTACTAAACAAACCCTCAATTTGAACCCTGCAGCGGTCAAAATCCGAATTTCAAACCAATCATGTTCAAGAATCTTTTGGCCGGCCACTAGTCTGAGGCCTAGTTCAGACTATCAACATGACGAAGTAGCAAAACAAGCACCCTCGATGGAAACTTTTTCTTGTTATCTCGCGTCATCCAAGAGTGTGCCTTTGCAGACAAGTTTGATACCACCCTTGGAGCAAGCCCCAAAACTTCCCTGTCTTGGTTGCTGACGTGGGTTGTATTGGTTCGTGAAAATGGATGTACAAGTACCAGACAAACCCTCAATCTAAACCTTGCAGCAGTCAAAACCCAAATTTCAACCAATCATGTTCAAGAATTTTTGGCCGGCCGCCAGCCTAAGGCCTGGTTCAAACTATCAACATGACGAAGTAGCAAAACAAGCACCCCTGCTAGTGGTTTGTCTGACGGAAATTTTTTGTGTATTTGTGTGTCATCCAAGAGTGTGCTTATGCCAAACAAGTTTGATACCACCCTTGGAGCAAGCTCCAAAACTTCCCTATCTTTGCTGCTATCTTGGCCGCTCATGTGGCTATGTTAGCTGGTGAAAATGGATGTAAAAGTACAGGACAAACCCTCAGTGCAGTGGTCAAAACCCAAATTTCAACCAATCACGTTCAAATTTGTTTTTGGCCGGTTGCTAGTGTGAACCGGGCCACACACCCTGGATTGCTGCGAGAACAAAAAACAGGGAGTGAATTTGGAAGGAACCGAAAACGCAGATGACGATGGCAGGAATCGCAAGCACCACGATCATCACGGACTTCGACGTCGGTCGGTCTCCGACTCTCCATCTCTCTCACAACGAAAGCTTCAAACTTTGAACTTTGAAGGAGAGATCTCTCTGCATGGCGGATGCACAACCACAGACAAAGTGGGACCGACCAACGACGGAGCTCATCTTTCCATCCACACTCTCACCTTTTCACCCTTTTTTGTCACACGACACGATTGCCTCATTGCCCTTTCCAACCATCTGAAATCCCATGTAAACGCCCATCTCCATTACTCTCTCGGAAAACAACAACAACAAGTACAACAGCAAATGCAAATCAGCAACAAGGCGGCTGTGGGAAATCAGCATTGGAGACGGAGGTGATGAGGTGATGCCATCTCGTCGTCAGTAGGCACTTTGCTATCCAGAACGGACAATCGTCGACGTAGAATGCAGACATTGGTGGCGCTTACTCTCTTTGTCCTTTTCTAGTCCATAGCTAGGTTTACTTGATTCCAGCTACAAGGGCTGCGACGGATTGCCGTCCTTTTCTTTGCGACGTGCATTCTTCACGAGGAAGCGTCGTTTGGTGAATTGCAAGTAGTTGTGGTGTGTGAGTGTGCGGGTACTTGAGACTGCAGTCGGGTGGAATTGAAGGATCGGAGGTGTTGAATCCCGAGGATTGAGTGCCCGTCACTGAGTATAGCGGCCCGGTGAAGAGGCCGCGGGTGTGGAGCGGGAGACTCTACATTGGTGAGATAGAGTTCGGCAATTGGTCGGGAAGAAGAGGCCAGGGTTTAGTCTCGCCATTCTGAAGCAGTACTCCACCAGCTGCTGCAAGCTTCTAGCCCGCCATGGTAACGTTCTCAAGCTGCATGCATTTTATCCTCTCTCTCTATCTCACTCTCGCACACACAATGCCCGTTCGATGAAGAGGCCAGTAAAGCCCACCGTGTGGATTTTGGCGTAATTCCGAGCGAGCAGAGGCTCGATGTTGCTATCAAGCCGCACTTGATTCGTGGTGTTGCCATTCCGACATTCCGTGTGTAGGATATTGTCCGGCTGAGATTTCTATGCAAGCCTATCGTGGAAACCAAGGCTGACCGAGAGAAAGCTGAAGCGTGGTTAGCGCGCATTCTGCGTGGATGCTAGGTTTTGTGGAGATCTGGTGTTGCTTCTCGTCCTGCTCTTCCGAAATTTAGGGTTCCTCCTGGCAGAGTTAGCATTGCGAAGTGGAAGCTTTGCATCGGTGGCTGGAACCCTGCGATGTCTTCCGCTGGAAGTATTTTCGAGCATTTTTGAAGTCGCCAAGTCATCAAAGCTTGCTATGAATCTCGTGGTTCTGGTCTTTCTATCCGGAGGCCAGGTGTTTGGGAAGCCCTACTCCCCGAGGTGCAGATGCTCACTAATTGCTCGGTCTTTGGAGTGCAGGTCTCAACGTGCACCATGGTGTCGACGGTGCAGCTCTCACGTCACACAGCCGTCCTTCACAACCCTAGTTCGTCTTCGAATTGTTGTCTCCGAACCTCGTCTTCGCTTTGCATCGGGCAGCAGTGCAGGCCAAGGAGCAGAAGGCATTTAGAATCATCACGTCTAGCGTCATGTGCCAGTTCATGTGGAACCCTAAAGCTGGTCCGATGTTTGGGGAGACCTGCAAAGCGGAGAGAGCGAGAAGGGAGTGTGGGTGTTCGGTGCTCGGGAGCTGCAGGGGAGATGGAGACGGAGAAGCCGGTGGAACTTCCAATCTTCCCGCTCCCACTGGTTCTGTTCCCAGGTACAGTGACGGCACCTTTTTTTTGTAACGATGTCGAAATGCACAGCATTTGAAGGGTGATTATGGGGCTTCAAACATAAAATCTGGTCTACTAGTGAATTATTTTTGTTCACTCACATGCCCAAAGTCTGAGACACCCATGAATTTGCGATTAGGGTTTTGTGCACAAGTCAGGGGTCTGAGCGTCTGAGGCACCTGTGAGCTCCCACTGGTTCTGTTCCCAGGTACAGTGACAGCACCTTTTTCTGCAACGATGTCGAGATGCACAGCTTTTGAAGGGTGATTAGGGGCTTCAAACATAAAATCTGGTCTACAAGTTTCCTTCTCACCTCTCAGAGGGTCCAGCTCACTAGTGAATTATTTTTGTTCACTCCGCATGTCCAAAGTCTGAGACATCCATGAGTTTGCGATTAAGGTTTTGGGCACAAGTCAGGGGTCTGAGCGTCTGAGCGTCTGAGGCACCTGTCTGAGGCACCTGTGAGGATGAGCTGCGCAAAAATGAGTTTTGTTAGGAGTGAATTCTAGAGGTGTTTCACCTTGCTGTTCACTAGTGAATTCATTGAGGTGAATTGCGACATGAGTCACCTGAAAAAATTGATGTTTGAAGCCCCCTATTGTGAAGGAATGGGTGAGAGTGGCATGGTTCAGAACGACAGAGTTGCTGAGAGGAGTGGTTTAGATGTGAGGTTGGAGAGAACGTGGCAAGTTGTGGGAAGCTTGTTATGGTGACAGATGTGTGGCGTGCAATGGACTAAGGTAGTGCGTGTGGTGGTGAGGTGGTGCTCAGGTGCAATTCTTCCACTGCAGATATTCGAGTTCCGGTACCGGATCATGATGCACACGCTCCTGCAAACAGACTTGAGATTCGGGGTGGTGTTCACGGACAAAGGAGTAGGAGTGGCAGCAGTGGGGTGTGTAGGTGAGATCGTCAAGCACGAACGGCTTGTTGACGACCGATTCTTCATGATCTGCAAAGGCCAGGAGCGGTTTCGAGTGATCAACATGGTGCGCACCAAGCCCTACTTGGTTGCGGAGGTCGAGTGGCTGGAGGATCGGCCATCAGAAGATCCGGTGGATGTCGAGGTCCTGGCCTCGGAGGTGGAGGCTTACATGAAGGATGTCATTCGGCTCTCCAACCGTGTCAGTGGGAAGCCTGACAAAGATGTCCCGGAAGATCTTCGTAAATCCTTGTTTCCCACCCCGTTTTCGTTCTGGGTTGGTAGCACTTTTGAAGGTGCGCCTGCTGAGCAACAAGCCTTGTTGGAGCTCGAGGACACTGCTGTTCGTTTGAAGCGGGAGAAGGAGACGCTCCGGAACACATTGAATTACTTGACTGCCGCCTCGGCTGTCAAGGATGTCTTCCCTTCCACCGAGTAATCCTTCTCTGAGGCCCAAGGCCCTGCTAGCACACAGAGAGTCCCCTCTTCTTCTCCTCAACCTGTGTTGATTGTATCATAGTATGCTATGCTCATTGTTTGGCAACAACTGGGTTTTTTTCACTATAATTTTTTGTTTTGTTTGCCCCTACTTGACTTGTGTGGTAGACTTCTCTTTTTTTGTGAGTGGTTGGCATGTGTAGATATGAAAGATTACAGGCATTGTTCATCGCCGGTTGAAACGTAATCGGATTGTTTTGAGAATTATTTGACTGCCGCCTCGGCTGTCATGGATGTCTTCCCTTCCACCGAGTAATCCTCCTCCCTGGCCGAAGGCCCTGCAAGCACTTAGAATATCTTCTCCTTCTCTTCAACCCGTGTTGATTGTATCGTAGTATGCTCTGCTGATTGTTTGGCAACAACTGGGTTTTTTTCACTGTAATTTTGTTTTATTTGCACTTGTGTGGTAGCAGACTTCTCTTTTTTCGGAAGTGGTTGGCATGTGTACTGTACATTTGAAAGATTACAGGCATTGGTCATCGCTGGTTCAAACATACTCGAATTGTTTTGAAGCAAGTACAATCAGAGTATTCAGCTTCAATATCCGAGTCTTTTTGACATGTTTCAAGTGCTCATATATGGGATTCTGAATAGCTGGTTTAACCCCTAAATGCCCAAGGCACCCAATTTGGGTGTTTGCAAAACTTTGAAGACTAATAAAACCTTATCAAATCACTATTTTGGTGTTTTCTTTTGAAGACTAATAAAACCTTATCAAATCACTATTTTGGTGTTTTCTTTTGAACACAAGTTTGTTTTGAAGTTTGTTTTCAACATCAAAAATCTGATTTAAAAAATGAATATTTATGATTTTTCTACTCAAGATTTTGTACAAGGGTGTCCCTTGCAATCTTGAGTTTTTTAGTTTTGGAAGATCTTGAAAATGAGCCTCAAATACACTAGAGCTTGGAGAAAAATCTGCATTAGCAATCCATTTAAAAAAAATACATGAGTAGATTTTGGAAGCTATAAATTGAATGAAGTTAAACATGTAATGACCTTCAACCTCATATTTTTTTGATGACCAACTTTTTGATTTGACATGTGAAATGAGGATTAGAAAACTTCAAGTCACTTTTGCAGTTTTAACACCCTCATATTCAAACGTTATAATCTTTCAAACTATAAGTGATATTGTTTTTCTTTTTCCATGTTATCTCTAACATGTCAAGTTTAAATTTGTATGGTTACAATTTTAAAAAATTTGATGAGATTTATGAAAAGGTTGGTTGATTGTTCACTTTCCTGAAAATGCCAAGAAATTCAGAAAGGCCTTGGGCATTTAGGCGTTAAAGTAGCTACTTCTATTGCTGGAGGTTCTTATTGTTGAACAGATCTCGCCATGTGCTGGCATTGTTCAATGATTCTTCCAAAGTTGAGGTTGGTGATGGTTTTTCACGTTGAGACGTCATCATCATGCTTTGTCCTTGGGTCTTTATGTTTTCATTAGTGGAGAGGAGACTCATTTAGCCCTCTATTAAAAAGACAAGTCTTCAAAGTTTTCAAAGTTTTTGTGCTCTCTTGTAAAGGGGGTCTGAAACCGTAAGAAAACGAAGTTTTGTCGAAGGTTTATGCACACAGACGAAATAGCATTCTTGTAATGCAAATTCCATGTTTTGCCATGAGGCACGAACAAGTTTTGTGCACTTAGCGTGGTTGGAGGAAGTGCAAGGATGGGCTCTTCTGTGTGAGAAAATGAGGAAAACAACAAGTAAGGACACATTCAATGTTGAACATTTTGCTTCCTTTCACTGCTACTTAAGAAATTTCAATTATTACGCCTTGCACTATAGTGATGTTTGGATAAGGTCAATGCATTGGGCAAGAAAAAAACGTTGACCATGTCCAAGTATTAACCGTACAAAAACATTCCATTTAATTGGGCTTGGAACACAAAAAAGAATGGGGACTTTGACATTATTCAAATGTTTCTTTTACAAAGGTTGTCCTTATTGAAGCATCATTTGTAATAGCATTAATTTGCACTAATTCAAGAAATAAACAAATTTGTAATAGTGCATATGGTGAACTAATTCACAACAAGTTGGTTTTATTTAGTATGTTGCGGGTTATGATATTGAAACACTATTTCAAAAAGTGTGATTTCCTTGGCCCAAATTCCAAAGAGATTTTGCAAGCACATATCTCAACCAAAAAGTGTGTGATTGATGTTGCATTATTCCTCAAGCTTAGCCTCCAAGTTGCTTCATGAAGGACAGTTCATGATTATGTGATCAAAACTCCACTTGGAGAACAAAGGTTGGTAGACATGCCACACCTTCACACTAATTTGATACAATTCATCCAAATTAGTGTGAGAGGTCTTACACTATACCAAGTCTTCTACTAAATAAAACTTGTGTAGTTAACAAATTACAAACATACTATTTTAAAAAATGACTAATCGAATTGCCATTTTCTCCTCAAAAACTTGTTAGATCTTGTGTACTTAGAGCCAAAGGTAGTTCACCCTATATCCCATGTCCCAATAAATTGAAAGAAAATGTTTGGCTTAAAGCCAAAAGTTGAGGCTTGGCACTTCACACTAAATTCCAAGTCCCAAGTGCTATTTCATTGTATTTTGCTTTCATGGCAATACTTTTTGGAAATTTTGGCACCAAAGAAGGTGGGATTTCACTCAAAGTTTGGGATGACCATTTTGCTAAACCCAATTGTTAACCCAAGTCTCACCAATATTTTGGCATAAAATATTCTTGACTTTCTTTAATACTCCTCTTTTCATATAATAACCCAACATAGGTAGGATCTCACATTGAGGTGGGACTTGCTAAGATGAGAAGTGGGACATAGTGTAAACCATTTAAGGTTAGATGACATGCCATTTTGTGGGGTCAGCATAGAAAATTTGAACTTTTTCACCCATAAAAAAAATGTAAGATCTTAGATGTTTATCATCAGGAGATTGAATTTGGAAATTTTGAATTCATATTTGAATTTAGAGACCCTAACTTGATCTATAACTTTAGTAGGCAATACTACTAAACAAGGCCATAATATGGGGTCAATTACTACTTTTACCTTGGTGGAAAGATTTTGCTATCTTGATTTTGGCATGTCATCTAAGGTACGTAGCTCAAATTGCATCCCCTCACAAATAATGCGTCCCGTAGGTAGCCTGAGTATTGATATGAGGTAGTTCTTGAATGGACCCTCCTTAGTCTTTAAAGTTTATTTATTTTTATTGCAAAAGCCAATCACACTCCTTGGTTTCACCTCATCTCTTTATAAGTTGGAAGGGAACAAGTTATGGGAGACCTAGAATCACAAATAGGTGCCTACTAAAAAAAAATTGGAAATTCATCAACAATTCAATAATGCTTCAAAAAATATGAAAAAAAATGTATTACATTTGACATCCATTTCACTCGGTCTGAAAATTAGACAAAAAAATCTTCAAGTCTTGGAAAGGCCATAAAAAAGAAAATCAGCCCTTAAACTATCACTTTTCTAGCTACCTACCCTAATCCCAGCCATGAGAATTGCCCTTATTAACAATAGAGGACTACATGGTTATTTAACCTGTCAAGGTCCATGCACTTTCCCGAGTATTTCAAAATCTATTCTTGGATGAACAAAATGTCAACATTTTGAGAACTTGTGTTAATTTTTTTTAAATCGTAACCGACAAATTCAAACTAGATATGTTAGAGATTAGATAGGAAAAGAAATACAACAATATCACTTATGGATTGAAAAATTATAACACTTGATCAAGAGGGTGTTAAAATTGTGAAAGTGATTTGAAGTCTTTCAATCCTCTTTTCACATCTCAAATTTTAAATTGAGGATACCAAAAATCAATTTATGGCTTCTTATAATCTATTGTACAACTTTTTAAATTAAGTTTCTAATGTGATTGTTTCTCCAAGTTCTAGTGTATGTTAGGCAGAGCTCTCAACACTAGAAAGTGAAAATTTGCAATGGATACCCTTGCACAAAATCTCAAATAGAAAAATCATGATTAGTCATTTTCAAAATCAAACTTTTGATACTAAAACAAGACTTTAACAAGAACTTTAAGAAAATAATAATCATTGTAATTAACCATGAAGAAAATTTAAAAATCTCAAATTACAAACAAGGAGGAACAATTTGGGTCCCCTTGAGCCTTAAGGGGTTAAATAAAGGATCTTGTGCATGGAACAAATATACTCAAATTAATGCCATCTAAGTTATTCCTTACCAGCATGCAACATTCTACACTATGCCACTCTCAATAGGATTCAATTTTTTTGTTATTACTATTTCTCTTCTCCTCTTTTATTTTCTCCTTCCTTTTTTTTATCTTCTTATCTTGATTTTTATCGTTCTTAGTACATGTATTATCATTATTATTTATATTATATATTTATGTTTTGTTTTAGGTAGCCCTGCCCAACTACCCAAGGGTGTGTGGTTATGACTCAAATCTTTCCCAAACCTTGCTATATAGTAAGAGCATCTCCACCCCAACCACCAGGTTGGGCTTTGCAGCCAGGCAAGGTGAACAAGGGGACAAGGAGGCTACTAAAGCCCACTCAAATCATAGCTCAAACCGTTGGCCCGCTCAAATTCTCAAGACTCATGTCTCAACTAATTCTCATACTCCACTACATGCGACACGTGTTAGAATGAAATTAATGAATTCGCCTGGCATTTCTCCTCTTTGCTCAGCATTTCCCCTCCATGCCTGCCATCGGGAAGGGATTTGCCTAGTCTAGCCTCACTTCTGGCTTGGCATTGCCAACATTAGGTGGGGGAGGCCAGGCTCCGCCCAACCTACTTGGTTGGCACTGCATGCCGGGTCGGCGGATCCAAGCGGAGTCCCTCTAAGGGCCAGTTTCCATTGGGAGGCTAGAGGGGTCCAGGCCTTGACCTCCAACCTCCACCTTTGCAAAAATTGAATAACATTCTTGGACCTTCTGGACCCTATATTGGAGTATGGAGCTTGTTTTCAAAAACGTCAGTCTTTTTAAGATTCCAGAATTTTGTCTTTTCTCTCCGCAGGTGGTCAACCTGGATGGACCTCCAGTTCCGGTTACCAATGGAAACTTGCCCCAATGCAGCTGGAAGCTTCAAGCATGCGCAGGAATCTATAGGAAGATCTAGTAGCAATTGCCATTTTTCCAACAAAACGTTTTCCAATTGGCAAGCCCAGACATGTTGCGCCATTATTATTATCTTCTCAGCCAGATGCTCACCAAGCAAGGGCCGCAGGAGTCCTTTCCACTCCCCGCCAGCTCCGTTGTGCTTTTCGTACGGTATGTAGCTTTAACTACGAAAAATATTGTTAAAGTAATCAGCAAAATTTGTTAGAAATCCAAGTCCAGCATTGCAGTTTTCACAAAAAAAAAATTCTGTTGTTCGAAATTTGACGATGTCTCCATTGCTCTGTTTACCAGGAGGCAAATCTAGCTAGAGTTAGAGCAAGTGGTACAAGGCTACAAGCTTAATCGGATGCCCTGAGGTTTTCATTTAGTGCTAAAATACTCTGCAAAATGTGCTAAAATTCCACAATCAGCGCTGTAGTTCGCACCAAAAACATATTTCTGTTCGAAGTTTTGCGATATCTCCATTTCTGTGTAGATAAGGAGGCATATAGTTAGAAAAAGAGAAACGAGCTTAAATGTAAGCTCTTAGATATTCATTTAGTTGTTTGCATAGCTGTTAGGTCATTCTTGAACATAAGCGCGACGTTGATCGCGCGGTTTATTAGTAGTGAATGAGTTTGAAATTTTAATTAACAAACAAGTGCCTCTGCTGAATGTTTTTTGTTTGCAAAAAAGTGTGTTCCGCTAAGGTGGAAGCACCCATTGCCACCACCGCCCCATTCCCAACCAGTAGGGTATGTTGTTTCCACTATGAGCAAGGATATGTGTTTTGGAATACGATTTTTTGACTTTTTCAAGGTTGGGACTACTTAAGACATGCCACATGTCCTAAAGTGAGGTAGAAAGTAATGAGCTGAAATTACTATAGTTTGGTTAGTTTTGGAATTCCATACATCTAGACATTGGTAGTGGATGTGGGACACACTCTTGACTCCCGCAATTCACAACAATTTTAGTTTTGCAAATAAAATTATGAAAAAATTGCAATCCCAATATTTCTTATCTTCCTACATGGGTAAAATATTATTTGCCTCAAACTTTTGTGGTTTTCCGGATATGGGTGCTTCCGCCTTACGTGCCTCTGTTGAATGTTTTTCGTTTACAGAAAAGTGTGTTCCGCTAGCTGGTAGTCCTATGAAGAAATGAACGTGCGATAGGTTGTTCGACCCTCCCACACAGGCCACTTTTTAGTATAAATTGATCTTGTCTTCTTCAATTGTGTAAGAAAGAGGGGATACAAGCAGGATTTTCTTTCGTTGCGTGATTTGTCTGAGAGAGTGCTTTTGCAGGGAGAAGAGATTAGGCAAGTGTTAAGCGGCCATGGATTGTTACTGGACGTATAGCGAGCGGATCTGCTCCAAGGAGGACAATCAGGAGGAGAAGCATGAACGCATGCCGTTAGGAAAACCGTTTCAGCTTGGGCGATTCCACTTGCACCACAGGTAAATATATCTTTATCAAAGTTTAGGTTTTTAATAGAACCTGTCTCGCACGAGTGTGCATTTGTTGCTATTTTCGTCGAGGATTGCATGTAGTCTGCTACGACGGCACCGGTGTGCAGTAGCATAACGAATTCAATGCTAGTTCTAGATCTTTCTAAAGGCTTTGCACTGCATGTGGATTCTCTCAGCCCTTTCTTTCGAACTATACCGATGCTCTGTGTTGTTTCTGACCTCTTTAGCTGCAGCCCTGGCTATGGCTTGGTGTAACTACGGGTTTCTTGGAACTTCGAGCGGTAGCTATAATTGTCAACTACTCCCTCTGTCCCTCTGAAAAGCTCCAAATCAGACACATTTCTTGTACCACTAAAAAGTTCCCTTTTGCTGATTTCAAACGCTCAGAAAGTGTTTGTCATATTCAATGATCAATTAGGGAGCATTCCTCTCCAAGAAAGCTTGGCCTTGCTCATATGAGGTACCATTGTTGCTACTAATCTTTAAATCATCAATACTGAGAAACTGGCAACATGCACAAATATGGTACCTTTTGCATGGAATTTGGGTGCTTAAACGGCAACATCAAAGCTGAAGATTCTACATACATTTGATAGATGGTATGTTGATTCTAGAATGTATGTGTCCCTAGCACACAGACTCAAAACACAGGTAATTCTTTGCAATGAAGCTTTTTGGACGTTTTTAGAGGGACAGAGGGAGTAATTGCGATGTAGGACTGAAAACCATCGTCGTTGCTTATTTGTCTGCTCTGGCGTAGCTTTAGTCCCTCGGGGCATTTACGCAAGATTCCTGTGGTCGCTGCTGCGAGCACGGTCAGCAACTTGTACACAGCGAAAAGCTTCACAATTTATTCAACTGAGGTTATAGAATTGGACCTGTAATCTGTTCCAAATCTGCACAATTGTGAGCTAGTCTTCAGCATTGCTGCATGTCTACGTCTCTCAGCTTTAACCCCATAGAATATGTTACTGAAAACAAAGCCTACTAATGTATAGCTCTCCCTACTCTAGCCCTTCGTATATAAAAAAGGGAAAATTTCATGGATGCTGCTGAAGTTTGCAATATTGTCATAGATACCCCTGTTTTTTTGGAAATTTCATGAATACCGTCGGACCAAAATTTTCAAGCGTTTTTTTGTTATGCATGCCACTTGCTTTCTCCCTTTGTGCGCACACTACTTCTTTCTTGTTATGCATTTGTACAACAAAGAAGGAAAGTGGCATGCACAACAAAAAAATGCTTGAAAATTTTGGTCCAAGGTATATATGTGAAACTTTTGAAAAAGCAAGGGTATCTATGAAATTATTGCAAACTTCAAGAGTATTAATGATATTTTCCTTTAACCCTTAAACGACTGAGCTACTATAATACATAGTATGTGCATTGCTGTATAACTGGCATTTGCTACCAACAAAAGTTTTTAATTTGGGGTCTTGACTACCTCACTAAAACAGCATTGATCTATGTTTTTAACTTCTTTGTTGATCTCAAATGTAATAAAGGTGTGGATGCACTCCAAATACAAGAAAAATACCCCATATTGTAATGGTTGCAAAGGGTGTTAAAGGGTTAAAACACCATATTAGGTGAATGGGGAAAAAAGGGTGTCCCACTTTGTTTTCCCCCCAAATCCAAAAAGCTAGATTTGAAAATATCAAATTCAGTATGAGCCACTAAATTTTTTTCCCTTGCAAATCCCTCCTCTCAAGTGAGGACACGTATGCAAAAAAAAATGCTGAGCTTGGTTTGAGGAGATCACCTCAAACTTTTGAAAACAAGTCTGAAAGTCCCAAATTATACCTTTTTTTCCCAATTTACCTAATATGGTGTTTTAAGTAAATGGAATCACGCACAAGTTGGGAGGATTGGATACGGAGAATCTCTATCTATTTTAGAAAATTAGAGCTTGCATTCTACAAATTTCAAGAAGATCTTCTTGTCTGAAATTCCTGAAGTTCAAATTTTTGGATCTTTTGGATTTGTGAGTGTGTGTGACTGTTTTTTTCTGTCCGCTTGCAGAGTGGCAATGGCGCCCCTGACGAGGTGTCGATCATACAACCACGTGCCGCAGCCGCACGCCGCGCTCTACTACTCGCAGCGCGCGACTCGCGGCGGACTTCTCATTTCAGAAGCCACGGCCATTTCCGACTCGTCCTACGGCTACCCGCACACTCCAGGGATCTACTCCGATGAGCAAGTGGAAGCTTGGAAGCCCATCGTAAAAGCTGTGCACGACAAGGGCGGCATCTTCATTTGCCAAATCTGGCATGTTGGTCGCAGTTCCCATACTTGTAAGTGATATATACCTTGCATTGGTATCATGATGATTGTGCACACATGTGATCTAGACCTTAAATCCATGGGAAAATTTCATGGATACTCCTGAAGTTTGCAATAATTTCATAGATACCCTTGCTTTTTCAGGAATATCACAGATACCCTTGGACCAAAAATTTGAGGTTTTTGTTTTGTTGTGCATGTCATTTCCTTCTCCCTTTGTGCACACATTCATTCTTTCTTGTAATGCATACACACAAAGAAAGAAGGGAAGTGGCATGCAGAACAAAACAAATGCTTAAATGTTTTGGATCGAGGGTATTTGTGATATTTCTAAAAATGCAGGGGTATTCTATGAAATTATTGCAAACTTCAAGGGTATCCATGAAATTTTCCCTAAATTGGTTATGCTGGTTCCATAAAAAAAATCAGAACCAGCGTAACGAGCCAGATTCTCGTGTGAATTGTAATTGTAACCTGAAGCAAGTATTCTATTGGTTGTTTGGTCTTGTGTTCAAGAATAATACCTCACTGGCTTCAATTCGTCATCGAAATGGGCAAAAGGTTTGCAAAATTGGCGGGTGTGGTTAAATCCAGTTTGCTTCGTCCGACCGAAAACTTGAGAACCTAACAAAACTCCATGAAACCTTCACACGAGTACTAGAATGTTCTCAGAGTGTTTTCAGATTCTTCAGGTTCCGAGTTTTGAGAACAGGAATGAGACAAGTGTGGCTTTCTGAGATTTGTCATATTAAGGATTATGGCCATAATACAGTGACAGTGGTTGAGTGACAAGACGGATCCTGTGTTAATTGTTATTGTAGCTTACCAGCCGGGTGGGAGACAACCGGTGTCTTCCACCAACAGGCCCATCAAGACAGGCCAAGTAGTGCTCCCGTCGGCCGAGGGCACGGCCCCGTTCTCTACACCGAGAGCCTTAACAACTGAAGAGATTCCGCTCTATGTGGAGCAGTTTCGAGTGGCCGCTCGCAGGTCAGTGTCTGGCGAGCTTGTGATCCAAAAACTAGTCAGAATATTAAGTTCAGAATTGTTGATTGTTGAAAATTTAACTTCTCACAACTGTAGAATATTCTACTCCCTCTGTCCCTCTAAAATGCTCCGAATTAGACAGATTTCTTGTACCACTAAAAAGCTCCATCTTGCTGATTTCAAATGCTTAGAAATTGTTTGTCATGTTCAATGTTTTGCCGATTTCAAATGTTGAGAAAGTGTTTGCCATGTTCAACGATTTACTCATGGGGTGAGTTAAGCAATTAGAGAGCATTCCTCTCCTAGCAAGCTTGGCCTTGCTTGCACATATGAGGCACCATTGTTGTTACTAATCTTTTTCCATCAATAATGAGGAACTAGAAGCATGCACAAATATGGTACTTCTTGCATAGATTTTAGGTAATTATCAAAACTAGAGATTTTACATACATTTGGTAGGTGCTATATTGCATTTAAGAATGCATTTCTCACTAGCACAAAGACTTAAAAACATAATTCATTCTTTGCAAGGAAGCTTTTTGGACGTTTTTAGAGGGACAGAGGGAGTACCCATAGACATGGGCGGGAACCTCTTTACTTGCCAATAAATGTCACGTCGGAAAATGCTCCAGCTCTTGAGCATTGTGTAGCGCATCTGTCTAATTATTGTGAGCTCAGATGCACGGCAAACTTTTGTTAATTTCCCTCAGTCAGTTTCAGAAATTCTTCACATTTTCCCTCGGAGCGGTTAAACATTTCTGAGTATGTCTTTTGTGATTTTTCCCTCTGTCACATTTCCATGCTAGTACAGAGGGAATTCATATACGCTTTGGCTCTTGAGCATTGTGTAGCACATCTGCCTAATTGTTGTGAGCTCGGATGCATAGCAAACTTTTGTTAATTTCCCTCTGTCAGTTCCATAAATTCTTTCACATTTTCCCTCTAAGTGGCTAACATTTCTGACTATTTCTTCCATGATTTTTTCCTCTGTCACATTTTCTTGTTAGTTCAATAGAACTCCCCTAAACTAATATGCTTGAGATTGGAGCTACTAGTTCATATAGTGGGATGAGAAGGGAGTGGACCATGTTATAACATGCTAGATATTAGTTGAAGGGATATTAGTTTAGAGGAGTTCTACTGTACACAGGAATGAAATCCTTACAAGAAAAGTGACGAGAGTTTGCTGTGATGCTCTGGGTGATGGTTACAGGTGCATGGAAGCAGGTTTCGACGGGGTGGAGATACACGCAGCGCACGGCTACTTGATTGAGCAGTTTCTGAAGAGCTCCGTGAACGACCGAACGGACAAGTACGGAGGCACCATGGAGAATCGCCTGCGTTTTCTGCTGGAGATTGTGCAAGCCGTCACCGCGGAGATCGGCGCCGACCGTTTGGGCGTCCGCATCTCCCCCTTCACGGACTACGCCGACTCGGAGGATGCAGACGGAGTAGGGCTCGGCATCTCCATCGCTCAGGCCAGTCACACACCATTAACCTCTTTCAGAATTTACCGAAATGGAAACCTACACCCAACTTTGGTTGAATGCTCTAGATTCTTCCCCTGGTGTGTCGCCATTGATGACGTTGTTGACATGTGTTTGTAGCAAAGCTCTGCACTGATGGCTGACATATACTCCCTCTGTCCCTCTGAAAAAATGTTCAAAAAATATTTAACTATAATTTTAGGCTTTGTGCTAGTGACGCATGCATTCTAAAATCAATATACCATCTACCAAATGTATGCAAAATCTCCAATGTTGCTATTTAGGTATCCATGCATATTCCATGCAAAAAGTACCATATTTGTGCATGCTGCCAGCTCCTTATTGTTAATGATTTAAAAATGAGTAGCAACAACGGTACCTCATATGAACAAGGCCAAGCTTGATAGGAGAGGAATGCTCTGTAATTGCTTAACTTGCCCCTCGTGAGATCATTGAACATGGCAAAAGTTGCTTTCTCAGAGTTTGAAAATCAGCAAAAAGGGAGCTTTTTAGTGGTACAAGTAGTGTGTCTGATTTGGAGGTTTTCTTTAGAGGGGTAGAGGGAGTGTTTTTCTAAACTTGTGCAAGATGTGCTCTTTAATTACTTAACTTGCCCCTCATGAGATCATTGAACATGATAAATGCTTTCTCAGCATTTGAAATCAGCAAAAGGGAGTTTTTTTTTTAGTGTTACAAGAAATGTGTCTGATTTGGAGCTTTGGAACTTTTTAGAGGGAAAGAAGGAGTATATTTTAATTTTTCTAGACCCGTGCAAGATGTGCTCTCTAATTGTGTCTGATTTGGAGCTTTTTTTTAGAGGGACAAAGGGAGTATTTTTCTAAACCCATGCAAGATGTGCTCTCTAATTGCTTAACTTGCCCCCGGGTGATCATTGAACATGACAAACTCTTTCTCAGCTTTTGAAATCAGCAAAAGGGAACTTTTTAGTGGTACAAGAAATATGTCTGATTTGGAGCTTTGGAACTTTTTAGAGGGAAAGAAGGAGTATATTTTAATTTTTCTAGACCCGTGCAAGATGTGCTCTCTAATTGTGTCTGATTTGGAGCTTTTTTTTAGAGGGACAGAGGGAGTATTTTTCTAAACCCGTGCAAGATGTGCTCTCCAATTGCTTAACTTGCCCCTGTTAGATCATTGAACATAATTTTCTAAACCCGTGTCAAGATGTGGTCACGAGCACAGGCGCTGAACCAGTACAACCTGCTGTACCTGCACTGCGTGGAGCCTCGAGTGGCGAAGAACGACACGCACTTCATCCAGACGGACAAGTCACTGTGGCCCGTGCGCAAGGCGTGGAAGGGCAGCTTTCTCAGCGCCGGGGGGTTCAACCGAGCGGAGGGCAATGATGCCATCCGCACGGGGCGCGCCGACGTGGTGGTGTTTGGCAGGTACTTCCTGGCCAATCCGGACCTGCCCAAACGCCTGGCCTTGTGCGCCCCCTTCAACACTTACAACCGCGCCACTTTCTACACGCAGGATCCCGTTGTTGGATACACCGATTACCCGTTCCTGGATGAAATCCCTGCCAAAGCTTGAATACCACCTCTAAGTTACGCCCGCGTTACCTTTGCTCTCCTTGAGAATGTACATCTTCTCCTCAAGAATGTACATCTTCTCCTCTTGTGACACATAAAATGCTAGCTCTCCTTGAGAATGTACATCCTCTCCTCTTGTGACAAATGCAATGCTAGCTCTCCTTGTGACACATATAATGCTAGCTCTCCTTGAGAATGTACATCTTTTTGTGATACATAAAATGCTAGCTCTCCTTGAGAATGTACACCCTTTTGTGACACATAAAATGCTAGCTCTCCTTGAGAATGTACATCCTCTCCTCTTGTGACACATAAAATGCTAGCTCTCCTTGAGAATGTACATCCTCTCCTCTTGTGACTCATCAAATGCTAGCTCTCCTTGAGAATATACATCCTTTTGTGACACATGAAATGCTAGCTCTCCTTGAGAATATACATCCTCTTGTAACACATAAAATGCTAACAAAGGCATGACTTGGTAGTTTTTCAACAACAGAACTAAACTCACTAGATCCTTTTTGTATGCCAAGCTCATGAGGAGTACAAACCACGGCAATGCTGAGATTGAACCTATCATGTCTTTTTGTTGGAGTTTTGTATAGGTCTTTTTGAGAGGGGAAAAAAGTGATAGTAAGTTGTAAATGGGGAGATGCAAGCTAAGGGTTCCCATTTGTGGCAAAAAAAAAGTCCTTTTTTGAGTACAAAATGGAGTGTTTTTGTGTTCCCAATGAGAATTCTCCCTCTTCTCAATGAGAATTACAAATTCCAAAAGTTGGCCACCCTAGTTTATGCCATTCTAAGACACTTAAGTAAAGAAAAAAACTAAAAAAATTGATTTAACTTAGAGAAATGAATCCCCCAAAAGGGCCAATAATTGTAGTCCTTCAGGAGCACATAAAAGTCCTTTTCTCCAAAACATAAATTACATTCATTAAAAATTTATTTCAAAATGTAATCATCCCAATCTTCCAATAATGATGTCAAAAGATTGTGCCCATATGATGAGTCTATGTATCAATTCAAGAGTCATTTTTAGCAAGAAAAAAGTATTGTGACAGTTTTAGGAGCTATGTTCAAAAGTCCTTTTCTCTTATCACATTAGAGATATATACTTTATTTTGGTGAAAATTGGATCATCAACAAGTCTACTTTCTAAATATGAGTCCTTTCTCTTTTAAAGAGTTCATTTTTCAATGAAACTAGATCCATTTGCTAATAAAACCCTTCATTTTTACCCTTGTGACTTACATAGTAGTCACCCTTACCTTGCATCCTCCCAAATACTAAACACTACAACAGTGCTTTTTGGGTTGGCAACAAGGCTTACAGGAAGTCCGCTTAGATTCCTTTGTATTGAAGTTCCTAACTACTTTTTGTTGGCAGGGGAAAAACAATGTTGGTGAGAACTAACTAGATTACAGAGGATTGGATTGATGCCTTATAGTACATGGTGTGGCTTGAGGCTCTGTAGATAAATTTTAACGTTGAGTTCCACAATTGAGACCAAGATTGTTATCTTATAATGTGGTGTTATAGTGATTGTCAATGATATATGTATATAAATATATGGGACCTTATGAGACCTTATGGGACCTCATGGGAGACACATCATACAATCTATTTCATAGTCTTTTTGTAAAAATCAATTTGTATTTTGTTAAGCTTTGGTTGGAGTATCAACTCTTTCTAGTCTTAAGATTTGCAACTTTGTACTTCTTAGATTGAATTTAAAATCCAAGACTTTATTTAGTGAGAATTTGAAAAACAC
This sequence comes from Ulota crispa, assembly GCA_963920765.1. Taxonomy (NCBI): domain Eukaryota; kingdom Viridiplantae; phylum Streptophyta; class Bryopsida; order Orthotrichales; family Orthotrichaceae; genus Ulota; species Ulota crispa. The sequence continues at coordinate 13,541,692 of OY987244.1, read as the reverse complement.
AATGTGAAATGGTCATTTTTGGAAATGGGGGTTTATTTCTTTGTATAGAAAGATTATTTTGTTTTCATGTGCTTCAATTGCAAGAACAAGATTTATTGCAAAGGATTTCTTTGAATTTACTTTTGAAGCCCAACAATGACCTAAATTGAATATTGAATTGAATATTGCATGTAGTACTTTAAAGGTTTGTTGTGGATGAACATCACATTAAATTGCAAAGCAAAAAAGTTTTGAAAGGAAGAAATTGGATTGAGTGAGCTAAATCAACCATCAAACTCTCCTAATAGAACACTTTTGGAACCAATGTAAAGATTGAGTCAAGCAAGCAAATTGACTTAGGAGTTAAGATGAAATACAAACAGTAATATATTCAACATGGGAGGATATTTCTTTGCCAACTTATTGTTACAATGCCACTCCAAAAGCGTATTGTGATAGAAGCCAAGGGAGGCAGTACATATTGGTAAATATTTAATAGTGAGTAAAGCAAGCACTTGACTCCTACTGTAAAGAGTTCTTGCAAGCCCACAATTCTACAAATATACTTTGTATGCATATTATTACTCCAAAGATTCAAAAACAAGAGCAATTTTTGTTGCCAACAAGTCATGATAGAAAATTTCTAAGGATTAGGTGACTTCTTGCCAAGTATAATACACTATGGTATATTGAAGCAACTAATTGTACCAATATTGTTCCATTGGCTCCATTATTGTGTAGATGTTTGGCTTGTTTGAACACCAAAACAATATTTACATTTTAACCTCCATTTCTTTGAAACTTTTATTTTTTGATTGCTAAACCTCAGGTACTAGTGAAATTTGTTATTTAAATAAATCATTCTCATATCCAAAAAGAGGAATTTAATGCTTTGTGCAACATAACAATTGCAAAAACAATTGGATAAAATTTAATTAAATGCATGTTATGTTTGAAAAGAAGTTGGGGTTTTAAGGGTATTAGTGCTAGTTTTTTTTACTTGTTGAATCAAGTGCTTGTGTTTATTTGGAAACATGCAAGTGACTAAGTGAGGGCTTGAATTCAACATCTCAAAATTTTCTCTTAGGACCCAAATTTTGTCCAAAAAAGTGAGAGCATGCAATATCTCGTGGGATTTTGATTGATTTTGAGTTTTTTAAGCAAGCCTTTTCTAGTATTTAAACTCTTTTAACATGAGAAACTAGGGTCACACTTAGGATTGATAGGTTGAATTTTTTTAGTTCATTTCTATGAAGTCTAAATAATTATTTACTAAGAGAATTGAAATCTCCTCTCAATTGGTTACAAAAGTTAATAAATTTTAATGAACAATCATTTGGCAATAGGAAATTTTTGCTCTCATTAATGGTTACTTCTAGTATTAGATTACAAACAAGTCATGCAGCAACAAATGATATTTTGCACATAACCAAGTGTATGCAACCAAACCTTTGTCACCAATGAAGGGTTCAAAGTAGGGAAATCCAAAGAAAATATATGCCCAAACCAGCAATGCAATAGTTTTGAAAGCTAAATATGTATCCACTAGGAAATGATCAACACTTGTACATGGAAATTAAGACACACATTTTTAAAAACCAACAATTGATTTATACCTATGGAAATTTTTACATACAATATTTGAAATTTATTCTTGCGTTTTATTTATAAAAAAGAAGAAGTCTATTGATTTGTACCTAAAAGTTAAACATTTTGACCCACAATTATGGCTATCATGAAAGCTCTTATGAATTTATATCAAATTCAATCAATAAAAATTTCTGAAAATGAGATTTTGAATATGCCTTTTTAATGTGAATTTGGTCAAATTTCACTAATTGTTTAAACATAGTAATTATTACTAACTTCAAGGCCATATAAGTTTTTTGAGTTACAAAATTATTGCCTTTTTTTCCAAAAATTAAAATTTTCCATGAAAAATCTTTTGTAATTGGCTGCATTGTGTCATTGAGTATAGGTAATAATTTTCCACTTCTCAAGTAAGTAATGCCAACCATCAGTACTCATTGTTATAACTCTACCTTATACAAGACAAGGTCAACAAAGGTTATGCATTAGAATTTGACCTCCTTCTACCTCCATGGTGAATGCATTTTGATAAAACTTTATTTCTAGTTCACATCTCTAGTTTAGGCGAAGAACAAAGTAAAAATCATATAATAACACCTACTTAGACAACATTAGCCACCTAAAATAATCATTCTTAAAGAGAATTGACCTAATAATTAAACCCCAAGTGCCAAAATTGTGCATCTTAATGAGTCAAATGTACAATATGAGACGAGCAATGTTATTTTTAAGTTTTAGTATTGATGATGTGAAGACTAATATTCACAAAAGCAGGTAAATTTGACAAAATTTCTACACTAAAATTGCCATAATTTATGGATTGGTTTTTATAGATATTCCTAGTTCCTAGCTTTTGCAATATATTTTGAATCAAAAAAATTTCAAATCTTTTTTGGTACTACATAAAAGCACATTCAATTTCCTCATTAGCAAGTGTTAGTGTTTGCGGTCTTGCTTGTCATATTGATTTGTGACACCAAACAAAATTACAATGAACCATAATTATTATGAGCCCACTATAATTATTCACCCATAGTACACGATGATTGTGGTGCATGCATTGATTTCTTTTTTTAGCTGTACAACAAGTGTTAATACAAAAAATATTAAATTTTAGCACATTTAACAAAAAAATTAGTCATTTGAACTTAATTATGGAAATCACATTTGGAATCAATGGGTGTAAACAAACGTAAAAGGGACAATTTACACCATGTCTTAAGTCTCACTAAATTCTTACTACTTGATTGGTGTAAAGCCAAAAGTTGAGATTTGGTGCTTCACATGACATCCCACGTCATACGTCCACGTTGCTTATATTGTAGCACTTTTTGAAAATTTTGGCACCAAAGAAAGTGGGACTTCACTCCAAGTTTGGATTGACCATTTTGTTAGACCCAACTTTCAACCCAAGTCCCACCAATATTTTTGCATAAAATATTCATGGTTCTCTATATACTCCATTTTGCCCTACCAAAAGTGTTTTTTATGTTCATACAAGGACCATTTAGCATTTGAAAAAATGATTGTATTTGAAAAATGCCAAAAATCCCCCAAAAAATCCTAGTTGACTAACACTATGTCTATGACTTGGCTTAAAATCCACAAATCCAATAAGATTTATGTGCTACCCAAATGCCCATCCATACACAACACAAGAGTTTGTATACAAAACGTCAACATTCTTTAGAGCATCTCCACCAGTCCAGGCTCTTTCAAAGTTTTCCATATGTTTTGGCCAACCCTCAAGCCCCTTGATTTCCACCCATGCTCTTCAAAAAGGTGGCCTTGCACTCCAATACGCCCCATAAATAATCAATTGACCACTTATCAAGGAAAATAGAAGATAAGATCACTAAACTTAGGGTGAATAGTGAATGAATAGTGGCTTGAATAGCCCTTACTAGACACAGTAGGACAAAGTGTCTTGAGTGTGTTTTGAGAGGGATCTCAACACTTTTCATCCACTTTGAACGTGTTGGAGTCACCAGTGGAGATGCCCTTAGGGGTTCATAACCAGTGTCCACGGAGGTTTTTAAAAAAACTTGGTACATTTCCTACTCTTCTCTAGTCTACTTGGTTTATTTTTTTCAATTGGCCATGGCCTAGAAGTATATTTTTTGGTCGGCCAATAAACTTAGTTTTTCTTTTTCACTCGGTTGATTTCCTAAGTTGAGGAAATTAGTTCAGTTGAAAACTGAATTTCAATGTATTATATTGGATTTAATTTTTTACAAATGCTGCAAACAAATCTATCTTTTACTTACCATGTGCATGGCATAGCAAAGCAATGCAATGATAAAGACAACAACAACTTGTCAAGTTATCCCCAATCAATGCAAATTTCTTTACACTTTAAATGGATTTATTGTTGACTTCTATTTCTTAAATATCTTTGGTTGGATTTTAACAAGGTCAAGTCCCACTCTACGAGAGTCACCTACTCATCCACTCACCCTCTCATTAACTCACCTATTCACCCACTCACTTACCCACCCACTCACCCACATGGCCACCTCACCCGTATTTCTTGTTTTTTTAATTTTTGAACTTTTAGCACCTTGTAACTGCTCATGAAATCAACAAAACATTTGATTTTTATTTAGAAGGTTGGAAAATTTCCTTATCACAAAAAAGTTCATAGGTTGATTTCCCGTAATTTCAATTTTCATTTGGCCTATTTCCTCATCTACTAGTGCATGTTCGGCTAAATTTCCTGAGGCTAAAATTATAACTCAATTGATTTCCTAAAACTATACTTTTATGGTTGGAAGTAAATCTAGCAATGTTCATTTTTTTTCGGCAATTCCCAAAAAAAATTGGCTACCTTGTAACTAAAGGTTAGTTCTCCCTACACAGTGTTCATAACCAGTGTCTGGGGAGGTTTTTTTAAAAAACTAGGTACATTTCCTAGTCTTATCTGGTCTACTCAATTTTCTTTTTTTAAAATCAATCATGGCCTAGACATGTATTTTTTGGTCGGCCAATAGCCTTTGTTTTTTTTTTTCACTCGGTTGATTTCTTAAGTTTAGGAAAATAGTTTGGTTGAAATCTGAATTTCAATGTATTATATAGGATTTTTTTTTTCTTACAAATTCTATAAACAAATCAATCTTTATTTACCATGTGCATGGCATAGCAAAGCAAGACAATAATCAAGACATCAAAAACTTGTCGAGTTATCCCCAACCAATGCAAGTTTTTTATACTTTAAAAGGATTTATTGTTGACTTTTGTTACTTAAACATCTTTGGCTAGATTTGAATTAGGTCAAGTCTCACCATTTTGGGATTGAGCACCACATTTCCTTTAAGGATTGGTGCACCAAGTGCACCTTTTATCCCATTAACCATCACACACTCACCCACTCACTCACACCCACTCACCCACATGGCCACCTCACCCATGTTTCTTGTTTTAAATTGTTTTGAAGTTTTAGCACCTTGTAACTACTTGTGAAATAGAAAAAAATTGATTTTTGTTTAGAAGGTTGGAAAATTTCCTTATCATGAAAAAGTTCATAGGTTGATTTCCCATAGTTTCAAATTTCATTTGGCCCATTTCCTCATTTACAAGTACATGTTTGACTAAATTTCCTAAAGATAAAATTGTAACTCGACTGATTTCCTAAAACCATGTTTTTATGATCGGAAGCAAATCCGCCAACATTCATTTTTTTTGGCAATCCTCAAAAAAAGTTGGCTGACTTGTAACTAAAACTCGATTCTCCTTGGACACTGTTCATAACACAACAAAGCTGGGATCTAGCATTGTGATGGGACTTGCAATGATGGGACGTGGGACGTGGGACGCAGTGTGAACTAGCCCCTACTACTCAGAACGTCAATACTTCATCCACCTCGATCTCGTTCACATTATCATTCATCCAATCGCAGGAGTCTCTGTTCCAAGAGCAAGCCAGGCCACACGGCGTCTTCACCGTGGCTATGGTGGATTGCGACACAGTTGAACCTGCGATTTCTGAATCCGCACCGGCATTTCCTCTGCAAGCAGCCGCTCTTCCGTAGTCGCACAACACCAGACTGAACTCTCACGGTATTCACAATTCTCACCAAATTTTTCTATTCGGTCTCTCACTTTCAAGCGAGAGATAAGTCTAAGAGTCGTGGATATGAGTGGCGCACAGAGAACGACAGATTAAGTAGCGACTTGTTAGCTATAGAGCAGCATTGATTAAGTAAAAATTCCTTTGCTTGAATCACAACTCTCTCTGAAGAGACGGCTTGCATAAAAATTCCGACATTGCTGAACTTTGTATGTCATAAAACTTTGGTTTAATGCTCAGAATCTGTTTCTTTTTTCAACGTGAAATGACTTTCTAAGATTGCCATACAAAGTTTCAGCATAGGACTTTGGTTAATGCTCAGAATCTGTTTCTTTTTTCAGCCGTGAAATGAATTTACAAGATTGCTGAAACTTTGTATGGCATAGGACTTTGGTTAAATGCTCAGAAATCTTTTTCTTTTTTCAGCGTGAAATGAATTTTATTATTCGTGAGGTTGATTTTCATTGCTCTGGTGCGGCGTTTGTCGTCTTCACCGCGATTTTTAGGGATTTGCTGAAATGGTGCTGGTTGTTGTCGTTTGACAGATTTGAAGTTGAGGTTTTTGAAATTGGCCAGGTTTGTTTGGAAGTGGAGTTTTTCCGGGGTTGAGAAGAAAGGGGCGGCCATGGCGGGTGTTGCGCTCGGACTCGCGGGGCCGGGTTTGGAGTTGGTGGCGTCGAGCAAGAGAACTTTATCGTGTGTTGCACCTTCTTCCTCGTCTCCTTCTTGTGTCAGTTGCTCCGCTTCTTTGTCGTCGTACAGCAGCTCGCATGTTAAGCCTCAGAAGGCGTTGCTCCTGCGGAGTTCCTTTGTCGCGCGGTCGACGCATTCCAGCTTCTGGGATGGTGGAGGTACAGACCTTGAAATCACAACTTTTTGAAGGATTTTTTTTTGTTTATGATCTCATCTTTTGCAAAGAGAACCGCTGCTCGTGTAATTTTACCTCTCGCTTATACTTCCTTTCAATGACATTCAATAATCCTCTTCCTTTTAGTCCAAGTGTAGTTTACTAATCATTTCTACTTTTTGTCAATGAATATCTATTTTAGGTCATCGACATCTCTCACAACTTCTACTACTCGTCTGAAATGAAAGTTTCAGATTTGATCTCTTTTGTTACTAGAGTTTTATTACTAGAGCATGTTTGCAATAGTCTACATGCTCTGGATGGTTCTGAGTTTAGGGTTACAATTGAACCTCTTTGTTACGGCCTTTTTCTACAATGACATTCCAGAGTATCCTGCACACGCTTGCCATTTTACACAGCATTTTTGCTTCATATTTAAACTATGTCAGAGTAAAAATTTGAGATTCCAAGTAGCAAGCTTGAAGAGGTTCGAGTATATTGCTCAATTTGCTTTTACCTCGGTTGGTCTTGAGGATTTCGTCTCCGTTTCTATTGACCTTTGAAGAGCAGCAGCTAGGATATTAGCTAATTTTCTGGGGATTGCTTGTCTGCTACTGTTTGGCAATGTTCGTGTGATGTTAGAGGTTGTAGTCGTGTGTTCGGTCCATTTTGCGCTTTGTTACTCACAGTGTTGGGATTGGGGATGGCGGCAGCGGGAGCTTGTGCACTCGCCCTTGCAGTGGAGAGCACAATTAAGCAACGCAGGCGTGGTGGTGCCCTTTGCACTCAAGCCAACATTTTCGAGCGTGTGGTCCGGATTGTTAGGGTATGATTTTTCCTCTCTGGATAGGAAATTTTAACATGTTTTTTCAATACTCTTGTTTTAGGGTTTTATATTGATTTTGTAGAGACGAAGCTTGCTGTAAGCTAACACGCTCATAGGAAAGCAGAAGCTCAGCATCAATGAACGCTTGTGTTGAATGCAGTCTTATGCAAATGCGATAGTGAGCTCAGCAGAGGACCCAGAGAAGCTACTTGACCAGACGGTTTTGGAAATGAATGAAGATTTGATCAAGATGCGGCAAGCATCTGCACAGGTTCTTTCTTGTCATCCCTGTTACTCTGGAGACTTAGTAAGTTGTTGAGTTTCAAATTCTAGTTCAAATTTGAGACAGTATAAGAAAACCCTTATATATATATTTTTTGAGCTCTGACAAGGGGCAATTGTCTGGTTTGCTGTTGTGAAGGTGTTGGCGTCGCAGAAGCAGCTGGAGAATAAGTACAAAGCTTCTCAAACAACAGCGGATGATTGGTATAGGAGAGCAAAACTAGCTCTTGAAAAGGGTGATGAGTCTTTGGCCAGGGAGGCTCTTAAACGTCGTAAGGATTACGAGGTATTAGGATCTGTCCTCGTTTTTTGATTCTGGTTATTCATACTACTAAGCCTCATGAGGGGGAACAATTTATTAGAAAACATTAAGGTGAATCGTGCTTTGAAATTCTGTTAGTATGTGTACGGTGGCAGCTGAAGACTGTATTTGACAAGCATCTTATACTGGGGATTGAGAACTCTCCTACTAGTGAATTTGAGGTACGTTGGATTGGTACTCACAAATCAAATACCACACTCGTGGTGCAACAACTGCACAGGAAAGTGCCAAGGCATTGAAAAGTCAGCTGGACCAACAGAAGGGTGTCGTGGACAAGCTGATCTCCAACACTCGGGTATTTTACGTCTTTCCTCATTGGCTTAGTTGTTCTAGTATGGTCTTAATTACTAGTTCAGAGCCAATTTTTTTATACCATGTATTTCGCAAGTTTAATTGATTGGAAGTGCTGAATACGATATGTAGGACCTGAGCTGATGTTCGAGTGTGTCTTGGTTGGTTACAGCTGCTTGAGAGCAAGATCCAAGAAGCCAAGTCGAAGAAGGACACGTTGAAAGCAAGAGCTCAATCTGCTAAGTACGTGCCATTGCCTCTATTTAGCAGTAACAGCAATTATAAATCTCTTGCTGCATGAGACGCATAAGTTTTACCATGTTATGTCGAGGTCTCAATCATAGATATCATTGCAAAAACTTCAAGTACCATTACTTGTTGCAACTCAAGATTAGGAGATATTAGAATGGTGAAATGTTGGGACAATTGTTGACTTTGGGGAATGCTGATGCTGTAACAGGACTTCACAGAAGGTCAGTGAGATGTTGGGAAACATCAACACCAGCAGCGCTCTTGCAGCATTTGACAAAATGGAAGAGAAAGGTGAATCTTGGATCTATGTTTCTATTTCAACTGCATATTTGATTTTGTATATTCTTCAAGTAATCTTGGTGTTTGGAATTATGTTGAGTTCTTATCTGCTAACGGAGGTACTTGATATGCAGTTACCGCCTTGGAGGCAGAATCTGATGCACTAAATCAACTCAGTACTGATGATCTGGCTAGTAAGGTATGTATCCTTTTCTCAATCTCTGTGATTTTTTTTTTCCATTTACCTTTCAATGAATTTAGAACAGTTCCTGCTTTTTATAGAATAATGAATTGAACTTGTCTTCCTTGTTTGTTATTGAAAGATTCTGTGTATGTGTAAAGCCTTGGGGGTTTACCTCTTTACCAAGTGTTTGCATGATTGTTTCTGCAGTTCGCTCTTTTAGAGACTGACGATGTGGATGACGATCTAGCATCCTTGAAGCAAGACATGTTAGGCACTTCCAAGGTTCGTCTTGCTCCTCTCATAAAAAAACTGGGATCACTTTTTATAGTTGCTGAAAAAACAATTCAACTTCCTCTCTATGAGTACGTGTTGCTAGGAAGTTTTTGGTTTTTGGTTTTCTTTCCATTGGTTGAGCGACACGGCACTCTAGAGGCCTGAACCGCATGCAGGTAAGAAAGAAAACGAATAGAACTTCCATCCATCCACACAGTCAGCTACTATTATTAACTTTCATCCAAATTTGCCATCTTTAGTGTTTCATCGAGAGGGGTTTGACGACTTCATCCTTTGTTTCCCCCAATTGTTTCAGTGTCATGGTAGCTATTGTCAACTTAAGGTAAGGTTTTGGCAAAAATTTGCCCAGAAAAAGTTGCTAGTAGAAACACCATGTCCACAATGACTCATTTGCGTATGCAGTCATTGTGGACAAACTTTACATTCATTGTGCACACGGTTTCCTACTGCTGTCTATGTCTTGGATGAAATCTAGATTTCTTGGATGAAACCTAGATTTCTTGATTTACTGCTAAGTGCTCTAGCAAAATATAGCAAGTCTATTTTAGAAGCTTAGAGTGTCTCTCAAAACACATTTCTACTTTTACAAACGATGGAAACGCTATCTTACTTCTAGTGCTAATTTTTTATTTTTTACCTTCCCTGAAGCTACCTAACTAAACTATTTCAACTTCTAAAGACACGGAAATATTGGCCATTTTTTGGTTATATTTGCGTAACCCGATCTACGATGTATGTAGATTTTTGAATTATGCTGCTATACCTGGTGGATATGTAAACAACATTGCAGACTGACAAATGCTTTTTTTTTTAAATTTCGGTGCAGAGAAAAGGTGAACTTCCCGAAGGCCGCACACAACCAGTGTCAAGTAGTAGCAGTAGCAATACTCCATATCCTTTCAAGGACTCGGAGATTGAAAGGGAGTTGAATGAGTTGCGGGGAAAGACCAAGGACTATTGAGCCTAGGCAAAATTTTCTCTCCCCTCTTTCTGATAGCCTGCGTTTGGTATTATTATTCTGATAGTGTTTTGTAGAGTAAGGGGTGTGGGTTTTTGGTCACTCGTGTATCTTTTGAAGGTCAGGAATGTGAGCATCCAGGTGATTTCAAGTCGTTAGTCAGGACTTTGTGCAAACATTTCAGTATTACACAAGTTGTTTCATTTAGTGCGATAATTTGAGTACTGCAATTTTTCTCACTCCTATGACGCGTGACATGCCTTGTACCCTCATTCTCATAGTAAGGGTTGCGGTCACAGCCTCTTTCCACCGTTTAGAAAGGAATTTGGAGCGCAACCTTTGTAATGTGGCATCTTTCATGCACTCTAGTTATAATTTGTGTTCACAAATTCTCAGTGCACAAATACAAAATGGACTTAAATTGTTGTGAGCTTTTCTTTAGTAGTGCACTTAACAAATTCCCTTCTTTCTTGACTTGGTGCAAGGTGGTCATTCTTCAGTAACGAGCTTGGTCATGATTTTGCAATGATATGAATCAATTCATGTAGACATGGGACAAAAATGATTCAGAAAACTTGCAAAAATAGAATCTTTAGACTCTAATATACTAGGCTCTTTTAAAAGTTAAATGAAACATCTTTTTAATATATTCTACCATTGGTTTTGGACATCATGTTACACCTACTTTGTGACACTTCCAACCTACTATTTGTCTATGAGATTACACCAATATTTTGGTCATATGTTGCTCATTAACCCCTCACCATCCACAACAAACTAAATATGTTCATTTTTGTCTATGAGAGTACACCAGTATTTTGGTCATATGTTGCTCATTAACCCCTCACCATCCACAACAAACTAAATATGTTCATTTTCTTGTGTATTTTGAGATATTCAGGACAATCTAAAGTTAAATCTAGTACATATCAATTATTCACTTCCATACAATAACATACAACGAACTCAGAGATTTGTCAACAACAATGAAATTTAATTGATCAAACAATGAGAATGGTTACAACATAATAGAGGAATCCTGCTTTTCAAAGCCTTTTATTGATACATTATGCAAGAAATATTACATCAAACTTTGTGAAGCTCTTTATTGATTTTAAGATCAAGCATATCATTTATCACAGATGCCCCCTACGGTAAGAGGTAAAGGTAAACCAACTTATAGTACTCAAACTTTTAACCTTACATAAGTAGAGACCAACAACCTTTACTGGTTACCAAATTTGTATAAGATAAGAAATCAATTAATGTATATATTCTATGAACCACTAGCAAGCTGGAAGTGGGTGCAAGGGACCAGGCAAAGTCTCATTCTGCCCTTCACCATTGTATGTAATAAACACCATTTCCATTCCCCATGTTTTGTGTATTTCAAAGTGACAATGTAGCAACCACACACCTGAAAAAAGTAAAAAATAAAAATATTAGCCTTGTGAAATCAATATCCATAATCACTAAGGTAGCTACATCCAGTATACATCCAATATAAAAATTTAAGGTTTGTTGATGTGAATGCAACAACAATGTATTTAACTTATTCTTGATTACTCACACTACAAAAAAATAAAAAACATGTTTTAAACAAGTGATTCATAGTTATTGTAAATGTTCATAATGATCATTAGATGACTCAATTATAGTCATTGTAGACATTTGAAGTCATTGTAGACTAGTTGTTTAGGACATGTCTTTTTTTGCTTAATCATGCAGTTCTATGCTTTTCATGTAAATACAAGCTATTCATATAACTTTGGACTGTCCATGCAATTCTAGACTATGGAGGTCCTTGAAGATCAATAAACATCTTGATGTTTTGTATATTTTTCACTCAACTACATTTAACAAAGTGTGGACTACTAAGGCAAATAAGGAGTGTAAACAACCATGGTGATTGAAAGATTCCAATGTCTTATACATCCTCTAAAACTGAAGTTTTCATACTCAAATTGGACCCACTATTAAGGATTTTCCAAAGCACCAAAGATTAACAAGAATATCTAGTTTCTCTACACCTTTCAATATGGTTCTTATTTTTTCAACTTGGGGTTATCCACAACTAGTTTAATATAGCATAACACCCTACATTTTGTGTTTTTTATTTTTGTTTTTGAATTTTTGGTAAAGCCCAAAAGAATTTTAATGTTGGATCCGCGTCAAAACCAAGTAGTCTTAGTTTAATCCCTAAATGTCCTAAGTACCGCATTTTTATTGCAACATATATTTGAGGTTAAAAAGAAAATCTTACCCATTCGCTAGTTTTGAACTTTTTCTTCAAAGGCTAAATTTCTAGTCTAAAGTAGTTTTTGGAAATGTGCTTTACAATGCACTAGACTTTGGAATAAAATAAGATTGTAAATTCATGTGATTTATTTTCCTAAGCAGGCTTTGAGAATCTGAGATGAGATAAACTTTTTGTAGTACTTGATACCAATTTCATTTAAACATCTTGTACTCAAACAATTATAATATTTCAATCCAAATGTGCTCTTATTGTGTTTCATGTTTCAATAGGATACATAACATGTCTAGTTTGAGATCCTCGCCATAAGCAATATCCTATGGTCCTTACTGAAAATTTTAACAAAATACATCCTATTCCACAATGTTTTTGATTTCATTTATATCAACCTTAAATCTATTCAATGTTAAATGATATGATCTATCCAAGATATAATCAATTTCAATTAATTCTTCTTTGAATTTCTTGCTTTTAGCATATAAATGAAAAGTACAAAGGATTTGTTATAAGTCCAATGAAAGCCCTTTTTTACACACATAATTGAGCATTTTACATGCCAAAACACTACAAGAAAAACGTGCAAAAACAATTGGTCCACAATGGTTGCAAATATTCACAATGACTATTAGATGACTTAGGATATGTTCACACTTGATGTTAGGAATCAATATTAGCAATATGAATGCAATCTAAAGGAGTGTCCAAATGCATTTAATTTTTCCTTGCTACTACCCCTCTTAAGACCAAGTGTGAACACACCCTTACTTATAGTCATTGTGGACATTCATAGTCATAGTGAAATAATCATTTAATACAAGTTTTCCTTGTAGTGAAACGCATTCCATGATCATGCCACGTTAGCTTTGCCACAAAAAGTTACATTTAACATGGGACATTAGAAGACAATATTTTTCCAATGGACTCACCAGGGTTGTTAGCTTGAAATCGGAGAGCAATCCAGCCGTCTGCGGGGATAGAGAAAGTGTTATATCTGGGTGGATCCACCAAATTAAATGTCAAGGGGTCATTTGTTGGGTCAAAATTGGTGTAGTTTCGTCCCACCACATAAAAATCATGCCCATGCAAATGAAAAGGGTGGTCTATAAAGCCCAGAGCATAAACACCCTGCAACACCAGCTGGACCGTGTCGTTAAACTGCAGCGCTCGGACCCTTGTCCCCCTGGTCCCCTCTGTATAATCAGTGTCTGGCTTACTTGTAAAATCTTCAAAAACTAGTGGATCATCCGGAAAATCCCGAGTGAAAACCCCAGTCACATTATTGTAATAAGCTTGCAAGATGCTTGTTCCCTGGATAGCAATGTTTACAAAGTACATGAATTCATATTCCAAAACATCCCAAAATAATACCCTTGCTTACCCAAAAAAAACTTGAAAAGAAAAGCAAAAACGTCCCTAAACAATATGCAAGATGGTCGTTCCCTAGATAGCAAGGTTATCAAATATAAAGTACATGAATTCATATTCCAAAACATTCCTAAATAATACCTTTGCTTACTTAAAAAAAACTTGAAAAAAAATAGAAAAAACGTCCCTAAACAATATGCTTGCTTACCCCCCCCCAAAAAAAACTTGAAGCAAACAAAACATTCCTGAACAACATGCTTGCTTACCCAAAAAAAACTTGAAAAAAAGCAAAAGATCCGTAAACAAACATGTTTGCTTGCATAAAAAAAACTTGAAAAAGGAAGAGGAATGACATGTGTATCAATGCCATTCATTTTGAAATCCAAAAGTGGTTGTTTGGGTAAAGTTTACTATAAACAACTACAAAAGAGCGTGTGCCATGTGCGTACTGGGTACATGCTATTGTTGTTGGTTGGTAAAAGAAACATTGACTTAGTCAACAATTGTCATCAAAAGTACTTAGATAAACTATATCTAATATGGAGACTTTTAAGATTTGTTCATTTAATTGCAATAAATTTCAAGTACTTATTATATTTTTTATGATTAGAAAATGAGAGTATCATCATGTTTTGTGTGTTGCCATTGGTATCAATGTCACAAGTAGATGTACATGTACATTACTAGTGTTTTGTTTGAGCTTGCTTGGTTAAAATCCTACATTTCTTACCTTTCAACCAAATTTTTAGTGCATGCATAATGCATTGGATATAATTGTTTGCATTTACACTATAATACAACATTTCCCAAAAATCTAGCCTATTTTTACCAAGTTGAATTAAATTTCAACCAATATTTTTGACATCTCATTTTGCTAACATTTTGTTGTTTTTTTTATTGGATCTCCCTAATCATTGTACATTACATGTGTTTTTCATGAGTTGCAATTATGTCAATGTCACAATTAGGAGAGTATCACACTTGTGTTACATGTGTTTTTGTACATGAGATATAAGGGTTGCAATTAGATGAGTGTCACAAATGGATTACGTGGGTTTTAACATTTAGGATACTTGTGTTTTAGCATTTCAAACACATGTATTTTAGCATTTAGGATACGTGCGTTTTATGATTAAGGATACTTGTGTTTTAGGGTTTAGGATACATGTATGAAATTAGGTAAACATTAGAATGGGTCAGCTATGTTTTTTGTGCATTACAAACAAAATTGCATGGGAAAACATGGGTTTGCCAAACTTACTTGAGGCTCATCAAAGGTGATGTTTTGTACAGTGCCTGCTAGTTTCTGCGAACATGTGGTCTCATTTGCCGTGCAGGCAACATTTGCAACACCGACCACGTAGACAAGCTCAACGTCTGGAGTTGTGGTTAGGTTGACAGAGGTCAAGCTTCTAAGATTGGCCACATAAGCATCAAGTGAGGAGGAGTCTACAGTGGAAGGAAAGTCTGGTGTCATGGGTTGGGCCGAGGGGTTAGAGCCATTGTATGCAAATATTAGCAGTGCTGCATCCGGAGGAGCAGCTGCGCCTGGGATGTTAGCTGGAATGTCCACCACACTCACACCAGCGTAGTATAATCCTGTTCTCAGCATCAACATTACATTGCACCAGAGCCAGTTATCAATTTTGGCACATATATATATGTATATTTGGAAAAATATCATGGATACCCCTAAAGTTTGCAATATTTTCATGGATACCCTTGTATTTTCAGATATTACACAAATACATCCTAGGATCATTATTTTCAAGCATGTATTTGTTGTGCTTGTACTTCCTTCATGACCAATGTTGAAGAAGGGAATGAATTGAACTAAAAAAGAAGCAATGTGTGCACTAAGGAAGAAGGGAAGTGGCATGCACAACAAAACAAACGTCTGAAAATGTTGGTCCAAGGGTATTTGCGCAATTTCTGAAAAAGGAGGGGTATCTACACAAATATTGCAAACTTCAAGAGTTCCCATGATATTTCCCCAATATTTTTTTGGGGAAGGAGATTGTATGATTTACCTAGAGGTTGGTTGGCAGTGAAGAGGACATTGGTGGTCTGGCCAGGGGAGATCACTACATAGTCAAAGGCGAAGGGCTTCAGATAATTTCCATCCGCCCCAACCACGGTCATAGTGTGGTTGGCTATTTTGAAGATATAGTC
Organism: Ulota crispa; assembly: GCA_963920765.1. Classification (NCBI taxonomy): domain Eukaryota; kingdom Viridiplantae; phylum Streptophyta; class Bryopsida; order Orthotrichales; family Orthotrichaceae; genus Ulota; species Ulota crispa. Next base: position 13,525,728 of record OY987244.1, on the reverse strand, counting down.
GTTGTTGAGTCCTGCATTTGTTAACCGGACCAGGTAGGTGGACCCGTTTGTAACCTGGAATGTCTGATTAACTACAAAATAAATAAAAACAAAAATTAATGTTATATTTCTCTAATTTATAATAGTCCAAAAAGCCTAGAGAAAAAAAACCATGTCAATAAATACAAAAAGAAACTGGAAGTAATATTAGATATATGGCGTTTGTAAGTTGTATAGGCTGGGACATAAGGTAGGAACACTTGATACTAACATTGCATCTAATGGCGTCACTCTTTACACAAGGTGGTCATTCTAGAACTTGAATCTAGGTACACCGTAGATAACTTATCATTTTGGTCAATATCACTAAGCTATCTATGACATACCTAGATTTAAGTTCTAAAATAACCACCTTGTGTAACACCATTAAATACATTATTGATATTGGGGGCTTCTACCTTATGTGAATTTGAAGTCAGTTCATGTTGGAAAAGTTTAGTTTCAGCTGATGTGTTTAATTGTGGTCTTATACATTCTAAATTTGCCTTTATTTATTTTTTGCAATTACTTATATGGGGAAAATAGCAAAGAAACTTCTACACCCTTTCTCTTTCCACAAAATCTTAATATGATTTTACTATAACACAAAAGTTTGAAACTTTTTTGCCCTATTAAAACATCGATTTCCAATTTTTTTTTAAATTACTTGGTAGAGGTTGTCACATATTGGGGGAGGGGGGAAGATTATTACAGTAGTGGGATGAATGTATATAGACAAACCACATGTTAGACTACGGTTCACAAGCTTGGATTCTGTTGATTTTGGGTCAATCCACACCTACCTGAACATCCATACAAGGGCCCTGGTTGGCCATTGAGAGCGTTGGAAGTAGTGTAATTCGCCGCTGCAGGATTCATTACGTTGATATTTCCCTGTTCAATAACATTTGGGTCTTCGCTAAACCACTCCCCTGCAACAAAATGAACATTGGATTTGGAATTGTAAGACCAATAGAGTTTTTAATCACCTTGGATATAAAAATTTGCGTTAAGGTAGGAGGCTCATAAATGGAGCATCTAAGGGCTGAAACTGAATTTTGGGTACGTGAAACTCTTTGAAATGATTTTCTGTAAATTTTCCTTGAAAGACAAGAAGAATCCAAATCTAACCCAAGTTGTTTCATATTTTTTGAAACTTTGTGGAATTAGTTATGAATATTTGAAGTGGAAAGGCCATAGGGCTCTATAATGGAGCACCTCCTCAAATGTACATGAGCTATACATTGTTGAAGGGTTATGAAAAACAAAATGTACAAAAAGAGTACATTTGAGGAGGTGCTCCAAATTTGAGCCTGCTCCAAATTTGGGCCTCCTACCTTACTTCTCTTGTTTTGGAAACTATTCAACCACAAGGTAACCACTTAACCCCTTAAGGATGTTACCTACCAAAAGTGTTGATTGTATTCATACAAGGATCATTTAGTACCTGAATAAATGGCTTCATGTTGAATGCCAAAAACTCTTTAAAAAATCCTATTTGACTAGTAGTATGTGTGTGACAATGAGATGCATGTGCTACCCAAGTGCCCCATATGTATACAACATGAGAGAGCGTATACAAAACAATGCCTCTTATCAAATCCACAACTTTGGATCCTTGAAATTAGGACACAAGTTTGGAAAATTTATTAATTGACATACGACCTCTTCTAGCCTTCTGTGTGCAAAATCCGAATGTTAAATTTTGGTTAATACATTTAGGGCCAACATCCATGGGTAATATAGAAGAGGGAAAGTAAAAATACAACAAACGAATTTTAAAACGTTACATGAAAGTGTGCTAAAAAAATTGTAAAATTGGAAAACATAAATGATGTTCTTGCACGTTTTTACCAAGAAGCACACAAATTTTGGAGGCCTTAGACGCCTAAAAACAAAAACGCCAGTGGTTGATTCTAGTTGCCCATGAAAGTTGGCCCTCAGCCTATACATCCCAATTTTCTCATTTAAGGTAGTGTGCTCAAATTGTGACCCCCTTGTTGTAAAGCATTCCTATAATTAGCTCATGAACGGATACAAAGTGGTTTTTAAATGGACCCTTTTAGTCTTTGATTGAGAAGAAGAAAGAGCCCAAGAAAGATTGTATTATGTTGCAAAAATTAATCATACTTCTTAGTTTCATTTCATCTCTTTATAAGTTGCAAACTTGCAATGGAACAAAATTTTGGAGACCTACAAGTCACAAATAGGTACCTACTACAAAAAGCTTTGAAAATTCATTTGTAATTCAATAAGGCTTCAAAATATATGGAAAAATTTGCATTACATTTGACATCTATTTTTCTTCATGTGAAAATTAAACAAAAATTATGTTTTTGTCTCCGAAAGCCGGACTAGCTCTTAAAGTGACAATTTAGCTAGGAGCATACTACTTTATACACTTTTGGGCAAAGCCTACACTCTTCTTAAGGCATCTCCACTTGTGCCCTCCCAAGGTTTGACACACACCCAAACGGGATGAAAAGTGTTGAGGCCCTTTTCAAACCCTCTCAAAACACTTTGTCCTACTGTTTTTAGCAAAAACCCTTCAAGACACTATTCATCCTAAATTTATTGAATTTTATCTTGTGCTTTTATTAATAAGTGGTCAAATGATTATTTATGGAACGTGTTGAAGTGTAAAATCACCTTTTTGAAGAACATGGATGAAAATCAAGAAGCTTGAGAACCCTTCAAAAATAGATTAAAACCTTTGAACGAACCAGGACCGTGGAGATGCTCTTACCTGCCAAAATGGTGAACTCTCCATCTACTTCTCCGTAAGGGGCAGTGATATTTGGGTGAACAATCAAGGCACCGAAGACCGTGGCTCTCAACCAGTTGTTGTGCGCATGCCAGAAGAATGTGCCACTTTGACCTGTGACCGTGAACTCGTAGATATAGAAGTCTCCAATCATGATTGGGCACTGGGTTATGTGAGCTGGTCCGTCTGCCCAATTGGTCAGAAATTGGTTGATGCCATGCCTGCAGTTCATATCAAAAAAAGCCCTCCCATTCATTAAACTTGGTTATCTGTAGTCAATGCTACTAAGTGGAAGGATTTCAGCTCTATACCTTTTTCTAGAACTTTCTAGAAGTTTTTGGTGTAAGTTAAAGTAATATAGAATATTTCAAATATAAGACACCAAAGGTCCTCTAACCATATGTTAAAAAACCAACAAAAAAAACGTCTAATGTCTCTTAACAAAGTATTAAAAAATAGCATTGTGATGAAGGTAATTACTATTTTCAACGTAATAACCAGTTTTTTCTTTATTATTTTTACAAAAAAATATACATGATTCTTACTAATCTTTAGGTTACTTGTTTTAAATTCTGATTTTTAGTTTTTGAAATTTTTAAAGACATAACTTATAACAAGGACTATAAAGGTCACCACGTGGCAATCCGTCCAATGAAAAGGAACATAGGTGTACATACATAACTAGCTGCCTAGAACATTTTTTTTTGAATTTGGGCAATATAGTTGGACACAAACTTAAGAATTTTGCAATCCTATTCCTTTTATGAATATTGCTTTGTACACATGTTGAGAAAATCTTTGTGATTGGGCAGTTTTCACATATCAAAGTTGTGACCAAATACATGTCCTGTCAATTTGGACAATTTTTCTTGAATCCCGGGATTTAAGGAAGGTGCAATTAGAGAAGGAGGAGATGTGTAAAGAGGGGGAAATAGTGAGTTTACCAATGAATGGTAACTTCATAAATACCCATGTTGGTGACATTGACAACCACAGTATCACCTTCATTAATCTCTATAGGAGGACCCGGGTATTGGCCATTCACTGTAGTAATGTTCACACTCTCGCAATTGCGTGTCACTTCTGTGTACTCTACCTGCAGGAAAAACAAAAAAACGAAAACAAAATAAATGTCATAAATGCATACAATCAGCTCCGATAAAAATAAAATAAAAAGCCAAACGCTGTCATTATGAAAAAAACGTTGCATTTATCTGTCCAAAGTTAGAAGTAATAATCCCAAAAGAATTGCTTTTTGGGAGATTTACTCAAAAAATCAAGAGAACTTTCATTGTTTTGGGATAGGCAATTTTTAGAATAACGTGAATAGTTTAAAGTTAGTTAAATACTTTTTTAAACATCGTGTGGCATAAAAAATACTAAAATTGAGGATTTTGCAAGTTCAAGAAAGATTGATCACAATTTGCGGAAAACTGTGAAGTACACTATGACTAGATCATAATTAGAGGGATTTCAATATTGCGACTTTTATCACAAAAGACTTGCATGCTTTTGCTCAAGTTCTACCATGATAAAACACTCTTTTGATGTGGAAGTGAATCACTATACCAAAGTCAATGTCTTGGACATAGAAATAATAATATGATGTCATAAATATGTATATGGGGTTCCTCTCTTACAAAACTAGCTTGTTGTTGTCACATGTTAGCAACTTTTATTGAGCAATTTCCTCATTACAATAAGTGCGGAAGAGTAACTAATAAAATTGGGTTTGACCAAACTATTTTATCACTTGACTAGTGATAGGATTTCCATAATAAGGTTTACATAAAATATGATTTTTTAATCCTAACTTTGAAACCTGTGTAATGTGTTGACATAAACAAAAAAAACTAATTGTGAATGATTAAATCCATCTTCTACATGGTCAGGTTTGATTGGCCTTGCAAACTTGTCACTACTCCGTTTTTAGGTTATCACTAGTATGATGTGAATAAACAATCACTAGAAGAAAAATATGTTGTAATTAACTACAAATGTCCTAAATGCCCTGTAATTGAATCATTGTATAGTCGTTTAGGACATTTGTAATTGTTGTGATCAATTTGTTTAGGACACATTTTTCTTTTAATGATTCTAGCAATCCATATAATTAATTTTAGACACACCTACCACTAACGCGAAGAAGTTCACTAAATTTTCTTTATCAAACACCTACAATGTCTAGTTCTCACCAAAGGAGTATGAAATAAAATGTGAAATCTTACGTAAAGCTCAACATAGAATTTCAAGGAGAATTGAATGATGCTCTTCTAAACCCTTCTTATGAAAGGATATTCTTTAACTTTTTGGTTTTTATCATTAATATAAAATCTAGAGTCCTTTGGCCTCTAAGGTTTGTCGGCCAGTATATTTACTATTGCACAACTTTGGAAACTTTGGCCACAAAAAAAATCTTACTCTAGAAGTGTGTATGATCATGATCTTATAACATGTTAGTGAACTCCTGACCATAATAATTGCTAGCATGCCACCTGTAGGATATAAATAGATACTACGATCTATAGTCCATATTGAATAGAATGAATTAAAATAGTAACTTTGGGAACCACTACTAGAAACAGCGTGTTCACATTGACTCATATATAAGTATACAAACCGTTGGGGACAAAGTTTAAAGTTTGTTGTATTTAACTAATTATGGATTGTTCATGTAATTTTGAAATTATGTAAAACATCTAGAGATCTATTAATGTTTTGTATTTATTTCTCAACCATAATTTTTTTTGAACTTTTAACAATCTCAAAATTTGTTAAACATGCACTTAATTATTGTGAACACGTTTTCCTACTACACTAAATAAAATATTGCATGTAGGCTGTCTCAACAATCAGGTTGTCTTACCTTGAAAATTTACCTTATGATTCATTGCTTGGTCACTTAGAGGTGCATGCTAACTCTCCAAACATTAAAATTTCACATGATTTATGACTTGGATGCGGCTAGTTTGTTTTTTTGCAACTTTGTTGTTGTTGCTAGACCCCTTAAATATCTGTTTGTTGCAATAATTATTGATAAAAATTATTGTAGAATCAGTAAGTATTTGGAAAAATTTGATGGGTACTCTTAACATTTGCAATATTTGTATAGATAACCCTCATTTTTCAGAAATTGCTCAAATATCCTTGACATTGCAAAAGAGCATCTCAAAAGAGCATCATAAATAGTTTTGCAAGTATTTTTTTCTATTATTTTGTTCCATCTTTGTGTGTTTCTATGCTTCAAACATGAAGACGTTCATTCCAAGATTTAGAAATAATGATTTTGAAAAAGCAAAATAAATGTTTTAAGGGTATTTGTGCAATTTCTGAAAACCAAGGGTATCTATATTATCATTGAAAACTTTAGGGGTATCCATCAAATTTCCCCTAAAATTTCCCCTAAAATTTCCCCTAAATATTTTTGTAGTAGAAAATGTCAAGAAACTAGTCTCGGGAAACCTAAACGCAGTATTCAGTGTAGTAGATTGAATGAAAGGCTAGTACTAAAACTGCAAAAAATAAATTGTTTAATGCTTTCCTAACCCAGCAACAAATTTGGCAGTTTCCTACACAAAGGAACCTTTTTAATTTGTATAGGGCTTTGATTACTCACAGTCCAGTTATAGTATTTCGTCTCTGCCGCCGTTGCCTGCATCTGAACGAACAGGACCAAGATTACTGCTCTCATCACCGAAAACCATCCTCCACGTCTTACAATGAGGCCCATGTTGAAACAATTTCCACTTGAGAGAGAAAAAGGGGTTGAGTGAAACCCCTGGAATGATATTAACGTCCTTGAGATTTAACAAAATCTCCTCAAAACAGGCACTCAGCCTTGGGACCTGAAAATAAACATGCATCAGTGTGAGAAGATTTAATCCAGAGACTTGTCAAGCGAAACTATTGAGTTCATCAGTGTTTGAATTTATACAGACTTTATATTTAACAAATTTATGGAACAGTCTAAAGTCAAGAGAAATAAGAACCGTGTAGAGAAACTTGGAAGTTTTTGCTAGATCCAGTTCATGCTTGAAAAGCTTAGTTCTAGATAGAGGATGTGTATCATAATCCCTCAGTCACTCACTATGGCCATGTATTGTCTTTATTTGTCTTCATAATCCTTTATAATCCATTGTTAGTTAAATATAATTGACTCAAATAACTTGCAAAAGAGCAAAACATCTCTTGATGAGTTGATGTCCAAGAACTTGCAGAGTTCACAGTAGCATGAATAGTCCAAAATCTAGTTCAGAAATTAAGTAAAATTTGACGAAGCAATTCCATTCAATGAAGTCTGATGAAAAATTATAGCTGTGTTCATTTTATTGAAAGTTGTTTCCACTAAATTGGTCATAAATTTGAGCCCATTATAGGTCTATAGTTGCTTGAATCCAAAATCTATACTGGTCATAGTTTGTAGACAAAAATTTGACCCTTGCGAATACATGTCACAAACTTTTGGCAAATAAACTTCCGCCATTTACAATACCAGCTCAAAGCAATAGCATGACCAATTGACCAGTGATATGCTTGAGCAAATTGCACACAGATCCCACAAGCTGCTCACAGGGTTAGAATTTGTTCCTTTGAGGCGACTTGTCAAATCACCGCTCGGGAAACCTCAGATCTATAGGGACCTTAGATTTTAGAGCTTTCCTTTCACTAAGCAAAAGACATGGTTAGACGAAAAAGGCTGGGTTCTCGAGCAACTAGAAACCGCAGCTGGTTCACCTCATCTGAGACCTCAGATCTATACCTGTCCTAGACTTTAGAGCTTCAACAGGGCTAGCTAGACCTCACTCAAAGATTGACGTATTTGGAGAAAAGAGCTCTCACAACAACTGAGAACTGCAACAGCGCATCTGAGATCTCAGATCTTGACTAGTCCTAGATTATAGAGAGCCTCAGACTCGTAAACTCACACATTAGAAATATAGAGAGCAACACTTGTAGGTTGTAGAGAGCAACGAGGTTTTACTAAGAGATTATAATCCAAAAGCTGAGATCTTTGAGCTCTAGAAAGCTCTTAATTTTCACATGTTTGGAACTCTGGCTGAAACACTAGGGATGTTAATCTAGACTTACCCAACTGAAATAATTGAAGAGATGGCATCATGAAAACATACCTCTGGAGTCTGCACAGCAGAAGACCGAGGCCGGTCTTGGAAAGGGGGTGCTTGAGTTGAGAGCACTGCAGGCAGGGTGCTACTTTATAGGTTGAAAATTTTAGTAAAGAAATCACTGATTGAATTGATGTGATTTTTTTTTTTTAAACTATGTTTTGGGGAAGCTGTGTTGGTGGGCCTGGAGTAGTGATTGACTGATTGCTTCTTGCTCAACTCATCCTTACCTTCTTTTTGACGTTTTGACTGTTTGAACGAGGATCTAGTCAGCTCAAACTTGAAAGTAATTTGGGGGCTCCGTTCAATTTTTTTGCATGTACGGTCGTTAGAGAATAGTAAAATAGTTACACGGATATTGCATTTAGATTGCCTGTACAATTTGGTTGTCTTATCTTGGGAAGGTATCTCATGACTCATCACTTGGTCACTTCGAGTTGGAGGTAATATGCAAATTACATGTTACTTTGGGCAAGATTTGGTTGTTGAACAGCAATGCACTGACCATATTTAAGCTTTTGACCTAAAAAATGAAGAATTAAATTGTTATTTTTCACTTTTACTATGTGATGAGGCTCTAAGTCCACGTTTTGATCTCCTATTGGCAACAATGAGTGTCATGAGCATGTACAAAGCAAGTTTTTTTTTGTCATTTTTTGTCATTTTTTGAAGTCAACTATGAGCTTGACTACATCTCATGGACCATGAGCTCAATTGGGCACTTTGGGTGTATGGGCAAGCAGACGGATGGGCAATCCAATGTGACAACCATGTATGCAATTCTCTAGATTCTAGGATTTCATGTGGTTAGCAACATGGACACTGCTAGTTTGTTTTTTTGCAACATCATTGTTGTTTTTAGGAATTCTTTTAAGATTTAATGCTATAACTAGTGATGAAAGTAATGAAACTATTATTGTAGTAGCACTAAATATTTATATTGTGTAAAATGTCAAGCAATTACTGTGGGCAACCTAAACGCAATATTCCGTGCAAGGATATGTGAGTAGAGTTTTGTCATTTTGTTGTTGATTTGAAGAAATAATATGTTGAGTCATGGGAGTGGCATTGAATGCATGGTTGTCACATTGGACCATCCCTAAACTACTTGTCCATCTAACATAAACACATTCAATTAAGGCACAAAAGCAAGCGCTTTTTTTTTCTTCTTAAAAAAACAATCGAGTTTTGAATACAACCTAAAAATTGCGCCTTGACATCTGCATCCTGATTCTAGCGTGGATAGCCACTCTGCCAGGTCCAATTTGTTTGTTCACTTATCTTATCTTGTACTACAACAGTCAAATTTCACTGGATGTGACAACCATGGCTGAATGGAATGCAAACTATTTCTAACTAGGTTATATTATTCTTTGTGTTATTTCTTTCATGTTGATGCACATGACTTCAATGGTTGGTTGGATGACTTTGTTTTTGTTTAATCATATTTAATGAGGACATTTCAGAAGGATGACAAGTTTGGTATGAAGTATAATCATGTTTTATCCTTGTCCAGTAATTAGTTTCTCCTTTCATTGCGTATTTGCGTTAGACTCCATTGAATAAGATTATAAATCTAACTAAGTTATGTCACTCATGTGGAATGTTGCCATTTGGATACCAGGAAACAATTCAATTCTTCAAATACACTTGATTGGACTTTGAAGAGCAAGCTATGGGAGCATGACTTGGCTAAAACTATGAGAGTATGACTTGGCTAAAGCTATCAGAGCATGACTTGGCTAAAGCTACGGGAACATGACTTGGCTAAATTGGCAAATGGTTATTAGTGTTTGCAAGAACACATGGTTGTTTACTCACTTGTAATGGTTACAGACTCTTATGTCAAATAGTTGCATAACAAAAATTTGCACTTGCTAATTAAAAAAGGAAATAAAAAAAAGAGTCTTAACAAAATTTTGCTCTAGTACCCAAATAGATCTTTAAACAATCAGCTAAAATTGGGTTAATTTTGCTCTAGTACCCAAATAGATCTTTAAACAATCAGCTAAAATTGGGTTAATTTTGCTCTAGTACCCAAATAGATCTTTAAACAATAAGCTAAAATTGGGTTAATTTTGCTCTAGTACCCAAATAGATCTTTAAACAATTAGCTAAAATTGGGTTGTCACAAATCAAAACTCGAAATCCACCTCGGTCTTGACTTTTATGATTTTAACACTCAAATGACTCCATAGCTTACATACTTTAAAATAGAAAAATAGGGCTACTCCAAATTTACATCTTTTAAGGCACTTGTCTTCAGTCAAAGGCGCCAATGTTGTGAAACATCCTTCAATTAAACCTCACCAACATGACAAACCCTTAACTAACCTCTTGAAAATCGAACTCCTATATAAATGAATGTTTAACTAGTTTTGGATTATGACTTTAGGCATATGTGGATTGAACGCTAAATACACAATTTCAATGTCATAAATATATACTTGAACTAAACAGTCCAACCCCTTTTAAGAAATCTTTCCATAAGGGCCATGGGATTATTGAAACTTTCAATTCTCCTAGCTTAAAGTCATGGATATTGACCTTATAAATGTCCACATTGATCCAATATGGCAAACTAAGTTAAATGTTTAAAAATATGCAGATTTAATGTTCTCTTTATTAGTTATTACCTCATTTATTTTGTAAAAATTTAGGTCTTCCACCCACTACTATAGCTGTAAGCAAAGTAGTCTGCTTAAAAAATGACATTTTAAGGACTAGTTTACCTTTTCATGGGCATTTTGAGACAAGAAGATTTTATTTAATTTTTTAAACAAAGAGAAATAGATGCCAAATGTAACCCAATTTTTTTCATATGTTTAAAGCATTATTGAATTAGTGATGAATTTTCAAAACTTTATGTAGTAAGCACATGTTTGTTACTTGTAAGTAGGCTTTTTTTTCTAGTGATTAATAGCCAGATTAGCAATAGTAAGATTCAATATCCACAAATGCAGTGTTGTCCCCCAAGAAATCCACCTCACTTGAGAGGGCACGTCTTGGGCATGTCTGTATTTATTGTGTAGCTACATTACCAAAAAAAAGAACCTTGTTTGTAAGTCTCTCAAAATATGTCCACTTGCAACTTTAAAGAAATGAGGTGAAACCAAGGAGGATGATTGGCTAATGCAAAAAAATATTCCTTTTCATGTAGGAAGAGCTTGATGGATACCCTTGAAGTTTGAGATATTTGTATGGATGTCCTTGATTTTCCAAAAATTGCACAAATTCCCTTCAAATGCAATATTCAAGCATTGGTTTTGTTGTGAGTATCATTTTTTTCATGACCAATGTTGATACTAAGGGTGCAATAAAACAAAAAGGAAACAATGTACTCACAAAGGGAGAAGGAAGTACCATCCACAACAAATCAAATACTTAGAAATTATGATTTGAGGGTATCTGTGCAATTTTTGAAAAATCACAGCATCTACACAAACATCCCAAACTTCAAGGGTATCCATCAAGTTTTCACTTTCTTCTATTCACTCAATGGCTAAAGCGCAGCCTTTAAAATCAAAATTTTTTTGTTGGTCGCGTGAAAGGCACCCATCAATGTAAGCAGGTAAGAAAAAATTGGATAGAAATAGATAAGAATCAACAAAGTGTGAATGCTCATCCACAAAATATACTAATCTTAGTATCTTTCATCCAAATTTTGGTAAACTTGGTGATAGCTAGGGGACGGACTTGGTGATTTCATTCATTTCTTGACCCAAAATTCTGGTATTATGACAGCCAATCACAAATTGAGGTAAGATTTTGGCAAAAATTCACTAGCTTTTTAAATGTTGCTAAAAAGGTTCATTAGAGGACCACTTCATATCCATTCTTTGAGCTAATTATGAGGACGCATTAAAAGCGAGGGTCACAATTCAAGCAAAATGCCCTTTGCCTAGGGAATGCTATCTCATAAGCGGGTATCCATGCATCATGAGCCATGAGCCATGAGCCATGATTTTTTTGTCAAAATAATAATTCCACTTATAATTGTTTTCATAAGGTCTTATAATTGTGCATTTTAAACTATTAACACTTGTTTTTTTTTAATCATTCCATTGAGTTTGAACTGAGAATCCGTTCCTACTCACAAAATCTTGAATCCTCATTCATGACTCACCGCTTTATGCTCACCAAATAGCGTTGTCCCCAAGCACCAACAATTCACTTTCTTCCCTTGACAAACTGGCTCTCATAGAGTTGTAACCTGGACTTTGGGTGTACATTTTTCATAGGCATCATGATTGTTAAAAAACTGCAACAATACCCACTCCACGGCACTTGCTGGGTCAGGATTATATTGTAACGTTTGAGTGAAGGTACGCAAGCTCCTCCGTTATAAAATTACATACTTTCACGGAGCATGTGTGCCGCCATGCAGGGTTTTCCGTCGTCAACTCTTGCTAGGGCCTTTACATCACCCCCCAGGCCCCCTCATCACCCCCGTACTAAATTATTCTAGAACACCCGGGACCAATAGAAATGCAACACCTCATCACAATACTTCCTCACAAATTCCTCTCCTACCAAGAAAAACAACACCTCCATAAGAGCATCCGCACCCCCACACACACAGGGACTCGCGCATGCATTAATTGGATGATAAATGCTCAATGTCCCTAAAAATGTTACTCAAAATGAGCATGTCAAACAATGGCCCTTGAAATCATTATTCATTTTAAGTTTCATGAGCTCTATTTTCTACTTTACGTGATGATTGGTCAATTGACTATTTGTGGAGCCAATTGACTATATGTGTAGCATGCTTGAAGAGCAAGGGTGGAGGACAAAACAAATTAGGACTCTCCAAAAGTAGATAGAAACACTTAGCAAGTCATGCAAGGGTGTGGATGCTCTAACAACTATGAATTTTGTTCAAAATGACTCATTTACAACCATTTTGAACATGGTGCTTGCACCACACTCCTCTTCATAACATTCTCCAAAAATTGTCACATTGGACGGATTGTTTGTCCACTTGTCCAACTGCCTCAAACGCATGATTGAGCTCTTGTATGTCAATGAAGCCAATTTGTACTTGGCTTTAGCAAATTATAAAATAAGCTTACCTTGTACATGCTGGTTACACACATTGTTGCCAACATGAAGTCAAAAATTAGATACAAAACCATATCATGTAGTAAAAATAAAAAATGGTAATTAATTCCTCCTTTTTTAAGTTAAAAATATAAAATCTTGACATTGGACGGACATGTTTGCTTGTGCTATCTAGATTGCCCATCTACTTGTTTTGTCCATTCATTTGGCCAAGTTTTACCCAAAGTAACCACCATGATTGAAACTTGAACACTGGGAAAACACCATTATTTCAAAACTTTTTAATTTTGTGTTCTTAAAAGGGTGTTCACTGAATTCTCTTTCAAGAACATAGAATCCAAAAGTTCCAAAATCACATTGTTTTCCTAAATTACTTAATATTATTTTCTTGAAAGTTCACAAAAACGGGTCCTTCTCCAATATTTAAATTTCCTATTTGCTTCATTACTCCTTCACTTGTCTTGAAAACACAGTTGTTTATGAAATGAAATCTAGAACACAAATGTTTGGAAAATCTAAGCTCTACACATCACTACGTTCAATTGTTGGAGCATTTTATTTGTAGTCTTCAAAAAAAAGATTCTCCAAATTTGATCCAATTGTTCTCAAAATTCCCTTGAGACAAAAGGAGATGATGTATGGATCATATTTGTATACATTGGTGTCTACAAATCAAGAGTTGAAGGGTATTGGCATTCTAAGCAGCATTGCACATTGGGGAGGAATTCTCGGATGCAATAACTTTTTTTGTATATTGCCCACTACACTATACTCTTCATATTGATTCAACATAATTGAGTTCCAATTATTGATATTTAAAAAAAAAGTGACAACAAAGACAATATGGTCCTTTTTTAGAATTACAACTTTTAGAAAACTTTACTTGTTTTGGACTTATTAAGTGCACAACATAGTTTAAATTTCTTCTTGATTAGATTCGATAGTGTTTATCTAATTCTGAGTTGTGAGGTAAAAATCTAGTTTGAACGTGGCCTTGTAGATTGGAAGATCATTCAATATCATGTACATCCTCTATAACTATATTTTGTTCGAGCATGGATTGGTCCTCTAGTTGAGGGATTTTGCCATGCAGTTTTTGTGGCCTCAAATTGACAAAACTTGTGTTTTCTTTTACACTTAATGGAGTAGATTTTAATTTTGAACTTGGGATGCCCATGAATCTAGCTCTTTTGATATGGCACCATGAAGATTCTGTTTATTTCCATGAGTCTTAGATATTGGTATACAAACGGTTCAAGTTTTGCTCAATTCACTAGAAGAAATCCGTGGTTTTAATGACAAGCCCAATATTTTTGGAATTGATTTTAGGTGATGTTTATGTTGACATCTAGTTGTTTTTATGTCAACAATATCATCCAAAGTAACCTTTTGAAAACATAAAAAATAGCTAGACATCAACATAGATATTATCTAAAATTTATTCTAATTCTTTTGACTTGTCACAAAGAAACTTGAGCTTCTTCTAATATTGACATATGGGTGATTGCAAGAAACACTTGTACTACATTCTGACCTCTCCCCCCTAGGCGGGAGGTAATAGGATTGTATCATTTGCATAACAAGTTCTTTTTACTTGAAATTTCAGAGCAAGGTGAATATCAAAGTTACTGACATTTAGTAAATTTTTGGTGTTTTTAAAATTATTTTTCTATTTATAAAGAGGCCCCAATTGCATATCTACTTTTGTGGGCTTGGAGGTTTTTAGTACTACATTGGGTCCGAAAAAGCGAATTTGCTACCACAAATCAAGGTAATGGTTTAAAAAGCATCATTACACAGATCAGTAGACTAGTTTTACAAAACTCAAATATCTATGCCCTGCACATTGTCTCAAAGTGGGCATCCTTTCTCCCTCCATTGGTGAAAAACAAAAACCTTCCTCCAAAAAGTACTTGCATTAGTTCAAGCTAATGAGGGATATCAAAAATGCCCATTTTTTGTTTTATTTTTTTGAATTTTTTTATTATTTTCTAAAAAGCAAGAAGGAAATTGTCTTTTTGTAGGTAATTTTGTCCCTCTATTTTTGTGCATAACTTTTAGAATAATTCTTTTCTAGGTTTGAATTTTCACAAATATGTTATTTTAAGTGCTTTACAAATTTTCTTATTTTATTTTATTTAAAAAAAATTCAAGTAATTTTAAGGGTGTTTGAGACAAAACTATGAAATGTTTCTTGCAACTACTCATATTCATAAAGTGGGTGTAATGTACCTAATTGGCACCTCTTGCTAAACACGTTACAAACTCAAACTTCTTCCCCTTGGAGCTTGAGAAGTGAGAACTAATAGGTATACACAATCTTTTCAAGAAACCCACGCTTTTTGAATTAAAAATTCATGCAAATTCCTCCAATCTTAAGAGAAACCCCATTTAGGTTTGAATGGAAAAAAAAAATTGAAATTTTTACAAGGACATTACCTTGCAAAGGCAATTTTCTTCAAGTATTAATGATATGTAGACCAACTAAAACTTTTGTAAAGGTTAATAATGTGGTACACAAGTAAAGAATTCCAGCTAATATGATCCTAGATACACTTGACCTCTTTTAGAGGGGGTTTCAAAATTCAATTCATTTTGAAATTCAATATGATCCAAATTTTTCATAGTGGTTTGAAGGTTGGTTTCTCTTGTTTTTCTTGTTATCTCATGCAAGAAAGTCCATGCTTTTTATTTTCTCATGCAAGAACCCATGCTTACACTCTTTTGCAACTCACTAGGTGCAAAATAAGTTTTGATTTTCTCATGAGAAAATATAATTTGCAAGAAAATGCTGTAATTTCCTCCTCAAAAACACCTCAAGATAACCATGTTTTATTCCAAGGTTTGAAACCTCTTGATTGTTTGTTACATGATTTAATTATTCATGAAAATGAAGAAAAAAAATAAACATTTCCATGTTCAAGTGTGGGACAAGTGTGTTGTAGTCAAGTGTTTGTGTGACAAGTATGCACTTGTCAAAAACTTTATTGAAGTCAACATAAACTACATGATATTTTCTTGCTTCTAACCCAAATTTTTGCATTTGAAGAAAGAAAACATCATGTAGTTTATGTTGACTTCAGCAAAGTTTTCTACTAGTATGTGTTTTGGTGAATGCTTGTGTGACAAGTGTGCAAAACTTTCTAAAATATTGTGATTTGAGATAATACCAAAAAAGTGTAAATTGACTTGTTTGTGATGGCAAAGCATGTGTACACAATTATGAGAAACACTCCATTACATTATATATCTTTTCATTTGAAATTGATTTTTAGACACCAATTTAACCCCTAAGCGCCTTGAGTGAAAACAAGAAAATGAGGCCAGGAGTGACCATGCTTGAAAACATTATATGCCCTGAGCTGGGAACTTAGATTGGGGAGGATTCAACACTGAAATAGCAAAAAGGGTCCTTGATGCACTCAACTAGAAATTTGCAAAACTTTTGACCGCACCATTTTGTAGACTATAATAGTCAAAGTACAGTTGACTATTTGGCAACCAACCAATTTTGGGGGTTTTGTGGCTTTGGACGCAAAAATTCATGCCTCAAAGAAGGCTCTTTTTGATGAAATTTAGGCGGGGGTGCAATTTACAAGTATCTTGCTTGTTGTCAAATTCGGTGATGTTTTGACATCCACAAGGTGCTTTTTGAGAGGCCCAAAGTTGCAAGGCTCAAATGGCATGGTGGACAATAGATGGGGATAAGTATAGCCTTGACCTCCACAAGAGCACGGCTCTTGATTGTATAGTTGCAAAACCCTTCTCTAGTCTAATGTATTTGTGCCAAAACACCCCTTATGGTATGGAACCGGCAATATTTTGTGGTCTCTATCCTTGCGTTCAAACCCTAAACCGCACAAAATGACATTTTGGCGTATTATTGTCATACTTGACTTGCACAATTTACGCTTGTACAAGTGGCAGAATCCCATTGTCCACTATGTGGCATGAGAGTAGTACCGTACCCTTGACCCAAGTACAGTTCCTGGCCAGTACCCTTGATGTGGACAAGATTCTTTACAAAGTCTAATTTTGGGCGTCCCAGTTTGAGGCGCTAGGGCACTCAAGGATTAAATATATTTTTAAGAATTATCAGACCACTTGGTAGTAGAAAGATTTGAAGATTACAAATACATTTTTCAATTGCTAAAAGGAACCTAATGAAGCGTAAAGTTTAATTTTTTATGGATTTGTGTTCTAGAGTTTATTATATAAATAAGAAGGTCTATTATATTACAAAAGTTTAGGGATAATAAGGTCTGGTTTAGATTAGCAACAGGAGAAAATTATCTCAAACCTCATTGGTTGAAATATTAGTTTTGTCTGGTGAAGTGTTCACACTTAGGGTTTGTTGGTTTTACCTTGCCATGTCACCAACCAATATAGCCACATCAAAGGACAAGATAGTGAATTTTGAGGCTTGTTATGAGGGTGGCTCCAAACTTGTTCCATAGATGAACACTCTTACTTTAAAGCAATTTTTTCTCCAACAATCTTGAATATTGTAGAAGTACTTTGGAGGATGAAAGACTCGACAGAGTTCCACTTTTTGTGTTTTTTGTGTTTTGTCCAGTAGCTAGTCTAAACCAAACCTAAGTCCACTAATGATCATGGAAATCCTAAAAACAATACAAAGGTAGAGCCAAACTAGACCCACATGTGACATAAAAATAAATTTTTGGATAAATAAAAGGAGTCACATGTCATCTTCAAGGAATCCTTCCGTTAGGCCTTGAAACAGCTTTTAACCCCTAAATGCCCAAGGCCTTTCTGAACTTCTTGGCATTTTCAGGAAAGTGAACAATCAACCAACCTTTTCATAAATCTCATCAAGTTTTTTTCAATTGTAACCGTACAAATTTAAACTTGACATGTTAGAGATTACACAAAAAAAGAAAACACAACAATATCACTTATAGTTTGAAAGATTATAATGTTTGAACATGAGGGTGTTAAAATTGCAAAAGTGACTTGAAGTTTTCTAATCCTCATTTCACATGTCAAATCTAAAAAGTTGGTCATCAAAGAAATATGAGGTTTAAGGTCATTACATGTTTAACTTCATTCAATTTACAGCTTCCAAAATCTACTCATGTATTTTTTTTTAAATGGATTGCAAATGCGGATTTTTCTCCAAGCTCTAGTGTATTTAAGGGTCATTTTTAGGATCTTCCAACACTAGAAAACTCAAGATTGCAAGGGACACCCTTGTACAAAATCTTGAGTAGAAAAATCATAAATATTCATTTTTTAAATCAGATTTTTGGTGTTGAAAATAGACTTCAAAACAAACTTGTGTTCAAAAAAAATCACCAAAAATAGTGATTTGATCAGGTTTAATTTGTTTTTGAAGTTTTGCAAACACCCAAATTGGGTGCCTTGGGCATTTAGGGGTTAATTGACCATAACAATATGGTCTAAAACAGACGGTTGTACACCACATTCCACAGGCTCGGGTTAGATAGCATTGTGGAGTGGAGTGGAAAATCTCAGCTTTTTTACCAACAAGTATGAAAGTAATAATTTGCCCCGTACGTTGGAGTTGGTATTATTGGTTATCCTTTGCGGTTCTAGGTTAACCCCTAAAGGACCACTTGTCCCTATAGGGGACAAATGGGATTTTGGGCATGTACTTATGGCTAAACTACTTTGTGTATTTTTTTGAAATTTTTGTGGAAGATGGGGAATTCAAAAATTTGTCCGGGCATCTAATTTTTACCTCATTCCAACATTTATTGAAGAAGTCAAAAACAAATTTATGAGAATTTTAGTTTGGTGGGCAGCCCAAAAACTTCTTTAAAAATTGCATTTTTTAAAAATAAAAATTTGAGGTTAGTTTGTTAGACTTACATATATGTGGGAAGCTTTGAATCATTCAATTCTAATTGATGAGATGAAAGTTATGAGAAGTTTTAGTTTGCGGGTAGGTGTGGAAAATCTCAAAACTATGCCTACAAGCAAACTAAAACTTCTCATAACTTTTATCTCATTAATTAGAATTGAATGATTCAAAGCTTTCCACATATACGTAAATCTAACAAACTAACCTCAAATATTAATTTTTTAAAAATGCAATTTTTAAAGAAGTTTTTGGATTGCCTACTGAACTAAAATTCTCATAAATTTGTTTTTGACTTCTTCAATAAATTTCATAATGAGGTAAAAATTAGATGCCCACACAGGTCTATGAATTCTCCATCTTCCATAAAAGTTTCAAAAATTTGCAAAAAGTAGTTTAGCCATAAGTACATGCCCAATATTTCATTTGTCCCCTGTAGGGACAAGTGGTCCTTTAGGGGTTAAATGAAGGTTTTTGAATTCAAACAAGAATTCAAATTTTTTAAATTCTTTGAATGGTAAGTATTTAAAATCTTGTAATTTTTGTTGAGTAGAAAAGATTAGATTTTTCCCCTCGGCCCCACCAAATGGCATGTCATTTAGCCCTAGCCAATTCTACATAAGCAACAAAGAGTTGATGATTAACCTCTAAAGGACCATTGTCCCTATGGGAGACAAAATGGATTTTGGCTTATATTGCTGGGACTTTTTGTTGTCTTATTTATTTATTTGTTCTAAAATTGGGTTTTTGCAAGGGCTACAATAGGATATAAAATATACTGAAATCAAATCCACAATTCAAAAGGTATGAAGGATTTAGTAGAATTTTGGTTGAAGGGACAATTTGGGCATGCCATTTGTTGGTAACTTATTCCAAGGGGAATCAATTAAGGCATGACCCTTCATTAGAGTACATTAACCCTTTAGTGCTCCGTTGACCACCTTGTCATCTTTGTTCTATTTAATTTGCAAAAACACAGAATGTAACGGAGTTGGGGGTTTAGCTTGTGCTCCCACTGGAACAAATTCCAAAGCAAGGCATAAAGAAACATGGTAGTTATGCGTGTTTTACATATGAAGATGGGAATCTCAAGCGAGTGTAACAAATGAAGTACTAATTCAGTGCAACCATGACGTGGCCCCAAAGTCCACATATTGCACCCAAAGTATCCAGTGCTAACTTTCTAATAGTTGTGCAAAAGATACATGGCTTATTTAGAAGTTCTACTTGTGGCATATTTCAGCTGCAACATTGCATATTCCATGAAATCCTAGGCTCCAAAGGTTTGCAATGCTAAATGTGGGACCTTGTACCTCAAATGACACCCAATGTAGATGATATTGACCAATCGGATTTTGTGGAAACATGTTCCATGCATGATGTATTCAACCGTATATGTGTGGCCATGTTTGTATTCTTCCAATGCTCAATTTCACAAATCATGCCGTGAAATGCACAAATTGACTCAAATTTTGTATTTTTTAGAAGTGTAGTAACCTAGAATGGGGCAATAGCCTCTACAAATCTCACCACTATCAAAAGTTTCAATTGCACGATTGACACTAATTTGTTAGATTGTCTCACACTTTTGCACAACAAGTTTTTTTGGATCATCAAGCTTCTCACAATCCTCATGTGGAATTGTTTCGATAGATCAAACTTTTTTTTATATTCATGGTACC
The DNA here is from genome assembly GCA_963920765.1 of Ulota crispa. Classification (NCBI taxonomy): domain Eukaryota; kingdom Viridiplantae; phylum Streptophyta; class Bryopsida; order Orthotrichales; family Orthotrichaceae; genus Ulota; species Ulota crispa. The sequence goes on along the minus strand of OY987244.1, from coordinate 13,505,235 downwards.
AAAGTTTATAGCTTTGATATGTCCAGTCTGATTTGATTTTAGAAACACAGATTTTGTCCTTGAATGTGTTTTGCACTCCGTATAGTGAAAATTTGAGGTGGCCCCTCCAAATGGTTGATCATCACTAAAGGGTTAAATGCAATAGTGTACTAGATAAATGAATTTTTGTACAAGATAATTACAATATTGTATTTGATAAACACATGAACTTTTGAATTGCAATAGCTACTAGAGATTTGGTTTTGTTTCCAATCTTTTTTTGGTTGTCAACAAAGCTAAAATCTTCTCATTAACTGTGGTTTTTGTTTTCCTTCAAATATCTATTCAAAATCTGGTTTGCAATAAACCGCAATGAATGAAGTGAGTTTTTTGAGCACATGTTTGCAATGAAGGCCCATGGAGGGTGTGCTTTATGTCTTGGTTGGACAAGAAAACTTGTGAAGATATGCCTAACATGATTTTGAGGATGTTGGACAAATCTCTTTGTCACCCACAATACAAAAACATTCCACAACATGAGGTCAAAGGGACTTGAAAATTGCAAGCAAAGATTCATACTTCATACCACCTTTTTCTAACTTCAAATGACCATATCTCTCAATCCACACATCCAAACCTCATGAAACTTTCACCATGTCCTCTTGCGTAAGTTTAATGGAAGATCCTATGGATAGAGTTACAAAAACAAAATTAAAAGAACTTATTCTCACTATCAAATGAGTACATATGACAGATTTTGTTTTGTTTTTTGAGTAGAGTGGGTTTGGACATTTAGGGGTTGAGTGGCCAAACGACTGAATTTGAAATAAATTATTTGTGAAGCTTACAAGAAGGTAACCAAAAATACCAATAGAAATACAAAGAAAACCAGGTCCCATATATTTTGGGAATTGCTAAATCCAGCGCACTGTGCCACGTTTGGGACTTCCTCAACCCCTACAGGACCAATGTCCCCTTCGGAGACAAATGGGATTTTGGGTATGTACTTATGTCTAAACTACTTTGTGTGAATTTTTAAAATTTTTGTTGAAGGTGGGGATTTCAAAGATCCTTGTGGGCGTCAAATTTTTTCTTCATCCCAACATTTATTGAAGAAGTTATGCATGAATTTTTAGAAAATGGGGGAGGGTGGGCAGCCCAATTTTTTTTTTAAATTGCTTTTAAAAAAATAAAAATCTGAAATTGGTTCTTTAGATTTATATCTATGTGGGAAGCTTTGAATCATTCAGTTTTGATTGATGAGTGAGAAGTTTGCTGGTAGGTATGGGACTCCCAACCCTCCATTCCTTTTGCCCCTTATAAAATTTGGTATTTTCATTTTTTAAGCGGTTTGGACATTTATTTAGTTTTATATATTTCCCTTGATTGTAGTGGGCTAAGAGCCTTTCACCTTTTAGAGTGTAATTCTAAATTCTAAATTTTACATAAATCTTTTCAATTTTGCCTTGTGTACTTGCAAATTTTAGGACCTTCTATTATTCAAATAGTATTTGAAGTATGTTCTATACCTCCAATTCATTTGAAAATTCTCCCACATATACCTAACCTGGTCTTTTATGTGGATAAAATAAACCTCAATTTTGTGTAGAGCAATTTTTTTTCAGTAACCGTGGTCAAAGACTTCTGAAAATTTTGGGCAGTAGGGAAAAAAACTTTTTTTCTTCACTTCAAATGTTGATATCTCAGTCTTCACCATCTGAAATGAGCTAATTTTTTTCCCACAAGTACCTCCCATAGTCTAGGGCAAAGATCCTATGGCTGGATTTTCAAAAAAAAAAAAAATCCTACTTTTCTACACATTGCCCAAAAGTGGCAGTTTCTAGTAATTTTCACAAAAAAGGGGCTTGATCATTTAGGGGTTAAAGAAAAGAAGGAATTTTTTTGTAGTTATAGGATGACCATTTAACAATGATAGCAAATGTAATTTACTATTCCCCTTTGTTTTCTCTTCTTTATCCACTCTTCCCTTCATTCTTTTTTTTTGTTCACTCTTTGCTTTCTTTTTTCTTTTACCTGAATTAACTTCCATAATTTACATCATGTATAATCCTAAAATAGATATGTGTGCCATAATTGCATGGTTGTCACATTGGACCGCCTGTCCGTCCACTTGCTTGTATATTCAAAGTGTCCAATTGTGCTCAAAGTTTGTTCAATGTAGTCAACTCATAGTTGACTTCAAAAATTGATGAAAAATGACAGAGAAAAATTACTTTGTACATGCTGGTGACATTTGTTGTTGCCAACATGAAGTCAAAACGTGGATTGAAAGCCATATCAAATACCAAAAATGAAAAACAATAATTTGATTATTTCTATTCAAGGTCAAAAACCCTAAAAATGCCCTAAGAACACGAGAGGACGGACACATCTGTACATTGTTGGGTAGAGAGGAGTGCGCTTTGGAAACACGCAAGGTGTCTTGCTGCGATTGTCTCAAAAAATCAAGTGAAAGATAGTATGCACACAATCCTTCTCAAAATAACATTCCAAGATGATCAAAACATAAGTGAACAAGACAAAATAAAATATATTTCAAGGTGTAGAAATAAAATTTGGTTTCAACAAACATAATCATATATCAAATAATAAGTGGTTTCTAAGAACATAAATATAATTCATATATGGGATAATAAATGTTCTCAAAAGGACAAGTACGGAATAATAAATTGGTCTAAAAAAGACACCTTCTTCCAAATAGGGTTTCATCTATATACTAAAGAGAGATGATATAAAGTAAAAGTCCTCCTCTACCATTGGTCTATGAAATACTTTACCTAAAATAAACTCCAAAGTAAAAGTCCTTCTATACCATTGGTTTATGAATCCATTCACTAAAATAAACTCTAGTGATTCCAGTTAAATAACACTTCTAAAAGGTTATTTCCTCATTAAAACCTTATCCGGGAAAACCTTGTTAATCAATGGTAAACTGCAAGTAAAGGGAAAATAGTACAACACCTCACACAAATTATAATTTAATCAAATTTCACATATTTACTACATGCCGTGATTTACATCACAACAACGTGTTGTCCGTTCTTTGCATCCGCCAATGTTGTCATATAGCTAGATCTTGTGAGAAGTAACAACCTTGCATAATTGTTATATGATCATCCAATAAATACAAAATTTGTTCTTCTCTTCTTTATGAAATTCCTAAACATGATGTAGTGGTGGATTTAGCAAAAACTGTGGTGGATTTAGCAATTCTCCATGTTTCAAATTTCTATACCTATTAAGTACAAGTTTTGAAAGATTGCTAGATTGAACTTCCAAAGTAAACTTTTTATAATTTTAACAAGGTAGAATTATCCAATACCAATTGTGTACCTAAAGGGGTCACTCTTTACAAATGGCAATCTTTCAATGTCTTAATTCTAAATATACCATAATTAACTTATCATTTGTGACCAAAATGATAAGTTATCTATAGTGTATCTAGATTTAAGTTTTAGAATGACCAACCTTTGCAAAAAGTGACGTCATTAGGTGTACGGTTGGTATTGGATAGTCCTACTTTACAGCACTCAAAAGTGGGATTATTTTGCAAACATCACTTTTCATAAAGTGTGCATGCATTTAGTTGAGAGATGACTAGTCTCTTAGAGACTAGAGCCTCTATCAAATGGAGAGGACTTAGGGCATCATCAACCTAGAGACAAGGTTTTAGGCTAAGAATTGGTCCTCTTTGTGCCACTTCTTGTCCAAAAAAATACTAATCCCGTTCACCAACCAACCTTCCCACTTTTGTTATAAACCTAGGTACCAAATTAAAACAATCACATGCAACCTCTTGTGAGCATTTGCGGAAAAGTTACAAGTTACTGCAAGCAACATGATCACTAGGAGAAATCCATGTTTTTTGTGACAAGTCTAAATTTTTTGGAACAAATTATAGGTGATATCTATGCTAACCCTTAAATGCCCAAGGGGATAAGGGCAAAACATAGATGCATTATAAAATGATGTTTTTTTATCTTCAATGAAGTTTTGTTTCAAAAAAACAAAACACAAATCATGATCTATTTAGTGATTATCCATAGGGACAAACATTCAAAAAAAGTTTTAGACTCTTATTTGATGAATTCAGAAGCATTTACCATTAAATAATCATCAAAATTACAAATTTTATAAGTAGAATTTAACCCCTAAAGGACCAAGCCCTTTTTATGTCAAAATCACTAAAAACTGCCACTTCTAGGGGATGAGTAAGAAGGTAGGTTTTTTTCCTTTTTGGAAAATTTGACCGTAGGATCTTGCCTTAAACTAGAAGAGGTACTTGTGGGAAAAATATGAGGTCATTCTAGATGGAGAGGAGGGAAACATTTACATCTGAAGTGAAAAAAAAGGTTTCTTTTTGTTCTATTCAAAAAATTCAAAAGCCTTTGACCACGTTTAAATGAAAAATTTGTTCTACACAAAGTTGAGGTTAAATTTTTTGTGTAGAAGACTAAGTTAGGCATGTGTGGGAATATTTTCAAATCAATTGGAACTATACAACACATGGGAAAAAAATAGTAAGTAAAAAGAAGTAGAGAATAAGTCAAATCACAAAATTGTTAAGAATTTAATTATTAAAATGAAAAATGCAAAATCCAACAATGATAATGTTTTAATAAACAATCTACTTCCTTAGGTTTAGTTTTTTTTTTCAAAATATTGAAAAATACGGAAAATAAAGGACTTCAAAGTTTTTTTAGAGTAGAGGATCCGTAACTGCTCACAAACTAAAACATCTCATAATTTTCATCTTGTTGATTGAAATGGAGTGATTCAAAGCTTCCCATACCTAAAAAAAATCTAAAGAACCAATTTCAGATTTTTTTATTAAAAAAACACAATTTTTAAAGAAGTTTTTGGGCTGCCTGGATTGCCCTCCCTCCCCCGAGTTGTAGAAATTCTTGCATAACTTCTTTGTCAAATGTTAGAATGAGGAAAAAATTAGATGCCCACATAGATTTTTGAATTCCCCATCTTCTATAAAAGTTTCAAAAATTACACAAAGTAGTTTAGCCATAGGTACATACCCAAAATCCCAATTGTCCCCAAAAGGGGCAATTGTCCTTTAGGGGTTAAAACTTGGTATGATTGGTTAAAAATAGACATTCTACTCTAAAACTCAAAATTGCAATATTTTTGAAGGAGAGAACATCACTAGTATCTTGAAATTGTAAATCTTATAACATTAGCAAATATTGAAATGTGTGTCTTTGAAAAATTCTCTTTGTTGGAGTTTAACTTGGATTGACATGGTTTGATTTGGGTTGGAAAGTAGACTTGCTTTCCTATAAGACGGTATTTTTTATTTTTTCAAAAAATATTTTGTTCCATCTTGGGCAAAGACCAAAAATGGTCAAATGGGCATTTAGGAATTAACATCTAGTTGTTTTTATGTTTTCAAGAAATTACATTAAATGTTATTGGTGATATAAAAACAACTAGATGTCAACATAACTATCATCTAAAAATTGTTCCTAAATTTTCACGCTTATCACAAAAAGCAAAGATTTCTTCTACTGAGTGTTCAAGTACATGAATACCAAAAACATTGAGAAATTAAGAAATTCGCAATGAGAGGATGCCGTTATAACGAAACCTTGTCTTGGTTATGTGTTGCCATGGTGGCTTTGGAGCCTTAAAAATACCTCATTCTCCCTTACAACTAGCTCCACCAACAGAAATGAAGTTACAATTTCTTTTACAGTCTTGGGTTGATGATGCTTGCATGAGAGCAGACGAGGAAGACGCGATCCATACAGTCAAAGCATCACTGACAACAAGCCGCCTTGTTTGGGGCGAAATCATGCCAGGCTACAGCTGCTACACCGACTAATCAGGACCCGGCTGTTAATCTCTAAATGCCTAAAGCCTACCTGAGTTCTGAGCTTCTTGGAATTTTCATGAAACTGAACAATCAATCAAACTTTTCATAAATTTCATCAAGTTTTTTTCAATTGTAACCATACAAATTTAAACTGAACATGTCAAAGATTACATGGGAAAAGAAAATACAACAATATTACTTATAGTTTGAAAAATTATAAAGTTTGAACATGAGGGTGTAAAATTGCAAAAGTGACTTGAAGTCTTCTAATTCTCATTCACATGTCAAATCTAAAAAGTTGGTCACCAAAAAAATATGAGGTCTAAGGTCATTACATGTTTAACTTAAATCACACTAGGGGATGGCAAAAATTAGATATTTATCATCAACAAGTTAAATTTGAAAATTTTGAATTTGGATTTGGATTTAGAGATCTTGATTTAGTTTAGAACCGCAAAGGAGGTTACAATTGAACAATGCCTACTAGACAAGCTTAGCTAGGGGGGGATTATTACTATAACCCTTGTTTGTAAAAAAAATCTAAGCTTTTCCACTAGATGTTGTTCAATTGTAACCTCTTTTGTGGTTTTAGGTTAAATCAAAGTCTCTAAATTCAAATATGAATTCAAAACTTCCAAATTTATCTTGTTAATGGTAAATATCTAAATTTTACCCTCAATTTTACTCCCCCCGTGTGCAAATATCAAACCCCCAGTGTGCATATATCAATTCCCTTTTTTAACCCCGAAATCTCATTTGTCCCCTAAGGGGACACTCGGGGATTTAGGGGTTAAATGGATTTCTAGAGTGGATTTTTCTCCAAGCTCTAGTGTATTTGAGGCTCATTTTCAAGATCTTCCAACATTAGAAAACTCAAGATTGTAGTAGACACCCTTGTACAAAATCTTGACTAGAAAAATCATCAAATTTTATTTTCAAAATTAGATTTTTGATGTCAAAAATAGACTTCAAAACAAACTCATATTGAAAAAAATACTAAAAATAGTGATTTGTTAAGGTTTTGTTCATCTTCAAAGTTTTATAAAGACCCAAATCTAGTCGTTTGGGCATTTGGGGGTTAAAAGTAAAAAAACATTAAAGAAAACCAAAAATACATATTATATAAAAACATTGGCAAGACTTAGGCTGAAAGTTGAGTTTAGCAAAATGGTCCATCCAAACCTTCACTAAAGCCCCATCTTCATTAGCGCTAAAACTTCCAAAAAGTGTTGCCATGTAAGAAATTGGGACTTGGGACGTAGTATGAAACGCCAAGCCCCAATTGTTGGCTCTCCACCAATCAAATTCTCATATTTTGATTAGAACTAGGATGTGGATGTTAGTGTCAACATCCCCTTCAGTTTGCTAAGGTAGACACACCTGTTCCCAACTGCTCTCCAATTTTGCACCGTACTTTTGAGATGTTCACCATCCACTCTTGAATCCAAAATGGAACAATGAACGCCACTTGCACAAGCAAAATTTGCCACATGTCAGTTGTTGAGGTGTTTTGAGAGGGTTGGGATTGGGACCGTTAAGTGCCATTATAGGAACACATCCAAGCAGTTTCAAGGTTAGTTTAGAGTTGCTAAAAGGGACCCTATGAGCTACAACTTTTCCCTTTAATTTAAAATAATCTACAATACTTTTTTCCATAAAAATTACATTCCATGATAGCTTGTTGAAAGGCTAAACCTACGGATTTTTTTCCAAAATTTTCCAAAACCTTGAGGTACCCCAAATCCTTAAATGGTCAAGCCCTAAAGGCCCAAGTAGTTTTCTCTAGTGAAAGTCATTGTTAACTGCCACTTTGGGGGGAATGAGTAAAAAAGTAGGAAATAAAGTTTGTTTTACAAATCCAACCATAGGATCTTGCCTTAGACTAGAAGAGGTACTTGTGAGAAAAAATTAGGTCATTCTAGATGGAGAGGAGGGAGATATTTACATCTAAAGTGAAAAAAAGGTTTCTTTTTGTGCTGTCCAAAAAAATTTAGAAGCCTTTGTCCACACTCACATGAAAAAAATTACTCTACACAAAGTTGAGGTTTATTTTTTCCATGTAGCTGACCAAGTTAGGTATGCGTGGGAGAATTTTCAAATCAATTAGAACTATACAACATATGAGAAAAAAAACAACAAGTAAAAAGAAGTAGAGAATGAGTCAAATCACTAAATTGATAAGAATTTAATTATTAAAATGAAAAAATGAAAATTCCAACTGTTATAATGTTGTGATAAACAATCTACTTCCTTAGGTTTAGTTTTTTTTCCAAAATATTAAATATTGTGGAAAATAAAGGACTTCAAAGTTTATTTTAGAGTAGAGAATCCATAACTGCCCACAAACCAAAACATCTCATAACTTCCATCTCATCGATTGAAGTTGAACGATTCAAAGCTTCCCACACATAAAAAAATCTAAAGAATCAATTTCAGATTTCTATTTTTAGAAAACACAAATGTTTAAGAAGTTTTTGGGCTGCCCGGATTGCCCTCCTTCTCGTGGGCAGCAGAAATTCTTGCATAACTTCTTTGTCAAATGTTAGAATGACAAAAATTTGATTCTCGGGTAGGTTTTGAAATTCTCCACCTTTAAAAAAATCACAAAAACTAGATTAGTTATAGGTACATGCCCAAAATCTCAATTATCCCCCGGGGGACAATTGGGCCTTTAGGGGTTAAATGGTCGGGTATGGGACTGTCTACCTTATTCAAACACACTCTAGAATATGGAAAAAAAAGAAGGGCCAGCTTTTACAATTAATTTATTTCATTGGTTGCGCAACAATTGATCAACAATGCAAGCAAGTAAGGAAAAAATGGATAGAAATGAATAGAATCAACAATGCGTGCATGTTCATCCAAAATATATATACTAATTTTAGTAATTTCCATCCAAATTATCCAAATTATGGCAGACTTGGTGTTTTCTTGGAGAAAGGTTTGACAAATTCATCCATTTTTTCACCTAGTTTTTTAGGGGGCAACTAGGTGGACACCCCTTGGTTGCGTAGACACCCCTTAGCTCAATTTATTAAATTTGAGATTATTATTATGTTGAAATATGAAAAATATCAAAGCAATACTTTAGCATACATATGTGTCTAGAAGAGTTGCAAACATACAACAAATATGCCTCATTTGTAACACGGTCATGAGTTAATCCAATAAATGAGGAGAGCGACTTGTTTAACTCTTGACAATGTCACAAATGAGACATATTTATTGTATGTTTACAACGCTTCTAGACTCATATGTATGCTAAAATATTATTTTGATTTAATTTCATATTTTTGCATAATAATAATCTCAAATTAATAGGCTAAGCTAGGGGGTGTCTACATAGCAACTAGGGGGTGTTTGCATAGCAACTAGGGGATGTCCACCTAGTTGCTCTTGTTTTTTAATGTCACAAATTGAATTAAGATTTTGATGAAAATTAGCCAGAAATTTGAAGGCTGGCGCAGTGACTATTGACTAGGGATTGGGGAGAACCGGCGGTTAGTGTAGTGGCAGCTGCTTGAAATTGCAAAAAATCCAATTGAAACTTTAAACTACCAACTGAAAAACCAATCCATTTTTCCAAAAATTCTAAATATAAGGTTGGAGCACCCATAAGCAATGCTGTCCCCATAACCATCAGCTATGAAAATCTTGGAAAATCTTTGGAAGAAAATAGATGTATTGCCAAGGATGTACAATATGTGAACACGAAATCTTGATAGTGGTTATGGGTACAATGGCAGTTTGCTCTTTGAAAATTCACAATTAATTCTCACAATATTCAAATAATACATTCAAAATTGCAAACTCATTATTTTTCTGTTCCTAAAAGGATCCTATGATTTGCTAGCTGTTTATTAATACTCATCATATTCAAAACCCTTAGATTGACGCTTATGGGTGCTCCTACCTCAGTATGTTTACAATAGAAATTTAGAAATTTATAGAAAATAACCTGTGCATGTCAGTAAAAATCTGGTTGAAACTAGGAAACACCAGATTTCAGCCGGTGAAGCTAAAATTTCTCCCCGAGCACTGCTACTGACTATTTCCGCCTGACAGACAAACCTTAGTCTACAGTAGAGAAACTGCAACTTTGCAGACAATTTTGCAGACCGAAGAACCGGGAGCACGAGCCTCAGCTCGTGCCTTGACTTTGAGACGACGATGCAGCAGCAGCAGCCTCATTAAGGGCGGTTTCACACGAAAGTCAACCAAGTTCAGAGGCTTTGGGATTCCGTGCCCAAATTTTATTTTGAGGCCAAAGAAATGAGCTGAAAATAGACAATGAAACATATTTTTTGAAAATTGTGGTTGTCTTTACTGTGAAGCCTTCAAAGGTCAAGTCCAAAATTTAAATTTCAAACTCTTGGCAATGAATTTCCATGACCTCTCAACTTGAATGGCAAGCCTCCGCAAAGGTCAAGCTCAAAACCCAAATTTGTAATATTTAATAGATATTTCAAATCTAAGGGCAAGACCTTGTTGGTTTTTTATTTTATTTTATGAAAAATAAATTGATTACCTCTCAATCAGAATATGGGCCTTCATTTTTTCTTAACCCAAACTTTACTTGAGAGGTTGTTGTTCTAGATGAAAGAGTGATGTCATGGGGAATGAGGGATTTTGGACTTTGGCCTCTAATGTGAAGGGTTGAGAGGCCAAAATCTTGATTTCTTGCAATTGGTAGAAATTGACGGCTTCTTGACCTTTGGCCATATTATGAAGCGGCCTTGAGTTACAAGCTTCCAAGTCTTTTACATTGCATATTGCATTTAGGTTGCCTTGACAATTAGGCTACCTTGCCTTGGAAAGTTCCCTCATGATTCATTACTTGGCCACTTGAAGACTCATGAAACTCTCTAAATACTTGAATTTCACATGGTTTACAACTTGGATGTCACTAGCTTGTTTTCTCGCATCTTTGTTGTCTTTATTTATTGCAATAATTAATATCACCATAATTTTAATAAATACTTAAATAGTGCAGAATATCAATAAATTAGTGTGGGGCAAACCTAAATGGTATACTCAGTGTAGTATTTAAGGGAATAATATCCAGCCTACTAAATGACCAACTTGAAGTATTTCAAATGATATTCACGTGAACTTGCTGTTGTCTTGTAGAGCAGCACGCGGTCCATGGTCTACAACATGATTTGATTATACACCTATTGATTTATACTGAACGAGGTAGCTTGCCTTACGATGCACTTCATGAAATGCAATATTGATAATGCTCTAGGTATCTTTGTTGAATAGTGAAGTGGGAGGCAAGTGAAGTTTATTAATTTTTCTAGTCTTTGTTTGCGAAAAAAAAAAAGAAAAAAAAGTTTGAAACTGTTTTGTTCTTCGGCCAATTACAGTGGTGTTTGGGTAAGGTCAACTTTTGTAAGAAAAACATTTGGATAGTGTCAAGGTCCTATTCTTTTTTGTGTACTGGACTTAGTTAAATGGAGTGTTTGTTAAAATCAATGCTTGAATAAGGTCAATATTTTTTCCTTGCTTAAGGCATTGACCTTATCCAAGCACCACTATATCATGGAGAAACATCTTGACTTGCTTAATACTCCCTCCGTCCCAAAATGATCTTCATGTTGGCCTTTTTTAGTGTCCTAAAATGATCTTCTTGTTGGAGGAGGAAGGAAGCTAGCGACAGTTGCACATAATCCAAAAGCATGTGCATGCTAACCAATCCCATGTCATCAAGTGAGTGGTCACTGGTGCTCTTCAAAAGTGCCTCAAAAATTCAATTTTCAAGCACTTTGAAACGACACTTTGAAAACTAATTTGAAACTCAAACTTTCAGAACAATATGAGGACATCAAAGTCTACTCATAGATCATTTTTTTTAAATGGTTCTTTTCAAACTTAATCTATAATATTTTGTGTAATAGAAAGATCATTTTAAGACAAAGGAAGTAATTTTATATGCTAACAAGTTTGTAAACGCATTTAGCAAACAAAATGAAATGTAATATGAGTGTCTCTATGCTCCCATCCCATGCCATCTCTTCCATACCCATGCCCCCCATGTACCCATGGCCCCATGTGCCCATGTGCCCATGTGCCCATGCCCCCATGTGCAGATGGTCCTCATGTGCCCCCATGAGCCCATGGCCCCATGTGCCCCCCATGAGCCCATGGCCCCATGTGCCCATGCCCCTTCCCATGCCCCCATGTGCCGATGGTCCTCATGTGCCCCCATGAGCCCATGGCCCATCGCAGTGCCGGTAACACCAGTCGATATTGACCGAACGGACAGGTCGTAGTGTCAGTTTCTTTATAAGTATAGATTGAAATCCCATGGAATTACAACTCTCTAATTGACTCAAGCTAGTACTACTAATCAGGGGATTCAAAACCCTTAGGAAATTAGATGTTTTATTGAGGCATCTTTGCAAAAGAAAACAAATGTTTTCGTATGCAATATTACAATAAATTCCATGAAAAACCAAAAAGATTTGCACACTCAACAAGGTACAAAAAAAAAAGATCAAGCTTTTTCTCACATGCGGCCATTCTTGTGTGAAAAATCAAGCAAAACTACACAAAACCAACCTTGACACCTTTAAGATAGCAGCACCCATAACTGTCAAATTAAGGGTTTTGAACATGATGATAATTAATAAACATTTAGCAAATTATATGATCCTATTAGTAAGAGAAAATGATGAGTTTGCACTTTCCAATGTATTATTTGGATACTGTGAAGTTGGGAGTTTTTAAAGAGCCGATTGCAATTGCACCTAGTATCAACATTAAGGTTTCATGTTCACATGTTGTGCACCCTTGTAATTTCATCTATTCACTTCCACATATTCTCCAAGATTTTAGAGGTGATGGTTATGGATATAGTGATGGTTATGGGTGCTACCTTATGAGAAGTTAAAATTCTAGAACCGTCCGGATAGGGCTACATGTGGTTTACTCTATTATTACTCTACCCTACTATCACTTTCATGTTTTCAAATATCTGTACCTTTTAAACGTTTGTTTCAAATTTTGGTTTTATAGATATTGTAAAAAAGGTGTCAAATTTCTTTACTTAATAGTGCAATTTTTATTTCATTTGACCAAAAATTTCTAAAGATAGAGTGTATTTGCTATGAAAACCTTAGTAAGACATATAATTTATTGTTCCAATGCCTTAGCTATAACAAAATCAATTTCAAAATACCAAAAACAAGTGAGATTTGTCAACTTAGCTAACACTTATGAACAACCGCAAAGGCCAAGGAAACAAAGAAGAAAGCCAAAGATGTAAAAGAAAAAAATTGATCATGTATGATGACCAAATCTCTGGGGAAGCAATAACATGGCAATTTCAAATTTGAGCTTAACATTAACCTTACCTCATTAAAACCCTAATAACTAACACATACTTCACTTGTTTTGGAATTTAGAACTTGATACAAACACCTTGACTCAATTATCTTTTAAGTGATACCTTAACCCCTAAAGGACCATTGTCCCTTTGGGGGACAAATGGGATATTGGGCATGTACCCATGGCCAAACTACTTTGCGTGATTTTCTAAAACTTTTATTGCAGGTGAGGAATTCAAAGATCTATGTGGGAATGTAATTTTTTCTTCATTCCAACATTTATTGAAGAAGTTAAAAATGAAAATCTAGAAAATAATGTTCCCCAAGTAGCCAAAAATTTCTTAAAAATTGCATTTTTTTTCAAATAAAATTCTGAAATGGGTTCTTTAGACTTATATAGAGGTGGGGAGCTTTGAATCATTCAATTTTGATAGATGAGATGAAAATTATGAGAAGTTTTAGAGAAACTACACCTACTTGCAAACAAAACTTCTCATAACTTTCATCTCATCTATTGGAATTGAATGATTCAAAGCTCCCCATGTCTATATAAGTCTAAAGAACCCATTTCAGAATTTTATTTGAAAAAATTAAAAGAAGTTTTGGCTACCTGGGGAGAATCATTTTCTAAATTTTCATTTTTGACTTCTTCAATAAATGTTGGAATGAAGAAAAATTACAAGCCCATGTAGATTTTTGAATTCCTCACTTTCAATAAAAGTTTTAGAAAATCACCCAAAGTAGTTTAGCCATAGGTACATGCCCAAAATCCCATTTATCCCCTTGCGGGCCCTCAGTCCTTTAGGGTGACGTCTAGTGTATTGTTGCTTTTTAATTAACATTTAAATTAAGGCCTAGGGTAAATTGCCTATACAAGAAAACCAAATATGAGAAATACACCATGCTTTGAAGCCCCTTCAACAGAAATATACCTGGGCATTATTTTTTGTTTGCCAGATTACAGCAGTCCAGATTGCATTAGATAATCAATGGAGGGACCTGCCCGGAATGATGGAAATCTGTCAGTTTTTTTGTCCAGTTTGGTTCCAGCTTGCCAGAAAAAAATGCCCTGAAATATACCCACCCAATGTAAAATCTTCCAATTCCTTTGAACAATATTCTCATGTGTGAGGCTCCTTTTCATTGACATCTACCAAATGAAAAGGCTAGGTAAATTCCTCACAAATGTGTAGATACCCATTTCAATTCCAAAATCATCATAACATATCAATTAACTTTGTCTACTTGGTCATCCTATTTCACTAAACACCCTAGACAACAATAGTAAAACCTTGTAATTATGACATTCACCTAAGGAAAAATACCAAAAGTGCCCCTCAACTTTCTCAAAATATCAAATATACCCATCCTAGGATTTGAAATATCAAAAATATTCTTGGTTTTGTGTAGGGATATCAATGATACCCTTAGTTCTTTTTGAGAATATCATAGATACCCTAGTTCTCTTGTCCCTCTTTATTGCAATTTTTGGTAAATATTGCAATGACAACAAAAATTACTATGTAGTTGATGCAATGGCTTTGGACACAATAGAATTCCATGCAAATACCTTATAGAGAGCTTGAAGAGCAAGCCTCCAAGATTTGGCTTGTATTCAACTTGCATCTAGTTTTTGTAGTTTTCATTGTCATCCTAGTATTTACAAAAAATTGCAATAAAGAGGCAAAAAAGAGCTAGGAATATTTATGATATTCTCAAAGATGACCAAGAAAACAATTGATATTCCTACATAAAGGCAAGAGTATCTTAGATATTTCAAATCTTTGAGGGGCATATTTGATATTTTGAAAGAACTAAGGAGCACTTTAATATTTTCCCTTAACCTAATTATGACACAAAACATGATGGCTAATAAAGATCTTATGCGTGTAACAAGGGAGGCTCACACTATATCCTATGCCAAATCCCAACTAGTTGGGTTATTAATAGCAAAAAGAAGTTCTAAAGTTATGAATATCATATACAAGAATTTTGATGGAACTTGGGTTAAAAGTTGGGTTTAACAAAATGAACAACCCAAACCTTGAGTGAAGTCCTACTTGCTTTGACACCAAAACTTGCAAAATGTGTTGCCGTATAAGCAACACAGACGTGGGACTTGGAACATAGTGTGAAATGCCAAGTCCCAACTTTTGACTCTACACCAATCAACTTCTCAAATTTGGTGGGACTTGGGATGTGAGACACAGTGTTCTCAAGGCCCAAGCAACCTTTTTTATGTTGTCTACAAATTTTGGGCAAGGTACTACAAATGAGTTTTGCATTTGTATTTTTTAAAATTTTCACACATGAAGTACCCAAGGAGTAGCCATAAGGCCCAACAATTTTCATGACTTTTGACTACATGGTTCAAAAGTTATTGCATGATCTATTGTTTTCTTTGTTTGTCAAGGCAGCCCAGGTAGCTCAAAAACTTATTTAAAAATGACATTTCAAGTTTGGTTTTTTTAAATTGGTTCTTTAGATCTATATATAGGTAGTAAGCTTTGAATCATTCAATTTCCATTAATGAAATGAAAGTTATGAGAAGTTTTAGTTTGCGGGTAGGTATGGTTTTGAGAGACTCCACATCTACCCAAAAACTAAAACTTCTCATAACTTTCATCTCATTAATGGAAACTAAATGATTCAAAGCTTCCCACCTATATATAGATCTAAAGAACCAATAAAAAAAACCAAACTTGAAATGTCATTTTTAAATAAGTTTTTGAGCTACCCAGGCTACCCTAGCGAACAAAAAAAACAACAAATCATGCAATAACTTTTGAACCATGTAGTCAAAAGTCATGAAAATTGTTGGGCCTTATGGCTACTCCTTGGGTACTTCATGTGTGAAAATTTTAAAAAATACAAATGCAAAACTCATTTGTAGTACCTTGCCCAAAATCCGTAGACAACGTAAAAAAGGCTGCTTGGGCCTTGAGGGGTTAAACGCCCCTTAGAGCATCCTCACCCTTGCACAAAACCTGCTGCTCTCAAAAGCAAGTGTCCTTGATGCATCCACAATCACAAGCTTGCTCAAAATCTTCAATGCCCCACCCCTTGCCCTCAAGTAGATCCAAGCAAGCACTAAGAGCATATCACAAAGGACAATCATGGGCCTCTTGTGTTGACCAATCAACAAATTTTAATTGTCCTAGAGTTGGGTAGGCTAATGATTCATCAAACCTTGAACATTACAGTGTTTGAGCTATAATTGAGCAAGCTTTGTCTCATATAAGATGTTGACATGTTTGCAATGAAGCATGTCAAGCGGAGCCGCCACGCCAAGTGCTCTCATGGGCTATTGAGAGTGTGAAGGTGCGGATGCTCTTGGGTTACCAAAACTTAAAGTATCCGTAATATGTGCAGTCCCCTTACACCAATTTACGAGTCCACATTGAAAATGTGATGCAAAAAAACACAACATTAGGAGGTTTCAAACATCAACTTTTTCAAGTGATTTATGTCGTCGTTCACCACAGTGGATTCATTAGGGGTTTCATCTATCTCAAAAAAACGGTGAACAAATGGTTGTGAACAAGTTTTCATTCACCGGTGAATACACTATGACAACCTCCGGGAGGTTGTCATGGCTTGTTCATGGAGTGATTTGCCCACATTTTTCACGAATCTAATTCACGTGTACAAAATTGCTCGTGAATGGCATATGTGAGCCCTATTAGTGAACAACAAGGTGATTCATGTCTCCTAATGTGATTCACCTTAGGAGTGAACTTCAGAAATTCACCTCCGCAACTTCACTAAGAAACAATTTGGACTCAAGCGCAAATACGGATGGAGGTTGCCATCCACCCATTCTGCTCCCATTCCTACCCCTGCTCTTTGTACTTGCTTGTGCTGGTCCTTCTCTTACAACGTTATTGCTACAAAAGCTGAACCTTGAATGCAAACTCATTGATGTCTCAGATTTTGGGCATATGAGTAAACAAAAATAATTCACTAGTGAGCTGAATTCGTGTGAGGTGAGAAACTCGTAGGCCAGATTTTACGATTGAAACCCCTTATTGATGACGCGTAAAGGCTGGCTTGTCGCAAGAGGAATGCACGTTTGTCTTCAACAAGTGAGAAGAGTAGTTATGTATATTCCAAACGTACGAACACACAAGATGATAGAAACGGTCATGAGGCAGCTAAAAACCTCAACATTGAAGACTCTTGGCAAGCTTGGCGCGAGTCCAACACTAGTCAGTAATCTTCACCTTACGCAAAGATCAGTTTGAGCAAGAACCTCTAATGCTCCGAACGCAACTGAGTTCAGAGCTTTGACTGCAATCAACAATGGAACTGCCACCACGACAATCGTTGAACTGGGCGTAAAAAAGCCGTCTAGGCAAACTATTTCAGCACAAAATCCTGATGTAGAATGGTCCGCGAAAAGATCGGCTTGTCAGTTTTCCTGCTACACACGGCCAGCTGGTATCTTGTTGTGAGGCTCGTCGGTACCAAACCAAGGTCTTGTAAAGCTGGCACACCACCTTGCTGGAATATGATACATCTGTGCAAGCTCTGGAACATTACTTGGCAAGAGAAGGGTCCACGATTCGGCCAGTGAAGAGGATCACATTGGTCACCTCTTCCTTGATGACAAACAGAAACGGATGGTCACACACGAAGTCGATAGGATCCTGGAACATAGGCAGTCCTCTCAAAGTGATGGTAGCAGCTGTTGCTGCAGCCGCCTCTGTGCCTTTCTCATTCACCTCCACAAAAGTCTTGTGGTACATGTTGGAAACGTAAAGCTTGTCAGCCAAGGGGGAGTCCACCATCTCTGTCAGATCTGCTTCTTCTCCAAATGGTAACGCCAAGCCCAGAGTCTGCAACGCCTGCGGTACCTCAAACCCAGAAGAAATTTTGAACTTGGGCAATGAAAACTCGGTCAATGGAACATCCTGGCTGACGTGCTTGAGATCCTCAGACAAGGTCTTCAAGTCCAACGCTTTCTCCAGGTCGGCGATCCCTTTCTTCTCATGAGGCAACAAAACGAACAAGGAAAAGGAGCGTTTGTCGTGCCCCACCGAATACGGCAGGCGAAGAGCCTTGAATGTGGAGAAGTCCTTCACAAACTGCTTTTTGGTGGTGTGCATCATTGCTACCTGCAGGTGTGATTATACACACAGTTTTTGCTCATCATTGGTAAACAACACTCCAACGGAAGGGGAATTTTGTTAAAGGCATCCAGAAATCTGGTAACCTAAAAACTAGAGAACCAATATTTTTCAAATAAACACATCGCATTTCATGTAAATCTATGAGGCTCATGTTAAAAACAACAATTTGGAGTACTCATAAAAGATCACCCCTGGATAGATACCTGGATGCTTTTCCCATCCAGCAAAAAGAATTCACCGTCTCTCGTGATTTCCTCGTCAAATGGCTTCTTCCATGCTCCTTTGAAATAAAGCGCATTGGCCAACACAAGGCGTGTGCCCTCGTCCACTGAACCTGGAGGAAGCAGGTCCTCAATCTTTCCATGTGTTTCCTCTTTGGCCCATTCGTTCACTTGGCTCAACGCTTCGTTGGCCTGCATACAACCACCAATGGAATTGAGAATCAAATTTCCACTCAGAGAAGTTGGTATGAGGCAACGTTCCCACCATAGAACTTCAATAAGGTTCGTCAAATTCTGTCAATGATTCTAAGAAACGGGCCAAACTTCAGAAAGTAATTCCTGGAAAGGCAAACTCGTAAGACGATGATCACCAGAGTTGTAAAGGTCTGCAAGAATTATATCTAAAAACACCATCTAGAACTTTAATGCCATACAAAACTATCAGGTCTTCTCTTTGCAGCTGTCTATCTAAGTACCGATATAGTTCCTCATCGACAAACATCAAATCTATCACGTCATCCGGATGAAATGACATAGACCTTAATCAAGCACCTCAGAATAGTGCAATTAAGGAAGGTATACCCAGAAGACGGCACATTTAGCGCCTTTTAGAACTCTAAGAGAGGCCTAGTACTCCAAGGAAAGAAGAATTTCATTGTGCACAATTTGAACAAACCTGCAAATTGCGAAGCAATATCTAACACTCCCTTCTATGCCAAAACTGGAAGGTTTTCAGTGAGATTCTGCTAGGCAACTTGAACGAAGAGCCTGATTTTGGGAAAACAGTAAATCCTTTGTCACTAACGCAGATCAGCATGTCCTGTTTTCTACAAACTTCAGAGATGTCAAGTACTTGCAAAAACAGAACATGTCTGGTGTAAGAAGAAGCTACGGGCTTGGCACCTTGGTAAGAAAATCGACCGATGCAGCTTCCGATCCGTAACTATCTTTGAGCACTTTTTGAAACGCCGGTTTCAGTTTAATAGTTTGCTCCACCCAGAGCCGATTGGCAAGTGCCAATTGTGGCCCACCCGCACTACTTCCGTCCGCCAGCACCACAGATTTCAGCTGCGAGGAGAACGTGTGCATAGGCTCACCCTCTGGCAGCTTGATGCACTTGGCAATCTGCTCCAACGTCGGTCCCTTGGCCCCTGCCGCTATCATCGCCAATGCCAAGCCGATACTCAACGGCGACAGGACCACATTCTCGCTCTCCTTCCCTTTCACCAACGCTTTGTAGAGGTCAATAGTGAATTCCACTTGCCCATGCACCATTGTTGCAACATCCAATCCCATCGTGTGAACCCCTACGTGAGCTCTCACTCAACCTGCAAATCAACAAATACCACAAAAAAATCTCAAAACTCCAAAAACAGCACCAATTCGACAAGACCTAAAGAGCTCATTGCCAAATTTCAGAACTCTGGAAAACATTCCGAAATCTCATGAGCAACACACACCTAAACAATAGTAATCACAACATAAATACGCCACTTCTTTCGTCACCTATGGCGATTGATTCACTATAACAGACAACCACGCATAAATATAAACCGAAAGAGCTCACAAAAAGCGAAAATTACCTCGATATAAGACCTCAAACCACCGTTCAGCACGCGAAATACTCGTTTGTGTGGACCCCTACGTGAGCTCTCACTCAACCTGCACACAATTACCAAAAACAAATATCTCAAAACTACAACAACAGCACCAATTCGACAAGACCTAAAGAGCTCATTGCCAAATTTCAGAGCTCTGGAAAACTTTCCGAAACCTATGAGCAACACAAACCTAAACAATAGTCATCACAACATAGCTACGCCATTTCTTTCGTCACCTATGGCGATTGGTTCACAGACAACCACGCATAAAGAGAAACCGAAAAGCTCTGTACAGAGCGAAAATTACCTCGATGTAAGACCTCAAACCACCGTCCAGCACGCGAAATACTCGTTTTTTTAGAGAGCGAACAAAGTCACGGATTTATAAACGGCTTCTGCTGATTGCTCACTGAATCCAAATGCAGCTTAGTCAAACTGCCAATCAACAAACACCACTACAGCTTCTCAAACACCATTACACCATCACCTAGACAAGACCTAACAAGCTCCCTACCAAATTCTAAAACCTAAACAGCTAGAAAAACATTTTCAAATACAATAAGCAGCACAAATCTAATGATTGATCATCACGACAACAGAAACTCCACATCTTTAGTACAAGACCTGAACTGAAGGCGTAGAAAATGCGAAAAATACCTCGATGAAGCGCCTCAAACCACCGTCTAGCTCGTGAAAGCATTCGTTCGAAAGAGTGAGCGAAATCTGAGACTTGAAAGCAGGTTTTGGTGACTCGATTGCGGGATCCAAATGGCGTTGCGGAAGAGATGAGATCGCGACTTGGTCGGAGCAATCTAGAACGAAGAAGGTGACAAGTGAGGCGTAGGCGCGTAGCTTCGAGTAAATCTGGAATAGTGTACACGTGGAATCCGAAGTGGCATGCGGTGATTGGAGGTGGGGGAGGGGAACTCAGAACGAGTCCACCGACCTGCATTTTGTTCATATCTTTCAAGTCTCGATAGATTCACTATGTATGGAATATACTATTGTTGTGTACCCTGACCTCTTTATTATCACATCATTTGTCTTCTCTAAAAGCTATTTAGCCATTCAAATTTTTCATGCGCAGTCACACAATGGTGGTTTCACAACTAGAACCTTTAGCCGAAGATTGAAAAATTAGGTTTTCAAAAGTAATCATGAAATTTAGGAATAACAAATCACATTAAGACAAGAAATCACATTAGGATAACAAATCACATCACTGAAGATTTTTTTTTAATTGTTCTAAAAAAAGGCCGAGGGATTGGATTTTCGAATCTTTATGTATCACTTGAGCCTTTTTCTTTGTCACTAAAAATCACTGACATGTAGTTATAACCAAAGTTGTTGTTTTATTTCTTTTTAGACGTGACATGTGTATCACCTAAAAGTTCTATATTCCAACAAATGTTCTAGTTCTCATGCCACTAATCACACTTGGTTATATCACAAGAATTTGCTAACAAGGGCCATAATTATAAAGGTTCACCAAACGTGGAAAGAGCACTAAATAATAGGGAATTTAACCAAATAAGTACTCTATAAATTAGTACTAGTTAGATTGTTTCCATGAAGTAACTTCCTATTTTAACCCCTAAAGGCCCAAGGAGCCCATTTTGGGCTTTATGAGAACTCGGGCAGGCTCTATTGACTTCATAATTCAGAATTTTTTCATGAAATTTTTAGGATGGATGCTACTCATCATAATCTACTTGCAAAGCTTTATTTCATGCCATTCTGATAAGTAATGCAAAAGTTATAAGGTTTTTTCAATTCCAATGTCAAATTGGGCAGCAAAAATTATATTTTAAAATTTTTATTTTTATTTTTATAGAATTTTATAAATTGATACCTACTCAAAAAAAGTTGAATCACTCTATTCCAAATAATGAGGTAAGAGTTAAAAGGAGTTTTCTTTTGCGGGCAACAAAGGTAGGAAGAGGGTAGAAAAAATGTATAAAGTTATCTTTTACTCTCAATTTTGAAAATTTTCTAATGAAAATGAAAAATGAAGTTACTAATTGTCTTTTAGAGCATTCTTACCATTGGGATTAACAATTTTCAAATTCTTCCAAAACTTATTAGCATATTAGTTATATCTTTCATTCATCAATACCTTTCACTTTACAATTTTTGTAAAAATGAATCCAAAGTCTTTTTTGGTTAGATTTTTTTAATATATGCTTTCAACCAATTTTCCAACATATCGCAAAAATTGCACAAGAAATATAACATACATGTTTTTCTCTAAAAAGTTTGAAAAACAAAACTTCACCTTCTGGAAGGACTAGAAAAGCCTACATTTTGAGGTTTAGGCACATTGATCTTGCAATTGGTGGGGATATTCATTCTGAAATTTTGGGACAATGTACTTGTGCAAGTCAACCAAAGGATCCTACGGTTGGATTTGTGAAAAAATAAGTTTCAATGAAGATTTTGACCTTGGTTTGGGGACTAGTATTTTGAAGCAATTTTGGGCCTCTAAACACAAAAGAATTTTAGGGGTTAATGTCATATTTTTATTCAACAATATTTCAAGGGGTATAAAAGTGTAAGTTTTTTGGGATTAATATACCACCTGTTAGAACACATCAACCCGTACACTAGATTTGGGACTAGGAACTAGCCACTCTTGTGTTGCTCCCCATCCCCTAATTTTGTAATCCTGTTCACCAAACAAATCCTCCCACTACCGTTGTAACTCCTCCCATTGCAAATCCAGGCACAAGAAAGTCACTTGCAAGCACTTGTGAGTTGTTGTGGAAAAGTTGCAAGCTATTGCAAGCAACTTGTCATGCCAGTAGCAAAAGCAATGGAAGTCCCAAGGCATTGGGAAACAAGGAAATTTGCCATCTAAGGAGATTTTTTTGATTGGGCCATCTCATAGCTATGCGTTTGCCGTGGTTACATTGGAACCCTAAAGGTACCTCATTCTCCCATACAAGTGACTCTACCAACAAAATTAAAGTTACAGTCCCATTCCTTGTCTTGGGTTGATGATGCTCTTACAAGTATATGGAATGGGGTTTAAATGCTCAAATTTGCACTTGGAGAAAATGTAGAAATTTGAGAATTTATCTAAAAATGTAAAACAAGCAAGTTTTAGGCAGCTAAAGATATGTTCACAATTAGTGTAAGAGGGATATCAACAACATAAATGGAGTCTTGAGGTGTGTTCAAATGCATCTAATTTTCCTTTGCTACTACCACTCTTAAAACACCAAGTGTGAACATACCCTAAGCTGTGACATGTGACAATACAGAGGTTGGAGTGCACCTAAATTTAGCTAAGTCGGTGGACGCAGTTTTACAAGCCCGTGACACAGGGCATGATGAAATGTCGTCGATTTTGAAGCTCTGCTCGAGCTTGAGAGTTGGGATCTGCAATCGGTCCGGGACGGTGCGTGATGTGCAAGCCAATGCCATAGATGATAGAACCCTACAAACTGACAATGGGAAAAGGGCTCACCAGCTGGGATCAATAAACAAGCTTTTTGCAACTTTCTGCTCGTCTGCTTGGTTTAGGGTTTCGGCAATTCTTCCGAAGTGCACTTGACTTTGATCCCGATTTCCCGTGTTTCTTCTCCATCTCGTGCACGCGATTCTGCTCGTTACCCCAGCGCTGTGGCCAACGAAGAAGCCGAAGCACATCACTAACCGAAGTACGTTTCAGAATATCATAGAAATCCGGTTACAGGCGTTCCTTTGCAAACCCTAATTATTACATATTTACCTGGCGAACTGGATTCAGAAGCGCGAGGCTATGAGCTTTGATGATGAATGGCTCAGAGGTGGCCACCGGCTTCACTCCTCGGCTCCAGTACACCTCAATCTGGCACCCGGAAACATACTCCCTCTGTCCCTCTAAAAACGTCCAAAAAAGTTTCTTCATTTAAAAGGATTCACTGTATTTTTAGTCTTTGTGCTAGTGATACATGCATTGTAGAATCAATATATTATCTACTAAATATATGCAAAATTTCTAGTTTTGATGTCAATGTTTGGGCACCCAAAATCCATGCAACAAGTATCATCTTTATGCATAATTTGTGAATGCTACCAGTTTCTCATTATTTTAGTCTTTGTGCTAGTGACATATGCATTCTAAAATCAATATGTCATTCACAAAATGTATGCAAAAACTCTAGTTTTGATGTTGTTGTTTGGATACCCACATTCCATGCAACAAGTACCATATTTGTGCATAGTTTGAGAATATTGCCGGCACTTCATTGTTTTAGTCTTTGTGCTAGTGATACATGCATTCTAGAATCAATATATCATCCACCAAATGTATGCAAAACCTCTACTTTAGATGTTGTTCTTTGGACACCCAATTCCATGCAAAAAGTACCATATTTGTGCATGCTGCCAGCTCCTCATTATTGATGATTTAACCCCTAAAATTCTTTTGTGTTTAGAGGCCCAAAATTGCTTCAAAATACTAGTCCCCAAACCAAGGTCAAAATCTTCATTGAAACTTATTTTTTCACAAATCCAACCGTAGGATCCTTTGGTTGACTTGCACAAGTACATTGTCCCAAAATTTCAGAATGAATATCCCCACCAATTGCAAGATCAATGTGCCTAAACCTCAAAATGTAGGCTTTTCTAGTCCTTCCAGAAGGTGAAGTTTTGTTTTTCAAACTTTTTAGAGAAAAACATGTATGTTATATTTCTTGTGCAATTTTTGCGATATGTTGGAAAATTGGTTGAAAGCATATATTAAAAAAATCTAACCAAAAAAGACTTTGGATTCATTTTTACAAAAATTGTAAAGTGAAAGGTATTGATGAATGAAAGATATAACTAATATGCTAATAAGTTTTGGAAGAATTTGAAAATTGTTAATCCCAATGGTAAGAATGCTCTAAAAGACAATTAGTAACTTCATTTTTCATTTTCATTAGAAAATTTTCAAAATTGAGAGTAAAAGATAACTTTATACATTTTTTCTACCCTCTTCCTACCTTTGTTGCCCGCAAAAGAAAACTCCTTTTAACTCTTACCTCATTATTTGGAATAGAGTGATTCAACTTTTTTTGAGTAGGTATCAATTTATAAAATTCTATAAAAATAAAAATAAAAATTTTAAAATATAATTTTTGCTGCCCGATTTGACATTGAAATTGAAAAAACCTTATAACTTTTGCATTACTTATCGGAATGGCATGAAATAAAGCTTTGCAAGTAGATTATGATGAGTAGCATCCATCCTAAAAATTTCATGAAAAAATTCTGAATTATGAAGTCAATAGAGCCTGCCCGAGTTCTCATAAAGCCCAAAATGGGCTCCTTGGGCCTTTAGGGGTTAAAGATTAGTAGCAACAATGGTACCTCATATGGGCAAGACCAAGCTTGCTAGGAGAGGAATGCTCTCTCATTGCTTAACTTGCCCACATGAGATCATAAAACATGGCAAATGTTTTTTCAGCGTTTGAAATTAGCAAAAGGGAGCTTTTTTAGTGGTACAAGAAGTGTGTGTGATTTGGAACTTTTGAGAGGGACAAAGGTTAGTTTCCATCAATCAAATTGCAAGAAACCAAGAGTTTGGCCTCTCGACCCTCCACACTAGAGGCCAATGTCCAAAGTCCGTCATTCACCAAATTGCATACATGACAGCACTTTATCATCCAAAGTGATAGCCTCTCAAAGGAAAATTTGGGTTCAGCAAAAATGGAGATCCAAACTATCATTGAGAGGCATCAATTTCAACATTTATTACCTATTTTCAATAAGACCTCTCAACAAAATTTGACTGTCTCTCGACTTGGTCAGCCATGGTGTGAAGTGGCCCTTAGCTTAATCTGAATTTTGCAGAGGTTGCGAAGTGATGCAATAGTTGTGTTTTTGGCGGTGCTTACGGTGTACGTTGGCTCTTCGTCCGACTGTGAGAAGCTCTCGGACATTCTCGTACTGCTGTTGCGTGTGGCTTGCGTGATTTCCACACCCATGGCTTCATGAGCCACGCGTCCTACGATTGTTCGCTTGTATGACTTGCCCACGCTGCCTTCTTTCAAAGACATGTTGCTACATGCAGTAGTATCCGTGCAATTGTCAGAGTTTGAAGGGTTGGAGTGAGAGTTGATTGCAAACCTCTTCATCATCGGAAAGAAGAAATCGGTGAGAGCTGTTCGACTTACTTGTAAACGAGAGTTTGGTCGAATTTGAGAACGTCATTCACGCAGAAATCACCTGCATTGTTTGCTCAAACCCCGCAAATCAGCACATTTACTCAGGTTAGTATCTTGTGTAATGCAATCACACGGGCAATGAGTTTTACTTATAGAAATTTTATTCACTTATCCCTTGGAAAGACCATTGAAATAACTGTGATCGTGTTTGCAGAGATTTGTCCCAAATACAGTGAATGTATCATTCTTTAGCTGGAATTGGTAACTTTTGAATAGGAACAAGTCTTCATGGAGGTGGTATGTATTAGGTAGTGAGTTTTGTGGAGTTGGTTATGGACTGTGAACATGTGTGCAAGACCCTGCTTAGCCATCTCCTCAAAAACCATTACCACTTTGCATAACCGTTTTCTTTTTGTCTAATTCAAATTTCAAAATATTGTGACTCTGTTGCTTACTAGAGGTAATCAAATTTTCTAACAAATTATGTACATCCAGGTGCTTGTGGTCACACAGATCAACTGTGACTTAAGTTGTCAATATTCTCTTCCATTTTTTTCTAGAGAAAATTTCATGGATATTCCTGAAGTTTGCCATATTTACGTAGATATCCCTAGTTTTTCAGAAATTACACAAATACCCTTTGTTCATAATTTTCAAGCATTTGTTGTATTGTGCATGTCATTTCTTTGTCCCTTGTGTGCACAGTGCTTCTCCTCCGTTTTATTGCAATCTATGTTTTAACATTGGTCATGAAGTAACTTCTATAACGAAACAAACGTCTGAAAATTATGGATCAAGGGTGTTTGGGTAATTTCTGAAAAACCAGGGGTACCTATGTAAATATGGCAAACTTCAAGGGTATCCATGAAATTTTCCCTTTTTTTTAATGCACAACTTGGTTAGATACCAATTTTGGATCAATGATATCAAAATGCAGTTGCATGTTAAATTAGTTCATTTTTTACTTGATATTGAGTAAGAGTCATTTACCGTAGCCACAATTAATTGGGAAAGAGTCTTCTGGAAATCGTAACATCTCGTATTCACTTGTCACACTGAAAAAAAAATAGAGCAGAACAAACTGTTAGTTGAAATTCATTAATAACAGCTACCTTTTGCAAACATTTAAGCTTCACGGGAATGCAAGCTAGGTCTAAGGGCAATTGTAACCATGTAAATCAATGAAGGGAGTAGTACTCAGTTCTTTTGTTTGAACATTGTGAAAGTTGGACCCACCAAGATTTTAGAACAAAAAAAATTGTGACAAAGCTAGACCACTATATTTCAATACATTATACATATTTTCAATGTTTAATGTCATGCATTTCTTTTGGTTCCCTCTGGATTTTTTTCCTACTTACCTCGCAAACATTGACTTAGTCAGGCCAACCACCTTAAAACTTGAACTAATGTTGTGTACGATTGGGGATGAGATGGCAAGTTTAAGATGATTTACAACATTTTCCAAAACCAAATGGTAACAAGTTTTTGAATCTACTTCAAAAAGATGGTTTATATCCTGTAGACAATTTTGAGTATACCGCTTAGGATTTTTATAATCTCCGTCTTTGTATGCATACATATTTATTTATTCAACTATCGTGGAGTGAACGTTGAACAAAACTTGGTATTCCAAATATTAAGATGAATCAAGTACCAATCAAGGTACATAATATCTTGTTGTTTCAAGGAGTTGTTTCAACTCAAGCATCACTGTGCATGAACAGTCCAAAATTACTTAACCCCTTAAGAATGTTGTTGTTTTGTACACGCTCTCCCATGTTGTATACATATGGGCACTTGAATAGCACATGAATTTCATTACAGTTGTAAATTTTAAACCAAATCATAAACATATTACTAATCATTTAGGATTTTTTTTTGGAGAGTTTTTGACATTTATCATAAAGCCATTTGTTGAAGTACTAATTGGTCTTTGTATGAATACAGTCAATACTTTTGGTAGGCAACATCCGTAAGGGTTTAATCACGACAGCTTCTCTCAACAATTCAAAGATGTGGTTACCATACCAGATTTCCTCTTCCGAAGACGACGAAGATGCCGACGACGACGACGATTTCTTCTCACTAACAACATTCCGGGGGTTATGTCTGCCTTTACATCCGGCATGAAGCATCGCCCATTTCACCGCCCTCGCCGTGTCCACGCGCTTGTACAGCTCGTGAAAGCGGCGAAACCCTGCGAACACTTCTCGGAGGCTCGTGCGAGGAAATCGACGCACAAACTCCGAGGCTGGCTGGTTCTTCTGCACACACAGCTCCACCAGCAACAGCATGTGCGCGTCGTCGTACCCGAGCGCCTCTTGCGCTCGCTGCAGCTTGGCGATCCAGGGCCCCGGGTCCTCGCCTACTCGGTACTGCAGCTCTTGCAGATACAGCTCCGCCATTGCTTGAATTCACAGCACTCTTAAATTTTTATGTAGGGATTTGCGTATGAATTTTGGGAAATGTGAGACAGGGAAAAACCACAGAAGAAATAGATCAAAATGTTTAACCCTTAATCGCCTGGCGGGTCACTGTGGCCTGCCCTCCTGTAGCTCACGGCAAATTTTTGTAATATTTTCTGTAGGGATTTGCTTATAAGTTCCTTGTGTATTAATAGGGAAATGTGAGACAAGGAAAGATCACAGAAGAAAAAGACAAAAATGTTTAACAACTCACAAGGAAAACATGAAGAATTCTTGAAATGAGACAGGGAAATTTACAAAAGTTTGTTGCGGTTTCTACAATGATTGTAATTGTGTCCACCTCTAGGATTGTTCCTAGAACTTGCAAAAGTGAACAGTGCACACTAATTTCATGAAAATTGCACTAAGGGCAGCTTGGGACCTAACTTTTTGATTTTGAACTTTCTCACAATTTGAGTTACCAAAAAGCACAAGTGCATTTTGTGAGGTTGTTTTTACCTTCCACTATGTACCATGTGTCTACGATCACTTCTGAAAAAAAATTGAAGGACAAAAAACGTCCCCAGCATTTGGGAGTTAACAACTCACAAGGAAAACGTGAAGAATTCCTCAAATGAGACAGGGAAATTTACAAAAGTTTGCTGTGATTCATGTATCGATCGACAAGTCGGTTGTGGTAGCTGCGGCTTTGGAAAGGAGGGTGAAGAGAAGTGATGATGGTACGAGAGAGACGGTCGTCAGCGACGGAGACGAGAGAGGCAAAGTAACCGTCGCTTGTGAGGTCCACGGGAAAGGGGCCTGTTCCCCACGCTTGAGGGGCCTGCCTCGCACGGTTGAGTTCTAGTACATTAATGTGAGAGCTAGGGTTTAATATTTTGGTGAAATCTTGCCTAAATTTGGAAAACCCTGAGGCTACCATTACACTAAGTAATTCGGGTGAAAAATTGGATGAAATGGTCATATCCCTTCTTGAATAAAAAATCAGTTCGCCAATTTTTGGTTGAAAATACCTTATGTAAGTAGTTTTTTGGATGAACTTTCACATATCATTCATTCTTTTCAATTTTAGCCAAAATTTCTTTACATGTGGCCTTTCTAGGGTGCTAGTAGCTCTACCCTAATAAAAACAAAAATTAAACCTTAATGAGAGCCTTGTTGATTGAGAACTTTTTGTAGGCATAAGCCATAATCTTGCCTCATTTTGACACTGGTTACCAAACACTAGGAAAAATAGGTGAAGATAGATGAAATTAGCAAACCCTGGAATAAAATAAATGAACAAACCATTGGGTGCATCAAATTTTAGATGAATGCTATTAATGTTAATTGATTTTTTATGGATGAATGCAAGTACATGAAGGATTCTATCCATGTTTTCCTTGCTTGTGTGGCATTCTAGGGTGAGTGATGCTTTAACCAATACAAAAACTTAAGATATCCATGCTTGTTAATTAACCTTGACGGAATAGAATCTAGGGAAAGTTTTATGGATTCTCCTCAAGTTTGTCATATTTGCATAGATACCCCTTGTTTTTCAAAAATTGTACAAATATCCTTGGACCATTATTTTTAGGCGTTTATTTTGTTGTGCAAACCTTTTTTTTTGTAACCAATGTCAAAGCAAGGAGCACAATAGAATATAATAGAAGTAACTAGTGCTCAAACTAAGGGAGATGGAAGTGACATGCACATCCAAACAAACGCCTGAAAACTATGGTCCAAGGATATATTTATGCGCACAATTTCTAAAAAAATCAAGGGTATTTACACAAATTTCAC
Source organism: Ulota crispa (assembly GCA_963920765.1). NCBI lineage: Eukaryota > Viridiplantae > Streptophyta > Bryopsida > Orthotrichales > Orthotrichaceae > Ulota > Ulota crispa. The sequence goes on along the minus strand of OY987244.1, from coordinate 13,474,781 downwards.
AAATTTCAAGAGTATCCATAAAATCTTCCCTCAATATAATACTCCTTGATATACGTAATTTACTTGAATTATTGTGAACCTCTTTATTACCATTCCTCAAAATTTAAAATACTCTTTTTTCTTAAATTACAGTAGTGCAAGTTAGTGGTACTAGTGTGGGGTGCAATAATTGAAATTACTTGTGCAGTTGAAATTAATGTTCAAGAACTTTTTTGGACTTCACTAGCTAAAAACTGACATTTTTTGTGTTCAACCGATTTTTTGCCAAATTGTGTAGAATATAGTAATATGCTATATTTAAAAAAATTGCAAAATATAACTGGTTTGTTTTGTCGACAATTTCAAAATGCAACCAGTTTTTTTCCCAATTCCACCGGCTTAGCAGCCGGGTTTGTCCCGCACATTGGTTGAGATTGTAAATGAAGCATGACGACGGGTATCAATAACTAACTCCCATAACAGATATCCACAACCCTTGACAGCCCGTTGCGAACAAAAACCTCTGCACCTCTGGCTATGGCGATTTAGGGTTTATAACTTACTCCGCTTGTTTTCCTTGCTATCGATTCCGGTGTTGTGGCGATGGCGAAAGAGAGGGTCGCCAAGGACTCAGGTGGCGCCGCATCCGGCATGAGGCCACAATTGCTCGGGAAAGTGCGGAGACAGGCAGCGAAGGTGGTAGGCACGTTGCTAAAAGGCGACGCTGATCGACGTGCTTCTGCGTCAATCAAATCCCTCATTTACGCGCCGTCGGTGGTGGCCAAGAAAGCTACTCTCGCTCTCACTTGCCAAACTCTGAAATGTGAGCCGTCGTTTTGACCTAATTTTAGTTGGTATCATCTAAAACATAAATGAAGTCAAGGTTTTTCTTATCAAGTTTCAAAATCCTAAATGAGTGAAGTGTGTTGATTATCAAGGTTTCAATAAGGTAGGGTAGGTCTCTATTTCAAACTTGAAATTGCCCTATTATCACCACTCCTTCAAATATTTCTGCTTCTAGTAAGTTGCTATGAGCCATCATGTATGTTCATATTTTGTCATTTTCATCTTTGGTCTTCTTCTTCCTACCGACTCTTTAATATTTTAGAACTCGATAGCCTTGGATTTAATTGCTATAGCAGAGTGTCTAATTGATGCATAACATTGTCATGTCTTACTTTTCTTTCCTTTACTTGTGAATTGCAGATCTGCCAGTTTTGAAGGAGGTGATAGCTTTTACAGATCTCCTCAGTGGCAAAAAGAAGGTTACTCCCTGTCTTGTTCCTGTTTTTTCTCAAAATCAGAACGACAGTATCGAATAGTATCCTTTCGCGGGGTTTGAGCTCTGGAATATGTTCTTATTTTGGATTGCAATGTTTGAGCAGATGCCTGTGGAGCTGTTCTACGTGCTGGTCTGCGACTTGCTATTTGGACAGGTTCTTTTCTGCGTTTCAATTTGAAATTGTTGACTTGATTTTTATTACTGATTTGTCATGAAATAGAAGGACTTGTATTATTCATAAGTAAGATAGTTATGGTATAATTCTGTACTATCTGACAGTGCAATGTATGTGTGTGTGTGCATACGTAGGATGTTGCAGATACTGGCGATGCAGAGAAGCAAGTGCTGACACGGAAGTCTGCGTTGCGTGCTGCTCTAGCTCGGCTTTTAGTGAAGCGAAATGTAGCGAATGCTGAGGAGCTCTTGCCTGTGGAGGTGCAAAATTCGGGTATGCTTCTTGATAGTTTCATGTACAGCCGTATGCCATTAGTCTTTGTATTCTTTAAGAAAATTGGAAAAATCTTATCATCATGGAACGATTTTATTACAATTTAAACACCAAAGTGACTTGGATTTAAATTCATACAACTTCTGTAAGTATACAGAATTTGGTTTGAAAAGGTGTAAAGACAATTGGTGTTAACAAGGGAATAGTGATGAGTTATCAGGTGGTGTTCTAAGCTGGTGAAGAGGTCTTCTATTTAAATTACTTATTAAGAGTAAAGACTTCTACCCTTGATCTGAGAAAATTAAAATAACATCTTATAGGTGACAATTCTAAGCATCCTTGGAGAAAATAATTGTGCCTAGGATAGAATTCGCATGTTTGTAAGATTACTTGCATGGTTGATTTTAGACTTTACATTCCATACTAAAATCCCAGTTTAATGGCCATCATTGAAAGCAGCCAATTAGGAGGACAGATTATGTATGTAAACTACAGTGAGGACTCCAAGAACTGAATATGTCAACACCAAAATTGAGCTTTTGATTGATGAACATGTTATATTTTTCAAAAATGTTTGTAAGGTTTCAAAGATTTATGGCACGCGACTGTAAGTAGAGATTTCTGTATGCAAATAGCACATGTATCTTACAATTCATTCAAGTGATTTTGAAGTGCTGCTAATTTTTTGCTATGCTGCCTGTGCAGGTCTTGCTGTGCCTCGCTATGTGCGGGTGAACACTCTGAAAATGAGTAGTAGAAAAGCCGTTACGATTCTTCGTGAGTCTATCAAAGACGTAAGATGCTCTTTCAATATGCCCAAGTGTTCGCACGTTTTTTCTCATTTGGTCAAAGAGAATGACGCGTTATTTGCATTTGAGGTTTCATGTACTGTTTGATCGCCTAAAGGACCAAGAGGCCCAAACTGGACCTCATGTTTTTAGCACTTTTAGGTGTATCATGTTGAGGCTTTGTTCGTTCTTTTTCTTTTTCTTTTTTCCTTTTTTACCGTCACATGCAGTGTTCTTTCGATAAGTTTGGTGACATAGAATTTAGCCCTCTCTGAATTTGTTTTTTTGCAATATGATCATGCAAACTGGTCATTTTGAAAAGGATGAACCTTCATTGTCTGTTGTGCAGGTTGAGATAGATGACCTCATACAGGACCTGCTTGTGTTGCCTGGAGGCACTGACCTTCACAAGCACCCTCTCGTCTTAAACGGCTCTCTCGTATTACAGGTAAGTATATGCATGCCTGCAAAATTTTGCTTTCATTCATCAGTTCCGCATTCATTTAACATGGGACTTTTGTTGACACCTCATTTTTGTTTGTTGTATAGGGAAAAGCAAGTTGCATGCCCGCTCAAGCCCTTGCGCCAGCTTCTGATTGGGAGGTACATTGTTTTATAATTTTCTGTTTCAGCGTGTGCTGATTAATTAGGGACAGGAGTAGTATTGAGGACTGGGCCTTCTATAAGATATTGAAGGTGGCAAAGTTTTATCTTAAGTGTAGAGGACTCAAGCATTTTCATTAAAATCACGAGTCAATGAGATCAACTTCAATGGTACCCCTTTCCCATACATGTATATTAGACCCGAAGCAGGACATGCATCATCCATGCTATTCCAGTCTTGTCATAAACTCCGTTTGCTCCGCTCCATATGGTTTGTAATTTATGATGTCAAGCTTGAAGCACCTTGAAGCCAATCTCGAGGATCTTCATCTGCAAGGTGTCTTTAAAGCATTGGGCCTCAATGGAAACCTGTAGTATGTCCGGTTTCCTCCTCCGGGTCCTCTATGGCACAAAGTAGGCCACGTTAGGTAGGATACTTGAATTTTAGCTCGTCGGTCTGTTTAAAATATTTAACAGCGTTGCAGGTATTGGATGCTTGTGCAGCACCTGGAAACAAGACAGTCCATTTGTCTGCTTTGATGGCTGGTCGTGGCAAAATTATTGCCTGCGAAATCAACGAAAAACGGGCACAGAGGCTGCAGGAGACTGTGCGGCTAACAGGAGCATCTAGTATCCATTTCTTATATTATATTTGTCCAAAGCGTTTTTTGGTGTTCATTTTCACAGTATCCATATGTGCTTTCCTGAACTTGGCACAGACGTCACTGTTCGACAGCAAGACTTCTTGACTATGGATTCAACTCTTCCAGAATTTTCAAAGGTACGCGGACTATGGTAGTTCTCAACTCTTGGGAGCCATTGTGTTGTCCATTTGTTTTTTTTTAAATTGGCCTTGTAATAGTCTTCATGTGAAACCGAAGTCCTACTTAGCAAGAGTTGGTGTAATTGTTCTAGGTGCGTGGCATACTGTTAGATCCATCATGCTCAGGATCTGGGACAACTGTGCAACGATTGGACCATCTCCTTCCATCTGCTGGTACAGGTATTTCCGTCGCAAATATGAATCCAATACTTGATCCCGATTTAGCGTGGTTATCCACAAGACCTTGCGGTCGCTATTAAACCTATTGACTCTAACCATGGCCCGAACGATGAAGAAAGTCATGGCTGAGGTGGAGACATCCTGGAGGCATAATTTAAATGAACTTGTCTGATGGGAAGACTTGAGGCAGAAGAGATTCTTCAATCTAGCTATCCTTATAATTTCTCTACAAATATTTTCTCTTCCCAGTTCATCAGCAATCTTCCAGAGCATTCGAAAGAAACGTTGACTGCCCACCCTTCAGTGTAGTGGTAGTGTGGTGGTCTCTAACTAAATTTGCCTAAAGTATTTAGCTAGTATCAACACTTTCGTATTTGAACCTAAAACGTCAGAGGATTCATGGTAAAGGAGGAGTCAGAGTTGGACCATCTTGTATTTGCTTATTTCTTCCCTGAATTAGCAGTCGGGTCCAAGCAGGTCGCAGCTTCATAAAGAATGTCATTTTACTCTTTTTGATTTTATGACGGATCTTTTCAGATAAAAATGACGAGCAAGAGCAAGAACGGATAGAGCAGTTGGCGAAGTTCCAGCAGACAGCTTTACTTCACGCACTTTCGTGTCAGTAGTATTTCTGATTTCAACTTGTGTATTCCATGCACTTGATTAGCTTTGTGAAAAACTACAATCCGTGTCGAATTTTACTTGAACATGGTTGAGCAGGAAAAGCAGTGTTGTGAACTGATCTGAATCACCTATCTGACTTATTCTTGCAATGTTGGAACAGTTCCTCTTCTCGAAAAGGTGGTGTACAGCACATGCTCCATTCATCAAAGAGAGAATGAGGACGTTGTTATGGCGGTATTACCACACGCAAAAGAAAAGGGATTTGAGCTTGCGTGTCCCTATCCAAGTTGGCCTCATAGAGGTCTTCCTGTTTTTGAAGGAGGTAAGCCGTTTTCCCAGGCTCATGGGGTGTGCTATTGCTGGTGAATCTGCTCACTCTGTAGCTCGAACCTCTGCAGGTGCTTTGAACAACTGCCTGGCTGTTTGGAATAACAATATCTCTTGTATTTGCTAGCTGTGGTTGCCAAGCTATAGCTCATCATTGTTGAAACTGTAATAACGAAGTTGTGCAAATTAGGTAACTGGAACTAGACTGTTTCATCGTATTGGTATGTGTCTCACTAATTTACCAAAGTACGTATATAAACTAGTGCAGGTCAAAACATTACTGTATTGTATTAATTTCCAAGAAAGAAATGGTTGGGTCTCCAATTTTATGGTGACGACAGTCATGCGCTCTCACTAAATGGATAAATCATTGTAGTCACTAAATGCCTGCACTGCCCAAGTTGAGTCAGTCAGCAAGATTGGTGCTAACTACTGGTACTTAACCTGTACAAAGAATTTCCATTCATTTCCATCAGTTAATTGATTTTAGACTTGTAAACTAACGGTACCTTTATTAATAGAAAACAGTGCTATGTCTGTTCGCACTACCGAGGGAACGGCATTTAGCTAAGAACTGAAAGCCCACTATTTACTTTGCAAGTGTGTGTACAATAGGAAGTTTAGGTAGTTGGAGTTAACTAGCTTGTGTCCACCCGTGCAGTTGACTTCTAGTTAGCTATACCTAGCTGTTGTGCTCTCACTAGTAGGATAAATCAAAGGAATGAACTTTGTTTTTGTGGAAATTAGAATAATGTAGTAATACTGTAACCTGCAGTGTGTACTTGGTTGGCTAAAATGTGCAATATGTCTGCAATTGATATATTTTAGACTATAATCTACCGATTAATAAATGTTGGATTGTCGTGGTGCAGCCGAACTGCTCCTTCGCACAGATGCCGCTCGAGATAAGATGGATGGATTTTTTGTTGCGTTGTTCGTTCGCAGCTCAAGTGTCATAAATACATTAGATGCCTTAGTTTCTTTAGATACTGAGGAGAGGGTAGTTGAGCAGGATGCCAAGAGCTCACTTCAGCGACGAAGGAAATTGAAGAGACAACGCAAAAAAGAGCAGCAAGCCATTGATGCAAAAGTGAATTGAAGAGCGGGAACAGGAGTTTACTGCAAGTGAGAGGTACTTGCACTTTGATGACATGATGTACAATTTTTTGTTAAATTGACCGTATGCTTGAAGAATAGTATTCCTGCTCGAATGTTTTGGGTGCTTACAACCTCTTTGTTGATCATTCTGTAGGTCAGAGGCTCTAACTTTGGTTTGGATAGATATCTGTTCTTGATGTTTTTGAAGTTTCATTGACCGTCTACTATATTTACAGTAAGTAGAATTTATAGTCGTTAACAAACAGCATAAATACAGCGAGAAAAACCCTCTTCATATATGTTCATGAAGCAATAAGTGAAACTGGTCCAATCATATGTAAGGTAACCGCTCTAATGCCGACCGTGCGTCTTATCCCGCGCAAGTCTACACCCTCAGTAGATTTCAGATCTAGAATCTAGGAGAGCCCTAGGTAGCTTATCTTCAGTGACCCAGAAGATAAGCTATCTAGGGCTCTCCTAGATTCTAGATCTGAAATCTACTGAGGGCGTAGATTTGCGAGGGATAAGACGCACGGTCGGCATTAGAGCGGGTTACCTTATACAACCTCAAGACATGTTCTTGGAGCATATAAAGCTGTGGCAATAGAGAGTGAAATATCAGTAAACTTGCTAACATATAGAATTATCATTGTTTTACATATATTGATATTCCTTGTAAAGTGTGGCATCATTGTATAGAGGAATACATGAGGAGGGAATTGTGGATGTAAAAACTTGTCGAAGATAGAACAATCCCACAAAGATGGACTTTTTCTTGCATTTTTCCATAAAAAATACAATTGCTAAAAATATAGTTGCTAATAGAATGTTTCAACCTTGATATGCTTAGATTTCTAGAGTTGCTTTCATGGTTTCAAAATTTTGGAAACATTGACTTAGGTCGGTCTAAGCATCTATCGCATTTCAAAATTGAATTCCAATGTTCAAATCATTTTATACAAGTGGTTAAAGTGGTTATATAAACATCACAAAAGAGAGTTGGACTTGGATGCAATTACAGTACAACGTTGTCTTTGGAACTAAAATCAAAAATCCAAAAATAAATAAATCACACACTCAAATGTAGTACTAAGGTACTATGCTCTAATTGCTACCCTCTCATGTAAAGCATGCCATATGTAGCTTATGTAGCTTAAGAATGGATATGAAATGAGCCTTGAATGGACCTCTTTAAGTTATAAAAGAAAATGTGTATTTTATTGGAAGAGTCAATCATATTTCTCACCTTCTCTTCATCTCTTTATAAGTTGGAGGGAAATAGTTTATGGAAGAATTAGAGTCATAAATAGGCGCCTACTACATAAAACTTTGAAAATCATCAACAATTCAATAATGCTTCAAAGAATATGAAAAAATGTGTTACATTTGGCATCCATTTCTCTTTGTTTGAAAATTAGACAAAATCTTCATGTCTTGGAAAGCCCATGAAAGTAACCCTTAAAGTGATGGTTTTAGAGCATACTACCTTGCGCTACTCTATCCCATTGGTTACTCTTGTGCAATAAAGAGAAAATGAAATCACATTAACATTTATATAGCCATATAACCACATGTGGCGGTGGTTATTTTGCCAAGCTTAATCACTTTGTTTGATAGGGAAATTGTAAACTTTTACTACTTATCTGTGTGTTATCCCAAGTAGTAATGCTGAAGTAGGATTTTTTCAATTACTCCTTATTATGGCTTAATTGTGGCAACTAGTTGTATGTGCCTAAAAAAATCCCCTCATGTAAAGCACAAGGGAAGAGAACTTGACACTTTGCAAATTAAAAACTTAGAAAAGAGAAATCTATAATTTCTGGTTATGAGAGAAAACCTTGCAAACAAGCCTAAACCTACTTCTATTGGACCTTCTTGGACAAACCCCTAAGGTAAATGAAGGGAATTGCTAAATCCACCACATCCACCACATTGCACCATGTTTAGGAGTTCCACAAAGGAAAGAAGGGCAAATTTCATATATATTGAATGATCATTTAATGATGATGGCAAACACACTTATTCTAGAATTATGTATATTTTAAATTATGGAAGTTAACCCTTAAGTGCTCAATTGACCATTTTTTGGCGTGGGCTGCCCAAGATGATAAAATTAAATTAAATTAAAAAATATATTTAAATCGGAAATCAAGTTTACTTTCCAACCCAACTTGAATTATGTCAATCCAAGTTAAACTCCATCAAGGAGAATTTTTCAAAAACAAACACTTCAATATTTGCTAGTGTTATAAAATTCACTATTTTGGGAAACTAATGATGTTCTCTCCTTTGAAAAGATTGCATTTTTGAAATTTCCAATAGAATGTCTTTTTTTAACCAGTCATACCTAATTTTAAAATCTATGACTAAAATTTGTAATTTTGGTGAATATTAAATCGTAAATGCTTCTAAATTCATCAAATAAAAATCCAAAACTTTTTTTGAATGTTTGACTATATGGATAATTACTAAATATCATGATTATTTTCTTCTCATTTGAAGCAAACTTCATCAAAGTTACATAAGCAACATTTTATAATGCATCTATGTTTTGCCCTTACCCCCTTGGGCGCAAGAAAACCATGGTTGAATCTACAAAAAGTTGACAAAGATTGTGACCTAATCTATAGAATATTGTAGATTAGGTCACAATCTTTGTCAACTTTTTGTAGATTCAACCATGATTTCCTTGTAGGGGTTAAGGTATGTACACCCATAAGCGTCAAACTAAGGGTTTTGAACATGATGAGTATTAATAAGTAGCTAGCAAATTATAGGATCTTAGTAGGAATAGAAAAATAATGAGTTTGCACTTTTGAATGTATTATTTGGATACTATGAGAATAAGCTGTGAATTTTTAAAGAGAAAATTGCCATTGCACCCATAACCTCTATTAAGATTTCATGTTCACATGTTGTACATCCTTATCATTACAACTTTTCACTTCCATAGATTTTCCAAGATTTAGAGGTGACAGTTATGGGGACAATGGTGCTTATGGATGTACATACCTTAAACCAAGTAAAAGCAAGAAGAAGAAAAAAAGTAGACAAAGAAAGGAAAAAAAATGAAGTTGTGAATTGCATCTATGAGTATCATTAAGTAGTCATTCAATAGATACAAAATTTGCCCTTCTTTTCTTTAAGGAACTTCTAAACATGACAACGCTATTTGGTGAGCATAAAATGGTGAGCCGTGAGCAAGGATTCAAGATTCTGTGAGCGGGAATGGAGTTTCAACTCAAAATCAATGGAATAATTAAAAACACAACAAGTTTTTCAAGAGATAATAGTTTAAAATGCACAATAATAGGGTCTTACATACACATTTATAGGTAAATTCTATTATTTTAACAAAAAATCCCTGCTCACGGCTCACGGCTCATGGACCCCCTCTCATGAAATAGCATTCCCCCTTCTAAACATGGTGCAATGGGGTGGATGTGACAGATTTAGCAAAAATTGCAGTGGATTTAGGAAGTCCCGAAGGTAGGAACACCCATAAGCGTCAGTGTCTCCATAACCGTCACCTCTAAAATCTTGGAAAATTTGTGGAAGTGAATAGATGTAATGACAAGGATGTACAACATGTGAATATGAAATCTTAATAGTGGATACGGGTGCAATGGCAGTTTGCTCTTTAAAAATTCAGAGCTTATTCTCACACACTAGTAGAAAATCGCGTTAGAACCCACTAAATTATGTCATGTAGTTTATGTTGAGTTCCATGTTTCCAATGCAAAATTTTGCGATGTTCAACAAAATTTTAGGTTGGAAACATAGAACTCAACATAAACTACATGACATAATTTAGTGGGTTCCAACGCAGTTTTCTTCTACTATACAGTATCCAAATAATACTTTTGAAAGGGCAAACTCATTTTTTTCTGTTCCTAATAGGATCCTATAATTTGCTAGTTGTTTATTAATAATTGTCATGTTCAAAACCCTTAGTTTAAATGTTATGTGTGCTCCTACCTTGACCCTTAAACGCCCCAGCAACAAGATCCTGTCGTTGGGGATCACAACTTGATCTCACTTTTTCTCTTGATTTGTACGGTGAAAATAGTCATGGCTAGTCTCCATCAGCAGAGAAGGTAGTCCTTTTTCAAATCCTACAGCCACTTTTTTTGGATGTAATTTTCCAAGCTCTAGTGGCCATTAAACCCCCATTTTCTCCTAAACCATAAAACAACTCCAGGCACTTAGGGGTTAAATGAACGGGTAGTTGAATAATCGGGGGATCACTAGAGATTACAGGTGGTCACTGGGGATAAGGTATGTACACCCTTCAGTAACACCAACCGTTTAGTGACATCTAAAATTAAACCCAAAAATAGCACTTTTGCACCCAAACAAGACACACATTCACCCAAATTAGACACGCAAGTTCACATAAGGAAACAAAAATTGTGTAAGTGGCGATTTATGATTGAGTGTGACATGCTCTTTTTGTTGTCATGACATGATCTTTTGTTGTTGTTATTTCAGGAGTCTAGTGTCCACAATAGGTCAATCTACAAAGTTACCTTCAACAATTCATAATTTATTCATATGATCTCAAAAAATTCCAAAAACAATTTTTCATGAACCTGTAAACATTTCCTAACAAACACATGCCATTCAATTTTCAACAGACCCTCCCAATTACCATATCTAAAGTAAGTGTCACTTTTGGGTGTACATACCTTACTGGAAATCATGACGAGCCTCCTTGCCTATCCAGATATTCGATCGAACACGCAGATCCTGACACCTGGAAAGCAATCGACGGTCAAGATCAACAGAATCGACGTGGCAGGGTTCGTCACTCTTCCGGACGAATCGCGACGCACTCTTAGCAGGAAAAGTTGTCATAACACTCGTGGTGCTGCCAGCGCGGGCATCATGCAATCTGTCGCTGCAACCCCCTTATTGCTCGATCGCCCCCATTGGTGCCGCACTGCGGCTGCGCATCGGTTTTCTCTTCATGTCCAGATGGCGGCGTCACGTGCGCCTCGCCGTATCTTGTCTCCATTCGGCCACGGGTGGCAGTCGTCGACCACAAGTCCCCCTGAGCGCCCAGCCCAAATTCATGTCGCTCAGATTCATGTCGTCCAAATTCATGTTGCCCAAATCACTAGAAGAAAAACGGCAGTAAACAACTAAGTAATTTAGTTGTTGTGCAATTATTGTGATCATATGTGATCGTATAACAACTACAAAACGATTACATATGATCATAATAACTACACAACAATTAAATTACTTAACTGTTTATTGTTGTTTTTCTTCTAGTGAATGCATATCGCCTAAATTCATGTTGCCCAAATTCATGTAGTGTTGGATCTCATTGCAAATATTTTGGCATTGCAAGCTCAACAACAACATTTGGAAGAATTAGTAATTGATATTGCACGGGCTTACGGTCCGCAAATGTATGAAAAATTTGGTAAGTTTTCATCGCACAGATCAAAAGATTATAACTGTCAAAAGCAACAAACTGTTAAAGGCTAGATTTGAGGTGCTAGGGTGCTCTAGGGTTAAATCCTAGAGCTTTGGATTCTTGTACGGTCTTGAAGATTTCAAATCCAATTTGAATCCTGGCATTCATATGTTTGCTACTTCTACCGATTTTGACAAAGTTAGACGAGAATTTGGATCGCAAAGGTATGTCGCGATTTTGTAGTGTGCAAAGGACACTAACGCTAACATGAATGGCGGTTGGGACAATTGATGTCTGTGAGTTTATTGCCCGGTTTATTGCCTAGAATTCGAGTATGGTAGATTTTTTTTCCCGATCGATGCGTGTTCGATTTTAGTAGTAACTGAGAAATTCAGTTGGCAGTAATTAGGGTTTGGATTTCGAGACCTGAGAAGATTCGGTGGGGACCTGGCCGTGGAGCGAGTGCACGGCGAACTTGAGTTTTATACTATTGAGTTTCAGATCTTGAGGATAAGCGTTGAAAGTGTAATGTACTTGGAACTTGCTGTTGAACAATCACAACAGTGAACTAATTACAGGATCTGGATCAGTACTTGTTGTAATGATCAACAGTGATCAGCACGTTCGCAGTAATCAACAGTGATCAACAAGAGAGATACTTTAATTTCGAATTTCTTTATAGGTGACGAGTCCTATAAACCCATTTACGAAGGTAAATGTAGGCCAGAGCATAATCTTTAATTTTTTTTCTATCCATCCCATGGCCCCCATATGCCCATGTCCCCATCAAAAAAAATTTTCATTTTTTAAGAAGTGTCAAAGTGGCGATTTAAAATGTTATAGTGGTGTTCCAAATTTCAACATTCATCCACATATTGAATAGAAAATATCACATTAGCACATAATATATGTTTATAATTTGGTTTTCATCCAAGGTTTTTTTAAACTTGAAGCTTTTTTGGCAATTTCATCCAAATAATCATGTTTTCTTTTTTTCTATAGGCTTGGTGCCAGTCAAAAAATTGGTGCTTTTTTGCTCCAAATCACCAAAAAAAACATTGGTCCCCACATGCTCATGTCCCCCATGTGCCCATGGCTCCCATGCGTCCATGTCCCCATGCATCCATGTCCCCCATGAGCTCATGTCTCCCATGTGCCCATGTCCCCTATGTGTCCATGTCCCCCATGCCCTCATGTCTCCCATGCGCCCATGTCCCCTATGCACCCATGTCCCCATGCGTCCATCAGCATTTTTCTGTATTAAGTATGGTAGTAGCCAAGGTGGCACCATGTTTGCAGAGACCATGTATTTTTAGGCTTCTAAAGTATTTTTCATCACAAAATACTTAGGCGATGAGGGTTGTTGGGGATGAAGAAATCTGGCTCCACACATTAATTTAACAACTTAATATAGGGAACACAAGAATTTTCTTCTCAACCAAGTTCCTACAACAAAGCATTATAATTTAATTGAAAGTAGCTACATAACACAAGAAACACAATGAATTTTGACAACATCCTAATTTAAATATACCCCAAGTTAAGAAAGTAAAATTTTGGGTACAATAGAACTCCTTTTAAACTTATATACTTAGGACTGGAGTTACTAGTTCATATAGTGGTGTGAGAAGGGGGTGGGTAGTATTATGAATGCCAAATATTAGTTTAGGGGATATTAGTTTAGAGGAGTTTTGCTGTACAAGGCATAGAAGATTCAAAATTTAAAAGCTAAATTTGAATGTATGGTAAATTAACTTCTAAGCACCATACAACAACATGCAAGGTGAAATAACTTTGAAACACTTTACAATAAAGAACTTGTACAACAAAATCAAGCATTTAACAACACTATCCTCAAGACATAGAAATCAACAAGCAATTAAACAAACCTTTCTAAGTTTTCAAAAATAAAATCGGCCTCTTCAATACACTTTCACTTAATTTTTTCTTTGGTTGCTCTACTTCAAAGCAAGAGAAAAGAAGACAAACCAATAGGCAACAGACCATATGATCATATAGCTGGCGCCATATTTTTCTAGAAGGTCTTTTGTTGTCGCCACATGGTGACATAATCACAATTATTTTTTATATCACTAAACTAACACCTAGCAACATAGCCCACATGGTGTCATGATTTTAGGCTATCTACATACTTCATCCACAAAAATTTTGGTGATAAAATTTTACAAGTCTATGTTAATTCCTTAGGGTAAAGAGAACTTGGCTTTTCATAAACAAAATCTGGCTTTCTTTCACTAGGAATAAAAGCATTGGCGTCCATGTCCCCCATGCGTCCATGTCCCCCATGCGCCCATGTCCCCCATGTAGCCGGTAAGACCGGTAGGTGACAACCAACCAGTAAGTGACGACCAAATAGATAGGTTAAATGTGAGTTTTTTTATAGATAGTAGATCCCCATGCAACCATGTCCCCCATGCGCCCATGTCCCCCATGTAGCCGGTAAGATCAGTAGGTGACGACTGACCTGTAAGTAACAACCAAACAAACAAGTTGAACGTGAGTTTTTTTTATAGATAGTAGATCCCCATGCGCCCATGTCCCCCATGCACCCATGTCCCTCATGCACCCATGTCCCTCATGCACCCATGTCCCCCATGTAGGCGGTAAGACCAGTAGGTGACGACCAACTAATAAGTGACGACCAAACAGACAGGTTGAACATGAGTTTTTTTATAGATAGTAGATGAGTCTGATGACGGTACATCTTTGATATTCAAATTTACAATAGGGGCTTCAAACTTAAACTTTTTCAGGTGACTCACGTCGCAATTCACCTTTGTGAATTTACTAATGAATCGTGACGTGACTCACTTATGGACTTCACTCCTAACGTGATTCATGCAAGGAGTGAACTTCAGAAACTCACTTTCATGGCTTCCTGGGATTCATGCACCTGGGTCTTCAAACCCCAAAACTTCTTTCGCAATAACTTTTGCAAACTCACAAGTGTCTCAGACTTTGCGCGTGCAAGGGAATGAAAACAATTCACTAGCTGGTGAGCAGAGATCTTGTGAGGTGAGAAGTTTGAAGGCCAGATTTTACATTTGAAGCCCCGTAATAGCCGAAGTGGAACCCATGGTGAAATTTCTAAAAAGTTAGTGTCCACTTCATAATCGCCACATGTACATTCTTTAGAGTTAAGGGAAAGTATCAAAAATAGGCCCGACAATCGGCCGTATTTCAAAAACAAGCCTGAAAATTCAGAAATATAAAAAATAGGCCTCATCTAGGACTTGAGTTTTTGCTGTTAATTTCCTTCAATTCTCAAACCTGTTCATCAAGGAACTTTTTCCGTTATTTTCTCTATTCTAGACTATAAATATTGAAAAATTAGATTCTCAATCGGCTTTTTAGCCAATGTTTACAGATTCCAAACGCTTCTTCTTCATTTCAATTATCTAAACCATATTTGTTAATTTGGGAAAAATGGTACATTTTGGGACTTTCAAAATTTGAAGTGAAAGTTTTAGGTGACCACCTAAAACCTTCCTTAGCGTTTCTTTTTGTACACGTATCCTCACTTGAGAGGAGGAATTTGCGAGGGAAAAAATCTTAGTGGCTCAAAATGAATCTGCTACCTTTGAATCTGGTTTAAGGTAACATTTTGGGTTTAAGGTGGAGTACAAAACGGGACACTTGTTTTTCCCGAATCAACAAATATGATGTTGCTAGCTTTGAACTAGTTGTCAGGGAATGCCTCATCATATATAAAAAGTAGGCCTTGCAACTAAGGTGATCAAGAAAATTTGCATGTTTGTTTATGGGAATTGATATGAGCACACCTGGGGTTTGATTTATGCACACTAGGAGAGGGGTAAATTTTAGATATTTACCATCACCAAGCTAAATTGGAAAAATCAAAATTATATTTGGATTTAGAAACCTTGATTTAGATTAGAACCACAATGGAGGTTACAATTGAACTATGCCCAATGGAAAAGCTTAGCTAGGGGCCAAATTATTACATTTACCCTTGCTTGTAAAAAAAGTTAAGCTTTTCCATTGGGCGTAGTTCAATTGTAACCTCCATTGTGGTTCTAATCTAAATCAAGGTTTCTAAATCCAAATATAATTTTGAATATTCCAATTTAGCTTGGTGATGGTAAATATCTAAAATTTACCCCTCTCTTGGTGTGCATAAATCAAACCCTAGGTGTACTCATATCAATTCCCATAAACAAACATGCAATTTTTTTTGGTCACCTTAGTTGCAAGGCCTACTTTTTATATATGATGAGGCACTCCGGGAAGAACTGACAGCTAGTTCAAAGCTAGCCGATTGAAATGAGGAAGAACCGTTTGCAATCTGTAAACATTGGCTGAAAAGCCTATTGAAGATCTAATTTTTCAATATTTATAGTATGGAATAGAGAAAATAACGGAAAAAGTTCTTGGATAAACCGTTTTTGTAATTGAAGGAAATCAATAGCAAAAACTCAAGTCCTAGATGAGGCCTATTTTTGATATTTTTGAATTGTTAGGCTTGTTTTCAAAATACGGCTGATTGTCGGGCCTATTTTTGATATTTTCCCTAGAGTTAATCACATTTTGTCACATTTCAACAAGGTCAGACCTTGTTAAGTAGTTTTTCTTGAAACCCTGTAGCCTGAAAAGTGGATGGCCCTCCAATTTGCAAAGCCAACCTTGGCCTCAAAGTAGAGGCCGGGTGGTGATGCTCTAGATGGTCAATTTATGAGCCTCCTACCTTAACCCCTAAACGTCACAAAAGTCTTTTGTGGCCATATGTACAGATGTATTTGAGCTGCTATGAGGGCTTTCCAAAAAAAATGATGCATCCATCATACAACCCTTCAATATGTATGGTTGTAACACTTAATTTCTAGTTGATACAAACTTTTGAATATTAGTTGGAACTATATTTGGTACCGTAGCTCTAGAGCCCAAGGGCCCTTTAGGGGTTAACTCCTGAGTGCCCTAGCAACCAGATTCTGGTCGCTCCAGATTTTAAAACCTTGTTTTGAGGCATTGGATCTAATTTTTTGGTCTTGCTATAAACTACAATTATGAAGGCATTCAAGTTGTTCATGTCAATGGAGTAATGGCAAGGAAAGCCAAATTATTGTATAAGCGTTGCAAGAGATTTGATTTGGTGAAACACTGTACGGGGCAATGGGGGCAATTTAGCAAGCAACGTTTTACATGCTGCAATCGGTCAATATCCCATGCAAGCTTCCTTGTGTAAGCTTTGTGGTAGCGAAAAAGTTGTTGGCAAGTGTTCAAGCATGTTCTAGACCCTTATTATGGCAACTGTCACCAATTGTGGCGGTTATTGTTTTCCGTGCATTAGCAATTTGAAGCCCTAAAACTTGACATCTTCAATAATTTACAAGTGTGTGCATTCACTTTTGATCTTGCTGCTCACAAAATTTGAGATGAATCCGGGGCTTATAGAATTTTGTAAAAATTATCAAATAGCAACTACTTACCAAAAAATGAAATTTTGTCATCACATGTTGTTTGATCAAATGCTATAATCTCCCATCTCCCACGATGAGTTGTTCCTAGAATTTGCAAGCCTTCTTCTTAGTAGGCGTTTCACTATTTTCAATGATCATTTTTTGTGGATCATCTGATTGATTGAGATACGATACATCAAAGTTGTCGATCTCCAAAAACCCCGATTTTGGTGGATACAGCCTGGGCGCTCAGGGACTAACTGCCGGTTCTCCCTGAGCACTTGATTGCAGGTGATGAGAGTCCCCAAGTGAGGTCCAGGATTGTAATCAGAAGCTTGAACAGGAAAAACCAGTCACTGGCAGAGTAACTTAGGTGAGGGTGGATCAATGGACGCCCTTTTGGAGATCATAAAAAGGTGGAAAGCGCTCACGTGAGGGCAGTGCTGAGAGGCTCAGCCTCCTCAAAACCCATTCTCACCGGGACGTCCATCAGCAGTTCGTTCGTCAGCTGTGTTCACTGTTCTAAGATGAGTCATACTGAATCTCATTCTCATTGATAAAATGCGTGAGAGGAATGTGCATGGACAAAAATATACAAGCAAAGACTAAAAGCACAAGAAAGTTTCAAAACCCCACCACCAAGAAGGTCCCACATCATTACTACCACCTTTTGAGGTCATACATGGAACCTTCTCATTAGTTGCTTGAAATGGGGGAATGCGTCATACAAGAGAACTTGTTTCACTGACGCATTCTAAATACGTTTGAGAAACTCATTTCAAACCCATGTTGGTGGGCACACGTCAGGGAAGAAGACAAAAAGATTCTCACCAAAAGATGTTCACCTGAGCAATGGAAATGGGCCTTCAAAGGCCGGAGAACAAACAGTTGAGTGTGCAAGCGCAATGCTTTTTGCAAGATTTGATGCTTGCGGATAACCACATGCAGAGCTTGGCCACAAAGGAGTGCTTTGCTAGCCATTGGTGCGCCACTCCAAAGCTCTACGCTAAAGCCAACATTGGCAAATGGCAAGCTTCCCAAACCTCCCGCCAGGCCGGTTCATGTTTCCACTGCTGCTGCATGAAGGCCCATTCGCATTGGACAGTTGGACATGTTTGGGTGAGAAGCATTAAATTTTGTTTTTTTTCTTGGAAGTTAGTTCAAGAACATGGCTTTGAAGTCTCTCAAATGTATTTGGAATGAGTCAATAAATGATGTTCTCTCACATGACGCATTTTACCATTACAAGCAACCAATGAAAAGGTTCCATATATGACCCCAAAAAGTGGTAGTGGGACCTTCTAGGTGGTGGGGCTCTGAAATTTTCTTGTGCTTTTTGTTTTTGTTTGTATTTTTTCATTCATATTCATTCATTTGACGCTTTTTGTTAATGAGAATGAAATTTTTGGTGACTCATTAAGAACAATGTTCACAACAAACAAAATGGCTGGTGAACATGTCAATGGGAATGGGGCATGTGTGAGAGGGCGCTTTATCAAGGCTTTCATTTTACTTTTGGCAATGGATGTGGTTTGACGATATTTTGGTCTTGCGAGTGCTATGTGGGTGTGGAGCCAATTTCCAAGTAGTAGAGATAATAGTGATAATATGCCCCCTATTTTTTATTTGTTCAATTATAATCTCTTCTAGAGTCTGCAAACTAATGCAGCGCCTTTGAATCCAAATCTGAATTCAAAATTCTCAAATTCCATTTGTAGATAGTGAAATTTTGAAATTTCAAAAAAATTGTAATGTGAAAAAGCACCTTGGCCCCACATCGCAAAGCAAGCCGCATGGCACTCGCAGGACCCTTAGGGATCTCCTGCAGCACGCTTTGTAACACTTGGATAAATGAGATTTCACGGGGAGAATGACGCAAACCTTCACGTTGAAGCTTGAAGTTCTCCTGCAGCTCTGAAACCTTTTGGACTTGCACATGCATAACAACGAATTGCACGGGTACACCTGGCTATGGAGTGGGGTCGTGAGTGAACAATGCGTGAACAGTGCTTGCTAGGGACCGTGAAGGAGGCATAGAGAAAGCTGAAATTTAACAGGTATGCAGCTCAATTTGCGACCTGCACAGAGACGTGTCAAGTGCTCTTGGGGACTTGAATAGGAGAAGCCGTTACGGGTTGAACGCAAAGGACTATTCTAACGTGCTGAAGGAGATGCTCTTATATTGCTCGCCATAGAAGCGTATATGGCAGTCCTCAGTCCGGTGGTTCTCTTTTTGAGTAAATTTTATCAGATTTTGACCAAAACTATATACATGTCGGTTTGGATACAACCCTACAAATTTACGGTGAAGGAATCTCAACAACGAAGACCGCAGGGGCATGTCGATCTGAAGCCATATGGTCAAAATAAATCACGGCCTACGAAGATTTCAGCAATGAGATCTTCATTTGTGCAAGTTTTTTCTCTTTGCTTCCATCTCTGCATGAAATGATTCAAAAGCTTTGCACAAAAGACATTAAACATTCAATGATCCAACTACTCACATAGTTGAAGAACATACCAAAATTTCTTTTTAGACATACTTAATTATTATTTAGTCAATCACATAGCTCTTGCACGCAATGTTTTAAGTCTTTAATTGTCCCCATTCTAGCTCTCTGCCACTTGTATTTTGAGATTTTAGTGGGGACATGGGAGATAGTGTGAAGAACTTTTAAGAGAATTAAGCCATCCTACATTAGGTTCCAATGAGGAAAAAAATCTCAAACCAAGCCCAAGAAAAAACTACTCACTTGAAATGGATGAGTTTTTTCATGGTCAACTTCCAAGCTTAATTTTACGATAGTTTCAAAGTTAGGATAGAAAAACACCTACGTATCATGCAAGTTTTATCAAGAAAAAACCTATCGCTCATCAAGTGATAAACTAGCTTGATAACCTGACCTCAAGGACCCAATATTATTGTCCGTAGTCCACTTTTCCTCACTTATAGTAAGTGGCAAAAATTGCTCGCTAAAGCTTGCAATGATGCTGCTGGATGTTGTGAAATTGTACTTCCATCAAAATGAAGAATATTTGTTGCGATAAAATTTGTGCCAAACCATGCACCTCTTTGATGATAAAGTATTCTAACTTAAAACGTCGCTTTTGAACCCATCCGCAAAGCCTACAAGCTTCTTTTTGGCCGCCATTTTTTTACCCATCCAAAAAACCCTTCAAAGTTTTTATTTGGCCCCTATTTTTTATTTTCATTTTTTGCCCATCCAAGTTTTATTTCTACCCTAGACTTGCACGGGACAAAACTCAAAGGCGCCGCATTTTAGGGTTTTAGAGCATCTCCATTGGTCTTGGCTCGTTCAAGGGTTTCCATCTAATTTTAAAGGGCCCTTAAAGCTCCTTGATTTTCACCCATGTTTTTTAAATAGGTAGCATTGTACTTCAACATGCCCTATAAATAATTATTTGACCACTTATCAAGAAAAGTAAAGGATAATGCATAGCAATGAATAGTATCTTGAAGGACCCATGTTAGAAACGGTAAGACAAAGCTTTTTGAGAGGGTTTTGAAAGGGTCCTTGGCACTTTCATCCACTTTGGGCATGTGTCAAATCCTGGGAGGGCACCAGTGAAGATGCCCTTATAGTACCATTTTGCTGCTTCCACCAATTTAGTCAACCGAGTGCGTACACTTGAAAAGGGCTCAATTACTACACATACATCAATGTGGGATCAAGGTGAAAAAGCTTGATCTGTTTTTCAAACAAGGGTAATAATAATTTGCTCCCTATTTTTTGTTGTTCAATTGTATTCTCTTACTAGGTTTTGGATTACAGCAGGGTCTCTAGATTTAATTATGAATCTAAAATTCCCAAACTCAATCTCTCGATGGTAAATATCTAAACTCTCACATTTTTTGGCTAGTGAAAAAATAGCATTTTTTCACCCTGCTTTACCAAAGTTCCTTTTTCTAACAAATTTTTGCCTAAATTTACCTCAAATTGCCTCTAGCTATCATCACCATAAGAAATTTATCCCTCCTTGAGCAAAAACCTTTTGCCAAATTTTGAATGAAAGTAACTTATATTAGTAATATTTTGGATGAACTCACATATCATTCACTCTTTCCAAATCCAACCAAATTTTCCTTATCTGCATGTAGAGGAATGCTAAATTGTGATCCGTGAGTCGTGAGATGTAAGTCTAGCTTATTTATCCAAATATTACATATCACCTATAAATATGTACATGTGGCCTTATATTGTACAATACAAATGTTCATCCCTCCAAAAACTTCCTATTTTTAATGTATTTTTTAGGGGAAATATCAAAAATGATCCTGACAATTGGTCTTATTTTGAAACTAGTCCTGACATTCTGAAAATATCAGAAATAAGCCTGAGCAAATACTATGAGAAACTATCCCTCTAAAAAACTTATTCATCATGGTATCTCTCCCACTGAAACTAATTTTCTCATGATACATTATAAAATCAAGAACAAAAATTGAATCCAAGTCTTTGTAATCACACTCAAGTCCAAACCTTGAGGGATTTTGCTAAACATCTTAACCCCTAAAACATTGTTGGCCCTTTTGGGGGTCAAATGGAATTTTGGGCATGTACTTACAACTAAATAGCTTTTTGTGATTTTTTGAATCTTCTATGAATGATGGGGAATTCAAAGATTTAAGTGGGGATTTAGTTTTTACTTCATTCTGGCATTTATTGAAGAAGTTAAAAATGAATTTATGGAAAACAAGCAAGATTGGGCAGCCCAAAAACTACCTTAAAAATTGCGTTTAAACAAATAAAAATATCAAATAGGTTCTTTAGACTTATATATAGGTGGGGACACCTACCCGCAAACTAAAACTTCTCATGACTTTCATCTCATATATCAAAATTGAATGATTAAACGCTCTAAACCTATATAAGTATAAAGAGTTTATTTGATATATATATATTTTTTAAATGAAATTTTTAAGGAAAAAATTTGGCTGCCCGATCTCACTTGTTTTCCATAAATTCATTTTTAACTTCTTCAATAAATGTCATAATGAAGTAAAAACTAAATGCCCACTTAAATCTTTGAATTCCCCATCATTCACAAAAGTTTCAAAAAATCACACAAAGCAATTTAGTTGTAAGTACATGCCCAAAATCCCATTTGACCCCCAAAAGGGCCAATAGTCTTTTTGGGGTTAACCCCTAAAGGACCATTGTCCTTTGGGAAACAAATGGAATTTTGGGCAGGTACCTAGGGCCTCAATTTGTGTCATGATTTTTAAAACTTTTTTTGAAGATAGGAAAACACATTAGCTTTTGGGGAATATGATTTTTATTCCAATCAATACCAAGGAGCAAAAGTTATGCCCAAATAACCAAAAATTTGGGGGGCCCGGGCAGCAAAAAATTATGTACAAAAACTTGATTTAATTTTTTAAATTTTTTTCCCTTGTAGATTATATCTTTTTTTACATTTGAAGCTTTGATTCATTCCATTTGGACTAGTTATGAGAAAGTTATGGACAATCTTGTTTTTTGGGCAATTCAAGCATCCTCTTGAAAAAATAACTTATACAATTCATTTTGGAATGGAAGCTTAACGTTTTTTCAAAAAAATTGTTGGAGAGGGTGAAGTTTTCTGTCTAGAACAACCTCACCATTGGGATTATTGAGTTTCAATTCCATTGCAAGGTTAGTAGCAATTTAAGTTTTTGTTCAATCTCATACCTTCTTCTACCTAATGTTTTTGTAAAGAATGAAAATTAAGTATTTTTTGTTTTGGTTTTTTTCCAAAGATTCTCAACTCAATTCCCCAGCATAAAAAAATAAACCTCAAAACTCCATGGTGCAAAAAATTGAAGTTAAAAAAGTTTAAAGTTAAATAACCTAGTGGTGCAAGGTGCAAAAGAACTTATTGTTTATACTTCAAAAGCAAATATCTTGCAATTTGTGCTAGTTGAGTTTTTAAGTTTTGAATGACACATTCTTATACAAGTCTAGTAGAAGACCCTATGGTTAATTTTGCAAAAAGACCGATTTTCAAACTTTTTTACTCTTTGCCATAGAAGTGGCAGTTCTGAGTGTCTTTTGACAAAATAAAGGCCATGGTCCTTTAGGGGTTAAGACGTTTAGCAAAATCCCTCAAGGGTTGGACTTGAGTGTGATTACAAAGACCTGGATTCAATTTTTGTTCTTGATTTTGCAATAGATCATGAGAAAATTAGTTTTGGTGGGAGAGATACCATGATGAACAAGTTTTTCAGAGGGACGGTTTCTCATAGTGTTTGCTTGGACCTATTTCTGATATTTTCATAATGTCAAGACTAGAGTACATTTGCACTTGGTGTTCGGAAAAGTATTAGCAATATGAATGTAGTCTAAAAGTGCGTCCAAAGACATTTAATTTTCCTTCGCTAATACCCCTAACACCAAGTATGAATGTAAGACCAATTGTCAGGATCATTTTAGATATTTCCCCTTTTTTTATTGATTTTGAGCTCAAAATTAGTTCCTGCGTACAAAATCTTGGCTCAAGGGTCACTCTACCTGTCTACCACTCTACCCTGACCAAAACATAATGGAATTACGGGCCCCTCAGCTACGTCTACACAGTAGACAGTGCCCCTGAAAAGTTGTTCATTTCAAGTATCTGGTCATGCAAATCTCAAGTCTCCTATTGGTCCCGAAGCATGATAGGAGCACGCTTTTCCTTTGTCTAGTCAGCACCAGGCCCGGAGATTGGGCAAGATGCGCACCAATTGCATTGCTGCAATAATTATAGAAATATACATGAAATTATGACACCCCTAAATAAGGAGAAAAATGCTGAGGTGCTGATTTCTTTTTTTTCATTTTACAAGGGTAAGGTAGCACCATCAATACCCGATCATTTAACCCCTAACGGCCCAAGCAGTTTTCTATAGTGAAAATCACTGTTAACTGTCACTTTGGGAGGAATGAGTAGAAAAAGTAGGAAATAAAGTTTGTCTTGCAAATCCAACCATAGGAGCTTGCTTTAAACTAAAAGAGGTACTTTTGGGAAAAAATCATGTCATTCTAAATGGAGAGAAGGGAGATACTTACATCTAAAGTGAAAAAAAGGTTTCTTTTTGTGCTATCCAAAAAAAATCTGAAGCCTTTGTCCACACCCTTACATGAAAAAAATTACTCTACACAAAGTTGAGGTTTATTTTTTCCATGTAGCAAATGTGTGGGAGAATTTTCAAATCAATTTGAACTATACAACACATGGGGGAAAATAGTAAAGTAAAAAGAAGTATAGAATGAGTCAAATCACTAAATTGTTAAGAATTTCATTATAAAAATGAAAAATGCAAATCCCAACGGTTATAATGTTGTGATAAACAATCTACTTCCTTAGGTTTTGCTTTTTATTCAAAATATTGAAAATTGAGTAAAATAAAGGACTTCAAAGTTTATTAGAGTAGAGAATCTAGAACTACCCGCAAACAAAAACTCCTCATAACTTTCATCTCATCTATGAGAATTGAATGATTCAAAGCTCCCCACATCTATATAAGTCTAAAGAACCTATTTCGGATTTTTATTTGAAAAAAATGAAATTTTTAAAAAAGTTTTTGGCTGCCCTTGAACACCATTTTTCATAAATTCATGCATAACTTCTTCATCAAATGTCGGAATGAAGAAAAAATTAGATGCCCACGTAGATTTTTGAATTCCCCACCTTCAATAAAAGTTTCAAAAAATCACAAAAAGTAAATTAACCATAGCTACATGCTTGAAATCCCATTTGTCATCCCATTTGTCCCCCGATAGGACTTTGGTCCTTGAGGGGTTAAGTGGGATAATAAGATAAAAATGATGAGATTTTTTTTTTCCCTTGCAAAACTGATCCAAAAAACCAGAACTACTAAATGTACGGAGCTGTGAAACCTCTATTTTACGAAAATTCAAAGTTGGGAGGTGGGACCATAGTTGGCAACGTATGGGTGATGTTGCTGCCACATCAGCGAATTAGCGGAACAGCGTATCCAATGTCGACCAATGATCAAGTGCAGCGATCCAAGCGGAACAACCACGGTCATTGGCCCAACTAGACCTCCAGTCAGGACCGTGGACCAATCCGTTGCATCAGATTAATACTGCGGTCCCTTTGCGGATTTCACTCAAACTCACGTTGGACTTAATGACTCCGATACCTTGATGTAATGATGTTATGGGTCAGGGTAAAATATGTCCAATATTATACGAACATGGATAAAAATAAGAATCTACCTCTATTTTGGAGTTGGTCACACTCAAGGGCCATTCACACATGGCTTTAAGTAAGAGAGCTGTGTAAGTGAAAAAGCAGTTACTGTTCACGCGGAGGTAGGGTTTTGGCCTGAGAACACGGAAAAGGAGTGGCGACAAAATAGCTCGTGGCCATAGGAACGCTCTGTTCACACTTGATGAGGTTTTTGTTAACTTCTGCCGTTGAATCCTGCCAGCTTGACAAAATTTATCATTGCTAGGAGCGGGGGGTTTGCACATCCCCTCGTTGTTTTTACAAACATTCACATCTTTGAACGTCAGTATCGTTTTCTCTATTTGCTTTTTGTGTCTCCTTCTCGTTGTGCGCGCTCTTCTTCTTTCTGGCGTTGTTCTCGAGCGTCGTTGCGCGTGGTCTGTGTACACAACTCTTCCCTTCGTACACTTCGATTTTGCATTGTCCTCTCGCTGTGCTTGTGGCGCGCTGCAGGTATCGTTCCTGAACTCGTTCGCAGTGGTTTTCAGTCGCCGTTGTGAATTTGCAAAAAAATTTACCTACGCTAGCTACGCCTCCTCCTGGTACACGTCTGTTTTGTTTTGTCGGTTTCTGTTCAGTGGTGGTTCTCGCGCGACTTGTCGTCAGCGCATATTCAATGCCAGTCGACTCCTCTGACGAGACGCCGATGAGCGCTCCAGGGGTCGATTACAAAGTGTCCCCTCCTTCACTCCAAAATCAGAAGTCGCGGTTTGGCGGGATCGAAGCTGTATAGTTAAAACAGCCCAAAATTGTTCTGATTCCGGGTCCTGCTTCACCAGCTCTAATTGAATTCCGCAGGTTCGTCCCATGTGCTCTGTCATTTCTGCATTTGTCGTTTTAAGTGCATTATGTTTTATAGTGACACGATCAAAGGATTGATGTAAAGGTACTCCGGTTTAAGCTTCTAGGGTTTATTTACCTCCCCCCCCTCTGATCCGGTTAGGATCGCTTGGTTTTTTTGACCATTTCTGGGAGGCAGAATTTTTTTCCCACTTTCCTCCTTCATATCTTCAGGCGCCGCTTTTCTTGCAGCAATTCACTTGTTGTTTTGTTTGACGTTGCCCTCCCATGTGGCTGCAAGGATTTTGAATCTACAGCGAGAGGCAATGGACAATATGGCGGAGGCTCAGGCGGCGTTGACCCCGGCTGTAACTGGTTTTCCATTTCTTGATGACTTCTCATTCCTGTCCATGCATGATGCAGTCAATAAAATATTATATTAACTCTGAACTCGCATTGTGTCACTCGTGCTTCATTCAAGAGAACCTACCAGCATTGCTGATCTTGGTCGACACTAAAGTAACAGAGGCGGCACGAAGCCCTTCCATTCCCAAGCAGAAACAAAAAAACCAAAAAAAAAAAAGACAAGGGTGAATGTTGTATCCATACCTGTCCAAGCTTGATTGAAGTAGAGATCGGATGCTGCAGCGACTGCGGCTGCACAGCTGCGGCGCTACGTACGCCCTTCTGTGCAGGCCGGTGCGGCCGCCTTGCTGTGGCGTTGCTATAGCAGCTCCCTTGAAAAAGTGAAAATCCCGAAAGGTTTGGGAATTCGAAGTGGCGCTATTTTGTAATCGACCCATGGAAGCTCAAATAGTAAAGAACGCCGTTATCACCCCGACTTGTTCTTAGATCTATGTTTCACGAGGAATTTCAAGTTACGAAAAGCTCGCAAAGTTTCCTTGAATCCCGAGGTCCTATCTCCCGACCTTTCACTAAAGGCGCTGTTCCATACCTGCCAGCAAGGAGGCCACATAGGCTTGGGTGGTAAAACCGCACCATGTGTGAACATGCACATTCCAAAGTGCCCAAGCAACCGCTCTTTCAGAAATTCAAAGTACAAGTGCAAATGGCCCTTCATTCCCATCTACACAAAGTATTGTATTTAGGTTGCTTTACCTTAGAAAGTTATGTCATGACGCATGTTTGGTTACTTGAAGGCACATGCAAGTCTTTAACCCCCGAGCGCCCGGTTGACATTATACTATCAATGGGCCCACAAACTTTATCTCACTTTTTCTCTCAATCCGTACGGTGAAAACAGTCATGGTTGGTCCCCATCAGCAAAGAAGGTAGTCCATTTTCAAATCCCGCGATCACTTCTTTTGGATGTAATTTCCAAGCTGTGGTGGCCATTAAACCCCCCATTTTCTCCTAAATCCTAAAATTACTCTGGGTGCTCAGAGGTTAACCTCTAAAAGCCCAAGGAGCCCACTTTGGGCTTTATGAGAACTCGGGTAGGCTCTATTGACTTCATAATTTGAAATTTTTTCATGAAATTTTTAGGATGGATGCTACTCATCATAATCTACATGTGAAGCTTTATTTCATGTCATTCCAATAAGTAATGCAAAAGTTATAAGGTTTTTTCAATTTCAATGTCAAACCAGGCAGCAAAAAATGTATTCTAAAATTTTTATTTTTATTTTTATAGAATTGTATAGATTGATACCTACTCAAAAAAAAAATTGAATCACTCAATTCCAAATAATGAGGTAAGAGTTAAAAGGAGTTTTCTTTTGCGGGCAATGAAGGTAGGAAGAGGGTAGAAAAAATATAGAAAGTTATCTTTTACTCTCAATTTTGAAAAGTTTCAAATGAAAATGAAAATTAAAGTTACTACTTGTCTGTTAAAGCATTCTCACCATTGGGATTTACAATTTTCAAATTCTTCCAAAACTTATTAGCATATAAGTTACATCTTTCATTCATCAATACCTTTCACTTTACAATTTTTGTAAAAATGAATCTAAAATTTTTTTTGGTTAAATTTTTTTATGTATGCTTTTAGCCAATTTTCCAACATATTGCAAAAATTGCGCAAGAAATACAATGTACATGCTTTTCTCTAAAAAGTTTGAAAAACAAAACTTCACCTTCTAGAAGGATTAGAAAAGCCTACACTTTGAAGTTTAGGCACATTGATCTTGCAATTGGTGGGGATATTCATTCTGAAATTTTGGGACAATGTAGTTGTGCAAGTCAACCAAAGGATCCTACGGTTGGATTTGTGAGAAAGTAAGTTTCAATGAAGATTTTGACCCTAGTTTGGGGACTAGTATTTTGAAGCAGTTTTGGGCCTCTAAACACAAAAGAATTTTAGGGGTTAAATTCTAAGATTTCACGTGGTTAACAACATGGATGTTGTTTTTTTATTTGCAGCATCATTGTTGTTGTCAAGACTTTTAAATTTTTATTATTGTAGTAATTATTAATGAAAATCATTGTAGCAAGAATATATCTACATGGCGTAAAATGTCAAGAAATTAGTCTAGGGCAACCAAAACGTAATATTTAGTGTAGGGAGTTCTAGTACATGTTAGGTTCTTCAAATTGAAATACAAATTCTAAATTTTAATAATACTTTTTCAAATTCTTACATGTTTTGTCATGCAAAAAAGTGGAACATTTTCATCTTTGCTTCACAAGGTGTTAGAGTCATTAAATTCAACGTGAGTTATAGGACTGCTTTACACTAGGAGTTAGCACTGAAAACTTGGGGCCTTTTGACCAAAATTTCAGCCTAGATGGCCTTAACCCCTCAAAACCCAAGCCCTTAATTTTTTGAAAAACACTAAAAGAGCTGCAATTTTTAGTCATTTGATCCTATATATATGTATGTATATATATATATATACTAAGTGGGAGAATTTTCCTAAGTGCTCCGTTTTCTAAAACCTTCTCAAATTTTTTGTTGTAAGTTGAAGCAACAAAGAACGCCCAACATATAGTACACCAAGTGCTCTCCAACCATGTCCATTTCCAAAATTTTGTAAAACGTCTTGGTGGAAGTTCAAACAATAAAGGATACCCCAAATATAGAACACCAAACTCCCTCCAACCATGTGCTATAAATTAATAAAATGCCAAGGGCCTCCTAGTAAATATAAATGAGTAGCATTGTAAAGAAAGCAATTGGTATTGTTGATCTCAAAAAAGGACCAAAACGATGGTACATGTGGATTAGATTCTTGACCACTTATGAAATTGATTGATATTTTGGTTAGTACATTAAGATTAGATTCTACACCAATTGATTTGTTAGATATTAATTTTTTTGTAAAAGTAAACTTAATGTGGCATTACTCATACATGTCTACTCACGCAAAGCGTGTGCTTGTATACTAGTATATATATATATATATATATATATATATATACATATATATACATAATGTAGGACCTTGCATATTACTTATGCAAGAAGACATGTTGAAAGTTTCATGAGGTTTGATCATACAAATTGAGAGATATGAGCATATGGAGTTAGTATAAAAATAAAAAATTGGTCTTTACCCAAAAAAAATAGGTCCCTTTGATTGCATATTGTGTACATTTTTTGCACTATGAATGCAGGAAAGATTTGTACAACTTGCTCTAAATCATGTTAGGCATATCTCCACGAGTTTTCAAGGCCACCAGAGACTTAGAACAATCCATAGAGGATAGTGCTATTTTGTGAGCGTAAACTGGTGAACCCATGAGCGGTGAGCTAAGATTTTGTGAGTAGGAACCCATTTTGAGCCCAAAATCAATGGAAAACTTTTAAAACAATTTTTTTTTATAATTTTCTTTTAATGAGGATTATGTATGTAATTTCCTCGCCAATTTTTAGATATAACTAAGATGTGGAACACATCCAATAAATTTTTGCAGTGTGCATGTGCTTTGAATCGACAATATATATGTCATTTTGAAAAATGCAATTTCCATTCCCATTTGCACCTCCCCTCCTCCAATCGGCCAAAAGTCATCACCTTTCTCCTCAAACTCACCATAGTTCACTTGTTGCCTAGCCCTTTAAATGCTCGTTGCCTCCACTATGCTATTGCTACCGCAATTGAAAGTCAATGAGTTTTGTCATGTCCGCTTTGCTCTAGAACTAAAATTTGTGGTTTTTCCACTCTAACTTCTGAATCTTAGGTCAAATTAGCGTAAAAATTATATGCACACTAAGCTCAGTGTATTTCACACAAAAAACTAGAAGAATCACAATAAATATTGAAAATGTACAAGCCTCTTCAAAATGTGTTTTATCCCTCATAGGGATAATGAAACTTTAAAGTGCCTCCCATGAAACTTGTGGATGTCTAGGAGCCAAATGGCCATTAGAGGGCAATCACAGGCTGCTAGATGTCCAAATGACCATTAGAGGGCAATCATAGGCTGCTAGATGTCCACAAGCCGCCAGAGCTTTTGTACAAAAGGCCTGGAGGGTTCAGCAATGTAGTAGTAAAATCTACTCCTGTAGAACTTATTTCATCCAAATTCTAAACATAACTTTTTGAGAAGACAGACTTTATGTTTTATGCTTTGATTATTTGAAATTGTATATCTCTTCTAGTAGCTAATTTGAGGGTTCTGATCTCAAATGTGAATTCAAAATTTTCAAGTTTCAAAAATATTACAAAGAATTAAAAACATTTGGTATTTTGTATTTGAACAAAAATGAAACTCATAAAAACAAGGCTTTTGACTTGAATAAATATTGGAAAAAACTGGATGCACAAAAAGCCAATAACAATCACTTATGAAACATTTAGTTATATTGCAAATCTTTAAAGTTGAGATTGTATACAACATTAGGCTTAGGCTTCCTATTCCTATCAAGATTTCCATGATTCTCTTTGTTACTCACATACGCTTTGAAAATGGCTATTATGCTTTTGCATTAATTTATAATATATTTCCTCAAATATTGTCAAATGTCCTCTTGCACTGCAACTTAAATAATAAATAATGTATTGATAAATTTTGATGCAGGCAACAAGGAATTTGGAACCCTATTGACATAAAATATTAAAAAGTGTTAAAACCTCTAAAATGACCTCATTAATTTAGTTGTTCTTTCACCGTGAGTATTCTAAATAAGCTACTACAATTATATTGATTTTTGGTTATTAAAAAAAATCATATTTTGTATAGTGTAAAGAAGAAATTCGTTAAAAAAAAAAAGAAAAAAAAAAGAAAAAAAAAAAAACGCAGTTATAAATTATCATTAAAAATTTGTAAATACTTTAAAAAATATTGCAAATTTTATTTTGAAATTTGAAAGAAACCACCATAAATTGCTTCAAACAAACATCTTTGGTTTTAAATGGATAACTAAGTGAAAATCTGAAGAACTACAATCATTTAATGCACTTGCAAAAATATAATTAA
The DNA here is from genome assembly GCA_963920765.1 of Ulota crispa. Classification (NCBI taxonomy): domain Eukaryota; kingdom Viridiplantae; phylum Streptophyta; class Bryopsida; order Orthotrichales; family Orthotrichaceae; genus Ulota; species Ulota crispa. Next base: position 13,443,369 of record OY987244.1, on the reverse strand, counting down.
AAAATTATTGTCTTTCTCAATTAGGCATATAATACAATCTATTTGAGCGAGCTTCAACAAAAACCAAGTATTTAATAATAGATTAATTTATTAGCTTTGCATCACTTGTCATGACTTCTCTAGATATTTGTTGATGCATACCTTCATCATAATGGCCTAGAAATAAAAAATCCTTATCAACAACTTTATCATGCTCTAAGAGAATATTATGCAATACTAGTTTATGTATCCGTTGTACCAACAGAGGCAACAAAAATGTCCTTGCAATAAAAAAATTGTGCAAAAGCAATCTTATCCATGTGTCATCCTATCCCGATGCCTCCTATCCATGTGCCCCCTATTCCCGTACCTCCTTATTCCCATGCCCCCTATTCTCGTGCCTCCCTATTCCCATGCCCCCTATTCCCGTGCCTTCCTATTTCCATGCCACCTATTCACGTGCCTCCCTATTCCCATGCCCCCTATCCTTACGCCCCCTATCCCCGTGCTCCCCATTCCCGTGCCCCTATCCCCGTGCCCCTATCCTCATGCCCCTCCATCCTCGTGCCCCTATCTCCATGCCCCCTATCCCCAGGCCCCCCTATCTCCATGAATAATTATTACCAAGCCTCATATCCCCGTGTCCCTCTATCTTTGCATTTGCCCTCCTATATTTGCATGTGCCCCATATCCATGTGCCCTCCTATCCCCATGCCCCCTATTCCTATGCCTCTTTTCTCCATCCTCCCATATCCCCGTTCCCCCCATTGGCCGAGAGAAAATTGTTGTGCAATTGCCAATGACATGTTGTTAACTTTTGGTGAAGCAAATAAAAAATAGTGTTATATGCAGATAAAATAAAGTGTTGTGGTATAACTTGTAGTGAGTGGTGTAACTTCTAGTGATTTGTCATACTTTAGTGTTACTTTGCTTTATTTTACTTTTCATCCAAAACATCCCACAAGATTCTTTTATATATACTAGATACAACAAACATAAATGATCTTGGGCATCATAGCCTAAATAGGATTCTACATGGGTTTATATAAAATACTCTACATATTCTTCAATCTTCCAAAAGCAAGTTCAACTACAATGTAAGCATTACTTTGTACTCCCTCTGTTCCAATATAAAGCTCCAAATTAGGCATAGTTCTTGTCCCACTAAAAAGCTCCTTTTTGTCAATTTCAACTATTGAGAAAGCATTTGTCATGTCCAATGATCTCATGGGGGCAAGTTAAGCAATTAAAGAGCACTCCTCTCCAAACAAGCTTGGCCTTGACCATATGAGGTACCATTGTTGCTACTAATCTTTAAATCATCAATAATGAGGAGCTAATAACATGTACAAGTATGGTATTTTTTGCATGGAATTTGGGTGCCCAAACAAAAACATCAAAGCTGGAGATTTTGCACACATTTGGTAGATGGTATATTGATTCAAGAATGCATGTGTCATTAGTACAAAGACTAAAACAATGAGGAGGTGGCATTCTTCACAAACTATGTACAAATATGGTACTTATTACATGGAGTTTGGATGCCTAAACGGAAACATAAAAACTTGAGATTTTGCAAATACTTGGTAGGTGATGTATTGATTCTAGAATGCATTTGTCACTAGTGTGATGACTAAAAATAGAGTTAATCCCTCATGGAGAAGTTTTTTGGAGCTTTATAATGGGATAGAGGGAGTATGTGACTATAACTTTCTTACATGTCTTATAGATTCTTTTTTGGAAGAAGAACCAACATCCACTTGGATTGTGTATATCCAACATCTTTAATAATAAGCTTCGGAATTCATGTACCTCCAATTCTTTGCTTTTGTCCATTCAATCGTTGATCTTCTTCAATTGCTTTGAAGAACCCTTAATTCTTCAAAACTTATAAATCATGCACTATATTTAGAAATCCAACAAATACATTTAAAAACCGCAACCTTGAATCAAAATTGTTTGGGTCACATAACCTATGATTATAATATTTATCATAGAAATCCATGAATATAAAATTGCTTGGCAATTCAACTTCTACATGAGTGCAATCAATGGCACCACAAACTTGTGGTATGCTCCATAAATTTTCAAACTTCCTCTTCACAATGTTTATATTGTCACTATTAGGCCACTGCAAGTGAGGTTGGCCTATAAAAGCATTGTTGCTATGAATATGTACACGATTTTAGAAATTGTTGATTCAAAAACTCCAAATAACTCATACATACTTAATAAAGAGGCCCTAATAGCCAATCTATGCAAGAACATAGCTATTTGTTTTTCTACTTCCAATAATTGACTTTATATAGTTTGCAACAATATTGGTGGATTGCAATGCACACTACAAGAAACCATGGTCTTTTTGACAGAAAAATGTGACCAAATCTACAGTAGATTTGGTCACGTTTTTCTGTCAAAAAGACCATGGTTTTCCCATAGTGGCATAGTATTGCCTAATAACTCACATATATAATTAAATATTCTCACAAAAATCCTAAACATTTTTCAAAATTTCTCTAGATCATCATGCATTACTTATTTACTATAAAGTTTCCACCAATGCAAGAATTTTGGTTTAACATATATCAAAGTCCCCATTGAATACCAAATATATCTTTTGGTTGCAATCAAGGTTAAATTAAGAGAAATTTCATGCTTACTTTTCTATTGTGGAAACCAATGCATCAAAAAAATATGATTTAAATCAAGAAGACAAAGACTCTCTACTCTGTCGTAGAGTTCTCTCTTAGTTGAAAACAATAAACTATTAATATTATGTAAAGCAATAATGGCAAGAGATACACATGTGGTAGACCTCAAATTTAGTAAATTTATGCTAGAGTTATTCATTATAATATATAATTTTTAAATTTGTAAAAATAAAATTCAATATAATTATGATAGATAGTACAAAATGAGTATACTTTTATATTGCGTATACTCATTTCTAAAATATAAATATTTTATATTTTTAATAATGAAATCCTTAAAACATAGATAGTACATTTTGATATATTTGTATGTGTTTGAGGTGAATATTATTAATAATGCAAAACATGATTAAGTAATAATAATGCACAAACAAAAACCAATGATAATTGATTGTTTACTATTAACTCTTAAAAGCCCATTGTCCCTATGAAAGGGACAAAATGGATATTGGGCAAGCTTATTCTATTGGGATTTTTTATCATTTTTTTAGTTTTAATTCTAATAGAGCTTTGTAAGGGTTACATTTTTGTACAATTCTTTATTGAAATTAAAGTTACGATTTGAACGTTATATGTATTTTAAGGATTTTGTTTGTTCATAGGGTGGGTTGGACAAACTATTTTTCATTGACTTCTCCCAAAAGCAACCAATGGAGGCATAACCTTTCATTGAAGTACATCTAAAGCAATTGTGAATTAGATAAATGCATTATTATTTATGAAAAATATAGTAGCATTTAAAATTCCACGACTATTAGAGATTTTTTTTTTTTTCCAGTACTTTTTATTTGTGATTTTTAATAAAGGTAAGAACTTTAAAATCTAGTTCTTAAATTTTTGTAACTCAAAATCAGCCCTCAAAAAATTGGTTTCAAAAATTCTCTATATAGTGTGAATTCCAAGCACATGTTTGCAATGCAAGGCCACTTAGGTTGTGTTCCATGTCTTTATTGGTTTTAAATTTTAGGGAGTAAGTATAACATGATTTAGAGTATGTTGGACAACTTTTTACAATATTCATTCTTCAAATGATGTTCTTAATATGTGGTCAAAGGGGTTTGAAGATTTAAGACAAAGATTAAAAGAAACTATACATTCTAACTTTAAATGATCACATCTCTCAATTTGTATAGTCAAACCTCATGAAATTTTCACCATGGCTCCTTGCATAAGTCTTATAAAAGATCTTATGATTAGATTTTAATAAAAACAAAATTAATTTTTTGAAATCTCATATCTAGAAATGGCGGTTTTGAGTGTTTTTTTGAGAAAAAATGGCCTTAGGCATTTAGAGGTTAGAGAAAAAAGTAAATTTGTATTTTAATTTTTTTTTCATTTTGCTTATTGATAAAAATAAATAATAAAAACAAGTTAAAATTGTTTGTCATGTGTATATGTTTATGCGTACTTCTTTTTACAAAAGTAAATTTACAAATTATATTAATAGATATTACACATTGTATTTGTAAAGTATTTATTCAATTATGCGGTATAAACAATTGACTTCATATAGCATGCGCATTACTTTTACACATGCTACATTTATTCAAAATTGTATAACATTTCAAATTTTTACTCATGATTTTTTTTAATATTTTAGTTACTTGTAGATATTTTATTTTTTTACCTTTTTAAAAGAAGGATTTTGGATACACCTCAAGAAAAAAAATTTGTGAATTATTTATTTATTAGCTTGAATTTATTGCTTAGATTCAAAGTTGAAATAGTTCTATTACATTTCTAAAGGTATATTGCTTATTTTTTACTTGAATTATATGTTCTAAGTACTTGCAAATGCACAAATGTAATGTTTGTTTGTTTTTTATTCCGTACGTCTTAATTTATCACATAATAGCTATTGTTTTTAAAATTACTAATTCTTGATTTCTTGGAGAGATCACCCCTTGTAATTTTATGGTATACACATGAGTTAAGAGAGTCTTTGATGTAAGCCTATTTATCTAAAATGTGGTATTTAAAATGATCATTTTTTAATATAAAAAGCTATGTGGATCACATTTCTGGTACTTTATGTTTTTTTATAAATTTATTCATTTGGTTTCTAAATGGGGCTATTTTAAGTATAAATTTTGATTGTCCAATTTTATCCTATCTTCATTATTCATCAAAAAATATATTTCTTTTTGTTACATACACACACATGGTATTCACCATGAAACCAATAACAAGCATGTGAATTAAAAGGCTATTTTCCTAATGAAAATATTTATTAACAAGTTTTTAGTATTTCTCAATTCTATGGCATGTATTTAAAACAATTTAACATGGAGAGCAACAAACAACATTGTAAACTTTTACAACCCCTATTTGTCAAGGCTACTTTGTTAGTAAAAATTCCTACTACCTAATGTTTTTACATACCATAATTTATATATACTGAAATATTTAATATTTCATGAACTCTATAGTAGCCCTATATATTAAGTAATTCTTTTGTCATTTGAATTAAATTGACCTTATCTTTTAACTCATGTGGTTTCTAAAACATAGGCTAGTGATCTCCTTGAGACTTGATTTGTGATCAATACTATATTTGTTTTGCATATCTACAAAATGTAATGGAAAATCAACAATTTCAAATGACATTCAAGGAATTGGATGAAAGTCAAACTCAAGCATTTGACATGAACATTCCAAATCAAGATGAGGTTGATGATGAAGACATTCAAGGTGTGCGTCCTAGTAGTGTTTTTGCTAATGGGCCATGGTCTAATGACAAGTTGTTAGTCCTTTGTACATCTTACTAAGGATGGTCAAAGAGATTAGAACCTAATAGTGCTAATTGGCATGTGCTTCATCAAACAAAAAATCAAAGGTAAAAAACATTTTTAAAAGGAGTTTTGAATTAGGAATTAATAAAAGTTCTAATTAGTGTAATAATAAATGGGATCAAGCGAGGGCTAATTTCAAAAAAATATATGATTATGAAAAGAGTTTGCCTAATGGGAGACCTTCTTTTTAGACTTTCTCTAAGTGTGATACCAAATGGATATTTAAACTCAAGACCATCAAGAAGAGAGAAGTGTTTGATTAAGATCATCAAGAGGGAACTGTTTGATTAAGATCATCATGAAGAGGGAACCGTTTGATCAATTGATGTTGTGGTTGCCAAGAGCATCTTGAAAAGTGCAACTTGGTATATTGATGCACACCACAAATATCAACATTGCATTCAGTACATGAATTTCACATTTCTCTATAATCTTTTTTGCTTGTGTTTTTTGATTTTAAACTCTTTCATTTATGCTTTTTTTTGGAGCATGTAATTTTTACAACATGTTTTGCAATTTCTCGTGTAGCTTTTTAATGAAAATTGTAGAACACTTTTTTTGTAGAATGCTTTGTAGTAATACACAATTTTATGATGTATTTAGGTTCAAGGCAAGAAGGACATGTTGCTATTGACCTTGATGACAACAATCCAAATAATGCAATTGAAATGGGGATTCAACATAATATAGCCAAGAGAAGGAGAACATTACCTTGATCCAAAGAAGTTTTATGAAATGCACTTCTTTCAAGAAGAAAGAAACTTGTGGAAGGTCAACACTAAATTCAACATAGAATTCAAAATAGGGAAGGTGTACAACATAAGGAGCTTATGAAATTCAAACAAAAGAAAATAGAAGCAAACAAGAAAAGTACTCAAGCTTTTGTTAGGGCTCTTTACTCTATTGCAAATACAATGGCATTAATAGGACATTTTGTTGCTCATGGAAAATTAATTTAGATTACAAATGCACATATAGTGGAAAGGAATTGATACATGTACCACCCCTTCTTGACTATCCTACCACACCCCTACTATATGTGGTCAATATTTACAATATTAAAATAGGTGTGGACCACAAAAAAAAACACCACCAATTTGAAAATACAACTTGACATAGAAAATAAATTTTTTATTTATTTTTTAGCTATCAATCTTGCTCATAGTATTAACTTTATAAAAAAAAGGTTTAGTTTAGGGGAAATTACAAATAGGGGCATTATAATGAAAAATATTACAAATATGGGCACAGTTTCAAAATAATTACAAATAGAGGTGCAATTTCAAAATAATTTATGAACTTTTGTAATTTTTTTTTGGTTTGGACGTAGGTTGATTTAGATTTAACACATTAAATGTTAGCTAACTTCCAAAAAACTTAAAAGCCTCTCCAAATCAAGCCTCAATAAATCAATTTTAGTAAAAGGGATGGCAATTTTTGGAAAAACTTCTAAATTTTTGGAAATTAGCTAACTTTAATGTGATAGATCTAAATCAACCTATGTCCAAACCAAAAAAATTTACAAAAAGTTACAAATTATTTTGAAATTGCACCCCTATTTGTAATTGTTTTGAAACTGTGCCTCTATTTGTAATATTTTTCATTTTCATGCCCCTATTTGTATTTTCCCTTAAGCTAAATTTTTTTATTTTATAAAGTTGATACTATGAGCGGGACTGAGAGCTAAAAAATAAAATAAAAATTGTATTTTCTATGTCAAGTTGTATTTTCAAATTAGTGGAGTTTTTCTTGTAGTCCACACCTATTTTAATGTTGTAAATATTAACCATATATAGTAGGCTGTGGTAGGATAGTCAAGAAGAGGTGGTACATGTATCAATTCCCATAGTAGAATTGTTAGGTTTTTAATATTTTATGTGATATTTGTCTATTAAATATGTTATTTGCAAAAAAAAATGTTAATAAAAAATGTTCTATTTTTCAATATTTGAATCTAATTGTACTCTTTATGTATTGTAATACTGCTTTTTAATGATTTTTTAAATTTTATTGAACATTCAAATTTTAGCATGAAGGTGCATTACAAATCATGTCAACATACATGGACTTTTAGAATTGAGCATAACTCAGTTACATGACATTTAGTTTCTAGAAGGTAGATTTTTGGAATAGTGAAACAGTTGTATTCAATGCAAATGCTTATCAAGAATAAAAACATTTATCTATATAACAAAATACGATTTACCCATTTGGCGATCTTTATACTGCAATATTTTCACTGCATGGGTAAATGAACATGCGTGGATAAAAATTTGGCTGGGTAAGAAACACAAAATATGATTTACCCATTTAGCAATACTTTTATTGCAATATTTTTATTGCATGGGTAAATAAGCATGTATGGGTAAAAACTTGGCTGGGTAAGAAACTTGCATAGGTAAAAATTTACATGAGAAATAAATGTATGGGTAAAGAAATTGTGTGCATAAAAAAGTGTGTGGGTAAATAATAATAAAATGTGACAAATTTGTGTGGGTAAAAAAACAAATAAACTGATAAAAAAATTGAGTAGATAATTACCATGTGGGTAAAAAAATTGTGTTGGTAGAAAATAAATATTATTTTTTTGCATGAAAAACTGTGACGTTTCTTTTGTTGCATGGGTAAAAAACTCTATGGGTATTGAAAAAAAAATTGTATTGTAAGGGAATGTTTTGTAAACAATGACAAATGTTTAGTGCATGGGTAAAATTTGAAATTGGAGTGTGTTGAGAAAAAGTACAAATTATTATCTTGCGGAGGAAATGTTTTGTGTAATTGAATTTGATCTTATGCTGCATCCCGTTGGACCAACGGGTGCCTATACTAGTATGAAATATAAACAATGGTAGAGAGAAAGTTTCTTACTTGTGGTAAATCATAATCATTTTTCTTCTCACTTTTGCTATTGTTTGAGATATACAAACTGAAATGTAGAATTCTAGGCCTCAAATTATAATTTCATGAAGGACAAAATGGGTAAATCTCCTTTTGAAACTCACTCACGCACCATTATCAAAGGGTTGACTTTTGTTTGTATACATTTTTCAATAATGAGGGAAAAACAACCTATTTTAGGACTCCTAAATTTTGTGTTTTTGAGAGTATTTTGATGATTTATAGCAAATATTATTATGACTTATAAAATATCTTACATCAATGATGAAGTATACTAAAGGAATTATCATAAAATTCATTTTAAATTGCCAAAATACTCACACAAATGCAAAATTCAATATTCCCAAAAATATGTTGTTTTCTCCAAGTTAAAAAATGTCACTATTTTTACCTTGGATTGGAAGATCATATTTTAGAAACCTAAGGGTGGTCATTACAAAAGGAAATCAATATTATCATATAAAACTAAAAATCTATTGGGAATGTACCCTTACAATATATTTTCCTCATGCCCTTTAAGGTCAATAGATGGTCCTATAAAACATAAACTAACTTCTATAAGTTTGGTTTCTCGAATATTAAAACCCTTTTTACACTAGGTCATGTAGCATAAACTGTATGTGCACTATTATCATTTTAAAATGAAGAATTTTCAATGATTACACCATGGATAACGTATGCAATAGTTGCTCCTCAAATTTTGGCAACCTCTAAAATATGTAAAAAACCTAAATTTTGAATTATGAGAACATTGAAGTGTTATATACCACTGTGAACTGCAATTTCCTAAGGAATTATAGGTTAGTCTTTAGCTTCTTCTATCAATATGTACATAATTCGATATTTCTTGCTTTGTTATACAATATTGTCAATGCATTTTATGTTTTTTATTCTAAGAAAATTCAGTAATAGATTTATTTTTATTTTTATATATCTCTTTTAAAATTTTATTTATTATAGAAAACTGCAAATTGAAAATCTTCCTCTACACAATCTTCAACGCTGTTAGAGCTAAATTACAAACATAAGTCATGTCACATTTTAAAGAGGGAGTGGAAATAGAGAAAATACAAAAATGCAGTTGATTATTTCAAAATATCAAATACACCCCTCAATTATTTTGAGATATCAAATATACCCCTATGCTACTTGAAATATCAAAAACTCCTTTGCTTTTATGCAAGAATATCAATTGGTCAATACCCATGGTTATCTTTGAGAACATCACAAATAATTACCCCTAGGTTTCTTGCGCCTCTTTATTGCAATTTATTGTAAATACTAGAATGACAAAGGAAATTACTATGCAATCAATGCAAATTATGCAATGGCTTTGTACACAATAGACCTACATGCAAAAATTCTATAGAAACTTTAACCCCTAAAGGCCCAAGGGGGTATGGGCAAAACATAGATGTGTTATAAAATGGTACTTTTGTGACTTTGATGAAGTTTTCTTCAAAAGAGAAAATAAGAATCATGCCTAGTAATTATCTATATGGTCAAACACTCAAAAAAAGTTTTGGTTTTTTATGTAATGAATATAGAAGCATTTTCCATTTAATAATCACCAAATTAAAAAAATTTACTCATACATTTCAAAATTTGGTATGATTGGTTAAAAGTAGACATTCTATCCTAAACTTCAAAAATGCAATCTTTTGAAAGGAGAGAACAACATTAGTTTCCCAAAATAGTAAATTTTACAACACTAGCAAATATCACTAGAAGAAAAACAAGGATAAACGACTGCCACAAATCACAACGGCTAAGTCACCAAAATTGCCTTGCAACTGCACAACAATTGCAAGACATTTGCACAACTACAACCTAGTCGTGCAGTTGTTGTGTAGTTGTTTGTGCAGTTGCAAGGCAGTTATGGTGACTTAGTTGTTGTGATTTGTGGCAGTCGTTTATCCTTGCTTTTCTTCAAGTGTATTGAAATGTTTGTCTTTGAAAAATTCTCCTTGGTGGAGTTTAACTTGGATTGACATGATTCAAGTTAAGTTGGAAAGTAGACTTGATTTTCTATTACAACAAAAGAATGTTTTTTTGAATTTTTTTGTTGTCTTGTTTAGCCCAGAAAAAATGGGTAGCAACCAAAAAATGGTCGATTGGGCGCTTAGGGTTAAAGAGCTTGCTTCCAAGATTTGACTTGCATTAAACTTGCATCTACTCTTTGTAATTTTTGTTGTCATTCTATAAAAAATTACAGCAAATCACATAAGAAAACGAGGTGTAGTTATAATATTCTAAAAAATAATCATTTGTATGTTCTAATTGGTATTCTTACACAAAAGCACAGGAATTTTTGATATTTCAAGTAACATAGGGGTATATTTGATATTTCAAAGTAATTGAGAGATGTATTTGATATTTTGAAATAATTGAGGCGCATTTTTATGTTTTTCCAAAAAGCTAGGACTATTATTGATATTCTCAAAGATAACAAGGGGTATTCATAATATTCTTGCACAAATTAAAGCGAGGGCTATATTTGATATTTCAAATCTTTGAAGGGAATACTTAATGTTTTGAAAGTATTGAGGGGTATATATGATACTTTGAGAGCATTGAAGGGTGTTATTGATATTTCCCATAAAAATATGTACTAGGAGAATTAGTTTGTAGTATTTTCTCTAATATTAAAAAATTAGTGAATTATATGATATTTTTATTATAATCCATAATGTGTTGTTAGTGGATAAAAATAAATTTGAACTTAATCCCAAAAAAAACTATTTCTTTATGGAAACCATCTGAATTTCAAACCTCATTAAAATAAAATAAAAAACAAACTTGATTTTTTTTGCAAAGTTGTAACCTCTTATTCAACATATTCTACAACATATGTAACTTGAATTGCCATAAACTTTTTCCCTAAGTAAGGAAAATTTTCCAGTTTTAGGTAAAGTTGGCATGGGCCCCCCATTTAGAATAAGGGTCCAAACTTTCCAACCTCCACAAAGCCTAAATACATAAGCTGGAGGCTAGACCCCAACTTAGAAGGAATCCTAAACCCCAAGCCGGCATGGCAAGCATAGGACGGGTCCAAGATCCCCTCTAATTTGCTCCATGGAAAGGCGCTCTTAGGAGTTAAGGACCTACATTGCTATCAAAATGCTTTTGTCCTAATGTTTTATATTGTTGTTTCTAATTTTAAAGTTGTTAAAACATGATCCATTTTAAGTTGAAAAATTTAGTCACATTATTAACACCCTTACTTCCTTGCATCTTGACATAATGACTCATCTCAGGAGATTACACAACAAAGGCATTGAAAAGGTAAAAAAATTTATAAGAGATAAATTGTGTGCATTAAATGGTACTACTCTTTTGAGTTTGGAAGAGGATAATCCACAATTTTTAAAAGTGTTTTCATGAAGAAGGATAATCTTCTACGATTTTTTTGATTAAGCTTTGAAAGTACAAAAACCAAAATTTTCAGCTATTACAACCACTTTAGATATTATACACAATAAAAAGTAAAAGCAAAGATGATAAAATTCCAACGAACTATTACTGTTTTGATTGCAAATTAACAATTAAAAAAACAAAAATTAAAGATATAAATCATTCAGGATGAACTAGAACACTAAACATACAAGTTGTGAAGGATAAACTAGGAATGAAAAGCCATGAATTAAAGTTCCAAGAGACATTTTGAGGCCAAATCTCTACAAAAAAAGAAGTTTTATAGAACCTTTTCATATCTTATATACTTGTGACACCTTGCATTTTTTTATTATTTTGTTTGTTTCAATTTGTAAAAGAAATGGATATGAACGTATTTGTTTTTATTGATTTTTTTAAATATCTAATATAAACCATCATGTGTGTAAAAAGAAATTCAGAATTCTTGTATTAACTCGAAGTTTGATTTTTTGTATTATAAAGCATTTGATGTCGATAATTGGGCATCTATATGTTACATGAAATTAGGAATTTTGAGAGGGGAGAGGGAGAGGAAAAGGCAAGGAAATTGAAAATGAAAAGTCACCATAAATTTGAAGGAGTGGGAGAGGAAAATGAAGGGAAGGAGAGGGTGGAGAGTCGCTTCAAATTAAGAATAGTGCATGCAAGACATACTAGTTATGATAAAGCAATATACATACACTTACCTTTCTATGACAATTTATTTTTTGCGTGATAAAAACGGAAAGCATGTCCTAAATTATTATAATCCATCTAGTTACTTAGAAATAAAAATACAATTGCCTTTGTTCTTATCTCCTATTATTAATTATTTCTAGAACAAAATCACCTATGAATAATGTCCTAAACACACAAACAATTTTTATAGATTATTATTGAAAATTGAAGTTTCACCCTAAATTCAACATGTGGCAACATTGCAAATTATTAATTGACATATTCATGTTTGAAATTTCAAATATATTCCTTCCTAGCTCTCTAAAAACTAGTGAAAACCTAAATTTGTAGCTATTGCTCAATCATGATAATTTCAAAATTAAACTTCTATTGGTTATGGTTTACTCTTTTTTGTTATTGTGTTTTTATGCCTTTTTTCCAATTTTTTTTGAAGATTACTTGTGATTCCAAGAAGTTTGTAAATAGTTACAATTGACATTTAGGCATTGCTAAGGTCAATATTACAAACAAGGAGTTTGAAATGCATGTGATAGTATGGGGATTTATAGGGGTAGCATAATGTTGTGTTTGAACTATAAAGAATGATTTAGCTTGTAGAAATCATGAATTTGTTGTATATAAATTTAACATTTTCAAACCCTATTATATTATGCCAATTTTATTTCAAGTGCAAGAATAAAAGAATAATTACCCTAAGGTTTGGTAAACAACTTGAAGATGAAACCTAATAAGGTGATGTTTCAAATATTTATATGTAATGCAACATGATTTATGGTCATAAATCAAATTACATAGAACCAAGGCATTAGCTATGACATCCTTGAACTTGTTAAAAGATCACCATTTTAAAAAAATCATGTATATATTTACGTGATAATATTGTAGTGCTAGAAAAACAATAGAAAACATAGAGTAAGGATCAATTATTTAGAAGAAAGTATCAAGAAACTTTTAGGATAAAAATATAAGTCTTTTGAGAAAATAGGAATTTTTCATGAAAAAATAATGGTTTTGTATCAACCAAGTACTTTTTTGTTCAACTATTAAGCCAATTGCAACATATATCAATAAAATCATTAAACCATATCTTGTTTTTAGAACTTAGACAAAAAAATGTAGTCTCTTAAATGATATCTCACTTTGATCAACATTAAAATTAAACTTGAAGTGTATTAATCCATGTCAACTAAAATGCAAATTGTTGCCAGAAATCAACTTGCTCACATGTGAGTAGAAAAACGTGTCCTCATTAACTGATTCACAACAACTGTAATTGTCCTAAATAACTGTACAATAACTTGTTTATAGTTGTTTATGACATTTGCAGTTGTTGTGAACTAGTTGTTTAGTTCACATTTTTCTTCTAGTGACATGACCATCTTGTGAAAGAATACTTTTTGCACAAAAAGATAATTTTCAATTGTTTCAACAATCTCTTGTTTTTTTTTTTTACAATGTCATTGTTATGAATTTTTTTGTAAGGGCTTTTCCAGTATTTTGTCCATCATTCATATAACTCCATATTAGCTCGTAAGTAAAGCCTTTCCAAAAATAACATATTTTGAATTATTCTTCATTGTGCAATAATTATAAAAGAAGAGTTTATGAGGCCCAATTGCACTACGGGTTGAAATATTTCAAGACATCTTTTGAATTGGAAGATTTTGAGCTTAAATAACATCTCACATATTTATCCCGCTCATTGAATGGCCATAATGTCCCTAGGCGTTACAATTCTATTGATTTTGTAGAAAACTCTCTCAGCCAAGTGTCGGTTGGAGGCTTCAACTTGATTGAATTATAACTTAACCCTTTAGAGACCACTCAGCCATATTTTGGTTCAGGAGAGCGGTTTTTGGCATATATAGTAAAATCACTCAACAATTTGGAAATTGGTTTTGAAGAACGCTTGTGATCATAAGAATTTTGCATCCAACCAAAAAAACAACTATGGAATTGTGTATGTGAGTTGATAAATAATGGTGTTTATACATCATGGCCTCAAAATACGTATCCATATTTGGTCAAAGATGGATCAAAGCAACAATACAATACATCAAACATCTAAGAAGAATGCCACATTCCAATTGTGATGTCTTAAAAATTTCAAATTGCTTAAGAAATTCGCTTGTATTGTTTTCCTATACAGTAGCAATATAATTGTGGTATTTGAAAATCTATTGAAATGGTGCTATCATTTCATTTTTTAAATTTGTCATCCTACACTTAAGGCCATTTCTTGATTGTTTTCATCGATCATATTTTCTGTAGAATTTTTCAAATATCTTGTTAAACCATTTTAGGGTTAGCAAATAAAGTGGGATTTTTTACCCCTTTTGTCCACTTAGCTACACCTTGTGATTGCTATTTTTATTTATTTTGTGTGAAACTAGTCTTATTGGAAAGGTGGGAAAGCGTGCCTTCTAGAAGTATAAGGCTCTTCTCAAGCAAATGTTGTATGTAGCAGTAAGATCCAAAACCACACAAGCACAAAAAACTAGAGATTTCCCACTTGTAGCTCACTCAATCATTATAATACTTCACCTCCAATGATAGATCTCATTGAAATTTTGACAATTATAATAAACAAGGTGTTTTCCCCATATGTATGGTTGGATTATTAAAATTGGGTCTAAATTTGATTGAATTCCACATCTAAGTTTACCACACCGGTTTCTAGTGGATTTTGTGAAAGCATGTGTGGTCTTTAACCCTTAAAGGACCGCTTTACACATTACATAGTAAATATGCTGCCGTATAACTGGCATTTGCTACCAATAAAAAGTTTTAATTTGGGATCTTGACTTGCTCACTAGAACCGCATTGATCTATATTCTAACTTCTTTGTTAATCTCAAATGTAGTAAAGGTGTGGATACATTCCAAAAACAAAAAAATACAAAATATTGTATTGACAGCAAAGGGCTCCTCGGTCCTTTAAGGGTTAAACTAAGTTACTGTAGTGTGGTCCAAAGTTACTAAAAAGTGTAGCTCCAAAAAGGAAAAGCTGGCAGCATCGGACATCCAGCTCAGCTCCAAAGCTCATCGGCAAGGATTGAGTTAAGGCGATGAAAAGGAACAGATTAGCCCCTAATCAAAACGTAAATTTATTAGTAAAAAGTTTGGAAAGTGACCACTTGGGAACGGGCCCACCAAAAAGCGAAAAGCGGGAGCAGGAGCCGGCCCATCGCCCCTCTTCATGCCCAGTGTAGTAACCTTGCCGGCTTGCTCTGTTTCTAGCCAAACCCCTTTGCTGCACAACCAACTTTCAATGCGATCTACTCTTGCAAGATGCACTCGTTTTTATCCGGCGCCATGGAGTATTTCTAACCCTCTGGATCGTCTTCTTTCGTTCGGGACAAGTGCCGTTGAATTTGGTGGTGTGAAGCGTGCGGGACAAGAGACGTACTGGAGGAGTGGTGACCTCGCCTCGCTCTTCTGTTGCGGGCGTTGTTTTGCTCCTGTTTGATGCGGTTTTGTACTACGGAATGGAGTTTTTCATGGCAAGCTAGTGAGCATTGAGACTTGTACGGACAACGGAACAGTGCGGGACTTTGGTCGTGGTACCATTTGCAGGAGGCTGTGACGTGGTGTGTTTGTAGCCGCTCTTGAGAGTTCGAAGCGATAAGGTAAAGTTCTAGAGTAGCGAGGTGTTGAAGCAGCTGGAGCTGAGGATGTTGCTAGATTTAGTGTTTTAGGTGATAGTGAAACGAAGAAGCAGAGGGACGGCAATGCTTTCGTGACGACACAGTGCTCGTTCTTGGCACTGAATGTGCAGCATATACTGTGTTTAGTACGACTGCTGTTGCAGTTTTGGCGCCACGATTTTGTTTCTTAGTGCAAGCGAGTTTTTGCTGTGATGATTCCTTAAGTTGCTCGAACTAGTGGCAAAATACCGTGCTATTTTGCTCTGTCTGAGTATATCATGCGAATTATGCTGGTGTGACGACATGCAGACCACTGGGTTTGCGCTTACGCTATAGTAAGTGAAGGTTTGTGCTTCTTGGCTCCTTTTTCACTATATTAGCCTGAGAGCGGCTTCTGGATCAACTCGTAGGGAGCTTTGAGAATGTGACAAGACGACTCTGATAATGTTGAAGAAGTAGATATTAATAGTGCATGAAAGCTGTATATGTTCTTAAGCCCGTATATATTTGTACGTTGGATCGATAAAGCTTCAAAACATCGTTGTCATGTTGTGAGTGTCTCGAAAGTGGCAGGAGGCATTTAGGTATATTAGGAATCATGTTTCCAAAGATGCTAAATGAACCGCTTCAGGAGGATCACAGAAGAGAAGATACTTGATCATAGAAGAGAAGATACTTGACGAAAGGGCTACGACCAAGGGGCTCTAGTTTTATGGACGCGTGGATTGTCAAGTTCACGTAGCTGGTTTGCGCTGAGATTTTCTCTCAAGGAGAAAGACGGAGACGCCTTACTATTGAAGCATCTCCTCTATTCGATTATGTTCGACGCAGACGACGAGGATTAGAAAACGACGTTCAAGATGAAGGGATCAAGGGAAAAGAAAGACAATGGGAATAAGGTAGCTGGACCTGCTTTGTTCCCTCGGCTTCATGTGTCAGACACGAAGAAGGCAGGACCACGGGGTCCACCCCGTAACAAGATGGCCCTTTACGAACAGCTCACTGTTCCATCTCACAAATACAAGCCATCTCTAGTGCCTCTTCCTTCAGCTGGTCGGATGACTTCTATGACCACTCCGATGTATCAACCTCAGGTATGATGTCATTCATTTACCAAACTCTTGGTATGGATTGTATGATTTTAGAGCTTGTTGAAAGCAAAAGGATGACATGCATTCTGCTGCAAGTTTTGAGTACATGGGCTGGTATATTGGCTATCTTTGAGTCACACTCAACAGTGTGGTATGTGCACAGTGAACAGTCGACTGTCTGCTTCTCTTATGCATATTTGTACCGTGAAGCTCCAGTTTTTTTTGCAGAGATGTAGTAGCCAGTTTTTCTTACATTGACCTGCCTATCTAAGTCAAAGTCAGAGATAGTTGTGATACGACATAATAGCTTGTGACTTTCCCAGATTTCCTTGTTTTTTGATGTGAATGATACAGAGGGATTTAGTGTCAATAGAAGTCGATAATTTGAATGCACTTTCGAACTTCATTGAGCACATAAATGTGAACGTTGGTTCTATTTGCAGATGCAAGCTTCGTCGTACGACAGCAGGTATTCGTATATGCCGATGGGTTATATGAGTACCATGATTCCTACGATGGGATACATGCCCATGATGAATATGGGGCTCTACAGTGTTGCAGCTGGAGCGACAGCAACCTCTTCTATGAATGGGAGCAGTGCCAGGAGCACTGTTGTAGAAGCGAGTACGGAATCGCAGCGAGTGCCCTGGGGTGGAGAAACGTTTTCCTGTCAGAACAATTCTTCCGGTCAGTCGAAACTCTCTGCGCCCAGCAAGAAAAGAAAGGAGAATGACGATTTTGCAGTGCCTACGTATTCCTCGGCCACACAAGCTAGTAGCCAAGCGTTATCCACAAATCCTTTCCATGATCGACAAGGTTTCAGCGGGGGTTGGGCTGTACAGAAAGGCAAGGAGATTGCATTGGGGAACAGATCTTCTGCATGCATGGATCAAGCACGGCGTATCACGAAAGGGAATTGTATGGAAGATGATGCAAGCTGGACCTCTGCTAGTGCGGAATGCGAAACTGTTTCTGCCATCGACGACGATGTGAGTACTTTAGAACTCAGCTACAGAAATATGGGTGTGTGCCCTCGAGGTTCTGACGGCAGTACTTTGGAGCTCAATATAAGTGAAAGCGGACAAGAGAGGGTCAAGAAGCACAAGGTTGTTGCAGACCGAAGTGGGGAAGGCTTTAACAGACAATCAACCACTACCACCCGTGTTGCTGTCCCTCCTGAATTGGTGCATGCCGTTGATAGCCTGATGGCTGTGCCTGAACAAGATATCTTCAGTTGCCGAAGTTCAGAGAACAGAAGTGGGGAGGTATCAGAACAATCTCAACCAATGAGAGAAAGCAGTGCAGAGACAGAGTCGTCGATCGGTTCCATAAATTTCCTAGATGTCGTGGATGCTTTTGGCCAGCAGGAGTTCTGGAAAGCTCAGAGCACTATCAAAAGGTATGTAATATTCATGGCTTTGATCTATCGATCTAACTGGGTGCAACATTTTGTCTTTTAGAGTATCTGGAGGAATCTTGCAATTTGCATGCAAAAATGGGATATCAGATTCAAGTCTTTCCCTTCCCGAAATGGATGCAGAGATACGTATGGTACAGTTGATAAACTGTTCAGTCAGCATATGTTGGATGGCGTTGGGATGTTGTAAGGGTATGTGTTGTTGTATGTGTTCTGTGCTTGTGTCTTCTCCGAGGTTCTGGAAATATCATATGTAGATCCAGTCCTGGATGAAGTGGGCAGAGGCAGTGAAATTTCTAGCACCTTGTCGAATTATTTGTCGATAATCATATTGTGAACCCTTTCCTCCTTGTGGTCGTATGTACTGATGCTTTAAGTTTACATTAAGAAAAATATTAAGTTATGCTGTACTGGCAGAATGGATACACCTATTATATTTTTCTACCAATATCTTATTTCTTAAATTAAATGGCTACATGCTTACTCCTGCACTTCTCGAAGACACCATGCTATTTTATTCAGTTCTTTTGTAAGTTTTCATCCAATTCTTTTCATGATTCTTCTTGATTCTGATAAGTGCCTTGCCTACTTTCCAGGCAGCAGAAGATTTTTTCGAAACAGCTCTTCGAACTCCACCGTGTTATTCAAGTTCAGCTGCTTCTTGGAAAAACGTCTAGTTTTTCTCTTAACTACGAAGAAGCACTAGAAGAAGACGAAGCCGACAATGTGCACATGCCTCCGAGCCCGGTTGCTGATGTCCCAGAGGTTCCAGAGGTTCCAGAGATACCCGGAAGATGTCCAGAAGCGAATCTCAACCAACCATCTAATGATAACCAGAGACCAGTACCAGAAGCACTTCCTCAACCCATATACCCTCTTTCCGTACCCTATCAAGAGAATTTCAATTCTGGATCTGCATGGCAGGCAATGCCGTACGCTGCCAATCCGTGGGCAGCAAGAATGTCATCGCCCTTAATGTATGCACCATATCCAGGACCTTGCTCCCCTGGGTATGCAGCATATCCTTACATGGGTATGCCTATGTATGGCAACTCTGGAGGCATGCAAGCTGCCAGATTCCCTAATTGGCAGCAGCCAGATATCTCACAGCCCTGGGGTGCCGTTGAATCTGGAGCAGCAGCAGCGTGGTACGGTGAACAGGTTGTCCCACCTGCTGCACCTATGTCGAATATGGGGGTGGTACCTCCTGCTTTCAATTCTGAACATCTCACCTCTTTGGTTGATCAACAAATTCAAGGAAGCAACGCATCGAAAGGAAAGGGACATGCTCGACCATCTGGAGAGGAATTTGGTGTTGAAGTTATTGCTGCTAAGAATCCCGGTTGGGCTAGTGGCTGGGGTAGCACAGAAGAGCGTTGGGATCGTGGGAAGTGCATTTCTGGCCCTTCAGGAAATGAATCAGATTGTGCAGAAGGTGAGACTGGACGAGGTGATGGTGGTTATGGGCAATACAAAATTAGAGAGCAGGTGGCTGTTGACGAAGTGGGTGCAAGAGACCTCAATGTACAAGCGGACGATTCCTCGGAACCTGGATCGAAGCAAGCTGAGTTGGAGGCAGAGACCATTTGGCCTGCAGGCGCGGGATTCCTGCAAAGTCGAACTTTGAAACGGACACGTCCAGAGGGCTTAGACTCTGATGTCATCTCCTGGTTTGGAATGTCGTCCCCTGCCAAGCGAATCTTGCAACAAACTGGTGTGATCAAGGTTGTGCCTCGAGCAGCGACTGCTACTACAGAATCAGCTGCCAGTATACTATTGTCAATACAGAAAGAAAGACAGCGCTAATTGGGGTGGCTGGAAGCATTTTGACGTGAGGGCTGGCTGATGAAGGAAGGCTCTGTGCCTTAGTTATCACCATAAAACTGCTGGATGTGGTCACATGTTTTTAGGGACGCTGACCGTTTTTCCCTTTTTTGTTTCCTTGCGTTTTTAGGGTTCTACATTCGATAGGACCTGTTTGCATGCAGGTGCAACTAAAATTGCTGGATGTTGTGAATTTTGGCCCCTTCATTTTGGTTCTGCGGTGGTCCACCTGTAGATTTTTAGGCGTTCATTAAGTTCCAGCTTACCTTCCCCCAGTCGTTTTGTCTCTTTGACCACCCTTAGATGCTCCAAAGGTGTGGAAATATCTGTACTTTCCTGTCATGGACCAGTAGCCTTTGTAAAATTATGACAGCTGACGAAAGGATTCAATGCTCGACAAGCGATTTACCGGTAGCTAACTGTTGGCTACAATTGCTGAGGTTTTTATTTGCTCTAAAATATGGAAGTTCGGCTTTTTTCTTGAGATACTAGTACTTGTTTTCAAAGATTTTGATAATCTACCCATGATACTCGTTTACAGATAATCTGGAGCTGCTGGCCTGCGCTTCAAATGGTTGCTCACTCTTAAGCGGACAACTTAACATCTTAAGGACCTGCCTCAGTACCCATATAAAAAGAACGAAGGTCCGTTTTGTGTACTCCATCGAGCCTATCTCAAGAGCAAGGAATGAAGAGCTAGCTACAAGAAGAAGGCCTGCGCTCTTCACTAAGCTTTAATACGTATTCTTCATTTTGAATGTTATAATGTCGACTTTTATTTTACTTTTGTCAATGGAGAAGGGCGAGTAAGTTACTCACAACTGCTGAAAACCAAGAAATGTTCTAAGTGTGAAAGAGCTGAGAATTCTGCTAAAGAACGTCATGTGGAAGACTCGAGAATCGTGGAGAGGAACTAAAAAAGATGAAGGGGCAAGTCGATGAAGGGCAATGCTTTGGGTGCCACACCCTTTCACTCAAAAGACACTTCCTCAATAAGGTAGCTAATTATCTCAAACCTCAGAGCTGGAATTTCTCTTCTTTACACAACTTTGCAATGATCTGAAAGATTCTCTCTACACCATTGAATCAACAGCAATTGGAAGAGTAGGGAAGTGGTAGTGTAGTGTCTCGAAGACGAGGTTTTCCACAATGGCAAGTAGTCTAACGCAGGGAGCCGTCTATTGCCTGTCCCTCTCATGCCCGCCACAGAGAGGGAAAAATTGCGGCAATCGGGCCAGCACGCATTGCTCGCATTCCAAGACAACTTTCTTGTCGGGAAATGCTGTGAAGACAAACTTTAAGAGTAGTAGCCCTTCGTTTCATTCCGAGAATAGACGTTCCTTTCCTTTCGATGTGATCGTGCCTCCGTTGCGGTGCTTGACAGGCGATCAGGCAAAACCAGACGACCAATTTAAAGCGCCGCCACCTTCGAAGCCTTACTCGTTTGAACCGAAAGGTAAATTTTCTTGGCTGGTGCATTGCTTTCTTTGCGATTTCATAGTAGTTCTACCTGCACCAAAACATCTTGGCCGAAGGCTGCTTCAATATTGGAAAGATATTAGCACTAAAGAGATCTAAATTCAGAATTTCGATACGGAAAGAATCAGTAGATGATAGTGAGAAAACAGTGAAATTAATTTTCGCCGACAAATTACTCTTCGATCGGCTTAAAGGACATGCTAGTAGCAAAAAACATCGCTCTGTTGCTAGGTCTGCAATTATATGGAGAGATTTCATTGCTGGTCGAGAAACTTGCCTTTAGGTCACTGACAGCGACACCGAGCCTTGGTGATTATATTTTGTATTGCAGGTCCCTCTTTTTTTGTCAATCCGGCGGTCACGGATCCTGAAGGAATCGCTATGGACATCGAGTACCATGCGAAGTATTCACCTTCGTTCAATCCGTTGAAATTTGGGCCGAAACAAGCTTATTTCGCCACAGCTCAAAGTGTGAAAAACAAGGTGATACACAGATGGAATGAAACGTACAAGCATTTCCAGACTACCAATGCCAAGACCGTTCATTACCTCTCCATGGAATTCCTGCAGGTTGTACTACGTTGAACTAGAACCATTCCCTTTCACTTTGAATCTTCCTTTCCAGATTCTAAAAAAGATTCTTCTGCAGTGGCCCATTGTCTTCTTCATCGTCCCTGGTTTGATTGCTCACAGTTGGCTGTTGTAGGGCAGAGCTTTGACCAATGCCATTGGTAACCTTGAGTTAAGCGACGAATACGTTGAAGCCTTAAAGAAACTTGGATATAAGTACGATGATATCGCTGAGCAGGTTAGTTGTAGACCACATTTGTTGGGAAATTCGAAACTGAAATTCTACATAGTTTTGTTTTTCAGCTTGATATAAGAGATGCGTTGTTGATTGTAGGAGCCAGATGCAGCTCTTGGCAATGGAGGACTCGGAAGATTGGCGTCATGCTTCTTGGATTCTTTAGCCACGCTCAATTATCCTGCTTGGGGATACGGATTGCGCTACAAGTATGGCCTATTCCGTCAAGAAATTGACAAGGATGGCCAACACGAGGTGGTCGAAAATTGGCTGGAGGTACTGTCATAAAAATACTTACATCAATAGAAAATCCACCAACATTTGCATGCCGATAAAGTGTAACACTAGTTGGAGTAGGGCATTTGGGAACTCTCTGTTGTTTACGTTTTTCTCACCAACATAAGCGGTGTTCCGCACTGGTTCTACTGATGTAAAATGTAACTTCATTCGAGTTGTAAATTTTTTCAACATGATCAATCGAACTGGACATATTGAAACCATGAATCGTGCTCACAAGTGCAGATGGGATACCCGTGGGAAATTGCAAGGCACGACATATGTTATCCGATTAAGTTTTACGGGAAGACGTTCGAGACATATGCCGGAAAGAAAGAGTGGATCGCTGGAGAAAACGTTGAAGCAGTTGCATATGATGTTCCTATTCCCGGCTACAAGACCAAAAATACCATTTGCTTGCGGCTATGGTCCACAAAAGTTGATCCTAAGTACTTCGACCTGGACGCTTTCAACGCCGGTAACTTCGATAAAGCAGCATCGCTGCGAAACAATGCACAAAGAGTACTAGACCCTAAACCTGACAATGCATTGTTATTTCGTAAAGGACCAACAAGCCCAAACAAAGCCTAATGTTTTTATTTACTAGTTTTTAGTAGGTCATATGGCGGTTTTCTTTACTTCAATCATGTTCATGTTTTGATCAGCACATGCGATTTTCTTCATTGTATAATTTGGCCCCATCTGGATTATATTAACATGATCATTGAATTGGTTGTTTTTATACTGTGAATCCTTGATCTTTTAGGCTCTATATTAATTCCATGGCTACCTCCCATGATCTCACTTCTTCTTGTGCATTCGAATTTGATTGCGCCACAAGAGTTGATGCGGTGCCTGGTCGTGATTGCCAGATCTGTCACGTGTTGTATCCAGGGGACGCAACTGTGGAAGGGAAGATACTCCGCTTGAAGCAGCAGTACACTCTCTGCTCGGCTTCCATACAAGACATGATCGCTCGTTACAAGGAATGGTCGGGAGCCAAGCTAAACTTCAGCAATTTTCCTTCGAAAGTAGTGATTCAAATGAACGACACTCACCCAACACTCTGCATTCCGGAGCTGATGCGCATCCTTATTGATTGTGAGGGTCTAGCATGGGACCAAGCTTGGGACATCACTCGAGCGTTCGTAATTAACTCTGTCACTGTAGCAGAGCTTTTTATTCATCCTTGAATTGTCATGTATACCTTCTCCGGCATTCTGTGGCCATTTGTGTTTATACGGTACGCTCATTTTACCCAAAATCCTCGTCTCCTTAACGATTTTATTTCATCTTTTCTGTATAGGACGGTGGCGTATACAAATCACACAGTTCTGCCGGAGGCATTGGAGAAGTGGCCTTTGCCCATTCTCAAGAAACTCCTGCCTCGTCATGTCGAGATTATTGAGAAAATCGATGAGATGGTACGAAGGCATATTTTTTATTCCACACTTGGGTTTGAAAATTTTCATTGCAATTCATGACTGCACACGTGGATGCGATGAAATTTGATTTGAGAGGCACTTTATTTTAAATGACTCGAATAATGCAGTTTAGTTTTTCATGGGGTCTTCTTCTATCTGCAGTTCATCAAATGTCTTGCAAAGAAGGTAAAGCAAGACGAGCTTGAGGTGATGGTTGCAAGAATGAGGATACTTGAAAACGTCGAGCTACCGGAATCTTTGAGAAAGACAGTGGTTCCTGACAAGAAGCCAAATACTGAAAGCCCCGCGGAGACGAAAGAGAAGGCAGAAGTGAAGATGAAGGAGAACGCTGATATCAAGGCTAAGATCAAAGAGAGAGACGAAGCGAGAAAAACTGCCATAGCCAAGACAGAACCAGCGAAACCAGAGATATTGGTGCGAATGGCACATCTCAGTGTGATTGCAGGCAGCAAAGTGAACGGTGTTGCAGCTATTCACAGTGAAATAGTGAAGAACGAAGTC
The DNA here is from genome assembly GCA_963920765.1 of Ulota crispa. NCBI lineage: Eukaryota > Viridiplantae > Streptophyta > Bryopsida > Orthotrichales > Orthotrichaceae > Ulota > Ulota crispa. The sequence continues at coordinate 13,418,392 of OY987244.1, read as the reverse complement.
TTTAATGACTTTTACAAGGTATTGAACTTGGTATTGCAACATGTGCTTGAGGGACTGATCAGTGGTGAACGTATGAAGGATCGTAAGAGAAAATCCTAAAATTATTTTCCTATTGTTCGAATCAGTTATGGCCGGAGAAGTTCCAGAACAAAACAAACGGAGTAACTCCTCGACGCTGGCTGGCTTACTGCAATCCTGAACTGAGCGACGTCATCACTAAATGGCTGGGCAGTCGAGACTGGGTCCTCCATTCTGAGCTCCTGGTGGGGCTTCGCAAGGTTGAGCACCTAACCCTAAATCTTTGCCCTTGTTGAGGAGGTTTTCATTCAATTGTAGAGATGGCTTTATAATATTCACCTAAACTTTCCTTTTTCAAATTGAACAGCATGTAACGAATCAGGATTTTCTGAAGGAATGGAAATCAGCAAAACAAGTTCGTAAGAAATTACTGGCAGATTTCATCAAGGGAAAAACTGGTTATGCTGTCAACCCGACTTCTATGTTTGACATTCAGGTGCGTGAATATTTTACTTTGCAGTCCCGTTAGAAGCTCAACCCTGAAGCTAGACTGGGGTAGAAGATGCTCAAAAACATCTTTATAGAGAGTGAAGTGATTGATTGCAGATCAAGCGAATTCATGAGTACAAAAGGCAGTTCATGAACATCATGGGTGTAATTTACCGGTACAAGAAAATGAAAGAGATGGGAGCCGAGGAACGCGCGGCCAAGTGCGTGCCTCGGGTTTGTATATTTGGTGGAAAAGCTTTTTCTATATATGTGCAAGCAAAGCGCATTGTGAAGCTCATCACAGACGTGGCCACCCTTGTGAACAACGATCCCGAAATAGGAGATTTACTGAAGGTCATCTTTATTCCGGATTACAATGTTAGTGTGGCAGAGATGCTCATTCCTGCGAGCGACCTCTCCCAACACATCAGGTGACACACTAGGGCTATGTAACTCATATATTCAACGTAGTCTTAGTCCACGAAACAAGATATGAAAAGCACATTTCTTTGACTAAAACTTCGTCAGTTTTGCACTAATTTGACATAATAGCGTAAATGCAAACTTAATTACTATTCGTCATGAGATCACAAAGGCGCAAATTACCTTGCACTATGCAGTACGGCTGGGATGGAGGCCAGCGGAACGAGTAACATGAAGTTCGCCATGAATGGGTGCGTGCTAATCGGAACCCTGGATGGCGCTAACGTTGAAATCCGGAAAGAAGTCGGCCAAGAAAATTTCTTTCTGTTCGGCGCAACTCTTGATCAAATCAAGGGTTTTAGGGCCGAGCGAGCAGCTGGCAAGGTGATCAATATAACCTTAACTGTTTCATCTTGCACCAAAAATTTAAGATAATGTCAAAATTGTTAAGCGCTTACATTTATTGCAAATATGAACCAGTGTTGTACGAGTATCGTTTTTTCCAATACAGTAATAGATTGATCCATCCGTCTAAATACGAAGCTCTTAAGACGAATCTAGGGCCAGACTGGTATAAGTATAGAACGGTTATCAAAACCCTCCTGGCTACTGGTATATCGGTGCAACCTCAGTATTGAACTGGTTCTTGACACTCGTATTGACCGGTGTATGAACTTGTAGCTTGAAGTTGATATATCCTGCTGGTAACGAGAACCTGTACACATAATAGGGATAGTCACACCTTCTCCGCCCCTTTCTCAGTCTTCAAAGAATGGGGATGTGACAGTCTCTCCTTGATTTGCGGAGGTCCCATTCTTTGAAAATTGAGCTTTTCACCTATAGGGGAGAAGAATGGAGAAGAATGGGGTGAAGAAATCTTTGCAAGAAAAGTTTTCACCATTAATTATCCCTTTTTCACCATTATTTGTTTCTCTTTTTCACCCTTGCTTGTCGCTTTTTCACCATTGTTTGTTTCTCTTTTTCACCCTTGCTCCTCTTGCTTTCATGCTCGCCCCGCCTGCTTTCATTAAATAAACCATTCTCCATTCTCCACTTCCTACTGAAGGGGAGTCATACCTTCTTCTTGGAGAAGTGCTTCCGTTGGCTCCTATAATCACTCCACAACTTCTCATTCTTTATAGAAGTTTCAGTTTTTGACGAAGGTGTGACTACCCCAATTGTATAAGTACAAAAAACCTGCGGCACGCTCAATGTACGAGTGTAACACTGGCATGAATGATGCAGAGCGTTAAGTTTACCCACCTGCATCTCATGGGAACTTCTTTTGCATGCTCCGGGGGCCAGTTCACCCCATGGCAGGGATTTGAAGAAACGAAGAACTGGATCAGAGGTGGCGTGCTTGGAGACTATGACTACGCACCTCTGCTAGATTCCTTGGAGGGAAACGAAGGATTTGGAAAGGCAGATTACTTCTTGGTTGGCAAGGACTTTCCCTTATACGTTGAATGCCAGGAGAAAGTAGACCAAGCCTACCGAGATCAAGAGGCACCGCCTTTGACCTCATCCTTGAATTCAACATATTATTTCTGCTTAAATTGCTCATTATATTCAGAATTACCAGCATTCTTTAAACTGGCTAAATTTCGTAGGATTGCTAACAAAAATTCCATGCAGCTAACAAAAAAGTAAACTTTTTGTGTTAAATTTGAAAATTTTAGCTTTTTTAGCAGTGTTTTTAGCCACTTGTGATAAAAGTGAAAATCATACTTGGGCACTGAGAAGTGGTCCAAAACTAAAATCGTTTTATAAGCTTTTGCAGAAGTGGACAAAGATGTCGATTCTCAACACAGCTGGGTCGGCCAAGTTCAGCAGCGATCGCACTATTCATGAGTATGCCAAGGACATCTGGGGAGTAAGGCCAAATCCAGTCCCATGATCCGATCACCCAGAAGGCTTGTGAATCCACTTATTTATTTAATTTCTTCTCTATTATCTCTGGAAACCTGCCGATTAGATGTCCGTCAAATGCAGTTTTTCCGCGGCAATGAATTATTGCCTCCTTGTTTATCCTCACTAGATGTCAGCTGTGGATCACGGAACATGGCCTCACGTTAATTTTTTATTCTCCAATAGGCCTGTCAATTTTCCTGTCAATTTGCAATCTCCAACAAAATCAAACTGCAGTGAGAGGTACGCTTTTACTTTAAGGCAGTGCTAATCTGGCAGTTGTGATGTGGATGTTTACCCCTTCGTAGTGCCAGTAAGTTACATATTTACCAGGAGTCACTTTCTACTCACGGGATGAGCAAGGAGTACAGTCTGTGTGACTTGACTTGTAAGTAAACGGAGTTACTGCCACGATCTCAGTTCCAGAATATAGATAGCCCCTGACTGAGTGCTTCATTTACTTCAAACTAGTTTTTGCTTGCACTGTGGTTTAGCTTGATCCATTTGAACGTTTGTGTGATAAGAACTATGCTAGTGAATTATGCTGGAAAATAAATGAATTTTGCATTTTACACTGAGGGCCACTATTTCTTTATTGCCAGGCCAATTCGGTTTAGACTCTCAGAGCCTGATTTGATTGGCTCACCTACTTAATTAATTGATGCAACTGACGTCCTTAGACATGCTTGTTCGAGAAGGGCTCAGATTGCATACTACCAGACTACCAGTTGATCAACTGATATTTGTCTACCCCCAGCCTTCTAGAAGGATAATGAGATGTTGATTATTGCGGTAATTTTGGGAAAAATCAAAATGAATCTCAGAAGTTATTTTGTTGTTTGCAATATGTTAGTTTTTATTGAATTGGAAGCTTTAACCCATTAAGGCCTGTGGTCGATTCTGGGGTGGGCAAGGCCTTTTCTGGTGCTTTGGAAAAACTCATACTAACAAAGAATACGAATGCATGTAAAAGATTCAACCATACAGATGGCAATGTCATGCATGGTTTATGGGTATGCATCATTTTTTAATGTTTGATTTTGTTTGCAGGTAGGTTTAAATGTATCCATATGCGTTTTTGTACAAATACGGTGGTTTCTACAGTGGTGGATTGTTTTTCTTTATGTATTGTTCTTTCTTGTTACTTAATGAACTATGTTGCAATTCTTTAGGTTGATGATGGGTTAGGGAAAACTTGGATTCTTGGGAACGCGTACAAATATTCAATCTTTACCAATTATGACCATCTTTCTACATTCATTCTTGTATTTTGGCAGATACTACTTCTTGAGTTTTTCCAATGCCATGACCACGTGGCAGCTTAGCTAAACTTGATATTTGTTCCAAACTATGGGGTTCCTAATTGCCTACACCTATCCCCTTTACCGCATCCTCAAATTCCTTGACATGCTCTCCCTACCAACTAAAAAGAGTAAAAATGGACCAAAAATTGATTGACCAAACCTTAATGGGTTAACCCCTAAGCACTCAATTGACCATTTTTTGGTCGCTACCCGTCTTTTGCGGGCTTCTTGAGATGATTTTTTGTTTGTTGAAGAATCAAGTCTACTTTCCAATCCAACTTGAATCATGTCAATCGAAGTTAAACTCCATCAAGGATAATTTTTCAAAGACAAACACTTCAATATTTGTTAGTGTTGTAAAATTTTCTATTTTGGGAAACTAATGATGTTCTCTCCTCTGAAAAGATTGCATTTTTGAAGTTTACTATAGAATGTATGTTTTTAACAAATCATACCAAATTTTAAAATCCATGAATAAAATTTGTAATTTTGGTGAATATTAAATGGTAAATGCTTCTAAATTCATTAAATAAAAATCCAAAACTTCTTTTGAATGTTTGATTATATGAATAATTACAAAACATCATGATTATTGTTTTCTCTCTTGAAGCAAACTTCATCAAAGTTACATAAATATTGTTTTAAAATGCATCTATGTTTTGCCCTTATCCCCTTGGGCGTTTAGGGGTTAATAGAAAACATTCTTTGCTGTGGGGAAGATGCCTTCTATCCCACAGCTTTCCCGGCTTCCCCCAGTCTGGTCTATAGCACTTATTGAGGCACAAAATAAATAAATAAATTAGTACTTCTAAGAGATTCATAATTTATGAAATTAAGAGCAAGGTAAACATTATCCAGTATTTAAGCTATGATGGTTTTCTTTGCAATTGCAAAACCTCATAGGCTTATTGGCTTCCTTTTAAAGTCCGTGCTTTGTCTCTTCTAAATGTGGCTCATAACACTCATAAACATTGTAAAAATCACTATTCAACATTTAGGTTCTCATTCTTGAGAACCATTATATGTCAATTTAAGAGAATATTATACATGTGTTTGTAAATTTATTGTAATTCAAAAAGAACCATTCTGTTTCAAACAAGACTACAACCTATTTAATGCATTTTCAACTTTGGATACTCAATAAAATGATATAATAAAAACATCATAGAAATATTAACAAGAACATCATTTAGATTTAGTATGCAATTATATTTGTGATTCTTAGTTTTCTCATCAACCTTCAAAGCAAGACTCTCTTGTTTAGAAAAAAGTTTAAAATTTTGCAAATGTTAAGATTTGTAAAAAATGCAACATTGATTGTTAGGAAATACAAATTTTTGATACTTTTATAGTAGTTCTACTATGTATCATGGTGCTTAACAAGAAGACATGGCTAAGTGACAATGTGCCAATGAAGTTGTTATAGGAAGAATTCCAACATCACTAAATCTTTGTTGCTTTAAATAAATTTATCCAAATAATCCATCTTTTGCCTTCAAAGCAAACAACTTAGAAATAGGATTAGAAATCATAAAAAAACTACATACATATAAGATATAAATTCTTGCGTTTATGCTTCTCCAACTATTTCATATCCTCCACATTGAATTTGTTTCCACCCAAAACTTTGTAACATTTAAAACGTATTTATACGATAGATTTATTAAATAGGTTCTAGATACTTTATAAACCTAATTCCAATCATTTTTACAAAATTTTGGCACTTACTAATGTACCATGACTTTACACCTTCAAAATGAATCCCTGGCCACATCATTGAGCAATCAAATGACAATTTTATCAACATTTAATTGCTCACCTTCTGATGGTACAATGTGTTGTACATGTCTCAACCTCTCTGAAAGCTACTTATCATAAGCACACAAACTCAATGCAAATATGAGTCTCGTTTTGTAAGTTGTTCTACATCTAGGAACATCCACAAATGGAAAAAAAACATCATGGTTGGAGTCACTTGATATGGATTGAACTTTAATATCAACTCTTTCAAATTTATACTTTCATCATCTATCAATGAAGGAATAGAATTAGAAGTTGATTGAATGGTCTAAAGAGGCAATTCAATTAACAATTAATTCCTATATTTAATTATCATCTTCGCTTCCTAAAACATCATCCTTTAACCCTTAAACGTTGGCACGGACGAAAAGAGTCCTTTGCCTCCAAAAAAAAACTCTGTATCTAAAAAAACTGAATTTGATCTGATTTTTTTTAGAAGTGATCATAAATGTGTAGTGCATCATGGAAGGTAAAAAATTACCTCTTGAGATACATTCATTTTGTTTTGTAACCCAAACTGTGATAAATGGTGTTAGCTCCGGAGCTGCCTTTCTTGCAATTTTCATGAGGGCACCATGCACTGTTGACTTTTCCAGCTTTTTGAAGCAATACTATTGATGCCCACGTGCAAAACATTGTAGAATGCTACAGGCAAGGCAAGCCACGGTGATCCATCCGTCCTTCAAGGGTTAATACAAATTTTGAGAATGCACTACAACTTGATGTAACTTGTTTACTTGCCTTTATTAACAAATCTCTCATACCAAGTACCTTTGATCTGCTTTTGCTCCAAACAACTTTGCTTTCCGTGCCCCTACCACTGCATCATATCTAAAGTTTTATAGTACAGAAGATTTGAAGCATCTATACATGAAGGTATGGGAATTACCAAACCATCAAATGTTCTTTTGTTGTCTTGAAGTTGAAAAGTAAGTTTTTTTAGGGTGTACTCAAATTTATTTTGTTCTTGTCACTTGTAAAGTCCAAGAAGTAGCTTCAGTAGCAATGAAGTTGTGTTTAGTCTATACATAATGACCTAACAAGCAAAAATAATCTTTGCAATAGTTATCACCGATCCTATCTATCTATACTTCTAAGTGGGAGGATTTCCCTTTGTGCACCCTTTTCCAAAAACTTCTAGAACTTTTTGCCGTAAGTTGAAGCAACAAAGGACACACAAGATATAGAATACCAAGTGCCCTCCAACCATATTATTTTCCAAAATGCCATAGAATTTTTTAGTGAAAGTTGAAACAATAAGCCATGCCCCAAATATAAAACATCAAACCCCTTCCAATTGTGTGCTAGAAATTTAATAAAATGCCACCGAGCGCCTCCTAGCAAAGTATTGAAAAGTAACATTATGATGAAACAATTAGTATAGTTTTGGCCTTACCAAAATGATGGTGTATGAGGGTTAGATTTTAAACCAATTATGAGATTGATATTTTGTACAATACATCTAGATTCAATTCTAGGTCAATTGAACTAAAATATCCATATTTTGTAAAGTTGAATGTTGCATTACCCATAGATGCCCAACTCGCTCGAAGCGTGTACCTATAAGTGGCAAAGCAAAAAAAAATCATACATCATTAGTATATGCAAAATAGCTGAATGAGCAGCTTTGAGAGATTCTTCGAAACTTTCTCTAGTAAATCAGTTATGCGGAGTTAATGTCAAGCCTAAACTCTACACCTTTTTCTCTAAGAATTCTATCTCCAACGTAAACATGTATATAAAAAAATAAGTTGATTCTACTCTTTCTAAGAATGAGCATCTTCACAAACAATCTCAAAAAAGGTCCACACTAATTCTAAGTGGATAATAGTTCGTCTAACATATACTTATATGTTTGTCTCTTTAATTATTTTAGCGTTGAGCTTTTCTAAACAAACCCACACATCCATGGAATTGGACCCTTAACCCCTAAATCCACTAAATGTTCGGCTAGTCATTGTGACTAGCCCCTCTATAGTGGCTCTACAGTGCTTTACAATGGTGTGACAAATGTGTATTCATTATAATATTGTTTCTAAAAGTTGCAATATTCAACACTGCATGTTGACCTCATAAAAAGCAAGAAGGGCGATATGAAACCTAACACTATGTCTATGAATCTTCTCACAATTTGAATTACCTAAAAACATGAGTTTATTTATTGAGATAATTTTTTACCTTCCACTATGAACCATGTGCTTTTGAAAAAAAACCCGATGAAAAACAACTTTTTTTCCATTCTACAGAGTGTTTTTTTTGGTTCTGCATTGGTCGAAAAACAGCCGCCTCGGTGATTATGGGTGAACCGGTGCAGCTAAAAACCCTCCTAAAAACTGCTTGTGAATTCTTTCGGAAATGGGCCAAAAGTCAACGGAGATGAAAATGCGAAGAGGGAATAATGAAAGACTTTATCAAAACCAACAGTAAAGTCCAGGCTACTGTAGTGTATGCCCAATTGCCCATACTGCATGCTGACGCACCATGCAGAGCCCAACGAGCCAATCAACGAATAAACATTCTATCAATACACGTGGCACACCACAGCAACTTTTGGAAGGTAAAGGATGATCATCAGGTTGTAACTTAAATCTTTGGTTTTCAAAAGAATATCTTCTAAAACTTGGTTATCAAAAAAACGATAATTTCGTAAAAAAAATTCACAATCAAATAACTGACTATTTTTGAATTGAATTTAAAATTTTCAGAAAGCAAAAGCAAATTTTTATTGTTTAGAAGTTTAGGTACCTGTTGGTACAACAGAAACAAGAAGGATGAGGCTATTTTGTGAGCGTAAAATGATGAGCATGTGAGTGGTGAGTCAAGATTTGGTTAGCAAGAATCAATTCTAATCTCAAAATCAATGAAAAAACTTTAAAAAGTTACTTTTTGAAAAGATAAAAGTTTAAAATGCAAAATTATAGGACCCTATGCACATGGTTACATGTGAATTGAGTATTTTGACAAAAAATCTAGGCTCAGTGCTCACGGCTCATGGATCCCCGCTCACAAAATAGCATTCCCCCTGAGCTCTAAACCCATTCATTTAGGAAAAGGGTAATGAGGGGGTCGATTCACAGTGGCCCTCATTGCCCCCCGCTTGGATGGATGGGCCTAGAACTTGGTCAATTGTTTTATGAATTTGTATGACTAGAGTGAAAAAGTAGAGTTTTTTCACATATTGAGAATTGTGGAATTTTGAGAATTTTGCAATTAGTGGATTAAATTTGGGAATTTTGAATTCTCATTCAAACTTCCATACCCTATTTTAGTTCAGAATTAAAAAAGTGGATACAATTGAATAAGTCAATGAGGTAGTCAATTCACCTTGGCCATGTGTTGGAGGTGGCCATGTGTTGGAGGTGGTTAATTTTGTCATACTCTATCAATCCAGATTGAATCAAGATTTATGAATCCAAATTCGAGTTCAAAATTCCCTAATTCAATTTCCTGATGGTAAATATCTAAATTCTTACACTTTTTGTTGGGTGAAAAAGGTTAGATTTTCCACCTTGCCCACACAAAACGACATGCCATCTATCCATAACAGCCGGTAGCAAGCTTCAACCCCTTAACCCCTCAACGCCCCGGGTATCACAAAGTACATGGAAAATGCAGCCAAATTTCTGCTGGTCAAGAGTTGAGGGGTTAAGGCTCAAGGAGCCCACTTTGGACTTTTTGAATATTTGGGCAAGCCTTTCCCATGTAAAATACACAAGATAAGATAGTGAAAATAAATTTGTTTGTGCTCATATTGAAAAGCTTGCATTCCTTCCAAAGAAAATTGAAATTGAATGATTTTTGAGTGAGATATGGTACCATACAAGGGTTGGGGAGAAATTGTAGCTTCACCCGCTAAAATCTAGCATTTTCCAATTTTAACCGGATTTTCATAAGCATGCACTGGTTATTTTTTGTGAAACTTCCAAAAATATACTATAATATTCTATAATTAGATTTTTGGAGAAAATTGGCTAGTTTTTAATCCAGTAGTTTCAGTTTCAACCGGGTTTTTTGCAATTTCAACCGGCTGACAATACCCTAACAGCCGGTTCTCCTCGATCATTGGTACCACATGTGATTTAGGTGTCAACATGGGCATCTTGAAAAAAAAATCAAAACAAAAGGATCAAGGAAGGATGTTGCCCACAAATTGTTCAAAAGCACTTTACAATGGCTTTGTCAATGGGCAAAATTTGCAGTCAACTCTCCTTGACTACTTAACCCTTTAAGGACCACACCCATTTTCACAAAATCCACTAAAAACAAGGGCTGTAAGCTTAAATGTGCAATTAACTCAAATATGGACCCATTTTTAGTAATCCAACTGTACAAATGGGAAGTACACCTTGTTCACTTTAAAGCACCAAAATTTTAGCTAGATTTACCATTGGAGGTGAAACATTATAATGATTGAGCCAGTTGTATGCAGAAAATCTTTAGTGTTTCATGCTTGTGTGGTTTTGAATGTTACTGCTTCATGCAAGCTTTGATTGAAAAGAGCCTTACATTTCTAGAAAGCTGGGTTTCCCACCTTTCCAACAAGACTAGTTTCACACAAAATAGACAAAAATACCAATCACAAGGTGTAGCTAAGTGGACAAAGAGGATAAAAAATCTCATTTTCTTTGCTACCCTAAAACAATTCTACAAGAAATTTGATAAATGTTATGGAAAATCTGATTAGTGAAAACAATGAAGTATTGGCCTTAAATGTAGGATGACGTATTTAAAAGCCAAAAATGACTACACCATTTTAGTAGATCTTCAAATACTACAATTATACTACTACCATATAGGAAAACAATACAAGCATATTTCTTAAGCAATTTGAATTTTTTTTGAATAGTGCAATTGAAATTTGAAATTCTTCTTGGATGTTTGATGTATTGTGTTGTTGCTTTGATCCATCTTTGAAAAAAAATGGATAAGTATTTTGAAGCCATGCCGTATAAACATCATTATTTGTCAACTCACATACGTGATTGCATTGTTATTTTTTTAGATGGATGCAAAATTCTTGTGATCACATGCATACTTCAAGACCAAATTCCAAATTATTGAGCAATTTCAACCTACACGCCAAAAACCACTCCTAGCAACCAAAACATGGTCGCGTGGTCCTTAAAGGGTTAACAACTTCTATTTTAATTTTAATTTTTAGAAACACATTACATTAGCAAGTACTCTACATGATGTTCTAGGTTTACACCTTATAGATTTTGTGATTGAGACTTAATACTAAAAGAATCTCTTCTATGTAATTTTCTTAGTGTAATGAGAATTTCAATGAAGCAATTCACATTTCCAACTTTTTTCCACCATGTTTTAAGCATTGGGTGATCATGCAATTTGTAAGGCACATAGCCAACTTTAGGCTCTATAGGAAATTCAAATTGCACAAGAAATTCATAAAGTGGAAGATATCATTTTGGAATTAGACAAGCTTCAATAAAAGTTTTGACCCTACTTTGAGTGTTATTATTTAATGAAGTATGTCCTTACAAAGTCTGAAATTTTGAGAGGGTGTATATAAGTAAGTGAAAAAATACATCTTATGGTTGAATTATTGAAAAAGTTTCAAAAGTTTAATCCACTAATCATTTTATTGAGAGAGGTCAGTATCAAGCCATTTGAGCATGTAAACACAAAAGGAATTTTAGGAGTTAATAAAACAACATATTGTATAAAACCTTTGGCAAAGTGATTATCCTGGTTTTTAAAGAATGTAATGTATATCTTCATCAGTTTATGACCGGCTTTTTTAGGGTTTAATTTCTTGACAAATTTTCACCTAAATCTTACCTTGAACTAACGTTGGCAATCATTACACTAAGAAATTTTGGTAAAAATTTGGACAAAATTGTGAGATCCTTCTTGGGGCAAAATCCAAATCCACTAGAATTAGGATGAAAGTAGCCAATTTTTTGGATGAACTTTCATATATCATTCATTTGTTCCAATTTAGACAAATTTTCCTTATCTACCTACATTCTGGGGTGCGGATAGCTCTATCCTCACAAAAACAAAAATTAACCCTAAACGTCTAGAAGAACATTTTTTGTTTTTTGCTTCTGAAAAAACATTTGGTATGGTAGAAGAAAGCAGATTTTCATTTGATTTTTTTCCCAAAAGTGATCATAAACACATGCTCCATCATGGAAGGCAAAAAATAACTTCATTAAATACACTCATATTTTTAAACAATCCAAATTATGAGAAGATCCATATTGCCCTTCCTACAATTTTGTGAGGTTGGCCTATACTCTTCACTTTTGCAGCTACCTGGACACTTGTTACACCAATCATAGTTCTAAAATTCTTAGAAACACTATAGAAGTCACTGTAGCGGGCCGGGCCGGCTGGCCATGGGGATGAGCCCAACGTTTAAGGGTTAAACCCTGGCTGTTTTGCCTTGTGTGGCCCAGGCATCATGCACTGATGCACTTGCAAACGCCGTTTTTTTTGCTCAAAATTATTTTGTTGAATTTTCAATCATTGACAGCTACAAATAAGCATCCTAAGTGCCTTTTTCCATATCAGACTAGGAAATTTCCGGCCATGCTGAATTAGGAATGTTAGCATAAACTGGTGGAGTGCATTTCCAGACAACCAGGCACCGCGTGAATAGGTCGACATCCTCTCTTTCTCCACAAATCTCTTTCCGATGCCCAGCTTGCTTGCTGGCACACCAAAGTCCACGCAAAAGCAGGGTTGATGGTAGCTCGCGGACTTGAGTTGAGGGCCGGTTCAGAATGGGAAGTGGACGAGCTTTAGGGAGATCTCATTGGTTAGTGAGAGGGTTTTAGTCATTTAGTGGAACTTTTACAGTGAAGTTGACGGTCAGTAGATGTCAACTTTAAGTCATTACATACTCTTGTTAAAATTGAAGAGGAGTTCACTTGTAATAAACAAGATTTGGGATCACTTCCCAAGATGATCTCAAATCTTGTACATTGTACAAAACACTCTCTTTATTGTTATTTTGGTTATTTTTTCCTTCAAGTGAGGTAAATCTAAATATATATCTATATATATAGCAAAATTTGTTTAATAAAGCTGCTCATTTGATTGGCTAAGAGAGAGTGTTGTGGTGCAACATCTAATGACCCATTTGTCTTTTTAGCAAAGAACTAACAGAGGATAAAGGGGTACATGCATAAAGTGGTTTACACTAAGGCTTTACTTTGAATCAAGTTGTTGGCAATTGTGAGTTAATCATTCACTCATAATTTAAATAAAATTACGCCATATTCATTAAATTGGGAAAACCAGATTCCCAAGTTGTACTGCACCTTAAACTCATTTTTTCTCCTTAAACTGTTTATACACTAGATTTGAAATTATCAGGTTTGATCTAAGCCACTGAGATTTTGTCCCTCGCAAATTCCTCCTCTCAGGTGAGGGCACGTGTACCAAAAAACGCTGCTGAAACCTAGAGCTCAGTTTAAGGTGGTCACCTTAAACTTAGTTTATTCCCAAAATGGGCGTTTCTTCCCAAATTAACAAACATAGCGTTAAGTCAAATTGGCCACATTTTGTGAAAAGATTGCTATTGCAAAATTTGCCTCCATTGATACAATGGGTACCTAACTTGTAACGCCGTATTTGTGAAATTGGGAAAAAAAGTGGTCCCACTTTGTACTTCACCTTGATCCATAATAGTCACCTCGAATTAGATTTGAAGGTATCAGATTCAGTCTGAGCCACTAATATTTTTTCCCTCCCAAATTCCTCCTCTTAGATGAGGGCATGTGTACCAAAAAAAAAGTTGCTAGCTCGGTTGTACATGATCATGTACAGTCCCAAAATGTAACCTTTTTCCCAATTTAACAAATATGATGTTTTGTACAAAGTACTAACAAGTGGGGGCAAAATCATAACTCCACCAAATATCCAGTTCCTAGTTTGAAACCTTCCCATGGACAAGCAAAATCAATGATGACATGGGAGTTTCCCACCAAACAAAGGTGTACAAAACATTGGACAAAGCGTTTCGTACACTAGGACATTCACAGGACAGGACGTCCACTTCAGGTCTGAAAACTCTGAACCGGCCCTGAATCACCATGTCGTGCTTTCCACTGTAGCACGGCACACGCACTCCGCTGCCTTTTAAACCGGCAAGCAAACGGTCCACCGTCCACCGGAGCACAGCACACGGCCAGACAGACAGACAGACAGACTCCGCAGCCTTGGAAACCGGCAAGCTAGCGGTGCTGCAAGTCCTGAGCAGCACGACTAAAGCTTAGTCATAAAAAAAACTCCCATAATCTTCCACCAATCCCACAATACTGTACAAAAAATAAAGCTACCAGGATCATAAGACGAGAGGATCCAAGTTACAGGTCCAGGGTTAACTCAAACCAGTTTTTTGAAGTCCAGGCCTGTTGTACGATTCCTACAGTCGGCCTTTGGAATCGTTTGGTTCTGTAGACTAGCTATGTGAGCCTTTTTTAATTTTTAATTTTAACAGTTTGTTAATTGAGGTGATGGCGACTCCGTTGAAGCGGGATGGAGTGAGCATAGTCTACTTCGCCGCTTTGGTAGCGACAGTGTTTCTAACCGTGCCCAGTTTGCTGAACCACCAAGGCTCCTCCGAGCAAATCCAATCCGCCTACCACAAGTTGAGTGGAATTCATGACGCTGGCCAGGAGCCAGAAATCCCAGTAAGTTGCGCACATGACCTTGTAATTGCCCTTCCATTCTGACGTACATTTCTAATCTTCTAGCGTACACAAGTGCAATGAAACGTTCACGTTCTGTAGTACAAAACAGGGTCCAAATTAAGCGGTCCTAATCAACATAACTTTGTTCAAAATGTCCTAATGAAAAACATGCAAATCAACACAATAGTACTGATTCGGGTCCTGTTTTCTAGTAGTGGTTTTTTCCACCGTCTCAATGGGGGTATTGTATGTTCAAAGCAGGAGGACATGATTTTGGTGCAGCTTGCTATGACTAGCAAGTTGGAACAGATTTTGCTAAGCAACACAAACACGTCCTAATCAACACAAGTTTGTTCAAAATGTCTTAATCAAGGACATCCAAATCAACACAATAGTTATAGTTCTGATTCCGATCCTGTTTTCTAGAGTAATGGTTTTTTCCATCGTCTCAATGGGGAATTAGGTGTTCTGTTTTCTAACAGTGGTTTTTTTCGACGTCTCAATGGGGGAATTGGGTGTTCAAAGCCACGAGGATATGATTTTGGTGCTGCTTGCTATGAATAGCAAGTTGGAACAGATTTTGAAACGGACCCCTAAAGGTTTAACTTGGTTTTGGGTTTTGGTCAGAAATGCAAACTGGAAAAATAGTAAATTCTGTGACTTTTATTGTTTCTGTCATTATGTACAATTTAGCATATTACAAAAAAAGAAGCATTTAACACCATATTCATTAAATTGAGAAAACCAGATTCTCAAGTTGTACCCTAATGATCAGTTTAAATTGGTCACCTTAAACCCAAAATATTGCAAAATTCCTAATTTAATGAATATGATGTTATTTGTTTTCTTGTACAATAGTGAAGTTTCAGTGATTGCCTCCAAGAATTTCAAATAATTACAACTTAGAGCTACAGCTATGTCTACATTGATTGTATGTAAGATTAAAGTGAAATACAAAATGGTCCCTCCGTTTAATTTTAACTTGATTTCGGGTTTTGGCGGGTTTTGGTACAAATTTGGAAATGCAAAGGGGCTGTTGGTTGATATGTGGAGCTAGCTGACCGGGGGTGGTGATTCCAGGGGGGGAGGAGGAGCCCTGGGGTGCCGAAGGGGCTGGAGGAGGTGCTAGAGCAGGCATCCATGGGGGGCAACAAGACGGTAATCATCACGACGCTGAACGAGGCGTGGGCGGCGACCAACAGCATGATCGATGTGTTCCTGGAGAGCTTTCGCAGCGGCGAGGGCACCCTGCCTCTGCTGCAGCATGTGGTGATCGTGTGCGTCGACCAGAAGGCCTTCGACCGATGCCTAGCGCTGCACCCGCATTGCTTCCAAATGCGAACTCCGGGCGTGGAATTCGGCGCAGAGAAGCCGTTCATGAGCCAGGATTTCTTGCTCATGATGAGGCGGAGAATCGAGTTTCTGGGCGACGTGTTGCAGCTTGGCTACAGCTTCATCTTCTCGGTACCACTCTTACTGTCTCTCTCTCAGGATTTTGCAATCCCATCCGCTCACACTACTAACTAGTAACTACATTGACTCATCCTCACAAATACATTATAAATGTCACATTCGTCTTTAAAAAAAATCAAGAAGTTTCCATGGCGATTTTTAACTCTTAAAAGTCCCCAGGGCATAGTAGATACTGATTGAACGCATTACTCATTAAATGGGAAAAAGCTTACATATTGGGACTTTTGAACTTTTTATTTTTAAGAGTTAGGTGATTTAATGATTTAAAGTGAATATTATGAAGGTTTCTTCATAACCTGAAATATCTTATAGGAATTATCAAAAAACCTCACTTCAAATCACCAAAAATTTCTCACAATATGTTTTGAAAAAGTGTTTTTTTCCAATTTAATGAATAATATGTGAACTTCTTTATTGATCTCAAATGTAGTAAAGGTGTGAATTTATTCCAAATACAAAAAAAACATCTCGTATTGTGCTGATCGTTGTGGCACGCTCAGATGTGCAAGGATTAAGCAAGGTAAGGACCTCTTGCACAAACAATCTCACATTTACCTACAATAATAGTTATTTGGAACACCGGATTTGTTAAATTGGGAAAACACAGTTCCCAAATTGAACTTCACCTTAAACCCAAAAAGTTACCTTAAACCATATTCAAAATTATCATATTCAATATGAGTCACTAAGTTCTCTCGCAAATTCCTCCTCTCAGGTGAGGGCACGTGTACCCAAAAAAAAAGTTGCTTAATCCTAAAGTTAGATTTAAGGTGATAACTTTAAACCTCTATTAGTCCCAAATTCAAACATAGTTCCCAAATCAATGAATATGACGTTTTAGGCTCTGCCCTCATTGCCAATCACTTGAGTGTGAGAATGCTCTTGCATGAGGCCCTTACCCTACACATAAATAACAAATAAAATAAAGAAATAGTAGAAACATTTAGACGTTCGAAACGTTCAAAGGTTAATTGAGAGCTGACTTGTACGCAGGACGGAGACATCGTCTGGTTCCGCAACCCATTGACAGTATTTTCGGAGACGATGGACTTCCAGGTCTCCACGGATCGGTTCCGGCACAAGCCCTTCGACCTGCACGCCAACTTCCCCAACTCCGGCTTCTTGTACGCTCGCAGCAACAACCGCACCCTCGCCTTCTACCGCCACTGGCACCAAGCGGGCATGCAAAGCCCCGGCAAGAACGACCAGCACGTGCTCACTTCCCTGTTTAAACAGCATGACGGTTTGATTCGTGATCTTGGATTGAAGGTGCAGTTCTTCGACACCGTCTTCTTCTCGGGATTTTGTCAGGTAAATAATCATCGTTTCACTCCTTCCCTTTCAAACAAACTTCACTGCTGCATGCCGCTTAATTTGAAGTCCAATGCTGTATTATCTCAGTTCCAACATCGGATATGCTGTAATCGTCCCTTATTCGAGCCGATTTGCCTTCTTGGAAGTGTCACTCACTTTGAAACATTTTTAGTTTAACTTGCTTTACTTTGAAAAATAGAATATCTTCAAAATTCATACCTTTTAGGATTTAGTTTCAAATTTGGGTTTACAAGCACTGCAAGAAAGGTTTGTTCTTTACTTTAATAGTGCAGTTTTTTTTCATTTGATCAAAATTGTCTAAAGATAAAGCATATTTGCTATGAAGACCTCAATTAGATATACAATTTATTGTCTCAACGCCTTAGCTATAGCCATGTCAATTACAAAATACCAAAAAACAGCTGAAATTTATTAACTTAGCTAACACTTATGGAAGACCACAAAGACCAAGGAAAGGAAGAAGGCTAAAGATGAAAATGACAACATATGATCATGTATGATGACCAAAATCTCTAAGTACACAAACTTCACTTATTTAGGAACTTGAAACTTGATACAAAACCTAGACTTGATTATCTTGAGATGATACCATAACCATGACTTTGATGTATTGTAACTTTTGCAATTAATATTTGAATTTGGGCCCAATGATAATAGGGTGAACTGCCTGTAGCCTGTAGGGCACTAACAGCGTCAATTGTCGGAGTGTCACGTTTTGACGCTTTCACAAGCTATACGACTCTTTCGCAAATACAATTTATTTTTATGAACTTTTCAGGAAACAAGGAACCATAATTCTGATGAAGCTTAAGGTGTTTTTTTCCCAGCCTCTTTAAAAGAAGGTAAGTTATGGAAGTATATTTGGATCGCATGTGCAGGTTAGCCGAGACATGAGCAAAGTTGTGACCATGCACTCAAATTGCTGCCTAGGGTTGAGTAGCAAGCTCAACGATCTTCGTCTGGCACTGGAGGATTGGAAGAACTACCGTGATGCAGTGTCTGATCCCCTGAAGGAAGGAAACAATACGCTCTCTCAGCCTCAGCCAAAGCTCTGGCGAGTCCCTTCTGAATGTAACTATCTCTAGATGCTACAAACGGGAACAGGTACTTACAACAGCATGGTTTTAATGAGAATTGCTAATGTGGAATGTCGTTTGTCAAACGAAAATTTTGGGCCCTCCAAGAGTCCCCTTCAAAGTCTATAAAAGGGTCTTAAGATTATATGTACTTATTACAACAAACAAATCACTAATCTTCTATTTTTGCTCATTTTTTGAATTCAATGCAATCATGAAAATTACATTATTATGTTATTTCAACTAGACATAAAAAATGGGTACAAATGTACAATAAGATCAAAAATTCTATTTTACTCTATTTGAATAGATGAGTGAAGTACTTGAATAATGACTAGTCAGTACATTTACATGTTTTATGAGTGCAATGCCTTTTGTATTGTTTTGTAATGTGCAACATGTGGCTAAGGTCCTTCATACAAGATAACTGTGGATGTGAGTGATTTTTCTTATACTCACTATAGCCAAATAATAGTTTGGTTTGTCAAACATTAGGGGGCTTTAAGAGGGCTCAAATTTTTACATACGATATGTATTCATTTGGTTCAATGCATGTATTCTTACAATGGTTTCGTTTTAATAACATCTTAATGTCATTCTGATTGCTGCTCTAACTTGATATCTCTACTTGTGTGTTTGTAGAATTGTGCAAGCGCATCCAGTTGAGCTCCCAGGCAGATCTTAGCTAGTTCTGGTAGGAGTTTTGTTTGAACTCAGTTGCAAGGGCGTACGAAGATATAGAGGTGAAGAGGAAGAGAAAATTGCGGCGTACATGACATTTAATGTAGCAAGAATGCTTTAGTGTGGTGTTGATATATTACATTGTACACAGTGTATATATAATATCTTATCCTCTCTAGTGACATTGGCATGGGGAGACAGCTGGGCTTTCTAAAACCTCTCACATTTATTAACAACTTGATATAACCTCATATTCAGTAAAATGGGAGATCGGGCACCTTCCAAAATAACCAAAAAAACATAAATTTTTTAATTTCAAGTCAGTTTTGAAAGGTTTTATTGCAATTTAGGTCAAGTCTACCTAAATTGTAATAAAATCTTCTAATTTTAAGTAAAATCTAAAAGGCTTTATGTCAATTCAGCTCAAATCGAGTTGAATTGACATAAAACCTTTCGTCAATTTTCCTTTATATTACCTCTCATTTCAATGGAAAACTCCCATTTTATTGAATATGAGATTATATATGGAAATTTTCCAACGTTGAAGATACGCAGGGAATGTGCAATTATAAAGTACGTCATTAGAGAGGGTTGAATATAATTGGTGGAACAAGGTTTATGAGTTGGTTTAGAATGTTGGTTCATTGCGTGCATGCAACATGTTTCATTGAGACGATGATTCAAACACGGTGTAAACCTGCGTAATGTGTACATCTAAACCTCTATACAGCCATGTCTTGGGAACACCAATGCGTATGATTGTATGAAGTTTTTTTGAATTTGTGAAAATGTAATCTTTTATGCAAAAGAAATTTGGATTAGTAGGTCGAGATGGTGGACTAGATGTTTTTTCATCTTTGGTTCCTTGTTTTTGTATTTGTATGCAATTGGTTGTAGTATGAGTTCAATTGTAATGTCATATTTGAGATGGTGTCATACTATAAGAGAATACGTCATTCAAGTAGCATGGGTATTGCAAGCCATTCTTGAGGTATCTTTCTACCCCACCTAATAGTTGTATATAATGCTCTTTTTTATTTATTTTATGATGAGAGATGTTTGAACATGTTCTGTGTTTCAATTTTCTGTGTTGGCGGTTGAACATGTCTATAGAAAAATCGGTATTTACCTAAAGGACGTAGAGGGCATATATCTGATAGACAATAAAATGGCGCAGCCATTGATTGTGTCAGGGACAAAGATCTCAGCTGCAAAAGGCCAGGCATTATAGAAGCAAGAACAAATTATGATTACCTGTACAGAAAAAACAGGTTGATAGCATGCTAAGTGCTAACGGTTATGAGCAATGAACGCGAATGGCAATCAATCAAACATCGTTTCCGGACATCGCACGAGAACACAGGAAAGGAATATACGGTGGCAGAAAAATGTTGGAACTTACAAAAATTGACCAAAACAGGGCTTCACAATGGCCATTTCAGTCTCCAGATCTTCCCTGAAAAACGACTCTGCATCACAGATCACTTCGAAGTCTCTAAACTGTAAATCTCTACAGCAATGGCAAATCGGGAGACAATCCAAAATCCGAATTAAAACACGATCGTTAATGTTTTTCATTGCCTACTTGGTGCGAGAAAAAGAAACTCAGGACTGAGAACATTAGCTGAAGATGTGACTGCTGAACAAATCATGGATGTTCCAAGAAAGGATGTCTTCTGCAGCTCTGCATTGCTCCGCAATCTCCAGGGT
Source organism: Ulota crispa (assembly GCA_963920765.1). Classification (NCBI taxonomy): domain Eukaryota; kingdom Viridiplantae; phylum Streptophyta; class Bryopsida; order Orthotrichales; family Orthotrichaceae; genus Ulota; species Ulota crispa. The sequence goes on along the minus strand of OY987244.1, from coordinate 13,397,509 downwards.
ATACTCATGATTACGCCTTCTAACTAACAGCAATTTTTATTGTCTTCGGTTTCTCGGGTTCAGGAGGCGGAAGTTTAGGGACTGTGACCGTCAACACACCATCTTCGCAAGCAGCAGTAATGCCATCAGCTTTTGCATCAGAAGGGAGCGCAAATTTCCGCATCAACTTCACAGGACTCCGTTCCATGCGTATGAACTTTGTATCGTTCCCTGCGTTATCCTCTTTCTCATCGACTTTTCTTCTGCCCCGCATCGTTAACATATTGTCATTGTCAACCAGAACCTGCATTACAATTAAATGGCTATTAGTGATCTTGAAGCACATCTTCCATTGAGAACGTACTAAATAGTCAGAACTCGGCCATGGTGATCCAGCATTACATCCGCATCTAAAACTAAAACGCTGGCGATCTTTATTACCAAAAGAAAATTAGAACTAGAAATTCCTTTGAACTGATTGCAAATGTATCACATCCTATATTTCAGAGCAGTACGCTGCCAAATAAATACAATTCCGTTCCTCTCGACATTAATTAAACCGCCAATGAAATGGCGGGAGCAATCAAGAGAAGCTTAACGAAGGCAGCTGTACACGACTTTCCATACTAACAAAGCCTCGGAGATACAATGATACATTTTTGCGTACTTACGACTTCTTGTCCAATCAGAGATATACATACAATGACAGACTCTGAGCATGTTTTGTGAGCATGAAATCGCAGAGTATGTCATTCCTGAAGTAGAGTGTAATAAGTACTCAAAAAGAGTTGAAGAACATTAAAAATTACCTCGCCAAAAATTACTATACCGTTCCTCTCGGCATTTATTAAACCAGCAATGAAACCGCGGTACAAATCAAGAGAAGCTTAACAAAATCAGCTGCACACGACACTCCATACTAACATTGCCTCGGGGATACAATGATACATTTTTTCGTACTTACGACTTCTTGTCCAATCAGAAGTATACACACAATGACAGATTCTGAGGATATTTTGTGAGCGTGAAATTGCAGAGTACGTCATTACTGAGATAGAGTGTAAAGACTAATCAAAAAATGTGGAAGAAATATTGAAACGACTTCTTCTCCAATTAGAAATACACACACAATGACAGATCCTGAGGACATTATGTGAACGTGAAATTGCAGAGTATGTCATTACTGAAGTAGAATTTAAAGACTAATCAAAAAGAGTGGAAGACCATTGAAAATTTACCTCAATGTCGCTCTTGCGTAACCCGGGAACATCAGCAACGAAAAGGTAGCAATCTTTATTATCCTTCACATCAACAGGAGTGGCAATAGTCACGTGCCGTCGCGGCTCTTCATGGTTATGGTTCTCTCGACGCTGCCGCTTGAACTTCCTCTCCACATCGTAATCAGAATTGGAGTTAGGATGATGAACCAGCTGGTGCAATGTCGTCAGGAACGGATCCGTGTCCAGCATAACAAAATCCATGACTCAACGATCGCTCAACGACAAGCTCCTAACACGATACAGACCTCGTGAAATTCACAGACAGCAAATGCAAATGCGACAAATGCTATGATCGAGCAGGAGGTGAGATCTAAGCTTTTTGAATTCGTAAAGAAAAACTGAACAATACGAAATTCGAAAATCGGAGAGAGGTGTTATAATCTGCAGAAGAAGATTGTTGTCGAAGAGTCTAGAAGCTCACTGCTGCTATGCTGCATGCAAGCTACGGAAGAAGGTGCCAGAAGATTCAAGAAGAAGAAGGGGAGATGAAGAGGACGGTTCTGGATGAATCCATTCAGTGAGTACGACTGATCCGATGCCATGTCAGCTTGATTGAGCATTCTCAATTTGCCAGATGGACTTTGACAGGTGGCACCATCCCGATGGTTGGGTCTTTGGCTGCGGAGACGGGACGAACTCTTTGCTTGACAGTGGCTGGCGGGTGGGCTGGTCTTGCTGTGAGTTGATTCAGACCTCCTTAACCCTTCAACCCTTCAACCCCTAAAAGCCCACTTGTCCCTTTCAGACAAAATGGACTTTGGGCAGCTCACTACAAGTGGATGTTTCATTTTTTTTCTTTGAAAATTTCACACATGATGTATCCAAGGAGCAGCTTTAAGGTCCAACAATTTTCATAACTTTTTACTGCATGATTCAAAAGTTATTACATGATATGTTTTTTTTTTTGAACTCCGGGCAATTTGGGCAGCTCAAAAACTTCTTTAAATTTTTTTATTTTTTTAAATTTTTTTGAAATTGGTTCTTTAGACTTATGTTTACTTGGGTAGCTTTGAACCATTCAATTTTGATTGATGATATGAAAGTTATGAGACATTTTAGTTTGTGGGTAGGTATGGCTCCATACCTACCCACAAACTAAAATGTCTCATAACTTTCATATCATCAATCAAAATTGAATGGTTCAAAGCTACCCAAGTAAACATAAGTCTAAAGAACCAATTTCAAAAAAATTTAAAAAAATAATAAATTTTAAAGAAGTTTTTTAAGCTGCCTAGGCTACCTGGAGTTCAAAAAAAACAACATATCATGCAATAACTTTTGAATCATGCAGTAAAAAGTTATGAAAATTGTTGGATCTTAAAGCTGCTACTTGGATACATCATGTGTGAAATTTTCAAAGAAAAAAAATAAAATATCCACTTGTAGTGAGCTACCCAAATTCACTATTTTGCCAAAAAACAGTGTTTGTGCCTCTAGGGGTTAACGATTGTGGTCAATTCTGGGGTGGGCAATTCTTTGTATTTCCATTCGGGGGACATTTTAGGATTATTGAATATAGATGTCTACCACAAATTTGACCATACAAATGGAAGTATCTTGCAGCATTTAGTGTTATACATCATGAATTATGCTCACTCTTTAGTTGTTATGGCCACCTTTTTGCATTTATTGGTGTATTTTCAGCCGGTACTCATTTAGTTTGTTCAACCCTCTAGCCACATGCTACCTTAGATTAGCATGGTTATTGTCCTAAACTCTTCACATTCCAATTCCCCAAATCCGTCCTCTTTGCCACGTCATCAAATTCCTTGACATGCTCTCTCTACAAACTGAAAAGAGTCAAAATCAACCAGGAACTGGTCAACCGGTTGTTAAAGGGTTAACCCCTGAAGGACCCTTGGGCTCTAGAGTTGCAGTACCAAATACAGTCACAATCAATATTCAAAAGTTTGAATCAACTAGAAATTAAGTGTTACAATCATACATATTGAAAGGTATGATGGTGGATGCATAAAACAATTGGAAAGCCCTCATAACAACTCAAATACCTCTGCACATACGGCCGCAAAGGGCTTTCGGGCCGTTCAGGGGTTAACCCCTAAAGGACCCTTGGGCTTTGGAGCTATGGTACCAAATACGGTTGCAACCAATATTCAAAAGTTTGAATCAGCTAGATATTAAGTGTTACAAGTTACAACCATACATATCGAAGGGTTGTATTTTGGTGGGTGCATAAAAATTTTGGAAAGCCCTCAGAGCAGCTCAAATACATCTGTACATGCGGCCATACATGATGGCCACTAAGGCTTTCATGATGTTCAGGGGTTAATATCACAGTTCTCTTCAATTGCCCAAAAAGTATACAATTAGTTGGGGCTTTGTAACATTGAAATAAGGAGAAATTACAAATAGAGGCACATATAAGAAAAATATTACAAAGAGGGGCACAGTTTCAAAATAATTATGAATAGGGGCAAAATTTCAATTTTTATTTTTTTGGTGGACTCCCATAGAATTTTGGTTTGGGCATTGGTTGATTTGGATACATCACATTAACCCCTAAAGGACCACTTGTCCCTACAAGGGACAAATGAGATTTCGGGCATGTAATTATGGCTAAACTACTTTGTGTAACTTTTTGAAACTTTTATGGAAGACAAGGAATTCAAAGATCTATGTGGTCATCTAATTTTTTCCTCATTCCAACATTTATTGTAGAAGTTAAAAATGAATATGTAAGAATTTTAGTTCGGCGGGCAGCCCAAAAATTTCTTGAAAATTTGCACTTTTTTAAAATAAAAATTTGATGTTAATTCTTTAGACTTATGTGTATGTGGGAAGCTTTGAATGATTCAATTCTAATTGATGAGATAAAAGTTATGAGAAGTTGTAGATTGCGTATAGGCATATTTTTGAGATTTTCCACACCTACCCGCAAACTAAAACTTCTCATAACCTTCATCTCATCAATTAAAATTGAATCATTCAAAGCTTCCCACATATGCGTAAATCTAAAGAACTAACCTCAAATTTTCATTTTAAAAAAATGCAATTTTTGAAGAAGTTTTTGGGCTGCCCGCTGAACTAAAATTCTTACATATTCATTTTTAACTTCTTCAATAAATGTTGGAATGAGGAAAAAATTGGATGACCACACAGATCTTTGAACTCCCCATCTTCCATAAAACTTTCAAAAAATTACACAAAGTAGTTTAACCATAAGTACATGCCCGAGATTCCATTTGTCCCTCATAGGGACAAGTGGTCCTTTAAGGATTAAAATGAGTTAAATGCTAATTAATTTCCAAAAAACTTAAAAATCTCTCCAAATCAAGCCTAAATAAAGAAATTTTAGTATAGGGTCTTGAAACTATGTCCCTATTTGTAATTATTTTGAAACTATGCCCCTATCTATAATATTTTTCATTTTTGTGCCCCTATTTGTAATTTCCCCTTGAAATAGTACAGTACCACATGTATAAATGACATTAAAGAACTATTTGGGGTTACCTGAGTTAAGAATGCGATTTGTCATTTTTTCACATTTGTTGAACTTCTTATTATTACACATGTATGAAACTTTTTTAGCTAAATTGTATAAAAGACGATATTGCTTGAATCCTTGAATCATTCTAATACATACAGGAGTGTAATTTTCAAGAGATTTTACAGTATTATGGACATATCTTTGTATACAAAAGCCAAATTTATCGATCTATATTTTCTCATCCCCCTATTAACAACACTTTCATTAAAAAAAGTGCATAAAATGATACACAACGCTTCATATGAAATGATATGAAATGATAGTACACAATCCCAAGCAAAGATTAGTGGCATCGAATATGTAGCCAACCTATGCTTACACCACTTGCAAACAAGTCCAAGCAAGGGCTCCAACACATGACTTGGTACTAATGTTAAAGAGTCAATAAAAGAGATGAAATCAATTGGAATTGTGTTGACATGAATTTTGGATTTAGAGAATTCCTTTCGTAGGATGACTTCAAGTTAATAATAGAACAAAAGATGGTGATATTAACCCCTAAAGGACCAACTGTCCCCTCAAGGACAAGTGGTACTTTGGGCATTTACTTTTGGATAAGATATTTTTTGTAATTTTTCTATACTTTTATTGAATGTGGGGAATTCAAAGACCTATGTGGGTATCTTATTTTTTTTTAAATTCAAACATTTGACAAAGAAGTTATGCATTAATTTATGAAAATTTGGGGAGAATTGCCCATTTGGGCAGTCCAAAAACTTTTTTAGAATTCACATCTTTGTAAAATAAAAATTTGGAATTGGTTCTCTAGATTTTTTTTATACGTGGCAAGCTTTGAATCCTTCTATTTCAATCAATGAGATGAAAGTTATGAGGAGTTTTTGTTTGCTGGTAGTTATGGATTCTCTACTCTAAAAAAAACTTTGAAGTCCTTTATTTTACTCAATTTTCAATAGTTGGAAGAATTTGAACATGAGGAAGTAGATTGTTTATTACAACATTATCACCGTTGGGATATGCATTTTTCATTTCAATAGTTAACTTCTTAACAATTTAGTGTATTGACTGATTATCTACTTCTTTTTACTTACTATAGTTTTCCCATGTGTTGTATAGTTCCCATTGACTTGATAATTCTCCCACATATACCTAACTTGATCTCCTACATGGGAAAATAAAAGCTCAACTTTGGGTAGAGCAATTTTTTCATGTAAAGGTGGTCAAAGGCTTTTGAAATTTATGGACTCCAAGGGAAACAGACTTTTTTTCTCACTTCAGATGTAAATATCTCCCTCCTCTCCATCTAGAATGACCTGATTTTTTTCCCACAAGTATTTCTTCTAGTCAAAGGCAAGATTCTACAATTGGATTTCCAAAAAAAAAATCTACCTTCTTACTCATCCCCTAGAAGTGGCAATTTTCAATGATTTTGGTAAAAAAAAAGGCTTGGTCCTTAGGGGTTATGACGTGTTCCATCTAAGGTAGGAGCACCTTAAATGGACGCTTTTGTTAAATGAATTCAAGAAGAAAGTGCAGTGAGATTTTGAATACAAATATTTGTTAGGAAATGGGCACAGATGGGCAGAAAATTGTCTTCATATTATTTTGCAGTTTTATGAATAAAGTATGAATTTTTGAAGACGAGGTTGTAGATACACCTATTGTGAACACTAGACCTGTTGTAAATCAGTCATGAACCTTGGGAAAATAAACACAGAGAAGAACAAATGAGTGGACACAAGAGTTCGAGAATAGATCACTTTAATGTGTAAAATGGTCATTGTGACTACTCATACCCATGGTTTGTGTCCCATTTGTCCAACTGCTAGATCTTTAGGTTTACGTCCTATTTGCCCAACTTCTAAATCCAATACGGATTGTTGTTTTATAAGTGTCCGTAAACGAATCGTGTCCATTTAAGATGCTCCTACCTTATGGTGGGACATTTTTGAACCAATCAACATAGCATACTATTGGAAGCGTAAGCTTAAAATATAAGTATTAGATTCATATGTTCCTCGATTTTTTCTATAAGGCGCCTTTGGAACAGTTACTTTCCTAAATACACATTTTCAACTTCCAATATTGCGCTTATGAGACATCATATTTGAATAAAGCTCTTTTACAGAGGTCCATCAAGTTGGCCATATAGACAAAGAATTTGGTTTTTTGAATGTAAAGTATCTCACTATTTCCGTCATTGAAATTTTTTGAACTTGATGTGCTTTCCACAAATCAGAATGCACTTTCTATTTGTCATAAATTGTAATCAGTCTCTCTTGAGCTTATAAGTATGTCATTTGTGACATTTTCATACGCCACGTAATTTTTTCATATTGTATGATATTTCTTACACACATGAGAATAACCTTATCTCTGGCAAATGTTTTTGATTCGTTTCAAGTACATTCCAATATTTTCAACTACAAAATACTTTCAAGTAGTCCTATAATCTGCCTCAATATTTAATCAAACTTACAAAAAAATTGCATTGAAACATAAAATATATTAAGAACGTAAAAATAACTTCTAATTCCAGCTTTGATTCTATTGATGTAAGGAAAATTTTGATGGATACCCTTGAAGTTTGCAATATTTGTACAATTGCCCTTGGTTTTTCAAAAATTGCACAAATATTTTTGAACCATAATTTTCAGGTATCTTTTTTGTTGCGCACATCACTTTCTTCTCCTTTTCTACACACATTGTTTCTTTCCTATTTTGTTGCACTCCTTGCTTCAATATCAAGCACAACATTGTCCACACAAGCACAACAAAACAAACACTTGAAAATCATGATCCAAGTGTCTTTGTGCATTTTTTGAAAAACAAAGGGCATCTAGACAAATGTAGCAAACTTAAGGGATATCCATCAAATGCTTCCTTGACATAAATGTGCTCAAATACAAAATTAAAAGAAAGTGCTAATGTAAGGTAGGAGCACCCATGAGCAACGCTATCCCCATAACCGTCACCTCTGAAATCTTGGAAATTTTTTGGAAATAAATAGATGTAATGACAAGGATGTACAACATTTGAACATGAAATCTTGATAGTGGTTATAGGTACAATGGTAATTTGCTCTTTAAAAATTCACATCTTATTCTCACAATATCCAAATAATAGATTCAAAATTGCAAACTCATTATTCTTTTGTTCCTACTAGGATCCTATAACTTGCTAGTTGTTTATCAATACTCATCATGTTCAAAACCCTTAAATTGACGCTTATGGGTGCTCCTACCTTACATGGAGCTATTAGAATGATAACAATAACTGTATAAATAGAATTGCAGAAAGGATCACGGAAGAATCAATAGTTTCATACCTCAAAGTAATGAATTCAATCCTTTTTTGAAGACATACAAAGCCCCATCACAAAATGTAACTATAGAGAATCATTGGAGTTGATGTGTACCAAATCGTTGCTAATTTTGAAGTTTGTATTATATCCGTATGGCTGCAGTGCTGCACCTTTCTAGATTATTATAAGTGTTTTTACATAACATCTACAATTCAAAAATCTGTCTAATTTTTGAATAACAAAGGAAAAAAACATAATATTTGGTGCAAAATTTGTTGAAACTGACTTGAAACAATCACATTCTAAGGTAGGAGCACCCATAAACGTCAAACTAAGGGTTTGGAACATGATGACTATTAATCAATATCTAGCAAATTATAGGATCCTACTAGCAACAGAAAAATAATGAGTTTGCACTTTTAAATGTATTATTTGGATACTGTGAGAATAAGCTGTGAATTTTAAAAGAGTAAACTGCCATTGCACCCAATATCAACACTACGGTTTCATGTTCACATGTTGTACATTCTTGTAATTACATCTATTTACTTTCACAAATTCTCCAAGATTTTAAAGGTGACGATTATGGGGACGCTAACACTTATGGGTGTTCCTACCTTAGTGCTATTTTGAAAGGAAAAATCAAATCAAACTTGTGGTTGACAAACTAGCTTTCTTGAAAACCAGTTTGAACTAGTAAGTCAACATGATAAAACATTTACATACTTCCAATTTCATACTTCTACTAAAATTTTGCTAATCTTAGCAATGTTAGATATAATTGCTTTATCATACCATCACGTGACCAAGGAAATTTATAAAAATAGTAATTACACTCATGCTTTTGATGTAAGAATAATGGTTTAATGGTTTAACCACTAAAGGACCAAGCCATTTTTTCTGTGAAAATCACTGAAAATGGTCACTTTTGAGAAAATGAGTAGAAAGGTAGGAAATTTTTATTTTTTTGAAAATCCAACCGTAGGATCTTGCCTTAGATTATGGGAAGTACTTGTGGGAAAAAAATCAGCTCATTTCAAATGGTGAGGAGTGAGATATCAACATGTGAATTGAAGAAAAAGTTTTTTTCCTGCTGCCCGAAAATTTCAAAAGCCTTTGAGCACTCTTATACCAAAAAACTTGCTCTACACAAAGTTGAGGTTTATTTTACCCATGTGGAAGACTAAGTTAGGTATGTGTGAGAGAATTTTCAAATAAATTGGAGTTGTAAAACATACTTCAAAAAATCTTTGCATGCCAGAAGGTCTTAAAATTTGCATATACACTAGGCAAAATTGGAAGATTTATGTAAAATTCAGGAATTTGAATTATAGTGATCTAAACAGTGAAAAAAAAAGAAATTTTTGTATATTACCATAAAAAAATTAAAATTAAAAAAATTACCATACGTAACTCACTTATAAAAACTAAAACTCAAAATTTATACAAGGGGCAACCACTCCCACCACTCCTGGACCTTGAGAACCTTTGATCTCCCATGTATGGATACGGATGGCCCTCTTTATTTGTCATATATGGGCATGCATGGCCATGGGTGGCATAGGTGGCTCTATAACAATCAATACATGCCCCCGAAATCTGATTTGTGGGGGTAACACGTGGTCCCTCCAAATGCCTTTGCTCAGTTTGCTGGTTAATTTTAACTAATTTCTAGATCGAGCTTGTCCCTTGCTAAATTTTAGCCATGGTTCTGACACTCAACTTTTTCCCCTTTGCTGCCCATGTTGCTGGTACCCCTGCCCTTTTAAAGCTGCCCACCCCTTTAGTCAACTCTAGTATACAAAGGAGAGGGGCTGCCCATACTACCCTTCTCCCCTACTTTTAAAAATGATGCATAACTTACTCATTAAATGTCAGAATGAAACAAAAGCTAGATTCTCATGTAGGTTTTTGAATTCCTCACCTTCAATAAAAATTTCAAATAATCACACATAGTAGTTTATCCGTAAGTACATGCCCAAAATCCATTTGTCCCTTGAGGGGACAATTGGTCAAGGGTACAGTTGGTCCTTTAGGGGTTAAAACCATCCATAGACCATTGTGGGTTGATTGAGCTCTATAAAAATTCAAAGATTTGAGCACAATTGATACATCCCAAAGTAACTGTTACTCTTCCGTCTTATAACGCTACTTATCTTTAAAATAATTTAATTTTACAAAATGTGTTAAAAAATTTAAGCAATTTAATTTAAAAAATTAGTGAATTACAATAAAGTAAAAAAACAAAAACAAAATCTTATATTAATAATACATTTTTAGGTTTTACCTTTTATATAAAAGTATATTCTGTTTGGGAAAAATGAAAGGACATTTTAAAAGTAAATAAAAAATGACTGGGTTTCCATGTGCAATGCATTTTGATTAAAAAAATGGGAAAATAAATTATCCCATCAATGTTCGTGCATGGAAGGGAAATTAAGCAACAACAAAAGATTTTGAATGCTCAATTGGAATGCTCTAAGGACAAAATTTAGATTTCGAGAAGTTGGAGTTGCCTTGGAACTTTGACCAAATTCAGTAATAGAATGTGACCTACAATAGGAGGCCATAGTTATTTTAAAACCTATTATAACAGTTATTATGAATTGTAATTTAGTTCCAAATGGGGCATGTCATACATATCATTGAAAAAATAATGTTAAGAACTTTCCAACATCATGTCAAGCATCCAATTTGGATAAAAGCTTCGCTCATGGGACTGGGAGTTTCTTTTTTGTGCAATCTTTTTGCCAAAAAAACATTACAAGTATTTTTTGAGAAAATGTTTGGCAATGTATACTTCCATTCTTCAATGGATGAAACTACTCAATTACCCCACAATATTGAGATAGTGTTGTTCTTGTTGGACGAGTGTGGACTATCTATGACAAAAACAAAGCTGTTTTGCATATGACACCCGATGTCATGGATGCAAATAGTTTTGACATTGTACCGAGGGTACTTTTTACATTGTTAAAATTAAATGAAAAAAAAAACCTCCTGAGACATAGTTAAAGAGTTGATAAACATTACAAGCATTAGCATTTTTGCTCTTAATTAAAGATCTGCTAAACACGTTAGGGGTAGACACACCTTCTTCATCTCATTCTCATTCTTCAAAAATGAGGACAAGGTATTTTTTCCTTCATTTGAGTTGGTCACATTCTTTAAAGATTGAGAAGTTTTTTCTTCACCTTTGGAGAAGGTGAATGGGTGTGAAGAAGATTAAGCACGTGGAGTTTTTACCCATGCATGTCTTTTTTTGCATCTTTCTCTTCTTGCTCTCATCCTCCTTGAAGTTAGAGACCTTGGTTGAGTGTGAGTGTGCAACTTGCTTTCTCACTGCATCAACATTTCTGAGGTAAATTCATTCTCCATTCTCCACTGCTCACAAAAGGGAAGTCACACATCCTACATGGAGAAGCATAAGGAAAAATTTGAGCCCTCCAAGAGCCCCCTAATGTTTGAAAAACCAAGCTATTGATTGGCTAGCATGAGTACAAGAAAAGGGCACTCATACCTATTGCTACCTTGTATGAAGAACCTAAGCCACATGCACAATCCAAATCAATAAAAAAAAGGCATTGCACTCATAAAATATATACATGTACTCACTTGTCATAATCCAAGTACTTCACTCATCTATTCAAATAGAGTAAAGTATAATTTATGGTCCTATTGTACATTTGTACCCATAGTTTTGGTCCAATTGGGATAACATAATAATATAATTTTCATGATTACATTGAATTCAAAGGGTGAGTGCAAATAGGGATTAGTGATTTGTTTGTTGTAATAAGTACATATCTTAAGATCCTTTTAGAAACTTTGTAGGGGGCTCCTACAAGGCTCTAATTTTTCCTCATGTCATCCCATTGGCTCCTATCTCCACCAACTTCTCATTCTTCATAGAAGTTTCATTCTCACAAGAGGTGTGACTAAGGTAGAAGCACCTAATACCAATAGTGTCCCCAATGCGGTTACTCTTTACACATGGTGGTCATTCTAAAACATAATTATATGTAAGCCATAGAAATTTTATTGTTGTTCACAAAAATGATAAGCTACCTACCTAAGAATTTAAATTCTAATGTGACCACCATGTGTAGAGAGTAACCGCATTAGGTACACTGCTGGTATTATGTGCTTCTACCTTACCCCTATTACCAATATCAGCATTTTTTTTAAATCTCTTTGACAACAAGACAATTCCACTTTCACTTCACTTGCCATAGAAGTGACTGAGATAAGATTGTAGGGGGCAGGAGAATGTACTTTACCAAATCCAGAGTCCGCCGGCACATGGGAAGTCTGAGAAAAATCTCTAAGCTTACGCACAAGAAAAGATTCTATCCTTCGTTGAAAAATGTCATGGAGGTCATAGATTCGTTGGACTGGGTGTGGCAGGAAAGAATTCGGCACACCCCACGATGCAGCGACACGTGGTCAGTGCAGTTCAAGCATCGAGCGGTTCGATGTCATGCCAGAGCTCTGACAGCTGCGACGTGTCGACACGTCGCACCAGCAGTGTCAATCTTGCGCCACATGGTGCACGATTACTGGATAGCACTGGCGACTCGAAGTGGGGCCCATTCCCTCCTCCTAGGCCAAAGGGACGGAAGCTCTTTCCCATCTCCTTTCCTACATCTGCGGTGCTCGAAAGCCCCCACGAAAGGGAGTGGATTTGTATTCGGATTTGTATATGGATTTGTTTGCCTTGTCCTCTTCGAAGCTCCTGTTGCACACACTTCAGGCTTCAGCACTTCTGCCTTTCGGAGGGCATTCCGACCGTTTTTGGGAGACGGGGGTTAACCCCTGAAGGATGTTGTTGTTTTGTATACGGAATCTTGTGTTGTATACGGATGGGGCATTTGGGTAGCACGTGAATCCCATTGGAGTTGTAAATTTCAGCCCAGGTTATAAACATACTTCTAGTCAGTTGGGATTTTTTGAGAAATTTGTTGTATTTGTCATATAGTCATTTCTTCAAGTACTAAATGGTCCTTGTACAAATACATACAACATTTTTGGTAGGCAACATCCTTTAGGGGTTAAAGCAAAAGCGTGGTTTCTACCAAAAGTTGGGATAAGAATGACAGCTCCCGAAGCAAAATGTATGACACCACTAGTGATCCCAAATATGATTTTCATGGTTAAAATCACTGCTAAAAAGCTAAAACGTTAAACTTTAACACTAGAAAGTTCACTCTTTCTTAGAGTGTATAAAACGCGGTAGCAACCTTGCAAAATTTAGCCACTTAACCCCTAAACATCCAAGAGGACAAAAATTGTCTTTTGATTTTGAAAAAATATTTTGTAGCTTACAAGAAAATTGTTTTTCATTTGATTTTTTTCCAAAAGTGGGTAGTGCATCGTGGAAGGCAAAAATATAATCATCAAATACACTCATATTTTTAAATACCCCAAGTTGTGAGAAAGTCAAAATCATTGTGTTAGGTCCCAAGCTGCCCTTACTGCAATTTTTATGAGATCAACTTGTATTGTTGACTTTTCCAACTTTTTGAAGCAATACTACTTGTGCCCATGTGCAAAAACAATGTAGACTGCTACATGCAAGGCATGCCATGGTGATACCATCCTTCAAGGGTTAAGGATTGCTAGATATTGCAAGTGTCAAACGTGAAACGGCTTGAGAGGCATCCTTTTTTGCACATTTGTTGAGCAATTTTGTTTGACCATCAGAATGTGTTGTATTGGATGTTTGACTTTTTGGAGTTGTCAGACTAAGTGCAGCACTAACGAATTAAGAGCCACATTTTATTAGGGCCTTAGCTTAATTCCAAGTTGATCCAATGGAGGGTAAAGTGGGTCAAAAATTGGGTTCATATTTTGATTGAACCCTAATACAAAACCCTTTGGTCTAATTGATGACCTAAGTTCAAATTAATAAATTGTGCATACGTTCTTGAATTGGGTGAATGCATTGCAGTGACCTATGTTTTTTTGGCTCGGGCCCAATTTTTGACAACTACTTTTTTTTACATTAGTGGCCATGTTAACAGCAAAACTAACTAGACCAGCCCTTTACATATAACCTTAGGATCCAACTCGTGATTTAATTCAATATGAGGATTTGAACAATCCTTTTAGATCATACTGGTGGTTTTTAAAATGGGTCAACAATGAAGCCCTAATATATATAGTGACACTACATACAAGAATTTCGAATCTTAGCTTGTTTGCTCCCTAACTGAAATGATAACAGGACTTCGTCTTTATAGTACCCTGTGTTATTAGCACAGGCTCGCTTTTCGAGTACAGTATTCAGTCTGCTGTCCAGAGGTGGCTCTACTTTATGCCTAACCTCCTCCCTACGGGCCACAGCTCATAATGTAAAATAGATAAGTTACTTGCAGCGCTTCCATCAACAACTGAGCTGTACTCTGGATTTTTTCTTGAAGCTTTTTTAATTCAATGTTACAGCCATGGTTTGTGGATGGAAAGTCGTACTGTGGCTTGTTGTGAATTATGCAACATACAGATTATGCCAACCATTCACAATAAGCTAATGGTTATGCAGAGGTTGTTTTTCTACATCATTTCTCTCCAAAAGTAGGATTTCCATGTCGTTTTTTGACATACAATTTATCAAACTGAAACTAGTTGCTGAATGTAATCAGAATATAACAAACACTGAACATGAAGAGGTACTTGAAACAGGCACTGAGAAGCTTTATCTTACACAAAGATTGGAACTTTGGAGAAGAGTGTATAATGAAATGCAGAACAACCGCGGTTTATTGAGACATAAGCACGGATATGGTACAATGTACAAGAAATAGCTCCCTCAAACTTCAGGGAACAGCGGAAACACTCAGCAATGCATTATCTCAAGGAAAGGCCGGCACAGCTACTCTAAGCGAAAAAGTGTTCTGAACTTCTAGCATATGCTAGTCTGTTGATGAACACTTTATACAGCAGTCGCTGCCGGAGTGCCGTAGTTGGGATCCTTCACAGTCCTGGCTGCGGGAGCGTTGGTGTAGCCGTCACGGTGAACCTTTCCGGCGTGCAAAGCCAACAGGTACAGCAACTCGAGAAGCGACAGAATGATCATGAAAGCCTCCAAGGTTTTCTGCACAGCATCACAACATATAACTCAAAACTCTAAGCACAAACAGATTAAACACAAAACATAACCGAGTACAATAAGCACAGATAGAGTGAGCAACACAGTTCCAGGGTTTGGCAAAAAAACTTCACTGATGTTACGACATAAAGCACTAAAAGGTTAGCCTTCTTACCAGTCTCTTGTTGCGGCCATGTTTGTTATGGATCTGCTTGCAAGCAACGCCCATGGCCAAAAGTGTGAGCAACCAAGCGATCGTAGCGGCGGCAGCAGCTGCGGCAAGACTCTCCATACGCCAAACGCGCAAGTGATGAGCACCAGCCAACACAGAGGCCAACCCAACCATGCTCGCAATCAACACAAACGTGAGGAAAATTTGCGTAGCCGAGTTGCCTACAAAAACAGAAGCCAAGAAAAAGTCAGTCCATATGCAAACCGGTCCAACAAATAAAGGAGTCACTTAAACCATTTCCTAACGACATACCCAGTGCAGTGATGCTCTCTTCTAACACTAAAAGGCTTAAGAAATATAAAGAGAGATAAACTAACGACTTACATAACATTTAACAACCCAACTCCCGCCTCCTAAGCATTTCACGTCTGCTAAACCAGATGACCGTTTGGAGTTATGCTCTTAAAACATCTACAACAGAAACATAAGCGCTTTCTCTAACAAAACACGAGAAGAGAGAGAGAGAGAGCTTCACAAATCCAACTCAAAAAAGCCAGCTTTGCAAGTCTCGCTTCTCCAAAGGGGCTGGAGCTTGAAAACATTTGGAACTTTGACCGAAGACATGGCTGAAATGTAAGGCAGTTCGTGAAAAAGAGCTTTGAGTGGAGTGGAGGCATACCGAAGGTGTATCCGTGATCGAAGCTCTTGTTGAGGAGGGAGCCAGCGATGGCAGCAGAGATGAGGTAGAGGACGAAGTTGATGACCATGAGAGGGGCCACCATCGCCTTGCTGATTCCGAACGCCATCGCTGCGACTGAGAAGAGAAGAGATGCTACAAAAACAAGCACACAACAGCAGCGGAGGCTGAAGTGCTGAAGAACTTTGGAGAGCTAGAGCAAGGGTGAGCGAGAGAGTACTATGGCTGGAATGCTGAGAATGTCAGGGTGGGGCTGTATAATAACCCCCACTGCCTCCCCCAGACCAACCCCCAGGCGGACCCCGGGTGGACCCCAGGCGGACCCGAGCGAAATCTACGTGGCGCTTGCGCAGCAGGCCGCCAGTTGGCTGCGCACGTGGCGACAAGCAGCGCGGGAGTTTCATTTGCTGGTTCTCTCACAATCTCACCCCTCGCCGTCTAGGCGGCTAGGTCTACTTAGCTTGGCTGGCCCCTCTCTGCTGCGGAAGCTTAGGATGGTTTGGTGGTGGAGGTATAAATTATTCCGGAGCCTGCTTCAAATTACTTAATTTATTTCATTTCCACCCTGGTTGGTAGAACGGGAGGGGTTTAGGTTATTTCTTACAATATTGGATAGAAGAAAATTGCTGAATATTATAAATGCAAACATTAGGGGGCTCAAACATGAAATCTGGTCTTTGATCTTCTCACTTCACAGGATCTCCGCTCACTAGTGAATTGTTTTTGTTCCCTTGCACATGCAAAGTCTAAGACACCCATGAGTTTGCAAAAGTTTCTACAAGAGAAGTTTTGAGGTTTGAAGACACACGTGAATGAGCCGAGAGAAGCCATGAAGGTGAGTTTCTGAAGTTCACTCCTCACGTGAATCATGTTAGGAGTGAAGTCTAGAGGTGAGTCACCTCGCGGTTCACGAGTAAATTTACAAAGGTGAATTGTAACATGAGTCACCTAAAAAAGTTGATGTTTGAAGCCCCTATTCACATTGCATTGGAATTGGTCATAGTCATTGATGTTTTTTGACTTTGGAAAATTTAAGTCCCTCAAATTTGTGTGCTTCTTGCATGATACTTATTGGAACACCGTTATTTATTATGTTGTTTTGCATTAAGTTTCCATGTTTCTTTATATGATTCCTTTGTTGTTTTTGTGGTTCTCCAACTTGGATACAACATGGAAGTTGGCCCTAAGTTTCAAGTGGAGAAAAAAACACATTGCACATATTATGGGGAAAAGAATTTGTAACACCATATTTGTTAAATTGTGAAAAGGGTACATTTTGGGACTTCTATAGGTTGTACATGATCATATACAACTAGGCTAGCAACGTTTTTTTGGTAAACGTGCCCTCACCTAAGAGGGGAAATTTGCAAGGGAAAAATCTTAGTGGCTCAGACTAAATCTGATACCTTCAAATCTTGTTTGAAGTGACTATTTTGGATCAAGGTGAAATACAAAGCGGGACCACTTTTTTTCCCAATTTAACAAATATGATGTTTTGTGTAATTTTGAAGGTACTTGTTTATTTCTTTTATTCACACAAAATGTAAGTCTCAATTAAAATATTTAATGGTGTTTATTTATACGTACATAAATAAAAATACATGTTTGCCTATGCAACATGCAAATTGGGTTAGTTCCCATCTCTGACTTTAAACTGACATGCTTGGTGGATGAAAGTTGTAGATATATTATGATAACATGGAGCTATTATGATTATGTAAAGCGTGTATGATTAGTGGATTTGAGAGTGGTTTGCAAAGGTAAATATTCAAGTTTCGGTTCTTCCATCAATGATAGCACTGGTAAACACAAACGTATAAACATGATTTAATGTCAAAACCTATTACGCCTACTCACACATAATTCCAAAATACTTGATAATGTCATACTTTACAAAGTGGGTTTCAAACCTCAAGGTAAAACAAAGTTTGTCTAAGAGTTGTTTGCGAAAGGAAAAACTTTTCCTTGCATGTAAAATTGCATTTTCTCATAGGAAGAAACTTCGACATACCTATCAAGGTGAGGAAAGACGCAAGTATTTACTCTCTTGCGTAAATAAACAAGGAAATAACGAGAACTTATCTTGAAACCACAAGACTTCTCTATGTAAAAAAGGGTTCGAGGAAAAACAAATGTAACAAAAAATCATATGGTACTATAAAGCCCCTTGATGGATCTTAGTGGCAAATTCTCATTACAACCAAAGTCCTAATTCACTTAGTACTCTGTAAATGACAACATTTTGTAAAAGTTTTGACGTCTAAAAAGTAGGACTTTGCTAAGAGGGGATGCCACAAAAATGTTTTAGGAATAATGGACATTAAACTTTGGAGCCAAGTTCCAATAAAAGAAAATTGCGCACAAAACATTTAAATTTTTTTATTGCAAACCATTTTTTCATTTTTTGATTTTGTCTTGTACAACTCAACCAAAATCAAAACTACGTTTGAATTGGGTTGTTGAGTTGGGAAGTGAGATATGGGTATGTTCAGACTTGGTATTTGGAGGGATATTAACAATATGAATGCAGTTTAAAGGTGTGTATAAATGCATTTAATTCTCCTTGGTTACTACCACTCTTTTAACACTAAGTGTGAACATACCTATATATATAATCTGCAAACTGCCCCTCCATTAACCTCTAAAGGACCATGTTGGATTACGGGCTTGTACCTATGGCTAAACTACTTTGTGTAATTTTTTGAAACTTTTATTGAAGGTGGGGAACTCAAAGATCTACATAGGCATCTAAATTTTTCTTCATTCCAACATTTGATGAAGAAGTTATGCATGAATTTATGAAAATTTGGGGAGGACTGCCCGTTTGGGCAGCATAAAAACTTCTTTAAAATTACAATTTTTTAAGACAAAAATTTGAAATTGGTTCTTTAGATTTTTTTTATTCATGAGAAGTTTTGAATCATTCAATTTTAATCAATGGGGTGAAAATTATGAAGAGTTTTTGTTTGTGGGCAATTATGGATTCTCTACTCTAAAATAACCCAGTTTCGGTTCCATCAATGGTCTTCTTTTGTCCAATCCTTTATTTTACTCAATTTTCAATATTTTGGAAAAAAAAGTAAACCTAAGGAAGTAGATTGTTTACTACAACATTATCACCGTTGGGATTTTTAATTTCCATAATTAAATTCTTAACAATTTCGTGTTTTGACTCATTCTCTATTTCTTTTACTTACTATTTTTTTCCCATGTCTTGCAAAGTTCCAATTGATTTGAAAATTCTCCCACACATACCTAACTTGATCTCCTACATGGAAAAAATAAAGCGCAATTTTGGGTAGAGCAATTTTTTTTATTATAAGAATGGTCAAAGGCTTCTGAAATTTTTGGGCTGCATGGAAAAACTTTTTTTTTCACTTTAGATGTAAATATCTCACTCCTCTCCATTTGGAATGAGCTGATTTTTTTCCCACAAATACCTCTTCCAATCCGGAGCAAGATCCTATGATTGAATTTCCCAAAACAAAACATAAAATCTTTTTTTCTAAACCTTCTAAAAATGGCAGTTTTTAGTGACTTTCACAGAAAAATGGATTTGGTTAATAGAAATTTTGAAAAATGGGGAGACCTTCTACAGTTGGGGGGTTTCGGTGGTGAACCAGACGTGGCTTGCGTGGATTTTATGTTGGAGAATGGGTCACACTCCTTGCAGAAAGTGAGAAAGGAGAATGCAAAGCACTGCTACTGGGAGAGAAGGTTTTCAGGAAGCATGGCTAGACGCCAGCTGATCAAAGGTGCGGCGGTGACTGGAATACTGGATTGTGTTCCCGGGACTGCCGGGAGTTGGTAATTCGGGATAATGACAGCTGCCATTGCAGGCGAAGAAGGTGCATTCCTTAACAACCAGCTAATTTGTCTCTTGCTATTTTGTCCCTCCTACATAATCTTACTCATTTTGACACTAGCCTTGTAGCCGCCTTCTAACTTAAAATAGGACAGCCGAGTCTTCTTTTCCACCCGGTTTTCGGGTTTATCATTGAAGTTGTGTCACTGAAATTCTGTGATTGGTTGATTTGACCCTGCTATGGAGTATGGACCAGCGTTTATTTTGTTTTTGTCCACGGTAAAAGCGACTCGCACCAGGGTTTAATTTTTGTTTTTTTCAGGGTAGAGCGACCCACACCCCCACATTGCTGGCAGGTAAGGAAATTTTGGGTAAAATTGGAACAAGTGAATTATCTACACAAGTTCATCCATCAATTTGCTAATATAATCTATTTTCATTCAAAATTTGGCAAATTGGGATTTGCTCCAAGCAGGATTTGGCGATTTCATCCATTTATTCACCTGGATTTGTTAGTGTACTAGTCACAAGTGGACTTTCAAGGTAGGATTTAGGCTAAAATTTGCCAATAAATTAAACCCTTACTCGCACTCCACAATGCATGCATGTAAGGAAAATTTGGCTATGGTTGGAATGAATGAATGATGAATGAAGTGTGCATGTTCATCCAATGAGTTCATTATTATAAGCTATTTTCCTCCAAAAACTAGCAAATCTTATGTTGGTGTAAGTAGGGAGTTGGCAATTTCATCCACTCGTTCACCCAAAATTCTAAGTGTAACTTTTGCTAGGAATAGTTTGAGGTAAGATTTAGGCAAAAATTAGCCAACAAATTAACACTGGTATGGACCCACCTCCAGGCTTCCACACTCCCCTCTTTTCAATTGTAAACTCCACTCACAAGTATACAAACACAATTTTGCAACGGTTTATAAAAAGCAAGAATTTATAACAATAGGGGGTTTTGATTCTTGATACATATTGTTTAACCCCTAAATGCCCACTGCACCCAATTTAGGTATTTTCAACAATGAAATTTGATATCGTGGGCATTTAGGGGTTAAAAAAAAAACCCTTTGTTCCTTTTGACCAAGAAAAGTTTGAATTTTCAAAAGTAGTTTGAAAGCTTCAGATGTCTTTTTCTTCCTTTTCTCATACAATAGGGACATGTTTCGTTGTCGTTTTCCTTGTTTTTTCACTTGTGCTTTGTCTTTCTCTTTATAATCTTACACAAAATGGTCCCATGGTTCTTGTTTTTGCAAGCAAGAGTGCCCATGCTTGCATGTCTGTACACCTTACGCAATGTGCAAACATATTTTATTCTTTCATGAGAAAAGGTGCTTTTTACATGGAAAAGCTGCTATTTTTGCAAGGAAAACCGCGCCCAAGAACCTCGGTACTTCCTTGAGGTTTTAACCCTAAAGGATGTTGCCTACCACAAGTGTTGTTTGTATTCGTACAAGAACCATTTAGTTATTAAAGAAATGACTATATGACAAATGTTAAAAATTCCGCAAAAAATCTTAGTTGACAAGTAGTATCTCTATGACTTGGCTTAAAACTTACAACTCCAATGAGGTTCATGTGCTATCCAAATACCTCATTCGTATACAACTTGGGAGTCCGTATACAAAACAACAACATCCTTTACAGGTTAATCCCCTAATGAAATGCAGTTTGTTTGTAAAAGGTTTGACAATGATTTCTTACCAGTAGTAACACAATAAAAAAATCGGGTGGAATAATTGCTAAAATCCAAGGAGTGGGTTTCACCGTTGTTTAGATGAACATTTAAAGCTGCTGGACGTGCATACGTGGATGGTCCTATCCATTTAATTTCCCCTTGCCTGCATATAACTACGGGGTGCGTGTCACTCTACGACTGAAGGAATAAAATGAGAATTCCTTCATGGCAATTGAAGCATGCAAGCAACTCAGGAATGGGATCGGCACTGTAGGTCAGGGCGTCACGAACATCCTGAGGATTAGCACGAAGAAAATTTCACCTTCTGAAGTTTGATGGATATAAATTACTCAATCTTCTCTAATCGCTCCTAAGTTTTTTTTAAAGCCTATCCGCATTTGTGAACATTGCTCGTCACTTACACTAAGTATTGCATTTAGGTTTTCTCATTGTAATTTATGACATTTTACACTATATAATACTTCCTGACACTACAATAAATTTCACCAATAATTATTGCAAAAAATAATAATTAAAAGGCTTGACAACAACAATGCTGCAGAAAGACAAATTAGCAGCAAGACAAATTAACAACATTTACGATGTAATCATGTGAAAATTTAATATTTAAAAAGTTATGTGCGCCTCCAAGAGACCAACCAGTGAGTCATGGGGTAACTTTTGAGGGTGAGGCAACCCTAACCCCAACCTAAATGCAATATTTAATATAGAGTTCTTGAAACAAGCCTTACTAATCTTATTTTAGCATCTTTTTAGTACAAGGACACTGAGATTGTTGCATGGATATTGAATATTTTCCAACTGAAGTTGACCTCTTACAACACTTTCATGTAATAATTGTTCACTTAAAAGCTAAAAATTCAAATTTTGAGCTATAATAACCGTGTATTCTTTAGATTATGAAATATTGATAGTAGATTCTTTTGAGAACTTATTCACTTCAAATGGTACAAGAGCCGCACGAGATACGAGTCTTGAAAAAACAAAAGCCAAGTTCACGGGTGCATGGGACGTATAACGGATTTGCATTCAATCATGATTCAAAATTTGAATAAACGATCCTCAAGGGTTTAAATTGATTAATGATGGTTTTTTTACCCCCCACCCCATCGGATACTTTACTCAGCTTTCCGTTGGGATGGGTCTAGAGCTGCCAGAGCTGCCCGCTGCCTAACTGAAGCCCAGTGCAACAGAAAACAGTACCCTCTCGGGCCTCTCATTGCACTTGCATGTCTGTACATCCAATCCGAAGAGGAGTCATATTTATCCGTTGTGCCACCTCATCAACCTCATCCTCCGTATTGGATGTTCTCCTAGCCTAGCCCTAACCTACTGCCTGAACTGCCAACTCATGTGCATTGCTGGCAAGGTAGCGGTGCCTGTTAATCCCAATTTTTCCATGGGAGCATACCCACTACGCTATATAAGCTTACATTTAGTGCTGCTACATTAACCCCTCAACGCCGAAGGGGCAAAATTTTTGCCCCTTTTTAGTGTATTTTGAAAAGTAGGGGCGTCGAGGGATTAACCTCTAAAGGACCAGACCCCTTTTTTAAAACATAGCAATTTTGGGCAGGTACTTGTGATTGGAACTTTTTGTATTTTAGGTTGAATTTTTAATAAAATGTGGGGACGAGGTTTATCTTTCATATGCACTAAATTTCATGATATTTGGAATTATGGGTAAAAATTTATGTCCTAATATATTGTTTTTTAAGTTCGTCAGGCAGCCCAAGCAAAATTTTAAAAATCATTTTTTTCAAAAACAAAAATATTAAATTGGTTTAGGAGATTTATGTGAATGTAGGAAGCTTCAAATCATTCCGTTTGGATCAACAAGATGAAAGTTATGAGGATTTTTTGTTTGCAGGTAGTTATGGATTCCCTACTCCAAAATAAATTTTGAAGTCCTCTATTTTACTCAATTTTCAATATTTTGAAAAAAAAAAACGAAAGGATGTAGGTTGTTTATTACAACATTACGACCATTGGGATTGGCATTTTTCATTTCTATAATTATATTCTTAACAAATTTGTGTTTTGAATCATTCTCTACTTCTTTTTACTTACTAAAAAATTTCCATATGTTATACAACTCCAAATGATTTGAAACTTTTTTGACATGTACTTTACTTAGGTGAAATAAGGAATTTAGAGAAGCACCACCCACATGGCCTTTTTTCCTTAGGAATTTCACCTTCTGAAGGGTAGTTGCCTAGTTTTTCACAAGACATTTTTGAATATCCAGACCATTCTAACTTCCAATCCACGGGGTGAAAACTCTAAAAAAAAATTCCACATCTTCTAAAATCATTATTTTACAAGATCCTTTGGTTACATATGCATAAAAATGTTTTTTTCTTCAAAATTGGTTGATGCTCTAAAAATAGCATTTTTGAGGAGTTTTTGGTAAAAACTTTGATTGGTCCTTTAGGGGTTAAGTCTCAATAGTAATTACCTGCAAAAAAAAATTGAAGGTCCTGGCAACAATAATGATGTTGTGGAAAAACAAATGAAAACCTTCCATGTTGTAAACCATGTGAAAACCTAGAATCTAGAGAGCTGTATAAATTCAAAATCATATTTGTTTGTGTAAAACGGTTTCAACACAAACTACATTAGGCCAAAGGAAAAATTTATATACTTCATGTTGTTTTAGAAATTTTTGAGTGCAACCTCTTGCTACTTAGGTCAATATTCTTACGCTCCAATAGCAATATTGTCACAAACTATATGTTTAGTGCATTATTTGATGTGACAAATGCAAGCACGGTTTTACATCACACTGGGTGATCACCACCATTTCTAAAGTGATCACTCTAAGTACAAGCAATTTTAAATGATAAGTTTGGTACATTGGTACAGTTTGGTTCAATAGAGTTCAATATTACCTATAATTTGATGTTTAATTTGGAACCAATGGTACCAGTGCAAAAAAGTGTTTTGTACTTCAAAATAGGACAATCTTATCAGAACAGGAATAAATCCATGAAACATATGACTAAATACAAGGTAATGATATATGTACATCCGGGGTTTGTTATATGTACGCGGGGTATGATTTGTAAATATTTACAGTTACTAAGTTCAATTTGAAAACTTTGAATTTACGTTTATATTAACCCCTAAAATGCCCAGGGGTAAGGGCAAACCGTAGATGCATTATTAAATGATACTTTTGTTCCTTTGATGAGGTTTGCTTTAAAAGAGAAAACAAGAATCAGGATGTTTGGTAATTATTCTTAAGGTCAAACATTTCAAAAAAGTTCTTGATTCTTATTTAATGGATTTATCATTTAATATTCATCAAAATTACAATTTTTATTCTTATAATTTAAAATTTGAAATGATTGGTTAAAAATAGACATTATATTCTATAACTCAAAAATGCAATGTTTTCAAAGGAGAGAGCATCATTAGTTTCCCCAAATAGTAAAATTTATAATACTAGCAAATATTGAAATGTTTGTCTTTGGGAAATTCTCCTTGATGGAGTTTAACTTGAATTGACATGATTCAAATTGGGTTGGAAAGTAGACTTATTTTCCTATTTGAGATTATTTTTTATTGTTTCAAAAGATGGTTTCTCCATCTTAAGCAGCCTAAAAAAAAGGGTAGCAACCAAAAAATGGTCAATTGGGCTCTTAGAGGTTAACCCCTCGTTGCCTAAGGTCCAAAGAGGATTTAGAGCATCCTTGCTTTTCAACTGTTGTAAGTCTAAATGCTAGTGGAGTATGAAAATCTCAACCTTACAATCATGTAGTGCGTATGTTGTAGATGATGTGAATCAAATTTGGGGTCATTTGACCACATAGTTTGGAGATTATAATGTTTTAGTGAAGATGCTGAATTTTTTCTAAAAACACATTTGGAGATGAAATTTGATTTCTACACCTACTCAAATGAAAACAAAATAAAAATGGAAAGTGATTCAAAAAAATGCACAAACACATTGGTGAAAGAAAATATCTATCAATATACTTCTTTTGTTTGCAAAAGTGTTTTAAAATCGGTCCAAAAACAGTGAAAAAAGTAGCAAAAAATCACATCTATGGCCAAACCTCCCTCTACTAAAATGCTTCTCATTCACTCATTACTTCTTGGATTGATATGAAATTTTGACTGCAATAACTAGACTAGAATGCGCAACTTTTCCAATAAAAAAAAATACTAAAATCAAAGTTTCTAAGAAGAAGTTATAAGCCACCAAAGTTCAATGTAATGCAAGAATGTGTAGATTTTGAATTTGAGTTGCTCCCAAATAGTCAAAACAACTTGAATTGACATGAAGATTTTACTACAATTACTAGACTTTAAGGGGAACAAAAGCCAACAATTTTTTACTCAAACTAACATTTGATGAAAAAGATAAAAAGCCCCCAAAGTTGCACCCATCACAAAGTAGTGTGGTGAACTCAAATTAACCCTACAAAATTTGAATGACTTTCACAAACTCAGCATGTCTTAGATTGATTTAAAAATTCAATCATAGAAACAAGACTAGTATGTGCAACTTTGCCAACAAATTTTATTGAATTTGGACAATATACGCAAAAGTCATAACACTTAAAGTAGGAATGATGGACTGCCGGAGGGCACTTTTAGTTCCCTTAGGTGATGAGGGGTTAAGAGACCTTGATTTTGCCCTGAACCACAAAGGAGGATACAATTGAACAACGCCCAATGAAAATGCTTAGCAAGGGGCAAATTATTACCATTGATTTTGTTTATAAAAAAAAACTAAGCTTTTTCAATGGGCATTGTTCAATTATATCCTCCTTTGTGATTTAAACTAAATCAATGTTTCCAAATCCAAACCTAAATTCAAATTTTCCAAATACAACTTGTTGATGATACAAATCTCTAAAATTTACCCCGGTGTGCATGTATCAACTCCCGGATGTGCCTATATCAAATCCCTGGTGTGCCTATATCAATTTCCTATTTGAAACATTGTACCAAGTTTTATCCAATAGATTCAAATTTCAACCTTATTTTTTCATTCCATTGGCTAAATTCATATTGTTTTTTTGGATCTCCATGCTCATGGGCTCCTTTCACTTTACAAGAAAGGCTTGACCCGACTGCATAATACCTCTGTATCTTTTACAAGTGACCTACTTGTTGAATTTTAAAACTCTACCAGCTGTGCATCTTTGTTTTTATTTGAAAGGAGCTTTTGCTGACCAACCTTTGCGTGTAGACGAGCCATGGCTACCGAGGCTGCGGATCCATGGCTACCAAGGCTGCGGAGCTATGGCTACCGAGGCTGAGGAGCTATGGCTACCGAGGCTGAGGAGCTATGGCTACCGAGGCTGAGGAGCTATGGCTACCGAGGCTGAGGAGCTATGGCTACCGAGGCTGAGGAGCTATGGCTACCGAGGCTGAGGAGCTATGGCTACCGAGGCTGAGGAGCTATGGCTACCAAGGCTGCCATTGCCGAGTACTTCTTGGGAGCAGATGATAAGCTAAGGTGGAAGCACCCATATCTGATAACTGAAGCGATTTTGCAAAAAGACTACACAGAGTTTGAGTTTGAGGGAAAAAAAAAAAATTCCCATGTAGGAAGATAAGAAATATTGGGATTGTAAATTTTTCATATTTTTATTTGCTAAATTGAAATTATTGTGAATTTTGGGAGTCAAAGTGTTCCACACCCATTGCCAATGTCTAGATGTATGCAATTCCTTACTACACTAAATATTGCATTTAGGTTGCCTTGGCAAACAAGTTGCCCTACCTCAGTAAGTTACCTCATGACTCATCACTTGGTCACTTGGAGGCACATGCAACTCACTAAATATTTAAATTTCACATGGTTTGTGACTTGGAAGCCACTAGTTTGTCTTTTTGTTACTTCATTGTTGTTGATAGGCTATCTAAAAATGGTTTGTTGCAGTGATTTTTGATGAAAGAAATTGTAGTAGCAGTAAATATTTATAGTGTGAAATGTTGATAAATTAGTGTGGGGCAACCTAAACGCAATATTCACTGTAGCCAAACTACTTTCAGCTCATTACTTCCTACCTCACTTTGGGACATGTGGCATGACTCAAGTGATCCCAACCTTGAAAAAGACAGAAAAATACATTCCAAAGCACTTATCCTTGCTCATGGTGGAAATAGCACACCCTACTCATTGAGAATGGAGCAAAGGTGGCAATGGCCAATGGGTGCTTCCACCTTAGAGCGAGACAAAATTCTTGCGCATCAGTTTACGTAAGCGATTGATAGTGGCTCCCGGCATGCAGTGAACCCTTGGCAGCACCTCATGGATCAAAGCGCATCGCAATTTCTATAGAAAATGCAAGTGAAGTTACAGAGATACCAAATTTTAAATGATGAGGCAACGGGAAGGATGACGCTTTGGTATGACGAGAGGATTCCGAGCAAATCGTCCAAGATGACGCAGGTAAGACAGTAAGTTAGTCAGGTTTCTTTTTCTTCTCGAGTGCTCTTCCATTTTGTATGTTCATGGCCAGCTGTACAGTACAAAGTACTGTAGTTCAGAGCTATGGTTGTATGATTCGTTAGCTACATAAAAAATGCTTTTTAATATGATAAGGATCTCAGTACTGTAATGATCGCAGGCTCGGAGCATGTGACTCGAGGTTTTTAGGTGGATTTTCGTTTCTTGATTAGTATTATATCTAGGGAAAATATCAAAAATGCCCCTCAGTTCTTTCAAAATATCAAATATACCCCTATATTATCTGAAATATCAAAAATACCCCTAGTTTTGTGTCAAATATCAATTATACCCTTAGTTGTTTTTGAAAACATTTAATATTTTTAATATTTTGTACTTCTTTAGAACAATTTTTTATAAATATTAGGATGCCAATGAAAATTACAAAACCTAGATGCAAGTTGCCTATAAGTCAAATCTTGGAAGCAAGTTTAATATAGGGTTTTTGCATTTAAGTTTATTGTGCCCATGTATTGACTACTCTTAGTCACTGCCTTTGGTGCAAATGTGACTTACAAAAATTTCAGTAAAAAGGCATAAGAAAATTAAGAATATTAGTTGTTTTTGAAAATAACTAGGGGTATAATTGATATTTTGACACAAAACCATGGATATTTTTTATATTTCAGATAATATAGGGGTATATTTGATATTTTGAAAGAATTGAGGGGCATTTTTGATATTTTCCCTTATATCTATGTTTAGTACCTTTGCTAAAAAAATAATTGTTAGTGAAGAGCTGTCAAAGTTATTTTATTTCATCTCTTTGCTGTTTGTTTTCATTAAATTTTATAGAATAGTAGATGGTATTGTATAAGGTTCCACGGTGTACGGAGACTGTACCTAACTCACTGGCTGAGCTCGTCACATGTTAGGGTATCTCCACCGTATTTCTGCAACATCGAACACAACTAGAGAATTCACAGGCTATCGCATGGGCCACTTCAAGTATCGGTTCCACCCTTTTGGGAGCTCTTCCATCGGCACTCACGCTATTTAGGGCCACTTCACACTATAACTGGCCATGTTGAGAGGCTGTGGGATTGAGTGGCCAAACTTTGGTGAGAGGCCAACAAAATGGGTTGAAAATAGGTATTAAATTATTGTTTTTGACACCTTTGGTTGCCCTTAGTGTGAAGCTCCAAAGGCCAAGTCCAAAGGCCAAACTCTTGGCAATGAGCTTCTACGGACTCTCACTTGAATGGCCATAGTTGTGAAGCCTTCAAATGCCAAGCTCAAAATCCAAAGTCATAAGTTTCATGGCCTCTCAACTTGAATGGCCATAGTGTGAAGCCTCCAAAGGCCAAGCCCAAAGTCCAAAGCCATAGCATTTATTAGACCTTCCAAATCCAATGGCCAAGATCTTGTAAGCTTTTGATTATTTTATGAAAACAATGTGACCGCCTCTCAACCATAGTTTGGGTCTCCATTTTTGCTTGACCCAAACTATTGCCAAGAGGCCGTCAACCTTGGGAAATAAAGTGCTGCCATGTAGACATTTGGAGGATGATGGCCTTTGGAGTTTGGCCTCTAGTGTGAAGGGTTGAGTGGCCGGACTTTGGGTTTCTTACAAACCAACGGCCTCTCGACATTTGGCCATAGTGTGAAGCCACCCTTAGTTGTTTCTTCTCTATAGCACCAAGAAAGGAAATGAGTAGGAACAATCCTCAACCTATCTGAGTCCTCCCGTGCATTGTAATGTGAATGCAAAATACTTGGAGAGTGGTGGGGATGGGAGTTTGTAATGCTGCCAAAGAGTTCAAGAAAAGATTTGACATGGATGTGGTGGAGCTCAAAAGTTCTCCCTTCTCATGACAGTCGTGTTTACGTCTGTTGTTGAGTTTGCGGTGGAGATGCTCTTAGTGTAACAGAACCTCTGACACGCAGGCTTGACGAATTAACCGTAACAGCTAATTTCAGTGCGGACTGCGGAGTGTGGTTTTAACTTGGCCTTAAAATTACACCTGCACTCCACTAATTTCAGTAAAATTGTGTGCTCGCATGATCGATTTTAAGCCTGAAGCCTGTAGTTCGCAGCTCATAAATTTCTATTTATGCAGTACCAAACGTTGCACGAGAGCCCGGCACGAGAAGCCATGTGGTTTGGTCCTACATTTCTGCACGCCAATTTGGCAGCAGCGGAGGCCAGAGCTGTACAAAGTACAGTTAGACTTAGTGATTTGCTGCTTATAAAGTGGAAACGTTGCGCGTGATTTGCGCAGGCTACGTTGGCATGAACGCTTTCGTCGGCGACCTATTAACTTCGACATCCGCGTGTGCCGATCGGAAGCTAATCTTGTCGACATTTTCAAGCGTACAGCTTCTTAATCATAATCAAGCAATGGCGTTCCGAGTTGGTCGCGCTATGTCTGTTCCTCCTCAATGGAGTCATGAAATGATGAACGTCGTCCTGTAAGAGCATCTCCACAGCAAACGCAATAACATACGCAAACGCAACTGTTGCGCAAATCACCGCATCTATGTAGGAACCTTTTCTGAATTTCTGGGCATAACACTACAAGCTCCCATCCATGCCACTCTTAAGGTTTTTGGTGTTCACATTACAACTCACGGGGGACTTAGGTACATTGAGGTTTGTTCTTGTTTGTTTCCTTTCTTGGTACTAGAGAGAAGAATTGACGAAGTAGCTTGAGTGCGCAGTGGAAGAGCTCCCGTAAGGGCGGAGCCAGTATGTGAAGTGACCCACGTGGTAGCTTGTGAATTCTCTAATTGCGTTCAATGTCGCAAAAATGGGATGGAGATGCCCTAAGGTAGGAGAACCTGAAACCCACACTTACTTCAGATGTGGTGATCTTGAGGATTTTTTCAAAATATAATGCATGGAATGTGCTTGTTAGGATGTATGCACAAAATGCAAGCAAAATTAATTTTGAAGTTTTCTAGAGATCGTATGAATAAATTAGGAATTGTTGAAGGCAACTCTCTAGACTTACCTATTGTAGAAACTATATCCCATTGAAATGTTCGTATTGAAATGAAAAAACGACAATAAAAAAATTGTGTCACATGCGTAGTTTCTCTGTCACCTACACAATTCATGTTCCTTATACCAATGTTTGGGATTTTTTTTGGAATTTACTAGCTAAAAACCAGCATTTTTTGTATTCAATCGATTTTTTGCCGGACTATGCCAGCTAATTTTCTAACTTTACATAGTAATACACCATACTTAGATTTTTTTGCAATCTATAACCAATTTTTTTGGCAGTTTCAAAATACAATCGATTTTTTTCCCAAGTCCACCAGTTAACTATGAACTAGTTGGTGGTTTTTCCTGCACATTGCCTTATACCCCATTATTTTGATAAGATTTGTTAAATTGTGTGTCTTGTTTGCAGGTAGCAGCTTGTAACTTTAAGTTTGTTTGTAGGTGTTAATAAAAGGTTGGTGTTTCATTTAGGTTCTCCTACCTTATTTCCTCCTCTCTGGCAGGCGGTGTGACACCATCTTGGTCCTTTACCATTCATGGCGACAAAGGTTTCCTTGGTGAGTTGTTAACCCTTGAGCGCCACATGGGCCAAAATATAGCCTCTGAATATTTAGTAGTTTGTTGTTTTTGATTGTTATAATCTTTTGATTCATGCAATGAAAACTTACCAAATTTTTCCTACATTTGCGTACCCGAAACTTTGTGCAATATCAAAGGTTAACTCTTCTCGATGTTATTTTTAAACTTGGTGTGACAAATTGTTTGCA
Source organism: Ulota crispa (assembly GCA_963920765.1). Taxonomy (NCBI): domain Eukaryota; kingdom Viridiplantae; phylum Streptophyta; class Bryopsida; order Orthotrichales; family Orthotrichaceae; genus Ulota; species Ulota crispa. The sequence goes on along the minus strand of OY987244.1, from coordinate 13,365,828 downwards.
ATGAGGTCCAACATGACACAAATTTGGGCCGGGCGCTCAGGGGTTAATGCAGTTAATAGATTAACACCTTTTATGTCTCTTTTGTAAACTTATCACTGACAGTTCTCTGCAAATCTTTTCGAGGTCGCACAAGGAGTGATGTATTGTGGTGACAGAATCGTGTAAATTGTAGAGGTTTCGATGTCGATAGAAGCTTGTCAATGAATTTGCCAGCACGTTTTATCTGCAATGATATGTGCAAATAACGTACAAACAACAATGGTATGTTCACATTCCTGTTGTTGGCTCTGATCCCGACCACTGTCGACATTGCATCCGCCTCCGGTAGTCCGGTTGTGGCGCTCTGAGAGACTATCACTGCCGCTACTGCCGCTACTGCCGATTCCTTAGCCCCTGAACGGCCTGAAAGCCCTTTGCGGCCGTATGTACAGTCCTATGTACATACATATTTGAGGTCTTTTGAGGGCTTTCCAAAAAAAATTATGCATCTATCATCATACAATCCTTCAATATGTATGATTGTAACACTTAATTTCTAGCTGATTAAACTTCTGAATATTAGTTGCGACCTTATTTGGTACCGTAACTCCATAGCCCAAGGACACTTCAGGGGTTAACCGAATGGCAACTCTGTCCATAGCTTTGCTTGCAAAGAGATTCACACAGGCGGCTATGGCACCAAGAGGCTGGTATGCATCATTGCATTCAGCATGGGATTATTCATCGTTGCAGCAATCTCTGTAGCATTGATATTGTAACTTTGTTAAATCAGTAATTTTTTTTTAGAGGAGTAAGGTAAATTGTATTACAATTAGGTAATGAGAACAGGAACCAAGGCCTCACTAAGTAGCAAACCGGCTGTAATTACACTAAGTGAATATCGAACACCTGGATTAGTTGACAATAGCTGATAGTAGCTGACAGTAGCTAATGCACTATTGTATTTGAACTAATATCCCTCTCAATAATAGTAAGCATTTCTATTGTAGTTAATTGTTTCGAAGATGGGAGTCAAAATTCTTTAGATTCTTGTTAATTTTGGGTACAGCTTGATTTTCTCTGAATATTCGGCAGTTCTGTTATCTAAAGTTAATATTGACATTCTTCAAACGTGGTCTGGCCCAGTGCTTTAATAAGCATGGCTGCTGGCATCTCCCTAGTAAGCAAACGAGTTACAATGATTAGATGGCTTATGAGTTGTTCACAAGAACAGTAGGATTGAGTTTTAAAGTGCTCTGTGCAATTGTGAAATATTGGGTTTTGTACTAGTTTGATGGAGGTTTGGTTGTTGACAAAAAGTTGGACAAATGTATCTTTGAAGGATATAATTTCTTGCATGTGGTTATTTAATCATATGGCCTCCTATGTGCATTCCACGAAGGCCCGATACTCACTCTCACTCAAAGAGGTCGCAACTCTTGTTTGCCTCTTACTTCTCTAGGTGGTAGAACTGCTACGTAAACTTAAAAGATAACCAATTGTTGAGCACCAAATGTCAAGATCATTGCTCTAATTGGCACTTTAAATAATTCTTAGTTTAACAGTACCCCAAAATAGGTAGAACATGCCATAGCTTATTGGTTTTTGAATGTATCTCAAAATCCCTTTTATGATCATGAAATGAGCCATTGGAGGGCTTTGCATGTGGCAAGCAATTTATTTTACAACAAAGGAGAGATTCACTACGGGGAAGCCATGGTCAAATTGATAAAAAAATGTGACCTAATCTACACTAATTGTAAATTAGGTTACATTTTTTTTGTCAATTTGACCATAGTTTCCCCGTAGTGATTAGAAAAATATATGTCAAGAATTAGAGCTTACTAACCATGTAGCAATAGGTGGTGACGTTTGTTAGAGGAGATTGCAAATGTTCTTTGAGTTTGGTTCTTTCATGAAGAAGAACAGCGGATGCATTGTAGTTTGCTATGCCAAATTCTTGCATTATCTTTTGACCATATTTTTGTTAATGCAAGGACGTACAAGATTAATAGGAAATTTCTTATCCAGAATATTTTTTGGTATTGCCGAGGTCATGCCTTTCAAAAGTTGACGAAAGATACTAACAAGGGAAAATTACAAAATGAGTAACAAAAACAATAGAAATTACAATTTGGGTAATGATTTGAAAGTAATTACAATTTGGGTAACAAAATCTGATCACCTCAATGAATTTTGCAATTGTTGAGGGCGCAAGCAGTTGAAGCCAACATCAACATCATTGCCAATTCGTCATGAGGTTATGACCCTTGTTCTCTCAGTCGCAATTAGTTGCAACCCTTGCTTGCACCTAGCAGCCAATGTTTGCCAAACAATTGTAAATCACACACTATCAAGGAATAATCACTTACCTTTTGCTCATAAGTACCACTTCAAAACTTCAGCCTCACACGCTCACCGGTCGCATCTCACTCATGGACATGAACTGAGCACCGTTGCATTTCCATGAGTGAGACGCAACCGGTGAGCGTGTGAGGTTAAAGTTTTGAAGTGGTACTTGTGAGCAAAAGGTAAGTGATTGTACCTTGATAGTGTGTGATTTACAATTGTTTGGTGAACATTGGTTATTAGGTGCTAGCAAGGGTGGCAACCAATTGTGATTAAGAGAACAAGGGCCATGACCAATGATGAGTTGGCAATGACGTCAATGCCGGCTTCAATGGCTTGCGCCCTCAACATTTGCAATACCCAAATCGTAATTACTTTCAGATCGTTACCCATATTGTAATTTCTTTCTTTTTGTTACTCATTTTGTAATTTCCCCTACTAACAAAGTAATATAATTTTGAAAGCCCAGTTTCATGTGAAGAAAATATTGTTCACGTAAAGGACCAAAATGGCAATGTGAACCTTCTTAGACCTAGCAAAGTAAAGGTTGTTATCATACTGTCTATCAGCCATACCTTGAGTTTGAAAAATGTGTCAATTTTGATGTGTCACTCATGCCAAGTTTATTTAAGCTCTTATAAATTTATGAATAGAAAATATACCATGTTGATGTAGTTAGGATCAAAGTAGCCTTGGGGTTGCTCAAGATACACCACTTCACATAAATTACCATTTAAAAAAGTTGTGAAAACGTTCAAGTAGTCAATTGGCTAATTGAAATGAGCAGCAGTTGCACATATAAATCTTACGACAGCCCATGTAACCATTAGTGCAAGCATTTTGTCATTATCAATCCCCTTTTTGTTATTGTAACTTGCAAGCTATCAAACAAGCTTTCAATTTCTCCATTTTTCCACACGAACCCAATTTGATTTTGCAAATCGATTTGGTAATCATTCCTAGATGGGCATGGGGTTGTTTGACCATGCACCAAGTGCCATTCTTGTGATTAAAGGCAATTTTGTAATCCATAGTAGCTATCCAACAAGACTGGACAACTGCTTTAGAAAAAGACCAAGTCTTCGGAATAAACATCTTAACAGCAAAAGCAACGGATTCATTCATGTTGTCATCAACATGACAAATGAATTTATCAAGCTTTTCAGAAATTTAAATAAGTCTTAAAATGATTAACACAATATTAGCAGTAATGAAGTTGATAACATCGAAATTCAAGATGGAGTGAGCAACTTTGCTGTTGCTTGTGATATACTAGCAATTGTGGTGAGCTAGGAAGTGGAGAACGTGTGACTGAAATGGTTTTGAAATCAAGTTATGATACCTAATATCCAATTATTGGACGTCATGCCTGCATGTTTATCAGTTTCTATTGAAACCTCAAAAATGTTATGCCTTTAAGCTTGGATCTTAGTTAGTGAAGATGTAGAGGAAATTAAAGGGTTCTAAATGAAGCAGGTGGAAATTTAAGCGTCTCTTGCTCATGAAATTTCACATCTTTGGAGAGATGAATCTTCCATGTTTGGAGATTTACATAATAGTAAATATCACTAGATTCTTAGACGACGCTATTTTGCGAGCATAAAATCATGAGCCCATAAGTGGTGAGTCAAGATTTTGTTAACAGGAACCAATTTTGAGCTCAAAACCAATGAAAAAACTTCAAAATCAACAAGATTTTCAAAAGATGAACATTATAATGCACAATTATAAGACCCTTTGCACGCGTTTATAGGTAAAATTCAATATTTTGACAAAAAATCTAGACTCACAACTCACTGCTCACTTGTCCCGCTCACAATTTAGCATTACCCATATGCAGTGATTCTGAATTCTTGAATTTTTGATAAGTGCAAAATTTTCCTAAAACAGTTTGTCTCAAGAGTGATATTTAATTCACCTTTGCACACAACTTGATTTTGTTAAAATCATGAGGAATTAATGGTTTCCGCTCAAAAGAATGTTGAAATAGTCTTAGCTCGCATCATGCATCAAGCTATTTCTAAGATCAGCAAGTGGTGTTGTTCAAGGAGACCATTTTAATGCGAAGACTGCGTTGGAGTGTAGATTTTGAAAATATTTTGTGGCTCACAATATACTTGAAAAGCGGAAGAGATGAATTGTTCTACTTGATCATTCTAACGCTTAAAAAATCTCCCTTTGAATTTGTGCACGATATAATTTGAATTTGGAGAGAGTTTTAACCTTTTGTTTAAAAAAAAAACATAAGCAAGGATCTAGAAAAAATGTTAATACTTTTGAGAGGTGACGTTGGAAGGGGTCCACAGATCTTATCAATATATAGAAATTCTTACAATTAAGTGGTTTGGGTTGTTTAGAATCTGGGAATTTGCTTCTTGATTTGTTTGCCAATACAATAGATGAAGCAATCAAGCAACACACTTGACTATAGGAGCTATGTGAAACGAATGAAACACATCCAAGAACGCTTAGGAAATAGGTTTTTTTTTTTTTTTTTTTTTTTTAATCTATCCTTCAATCACATGACTAGTTTGTTCATTGTATACATCCACAACATTTGTGCAAGGCTCTAAATATATTTATGTAGGGATGAAAGAAAAAAACTTGTTACTTTGAAAATCTTATTTTTTGTGATATTTTTTAGCTATGGTTTATTTTGCCTCAACATGCTACCCACTCCATGCACTCTTAGGTATGTGCACACCAAAGGGAGAAACATGAAACTCATGAGGTTAAGATTTCAAATTCTCATTGAGTATTAGCACCAAAAGGTTTAATTTAAATCCCAATCTAATATGGCATATGATATGGCAACTAGGGTACATCTCAAACTTGTATGTGAGGGTTAAAATTTGCTCACATGGGGTTTTCATTCCCAAATCTTTAAAATTTGGAATGATATGTAAGGGTATTTAACCCCTAAACGCCCAAGGGGACAAGGGCAAAACACAGATGTGTTATAAAGTGGTACTTTTGTAACTTTGATGAAGTTTGCTTCAAAAGAGAAAATAAGAATCATGGTGTTTAGTAATTATCCATATGGTCAAACAATCAAAAAAAGTTTTGATTTTTTATGTAATGAATTTAGAAGCATTTACCATTTAACATTCACCAAAATTACAAAATTTACCCATAGGTTTCAAAATTTGGTATGACTAGTTAAAAATGGACATTCTATCCTAAAATTCAAAAATGCAATCTTTTGAAAGGAGAGAACATTGTAAGTTTTCCAAAATAGTAAATTTTATAACACTAGCAAATATTGAAGTGTTTGTTTTTGAAAAATTCTCCTTGGTGGAGTTTAACCCTTTAAGGACCACGCGACCATATTTTAGTTGCTAGGAGTGGTTTTTGGCCACCTCAATAATTTGGAATTTGGTCTTGAAGTACGCATGTGATCACAATTATTTTGCATCCATCTAAAAAAATAACAATGCAATCACGTATGTGAGTTGACAAATAATGATTTTGTACATAATGGCTTCAAAATACTTATCCATTTTTTTTCAAAGATGGATCAAAGCAACAACACAATACATCAAACATCCAAGAAGAATTTCAAATTTCAATTGCACTACTCTAAAAAAACTCAAATTGCTTAAGAAATATGCTTGTATTGTTTTCCTATATGGTAGTAGTATAATTGTAGTATTTGAAGATCTACTAAAATGGTGTAGTCATTTTGGCTTTTAAATACGTCATCCTATATTTAAGGCCAATTCTTAATTGCTTTCACTAATCAAATTTTCCATAACATTTATCAAATTTCTTGTAGAATTGTTTTAGGGTAGCAAAGAAAATAAGATTTGTTACCCTTTTTATCCACTTAGCTACACCTTGTGATTGGTATTTTTGTCTATTTTGTGTGAAACTAGTCTTGTTGGAAAGGTGGGAAATCCTGCTTTCTAGAAATGCAAGGCTCTTTTCAATCAAAGCTTGCATGAAATAGTAACATTCAAAACCACACAAGCATGAAACATTATAGATTTTCCGCATATGGCTTGCTCAATCATTATAATGTTTCACCTCCAATGGTAGATCTAGCTAAAATTTTGGTGCTTTAAAGTGAACAAGGTGTACTTCCCATTTGTATGGTTGGATTACTGAAAATGGGTCTATATTTGAGTTAATTGCACATTTAAGCTTACAGCCCCTGTTTTTAGTGGATTTTGTGAAAATGGGTGTGGTCCTTAAAGGGTTAACTTGGATTGACATGATTCAAGTTAACCCCTAAAGGCCCAAGGAGCCCACTTTGGGCTTAATGAGAACTTGGGCAAGCTCTCTTGACTTCATAATTTGGAAATTTTTCATGAATTTTTTAGGATGGATGCTACTCATCATAATCTACTTGTGAAGCTTTGTTTCATGTCGTTTGATAAGTAATGCAAAAGTTATAAGGTTTTTTCAATTTCAATGTCAAACCGGGCAGCAAAAAATATATTCTTAAATTTTTATTTTTATTTTTTATAGAATTTTATAGATTGATACCTACTCAAAAAAAGTTGAATCACTCAATTCCAAATAATGACGTAAGAGTTAAAAGGAATTTTATTTTGCGGGCAATGAAGGTAGGAAGAGGGTAGAAAAAACATATAAAGTTATCTTTTACTCTCAATTTTGAAAATTTTCAAATGAAAATGAAAGTTACTAATTGTCTATTAGAGCATTCTCACCATTGGGATTAACAATTTTCAAATTCTTCCAAAACTTATTAGCATATTAGTTATATCTTTCATTCATCAATACCTTTCACTTTACAATTTTTGTAAAAATGAATCCAAATTTTTTTGGTCTAATTTTTTTAATATATACTTTCAACCAATTTTCCAACATATTGCAAAAATTGGACAAGAAACTTAACATACAAGTTTTTCTCTAAAGAGTTTGAAAAACAAAATTTCACCTTTTGGAAGGACTAGAAAAGCCTACATTTTGAGGTTTAGGCACATTGATCTTGCAATTGGTGGGGGTATTCATTCTAAAATTTTGGGGCAATGTACTTGTGCAAGTCAACCAAAGGATCCTATGGTTGGATTTGTTAAAATCTTAAGTTTCAATGAAGATTTAGACCTTGGTTTGGGGACTAGTATTTTGAAGCAATTTTGAGCCTCTAAACAAGAAAGAATTTTAGGGGTTAAGTTGGAAAGTAGAATTGATTTCTTATTACAAAAAAGAACTTGAAAAAAGTATTATTTTGTTTTGGACAGCTTGAAAAAAATAGGCAGCGACCGGAAAATGGTTGATTGGGTGCTTAGGGGTTAAAACCCATGGGAAGGGTGATATCTTTTTGTTCTATGCTCACCCCTTTTAAAACTATCTTTCCCGCTTTTGTGTGAATGAACTAGCAGTTGTGGAGAGTATGTTTGTTGTTGTACAAATCATATTTTAATTTTTTCTTAGAATTTTGCAAGGTTATGTTTCTCACATTTTCATCACCTTGGTGTGAATGTACCTTTTGTTAAATACGCCATGGTCTCTTTAAGGTAGATACACCCAATGCCACTTATGCACCCAATGTTGTTGGTTTGTGCCCCTAGTAGTCATTTTCAAACCCAAATGTAAATTTGTCATAGATAGCTTGTTAGAGAAAATGAGCTATCTATGGCAAGTCAACATTTGGGTTTAAAAATGACTGCCAGGTGTACAGACTAACGGCATTGGGTGTATCTACCTTACATATCCATTATAGATCTTCACATTTCCTCTCAATTATTTCAGTGCAAGCACAGCACGTGATTTTTTAATATTTTGTAGCCACCAACAGAAATGCATAGGGTCTGGAAATGAAAGTGTAGTAATTATGCATCAATTGCTGACTAGACTTCACATATAATTCAAACACTGTTGACACACTTATTTGTATGCTTTTAGGAGATTATTAGGAGTATACATGTAGTATTAACCTTGTACAAAACTTGAAGCATGTTGGGGATTTTTATAAAAAAGAAAAGAAAATATTGTTTCAAAGCAGAAAAAAATACCGTACAAAGCTCCAATAAGTCCACGTGCTTCCATCAAAACAAAGATGTGAGCAAAAAACCAAAAAAGAAGAAGCTAAAACTTTGGTATAAATGACAAGTCTAGCTAAGCTATGTAGACCCCAAGGACTTTGGTACAAAGTACTGAAAACTTTAGGCAAAGTTATCAATCACAACTTACACGCAAAGAAGTTGGCCAACAATATGAATGGAGACAAAGTTGCTACAAGTTTCAATGAAGTCATTTTCACTTTCTGCAAAATTCCTTACAAATGATATTTGATCTCTTTCCATTCTTTAAATAAAAAATCTTTGGCTCCTTGTGCAATCCACCGCCAGTGCCAAGCTTTGTAGCAAACAAACCTTCTTGCTTTTAACCCTTAAAGGACGAGCCGGTAACTATGTTTCACGCGTAGCAAGTATTTGTTGCGGATGAAAAATGTCTGCGTTGTCCTTTAAGGGTTAAGGGGGTATCCTAAAACTCCTTGACATCAAAGCAACATTAGTGAGGAGTTTCTACAATATTTGAGATTTGGACATTGTCCTCTTGACTAGGGCCAAAGTAGAAGGGATAGGATTCGTTGTGAGCAGGGTCCGGGAAATATTTGAGTTTGATTGATTTCCTTTAATTCCTGTATCAAGTTGGTTTATCAAGAAACTATTTTGATTATTTTCTCTATTTCATATTGTAAATAAATTTTTAAAATTTTTTAACTAATTTTTCAGATGACGTTTATAAATTACAAACAGTTTTTTTTCAATTCAACCGGCTGGCTTTGAACAAGCTACCGGTTCTTCCCGGCCACAGCTTGTGGCACTAGAGTGGAGATGCGATTAAGAACTCAATTAATGCAATTAGGACTAGGATCAGGTACTAGAAGGGGCATGCTATTTTTAAATTGACCTGGTTGTTCTAAAGGAACCTAACTCAGGCACTGCAGCTACTTCAAATATCAAGGATTATCTTCTCTTCAGCACGTATTTTGTTGCAAAATCATCAGTGAATTTAGTTGCACAAGAATTGTCCTTAACCCTTAAACGTCACGTGGGCTCTAGAGATACGGTACCAAATATGGTTGCAACTAGTATTTAGAAGTTTGAATCAGCTAGAAATTAAGTGTTACAACCATACATATTGAAGGGTTGTATGATGGAAGGTGCATAAAAAAATTTGGAAAGCCCTCAAAATAGCTCAAATATGTCTGTATACACGGCCGTACATATGTCCGCAAAGGGCTTGGTGCTGTTCAGTTGTTAACCCTTGAACGGCCCATCAGCCATTTATGGCCATATATATGGTTGTATATACAGACATATTTGAGCTGCTCTGAGGACTTTCCAAAAAAAATTATGCACCCATCATCGTACAACCCTTCAATATGTATGATTGCTAATTCAAACTTCTCAATATTGACTGCGACCGTATTTGGTACCGTATCTAGAGCCCAAGGCCCTTCAGGGGTTAATTCTCTTTTTTCAGAGTACCTTATTTCTATTCCTTCGAACTATACTCTTGGAACAGGGCCTTGGGAACTGCTGAAGGTTACGGGCATAGATAGCCTTCCCTACCATACTTGGAATGAGTTCATTGACCTGCTCTATCTTGTAAGTAGCAAAGTGGTGATTGTAAATTGCCGCTATACAACTCAAATGCAAAAGATTGACCATTGACCTGGTTTCCCTTCTCCTTTTGATATACCTTCATTTTCTTACCTTAGGTAATTGTGACTCATACTTTGAATGCAATGACCTGTGAGGTTGAAATGGTTTGGACGCACCTCCTGCTTCAGCCATGCCTGGTTCTTTGGCCACGCCCCTGTTTAGATTGGTACACCACAAATGGACATAGGTTGTACTATCCTTCAAGAATGTTCTCAAGAATGAAATTAGTCAATTTATTACACCAAATAGTGTATTTAGGTAAGCCCATACTAATTTCTTGATATTTTACACTATATAAATATTTACCAAGATTATAGTAATTTTTGTCAGTAATTATTGTGATAAACAATGAAGGAAGCAAGTAGAGGTTGGAAGCAACAACAAGCGGCAAAGCTTGGGAGCAAAGAAGTTCAAACTTTAGACAAAACAGTTGCATGCGTCTCTAGGCGGTTAAGGGTGAGTCATGAGGTAGCTTTGTCAAGGTAAGGCAACCTAAATGCATTATTTGGTGTAGAAGAAAATTTGTGGTTACACTGATTGAACAATAACTAAAACTAAACAAGTTGTCGTGGACACTAATTCAATCAATGTGGACACAGTTTTCTTCTAAAACTAAAACAAACAATAGTGGACACCTTTTCAATCATTTTGGACACAATATTTGGTTCTACTTTGTTGTTGAAAATAGGAAGATGCCCATCATCCCTAAGACTTTGAAACTGCACAAATAGTAACACACTAACACTTATCTAGAATCAATGGTTGCATTAATTTGTAATCTAGCACTTGTTATTATTTCATTGGAATAGAAATTCAACCATTTGTCACTTTGGGAGTCCCTGCATGTACACAATTCTTAATGGTGAATATGGCCTATTCTGACATTTACACTTGTGACATAAGACACAAACAACTATTTCTTGTAAGAACTCCAGATATGAAAATCCCTAGTGCTCTTGCCAACTACCAATAAGCTGCATCAACACTCTAGAAGTCTAATACAACCAGGCATATGGAAGATAACGAGACGCAAAATATAATTGTACGTAAATTAGGTACTAGTGATTGTCAGTACTCTAGTAAATCAATACATGCACTATAGGTATTCTACTTGTCATTGAGTGGCATCAGGCATTGCCTTTGCTGAACACCTTGGTTGGCCTCACTTCTTCTCTCTTTTGTCTACTAAATTTTGAAATTCACATTAGATAACATAGATGATTTGCTGCAAATTTTTTGACTCATGAAACATCTCAAATATGTAAGCAAACTTTAGCTTTTGAACTTCTGTCCAACTTCTTGATAATTATCCGTAAAATCTCTAATAAAATAAAATGTTTAACTTTGGTAATAGATGAGTTCATAATGGTAACAAAACGTGATAAATGAGCCAAAAATGCAGGCATTTAGGAAAATCACTCCGAAGGCAAATAAACAAGACTTCCATTCAAAAAAGAAAAAAACGTAATCAACTGAATGTTCTCTCCCCTCTTCTGCATAAGATCACACTCAAAATTCATATTCTACAGTTCATGTTTCAGTTATATTCTTGGTTCAATCAAGGCGTTCAATCTAAAGCCCTAAAAGTATAAAATCCTTGGTACATAAATATCAACACAACCATCAGCAGTGCGACATTAGAAAAAGATACAAAATCTTGAAAGTTACTTACTAGTGACCTATGGTGGACCTTTTCCTCACAGAAAATTTGAAGTGATAAAGAAAACAAGCACTCCACCGCTGCTCTACATTAATGTAGGAAGTTCTAAAACGGAGCACTTAAGGGCTGATACTGAAACGTGGGGAGGTGAAACTTATTGAAATAGTTTTCAATAAATTCTCCTTGAAAGACAACAGGAGTTGACATCTGACCCAAGTTGTTTCATATTTTTTGGAGCTCTGTGGAATAAGTTATGAAATTTTGAAGTGGAAAGGTCATAGGTCTCTAAAGTGGTGTACCTCTTCAAATGTACATTGCATATACATTGTTGAAGGGCTATGAAAAACAACATGCACAAATTGAGTACATTTGAGGAGGTGCACCATTTTAGAGCATGCACTAGAGCCTCCTACCTTATGAGTTCAAAATTTGTAATCACACTAACAACCATATACCTAACATAACATTCACTAGCACTAGTAAAGGGTGCCCTCTCTCCAAGAGAATGGTGTGGAATATTCCACACCATTCCATCCACTTGGATGAAATGGTGTGGAATATTCCACAGCCTTCTTTAGCTATGGAGACACTTAGCTGAATTTGTCAGAGTTTATGAAATGGAGGCTTAGGGCCACTTTACATGTGGAGGCAGGGCCAATTCACTATGTCAGAGGTCAAGAATCCTCACTTGTGATTGGACAAAAGGCTGAAATCAGCCCCAAGTCCCTTACACCTAGAGTCAGGGCCAATTTGGTGGAATGAATATTTTATTCAACAAAGACAAGATTTGACATGGCACGAGCTCACTGAATTGGGTGCACCCAAAGTGGAAGGCCAATTCTTGGCCTTGGGGCCAATGTCAAGTTTCATTAAAAAAAAAAACTTATAAAATATTATTTTTTCTCCAATCAAATCCATTCCCAAAGCTAGGGACACGAGAGAAGCCAGGGGATGGGAGATGGGGGCATGGAGGGCATGGGGGCATGGGGGCATGGGGGCATGGGGGCATGGGGGCATGGGGGCATGGGGTATTTAGCTTGCTAAACTAGTTCTTATGTATATAAAAAACACTAGGCTTGTATATTTTGTCTCTATTTGCAAATCATTTTTTCCTTCTATGCTTCTCATGAAGTCTTTATGTAAATTTTGCATATGTTGATATGTTAATTTTTTTTCTATCATCTTTTATGCAAGATACTCTTGATGATCTATAATTCATAGTATTTATTATGCCAGACACTATTTGCATAAAACTTGATATTTGAAAGAACTAATTCATAGGCAAAAATAATATAATTGTTTTGTTGTTGATAAAAAGAAAATAAATGAAGGCAATTGGTCTAATATACCTTAATAATGTAAACAAAAAACTTAAGAGTTTGTTTCAAACTTCACGTTTAGGGTTCATGCATATTTTGGCAACGTCCCCCTCTGTCCAACTCTATTCTTTTTGGTGTCTATCATCATTGTTTCAATTTTTTTTTTTTTAAGTAAAAAGTAAAAAATAAAGGAGCTAATTCATTTAAAAAAATATTGTGGCCTATTCTCACTTTACATTGCAACAAGAAGCCACTATCTCCCAAGGCTAGCTTTTTGAAAACAAGCCATGGCCTATAAGAGGTTTTTGTCACAACTTCTCACCTTTAGTGTAAAGATGGCTTAACTTTATTGAATTGGCCCAACTCCTTAACCTTAAGGCCTTTACATATGAGACAATTGGCCCCCACAATAATCTTATTTTAATTAATAGTGGAGGCCGGCCTTAAACAAAATGTGGGTTGGAATTTGAGGTAATTGGCCCCAAGCCAAATTGGCCCGGCCCCCATATGTAAAGCGACCCTTAGTTCAGTGCACACACGTCAAGGGGACCAGACGTGTCAGATTTTTTTTTTTTTTTTTTTTTTGTCAAAATGAAATTCGTGGATGAGAAAGGGAAAGACAGCCTCTCTTCAGGCTACTGAATGTTATGAAGCTGCAAGTGCAGACGCAAATTACTCACCGCAAAAAAGAATTCTTAAGATTCAGAACTCACTTTACCTTGGAAATATCAAGCTATTGCAACATTTATAACAACAACATCAACAACCTCAGTATCGATTTAGAATTCAGAAAATCCAAGCTCCTGCTTCGTAAAAGCCTGACTCGCCGTGTATCTTACATCACAATTTTTCTATACTTGCAAGAACCAAATTGCGAACATGAACTAAAGAGAAATCGAGGTCTGCCATTGCAACAACAACAGGTTCTGCAAAAGTAATCACAAGTTTTACACGATTCTTGTTGCAAATAAGTTGTGACTGAAGGGCATAATGAAACCAGAGACCCGGTTGAGTCGGGATATCTACAGCAAGGGGATGTGATATCCGGGTATTTGACTTGTACCAAAGTTGAGACGAGGTTATGGGTATACACTCAGTCTCAATGTATACTACAGTGAAACCTCTCTTATTGCACGGAAACAGTGGGGAGCTATTTTAAGGGATATGCACACAAAGAGGTGATTCACCTCAAGTCATATATTTCATGCGTATGATGTACAAGTGGCTCATCTAAAAAATCGGTGATTGTTGACTGCCTTCTATTTTGGACCACTAGCAACACACTTTATGCACATAAGGAGTATGTAATTTAAGAATTATAGTTAATTATGTAAATAGGAAATTTGCAATAAGAGAAGTTTCACTGTATATACTGATTCTAGACTATTCATATAATTCTACACTATTTTTTTGTCTCTCAATATAGGGACATCTTGTGGTGAATTACATAGACTTCTCAAAAAAATCTCTTTGAATTTTATTTAACTTGGTACAATTTAAAATTGGAGAATTTAATAATAGGGGCACAAAAAATGAAATATTATAGAGATGGGCATAGGTTCAAAATAATTACATATAGAGATGCAATTTCAAGACCCCTTTATGAAAATTTCCTTGTTTTGGAGAAGCCTCTAAGTTCTTAGAAAGTTAGCTAACATTTGATGTGATGTATTTAACTGTCTCAAAGTCCAAACCAAAATTTTATTAGAATTTATAAAAAAATCAAAAAAAAAATCAAAATTGTGCCCCTATTTGAAATCATTTTGAAACTATGCCCTACTGCCCTCTTTATAATATTTTACATTTTTGTGCCCCTATTCCTAAATTTTCCATTTAAAATTAATCGAAGAAATTTGAGTTTTTTTTTTTTTAATATTAGATCCTAAATGTTCGATTACCCATGAGTGATGTGGAATTTTTTGATAAGATAAAAATTACAGAAATACATGAAGTCGTAAGAACAAGATTGGTATTGCTAGTCTATAACGTTTTTTACCCTTTCAGTTTGTATTATTGTGTGGGCTTTTTTGCGTGAATCCTATCCTAAGTTGTATAACAACAAGTTATACTTAATTGAGAATACTGTACACCTAATATCTTGGAGTTAATTATGGAGAACTCTGTATAAAGTAGAAAACTAAAATACAGTGAAGTATGAGAAATAATATTGATGCTTCTTTCTATTAAACATCTTGTCCTACGTACTTACCCTAGATATAACATAGTGCTAAAGATGTGCAAATAGGGTACATCTCAGAAATCAGAGCAATCCCTCATGATTACGAAGGACACGATACGAAGGAGCCCTCAGTGCCGTATCATGGTATATCGCGGGTATATGTGCATCCCGGTCATACCAGGGTAAGAACATGACGGGTAATGAACCCGTGTACTATATGGTTATACTTGCCATATCAGGGTGAGCACATGACGGGTAATGAACCCGTGCACTATAGGGGTATAGACGGGACATCAATCCAGAGGTTTTTGGCTCCGAGAGGCTTATCTCGTTCTCTCTGTTTTGTGACGAACGAGCTGCAGCAGACATGGCGATGGCGATGGCGGCAACAGCACATATTACAGCAACAATGGCCGCAGCCGCATCGCAGCAGCACGCGTTGCTGCATCCGCATCATCATCATCGCCACTCCTCGTCCCCCGCACAGCTCTCATCCCGCGTCGTACTTGCTCCGACAATCCCGAATTTCGGTAAGCAGGGGGCTCAGGAGGTGCGAATTGGTGGAAATGCGACACGCTCCGGATTCTATAATCGCGGCTTGTCCGTGATCGCAATGGCGAAGAAAGGGAAGAAAGGCGCCGTGGTACAGAAGGAGAAGGCTCCTGCTGGCGGCGGTGGCGGTGGAGGTGCGAAAGAATCTGCTTACGCTACTGAGACCAGGAAAATTATTCTCAATGTTCATAAGCTCAAGAAGGTTTGTGATCTTAATAGTGCATTGAGTTTTGAATTTTTAGTACTCTGAAATTCGAATCGCATGTTAGAGCATTTATTTGAGTGCACAGGAAAATTATCCTCAACGTTCATAAGCTCAAGAAGGTTTGTGATCTCAAGAGAGCATTGAGTTCTGAATTTTTAGTACTCTGAAATACGAATGCATGTTAGAGCATCTATTTCTATGCACAGGTTTCTATGAAAAAACAATGACGACTGAATTTCTCGACAGTTGAACACGGTTAGCTTCAAATCAAACTAATCAAGAGATGTCTTACATAATTCATAGATTTTTTGAAGGTTTGTGATCTCAAGAGAGCATTGAGTTCAGAATTTTTATTACTTTGAAATTCGAATTGTAGGAAAATCCTTCTCAACGTTCATAAGCTCAAGAAGGCTTGTGATCTCAAGAGAGCATTGAGTTTTGAATTTTTAGTACTCTGAAATACGAATGCATGTTAGAGCATCTATTTCTATGCACAGATTTCTATGAAGAAACATTAGCGACTGAATTTCTTGTACAGTTGAACACGGTCAATTTCAAATCACAATAATCAAGAGATGTCTTACATAATTCATGGATTTTTTAAATCTTCGAGCATCTATTTCTATGCACAAATTTCTATGAAGAAACAATAGCGAGTGAATACCTCGTACACTTGAACACGGTCAACTTCAAATCAAACCAATCAAGAGATGTCTTACATAATTCATGGATTTTTCGAATCTTCAAGCATCTATTTCTATGCACAGATTTCTATGAAGAAACAATAGCGAGTGAATATCTCGTACAGGTGAAAAGGTTAACTTCAAATCGAACTAATCAAGAGATGTCTTACATAATTCTTGCATTTTTTTGAATATTTGGTGAAAACGTTTCATTCGTTACAATTGTTGAATTTTTTTGAGTGTAGATCGTTATGAGGATTGCAGTTTGGAATTAGGATTGCGTTCCAATTTGCAAGATCATTGGTAATAGCGCTATAATTCATTGGTGAGGTTTGAGGTTCCAAAAATTAAAAATTTGAATTATGTTTAGGTGACGCCTACGGGAAAGGAGCTTCTGAAGAATATCAGCCTGGGGATGTACTATGGAGCGAAGATCGGCGTCCTTGGACCTAACGGTGCTGGAAAATCGACGTTGATGAAAATTCTTGCGGGAGTGGACCAGACCTTTGATGGGAACATGTACCTAGAACCTGGCATTAAAGTTGGCTATCTTTCACAGGTATGAGTTAGTGTATAGCTAGGGCTTTTGGCCAATGGCATGGAAATGCTAAAGGTCATTGCAGTTTATAAATGCACATGTTTCTGGTTCGGGTCTACACAAATAGACACTGCAGCGGGTATATATGAGTTTGAGGATTCGAATTACATACTGAAGGCTTGGCTTACTCTTGATTTTCCATACGTAGATTTCATCTGGCCTGTGAAATTGGTTGCGGTGGATGCAAGTGTATAACCAAGTACGCTTTTGTGAAGAGGGCATTTATGAAGTTGGCTGACCTGCTTTTTTATTGGAGTGCAGGAGCCTGAGTTGAAGGATGGATTAACTGTGATGGAGAACATTGAGGTATATTTCTTCACGAATAAGTTTCATGAAATGGAACTGAACTTAACAAAATGTAGTGTAATGTATCGAGGTGATCGATGAGGTATATGTTAGTTGTCATGTTCCGGTTCATTGTGTTTGTTCTGTTACATTTTTCTCTTTGTGCGGCCATGCAAGATTTCTCATGATTATGCTACTGGCATTTATTGCAGCCTGCATTAGCTGAGACACGGAAGCTCCTATCAGATTTTGAGAAGGTATGTCCTAGATGGTGGACCCTTATTCCTATTATTGCTGAATGTTAAGCCCTATTCTCCTTGGTTTGCTTGTATTATAAACGCAAACAGCAATATCTGTTTAACCTGTTCATACTACACTATTTTTTTTATTCACAGGTTAGTGCCGACATGGCAAGTCCAGACGCTGACATGGACAAACTCATGAATAGAATGGAGCAACTACAGAATGCCCTCGACGCATCTAATGGCTGGGAGCTCGAGCGGCAGCTTGAGGTTCGTAACCTCTGATTTGATCAATCTGCCCACCTCCTTTGTGTCGGAATTTTTGAAAATTGTCCGCCTATTACCAATCAATTATAAGCCGCTTTAGTGGAGATTTCAGAAAATTTACCAAGTCTTAATTCAGCTTTCAAGTTAAGAGTATACTAAATAGAGCAACTGTTACTAACTATCGTATATTTGTGTAATGCTGCAGCGAGCATTGAATGCTCTGAGGTGCCCTCCAGGGGATGCTTTAGTTGCTAATTTGAGTGGTGGTGAGCTCCGCCGAGTTGCTCTATGTCGCCTTCTGCTTCAGGTATATTGGCGATGCATTGTATGGAATTTGAATGCCAGTCTGATCTTAACCTTGTCATTCAACTTCATCCGTCCAGCTTACTCTCGAAAAGGAGATTTTCACTTTGGAAGACTGATAATTGCACAGCCGCTTCATTTGAAAGGGCTAAAAGGACAAGAGGAGCTACTTATTATGAGGCTTAATTCATTAAACTGCAAATTTGGAGAGCTGCTGCTGCTCACTTCTTGCAGTCAGAAATGTTGTAAGCGTTGGAAAGGGAAAGCTTATACGAGAAAATATGAAAATTATACACCTTCTCCGTCCTATGGATGCATTAATTGTTCTCCGTGTCTGTCTGTAGACCCCAGATATATTACTACTCGACGAACCTACGAATCATCTGGATGCGGAGGCAGTGGCTTGGTTGGAGCGATACTTGGCTGAGTTTAAAGGGACTGTTGTTGCTATTACCCACGATCGATATTTTCTTGATAACGTAAGCTTGCTTCCTTAATAGTTTCCCATGTGGTTCTTTATTTTTCTGATTAACAGAGTTCTAAACTTTTTTTCTTTTTCGATCCTTTCACGTATTACACCCTGAACTCTTGAGGTCCTTAAGTGTGAGAATTTGATATACATAAGATTGAGAGAACGGCATGTGAGATTCTCTCGCAGTGTACAGATACTCATTGGTGAAGAGACTCTGTTCTGGCTGATGACGGATCATAGAGAGGACTAATGTTTGTTCTAACTTACTAAATCCTATTTGTGGTTTTCAACAAACGCCCATTATAAAATGTGCCTCACTTTTTTACTAATATGTTAATGTAATTTGCATCCACGTCTAACATGTTTTCAATGTCAGGTCGCTGGTTGGATTCTTGAGCTTGATAGGGGACAGGGAATTCCTTTTGAAGGCAATTACTCTTCTTGGCTCGATTCTAAGGTAACTTCTCCTTTATCCACTGCTGTACCTTGTTGTTAAGGGGATTTGTATCTTTAGGTTTCTCTATTTTCTTTCAGTTTTTAGCTCGCCATAATATCTTCTGATCTGGTGTATTTTCATTTGGTTGGTGCAGGCGAAACGTATGGAGTCAGAAACAAAGCAACAATCCGCACTTCAGCGCAATATCCAGCGAGAGCTGGAATGGATTCGTATGAATGCAAAGGGTCAGCAGAAGAAGGGCAAGGTATGTGCTTGTGTTTCTTCGCTTCACGAGCGAACCAATGGTGCAGACGGTCATCCAATTGAGCATGTCGTAGATCAAAAACTCAAGTCTGCACCTTCTCATGGCTTGCAGGCAAGAGAACGAGCATACGAAGAACTGTTGCAAAAGGCCAGTGAATACCAGAAAGCAGACAAACTGGAATCGATGTTTATGCCTCCGGGACCTCGTCTCGGTAACGTGGTAGTTGAAGCTGCAGCCCTTCAGAAAGGCTTCAACGGCCGGCTGCTTATAAACGATCTTTCGTTCAGCCTTCCCCCCGGAGGTATGCAAGCTGGGAGTGTTGTATATTCATTGATTCTAGTTCGCCTTATATCTAATAAATGTCATTGTAATGTCCTCCACGCACGAGTTTTCAAATTATTATAATGAAGAAACTCAATCCCAACCAACGATGAAAGTTCTTGTGATAGTCAAACTGAAACGTTGGGAGTGCAAGTGCACCAATGAAAATTGAGTATGGAAGGCTGCGTAATTAGTGAGAAACAAGAATTTTGAGCCATCCTGAGTAAATTCTGTTGGTGACTTTCAAAACTCAGGTGTGGTAGGGGTGGTCGGAGGCAACGGAGCAGGAAAGACAACCCTCTTCCGAATGATTTTAGGCCAGGTATTACTACAGTTATCATGATCTTAAAATTTCTTCAAAATCTCGTCGGCGATGTGTTGTTTCACGGTCGGATAGATGGCTCACTCCTTACAATGCGTACACACAGAACTGATAATCTTTCTTACTGTATGCTTTCTTAGTCTACCGCACATCTCATGGCATCAGATGATCGATATTTTTGGCATGCCTTTCTTGGAATGTGGCAGGATACTCCTGATGGAGGAGATTTAAGAGTAGGGGAAACGGTTGCTCCTCTCTATGTAGACCAGTCAAGGGAATCACTTGATCCAGAAAAAAGTGTCTTCGAAGAGATTACTGGAGGACTGGACGAGATGCTCTTAGGTGATTCTTCTGACCCTGTACGGTGGAGCACTTGAATTCCAACTTGTTCCATTCTGGGCCCGTGTACTTTTTGATATTGTGAAACCTCTTAAGAGGCGCCTTCTTACACTGAGGCCTAATTGTTCCTTGTAGTTTGTAGACTCATGTTGTCCCTGAAAAAACGACTGACAACTGATTTCGTGCTGCAGGTGAAAGGAGGGTCAACGCGCGGGCATACTGCTCTTGGTTCAACTTTAAATCAGGCGATCAGCAAAAGAAGGTCGGCACGCTTTCTGGTGGAGAGCGGAATCGGTGAGTCATTTCGGAAATGAAAGTGCACCAATGGAGAACTATGTCATTAATTTCAATTGAAGAGGGCAGTGAACTTGTTATTGTTTTGTATTTCTGAGGCATTCCTTACTGAATCGCGACTTCATATTTCTGTATATAGATGTAATATTATGAGGGTACACTGTTAGTTTTTCCATCTAGTAGGGTTATTGATTGTAATCAGAAGATGTGATATCCAACTATGTGTCACAGATTACAACTTGCGAAGGTCATGAAGAAGGAGGGCAACCTTTTATTGCTGGATGAACCCACAAATGACTTGGATGTCGATACACTTCGAGCTCTAGAGGACGCCATACAGGATTTTGCAGGTTTGAAGATGCTACATCGCTTGTTCCTTAAGTTTATCGCTTCTCTGTGGTCACGTGCTTTTATTCTGCAACATCTTCTAAGATACAGGCGTGGAAGTTATACGAATCTCTCTATTTGCAACTAGTTTTGTTTGTTTAGCTCCTTTAATTCTTGACTTTTCGTTGCTAATATGCGGTGCTAAGTTGGTCACTTTGTTCTACAGGTTGTGCTGTGATCATCTCTCACGACCGCTGGTTTTTAGATCGTCTCGCAACACACATCCTGGCGTTTGAAGGAGACTCTCAGGTATTGTTCATTTCCTCTCCAAATGAATCTCCTCCCTCCTGATAAATCTTCTCGGTGAAGGTTTTGACGACACGGTTCCTTCAGTATTATCCTGCTCTAGGATTTTGTAGTGATGAGTACCTTGGTGGCTTGAAGACCAGAACTCATCTTTTTCGTCTGACGAGGTTTCTTCAGATCAACATACTTAAAAAACATTCTTAAGATAGCGGTTTTCTGAGATGTTCGCTGATGTAATGCTCATTTTGAATGAATCAGGTGTATTATTATACTGGTTCTTACACTGAGTACGAAGCTGATCGGAAGAGGAGATTAGGGAACAAAGAACCCACAAGGCTCAAGTATGCTGCTTTGGCGTGATCTTTTCATAAGGACCTTACTCGAGAAGCTTTGCGAACGAAATTTGTCCAATTGCCTCGATTATTGAAATGGGCATGGGGGCAGCTTATGAGCTCCATCTGCAAGAGGTGAGCTGGAAGTTGACCTGAATTCCCAGCTACTAACGAAATTGGAGTTGAGAGAGCAAACTCTTTAATTTGAAGTCATGAGGTCAGCATGTACTAGGTCATTTAAACCTAATTTCAAGAGATAGAGTACTACGGGAGCTGAATGTGATCGCTGAATTTCTGGGCATTATGTGGCTTCATGTCATTTTAGCTCTTTTTACAGTGTAATTCCTGAAGCATGTTCTTGATAGAATGTGCCCTAAATGTCCAGGTGTTTGATGTGCACTTGTATCACCCTTTAACGATTCTACTCACAAGTATCATAAAATGTACGTAGACATTTTACAATGCACACCACCAATACACAAAGGGAAAGTTGATTGCTTGATGATATTGGTTGTATCTATTTTGTGGACCCATTTGACACATCTAAGGGGTTTTTTCATTTGCCTTAGAAAACCTCCTTGCCATTGGTGTTTGCAAAACAGGTTAAATTTTGAAAAGTCATGCCCATTTTTTAGAACCAAATTTTCTTTAATGACAACTCAAACAAATTGCGCAAATTGCACTTGGGCCACTACTTGCTACCAAATTCACGTCTCAAACTAAGTCAAATCATAGTGTATGTCATGCAGATATGGGTAGCACAATGTGGTAAGAGGTTCTCGCAAAACCAGCGTAAGGTAGACATAACTTACTCGTCGCCCACCCCCTCCCAATGCTGCACTTTACATTTGAGGTGTTCTCCATACACTCTTGAACTCAAAGCGGAGCAATAAATGTCACTTGTATAAGTGAGTCTTGCCACAAGTAAGCTTAGGAGTTAGTTTAGGAGGGTTTGGATCGGAACCGTCAAGTACACGTACAGGAACACGCCCAAGCAATTTCATTGTTACTCTACAATTGCTTTTAGGATCCTATGAGCTGTAACTTTTCCCTTTAACCCCTAAAGGACCATTGTCCCTTTGGGGGACAAATGGGATTTTGGGCATGTACCTATGGCTAAACTACTTTGCGTGATTTTCTGAAACTTTTATTGAAGGTGAGGAATTCAAAGATCTACATGGGAATGTAATTTTTTCTTCATTCCAACATTTATTGAAGAAGTTATGCATGAAAATCTAGAAAATGCTGCTCCTTGGGCAGCCAAAAACTTTTTTAAAGATTTCATTTTTTTCTAATAAAAATCTGAAATAAGTTCTTTAGACTTATATAGACGTGGGGAGCTTTGAATCATTCAATTTTGATAGATGAGATGAAAGTTATGAGGAGTTTTCATTTGCGAGCAGTTCTAGATTCTCTACTCTAAAATAAACTTTGAAGTCCTTTATTTTACTCAATTTTCAATATTTTGAAAAGAAACAAAATTAAAGGATGCAAATTGTTTATCAGAACATTATCATCGTTGGGATTTGCATTTTTCATTTTAATAATTAAATTCTTAACAATTTTGTGTTTTGACTCATTCTCTACTTCTTTTTACTTCCTAATTTTTCCCATGTGTTGTATAGTTCCAATTGATTTGAAAATTCTCCGACACATACCTAACTTGGTCTCCTACATGGGAAAAATAAACCTCAACTTTGAGTAGAGTAATTTTTTTTGCTCTAAGAGTGGTCAAAGCCTTTTGAAATTTTTGGGCAGTAGCAAAAAAAAACTTTTTTCCGTAATTTAGATGTAAATATCTCACTTATTTTTGTGTAGGTTGAGCTGATTCTTTTACCACGTGTACCTCTTGTAGTCTACTTTAAGATCTTACGGTTGGATTCTTGTAAAAAACTTTTTTTCTTACCATTGTACTTGCTTCCCCAAAAGTGGCAGTTTTCTGTGTTTTTCATAGAAAAAATGACTTGGTCCTTTAGGGGTTAATGTAAAATCATTAGGAAAACTATGGGGCCCAAATAAGGCCCTGAGTTTGGGGGGGTCCTTAGCCATGGGAACCCAGTTTCCAATAAAATCATGCGCATGCTAAGGTGGCATCATTGATGCCACCTTAGCTTTTTCAAGTTTTTAATTCTAAAAAAACCATTTTTTTTTAAAGATTTTTTTCTTTTTTCTTTTTTCTTTTTTCTAGATCTCTACTTTAGCATAGCTCTGATGGATCTATAAAGGAAAATTCTATCATGCATAGAGGATGAATCCTAACCGATGATGACTCTAAAGACTCATTTACCATAAAATAGAGTCATGACAAGTGAAAACCTTTTTCCAATGATCTCTATATAGCTATCTTGTTGACAACTAATGCAAGCAAGGCGACTTATAAGCCCATACTTTAAAAGTTGGCCCAATGAGCAAATTGCTCTTTACTTTTCTATCTGAGCATACTACAGCTATAGACCTCTACTTTCTACTTTTGGATTAAGCGGGCTTATTTTCAAAAACATATCACTGAGAACCCAACCTACAGAATCCGGTGCTGATCATGGGTAATGAGTGGTGTTACAAACAATGAAGCCACGCTGGCCCTGAAATGCTAATTACGCACTGAGCCGGCTTTCTATGGTACTTACCATCGCAGCCCATTATTATAACCTAATTCCACCTCAGGATGTGTATGGACACAAGTTTTTCCATACACCAGAGGAACGCTGATGGATACTGCAGCTACAGTATTACGTGACTCTTTTCACTACGATCAGGTCCGAGTTTTGGTAACGTGAGCGAGCTTTCTCCTCTACTGATCAGTGGCTTACACGAGGACGAGCAATGAGAGTGTTCACTCTGTCTCGTTGCAATTCTACATTCAAGTATATGAGAACCTACTGAAAATACTAAGTAAGCAAACTCCTTTTGCTCTCATATGTTCAGCAGATATATGAGCGCTGGATCTGAGCAATCTTCCCTCGTTTTTTATGTTTGTTTGCTAAAAAAACGAGTGCTCATTTTACACACTATGGAAAGGGTTGATACGGATTCTCAATTCTTTTCTCGAAAGCTGGATCTGAAGTTCGAATAATTTTGCTCCTCCAGAGGGTCTGAGGAAATACTCGTGATTATCTGAGTACAAGTAATCTAGCTTTTTCGGAAGTATGATAAAATACTCGTGTAGTGATTTTGTCTCTGACTAATCCAACTCCAGGCTTTACACAGTTGCCTCATACGAGTATATAATACGACCAGCAGTCGCAGCCTGCTGGGTCAGCGATCTACGGTGTGAGATACTTTTTTGAGCAGTGACGTTATGGCGTCCTCGTCATTCAACCAGGTTTTCTTATCACTCTTTTTGCAGCTTTTTAGGACTGAACAGAGGTAGAATAGCAAGCTTGTTTTTTCCAATTTGCTTTTATGCAAAAACGATAACAAATGACAGCAAGGCTGAAGACACCTCACATACGTACTAAAACAAACTAATTGTCTGTTTTTGTGCATGGGTGCAGGTGAGGCCCTTGTCCTCGTAAAAGTTTTTTGGAAGACTTGTAAAGGATTTCCCTAAACTCCTCTTTGTCCTTATTAGAAAAAAGATTGCATAAAGTCCTTCACTTCTTTGTGGAAACCCTAAAACACTAAGTTGCTAAAAATGAGCCATTCCTTTTTAAATATACTTGCTTCTCCTCATGGATGAATTGGTGTTTTGATGAGTACACATGTGGATGTTGAAAATTCTATTTGATTCAACCACAATCTATGAGATTATGACTAATTGACCCCAAAAGGTACAAGAAAGATAGGATCAAAGTCGTGCTCTTATCAAAGAGATGTACCAAAAGTGGATTTTTTAATTCAAATTTTCTGGCCATTAGCAGGTTGGTTCCCCACATCGGGAACCAAAAGAATGGGGCTGTCAATTTGTTTTTAAAGGCCTTCTGAAGGCCCATATTTTTCCTCATGATTCCACAATATAATTTTGCACAAAAACGACATTATGTGAAAGCTTGTTGAAAAACTAACCCTACAAAAAATTTCTTGAATTTTCCAAGACCTTGCGGTACCTCATAACTTCAAACGCTCAGGTATGGGTATACCTACTTTAGTGGGGTATAAGTGTTGGGATCTGCTTGGATCTCAACTTTACACACAAGCAGTGCAATGTAGAAGGCCTTACATAAGGCTACTAAAGATCTAAAAAAACCCAACTCAAAATAGCTTTTACATGGAATGGTTGCCTCAATTTTGTATTACGAGGAACGGTATTTATAAGTATACCTTGCCCCCTTTTTTTCACCATAACTAATTAAACTACCATTGGCAAGTCTAGGGATGTGACCCCACAAAGTCAAAAGGCATTTGCATATACAAAGTATGTTTACCCAATCCCAACCATGTACCTAATGTTGTCACTGTGTACCCATAGTGGTTATTGTAGAACTAAATTCTAGGTACAACATAGATAACTTATCATCTATGTCACATATGCTAAGCTATCTATAAATTACCTAGATTTCAATTCTAAAATGACCACAATGGGTACATAGTGACAACATTAGGTACATGGGCAAATTTGGATAAACCTACCTTAGTATATGTCACTTTCCACTACAAACTAGAATTTGATTCCACAATACATTTATCAATCCATTTGATGGAGAAAGATGACTCATATTAAACTAGGATGAAGCACCATGTCACAAAAACATTTCATAAAAATTGCATGTTGATCTAAGGCTTCTACTTTTATGATTTTGTCTTGAAAATGAACATAAATGACAATATTTGGTAAGTAGATAATTGAGGTGATGCCATGTTAACATTGCCTTGGAGAGGTCATTTTTTGAAAATTTAAGGGAATCCTATGCAAGACAAAGGTGTTTTATTGGGCCCATGAATGTATGTTTTTTGGCATTTAAATGCATCTTAAAATATTTGTTTTCTATTGTAGTGAATTAAAGACACTTGTAGTATTTATTTTAACTCAAAAAATATTTCCAACTACCTTATCATATATTCATGTAATTTAACCCCTAAACACCCAAGGCACCCAATTTGGGTGTTTGCAAAACTTTGAAGATGAATAAAATCTTATCAAATCACTATTTTTGGTATTTTCTTTTGAATATAAGTTTGTTTTGAAGTCTATTTTCAATATCAAAAATCTGATTTGAAAATGAATCTTCATGATTTTTTTATTCAAGATTTTGTACAAGGGTATCCACTGCAATCTTGAGTTTTCTAGTGTTGGAAGATCTTGAAAATGAGCCTCAAATACACTAGAGCTTGGAGAAAAATCCGCATTAGAAATCCATTTAAAAAAATATTGGAGTAGATTTTGAAAGCTATAAATTGGTTGAGGTTATACATGTAGTGACCTGAAACCTCATATTTTTTTGATGACCAACTTTTTAGATTTGACATGTGAAATGAGGATTAGAAAACTTAAAGCACTTTTGCAGTTTTAACACTTTCATGTTCAAATGTTATAATCTTTCAAACTATAAGTGATATTGTTGTGTTTTCTTTTTCCATGTAATCTTTAACATGTCAAGTTTAAATTTGTACGCTTACAGTTTAAAAAAACTTGATGAGATTTATGAAAAGGTTGGTTGATTGTTCAGTTTCCGGAAAATGCCAAGAAGTTCAGAAAGACCTTGGGCATTTAGGGGTTAAAATTTGTAAAATTGAAAACTGAAATCCACCTTATAATATCTCTCACGTATTTTCAAATTATTATGCTAGTAACCCCCTTGAGGACATTGCATGCTTTGAAATTCAACTGACTAATGAAAAAATTAAGAAAAATAATGCCTTTCATCATTATTTACCCAAAACGTATTCTATGACGTCAAACCATGCTGTATGCCATAATTGAGTGCACCATTTGTTTTCCCCTTTTTTTAAGGTCACAACTTAGCTTAATGTTAACAACACTTAATTTGAAGGGTACTGAGTTCAAAAGGGATATAATTATTTTTCTTGAGTATTTAACAACATATTCTTCCTACATTCCTCCTTCTTGGAGTGGCTGAAATATTCAAATTCCTCCATGATCTTGAAATGATATTGCTCTTTTGGATGAACGAGAACCTATTTGACAAAAAAAAAGAAAAAAAAAGTAAGTGTTTGTTTTGTTGTACAGTAGGGTCCACTAATCTTACAAACTACTTCTCTGAGGCATTATTATTTTTTAATGAAACGCGGAGTACGGTTGGTATATTTTTGTTCAAATTTTTATCATTGCATTCTCATGTAATCTCAATCAAGCATACCAAATATCAATTTCAAAAAAGTAAAACTTCATTTGTGGTGCAATTTTAAAGCAAAATTTCATGATTTTATATGATGTTTTATTAAAAACAATTGGTGATGAATTTTTGAGATTTGATTTCATGGGTATGAAGGAAACACGCATATGCACATCTTCCATGCTAAAAAATACCCCCTTTAAGTAACAAAATTTTGATCAATACAAAATTCATTGAAACTTGTGATAGGCCCAAATCTTGAATTTTTATTTTATTTTATGAAAATCAAATTTTGTTCTTTGACTCAAATATTGTAACCAAGGTTGTATCTTTGAACATGATATCTTGTTTACTTGATGAAAAGCTAGTAAAAAATTAAAGATATGTATTTTACAAGATTTGGGCCTATCACAAGTTTCATTGAATCTTATATTGATCAAAATTTTGTTACTTAAGGGGGTATTTTTTAGCATGGAAGATGTGCATATGCATGTTTCCTTCATACCCATGAAATCAAATCTCAAAAATTCATCACCAATTGTTTCTAATAAAACACCATATAAAATCATGAAATTTTGCTTTAAAATTTCACCACAAATGAAGTTTTTCTTTTTTGAAATTGATATTTGGTACGCTTAATTGGGATTACATGAGAATGCAAAGATAAAATTTTGGACAAAAATATACCAATCGTACTCCATGTTTCATCAAAAATCAGAATGCCTCAGAAAGGCAGTTTGTAAGATTAATGGATCCTGTTGTACATGCCACTTCCCTTCTTCCTTTGAGCGCACATTGCTTCTTTTTTGTTTCATTACGTTCCCTTCTTCAACATTGGTCATGAAGGAACTACAAACACAACAAATAAATGCCTAAAGGTTATGGTCCAAGAGTATTTGTGTAATTTTTGAAAAAGCAAGGGTATCTATGTAAATATTGCAAACGTCAAGGGTATCCATGAAATCTTCCCAAAAAAATTTGATATTTATCCATATTTTGCATACGCCATCCACAGGGTTTTATTTTTTGTTTTCTGACCAATGCTTATGTGGCACTTTTTTAAAATGATTTGTAGCTTGCGAGCTCCATCTCTATTTTGGTTGGGTTTGAAGGTGGCTCCTATGCATGGATTTTTGTAGCATGATGGAATTATTTTGTAAGCTAAAAGTACTCATTGGTCCTTTTTTGAAAATATCCAAACAACCATTGGCATTACTTAATTATTGCATGGAATTAGATTAGGCAACATCTCAAACAATTTTAAAATCGTGGTATCAATTTTCAATTTGATTATAATATTATGAAAGCCTAGGCTGCAATGCAATTTTCATTATTGCAATCTGGCAATTTTTGAATTTATTTCCCTGTTATTTTTTCTACAGGCTTGAAGCTCACCTTTTTTTTTCTGAGGCAACTGGGCCTTAAATTGCCCAAAAAAAAACATTGGCCATCCACGTCCATGAATGTAAAGAGCTTCGTCAATAAGAACGATCGGCTCAAATTAAAAGATAAAGAAATGCTGGGCAGCCGTGGACACTGGGCAGTATGCACATACGTGTCCTACTTTGCCACTCAAATTCAAATTCAAATTCAAATTCAAAAACCTAAATTTCCCGCCAACCGCGGAGGCCCGCCATTCCCAGCCTTTATAAAACCCTTCCCTCTCCCGCCACTTACTCATTCCTCGTCTTTTCCTCTTCTCTTCGCTTCTCTCTCGTTCTCGCTCTCCCTTCACACTTTTTTTGCGGAGCAGCTGTGCCTGTTGTGATTTCGAAGTTTAGAATATCGTTTTGCTGGTGCATTTTCTATCCGTGAAGAGTCATGTCAGGGCGCGGCAAAGGAGGCAAGGGCTTGGGCAAAGGCGGCGCCAAGCGCCACAGGAAGGTGTTGCGTGACAACATCCAGGGCATCACCAAGCCTGCGATACGGCGCTTAGCCAGGCGAGGAGGCGTGAAGCGGATCAGTGGACTGATTTACGAAGAAACTCGTGGCGTGCTGAAGATCTTTCTGGAGAACGTGATCCGGGATGCTGTGACGTACACGGAGCACGCCCGGCGCAAGACGGTGACAGCCATGGACGTGGTTTATGCTCTCAAGCGTCAGGGCCGGACTCTGTACGGGTTCGGAGGTTAAAAGTATGTCACTGCGAGCTTGGAATGGCCTTCTTCGCTTCAAATCTTATGGTGTTATTTAACACCACCATTCGCTCGAAATTTCATCTAACCTGCTTGTGTGTTCCATTTGTTTTTTCTTCATTACTAGCTTTTTTTACGAAAGCGCAAATAATCAAGGCTCCGACTCGTACTCCCCAGAACCCCGAATTCTTAAGTTGGTATACCTGCTATTGACAAGCGGCAAGTCTGGACCGTTTGTTTCTGGCTGGATTAGATTATCTTTCATGTGTTATCTAAGATTCTGGAAAACGCTTCTCCTATCACCTCGCTACTCGTTATTCCGATCATAGATTAGGAGATGTAAATGGTACATTCTGTTATTATCCTGTAGAGGATGTGTGAAACCTTTCGTCTTTGACAATTTACCAATTCACCTCACATGTTTCAAACCCTACTTGTCCTGACCTTAACTATCTCCTGTTTTTCCGATCTGACCAAATCAAGATCAACAGTGTTATGCTGTATTGCTTCTATAATGTGTGCCTGCTCTCGTATTCGTCGACAGTAAGGTGCAGGTGCTGTATTAACCTTCGTTCGTCCATGCTAATGTTGTACAGTTGAGAGATGGAGGATGAACAAGTGTAATCGTTAACTGTGCTCAAGCCTTTCTTATAGATATAGTAATTGTAGTGTTATGAATCGAAACTGATCGGTGTTACACATTAGTTCTTCATACTCTTTTAAGAATCTGAGAGAAAGGAAAAAAATAATTGGATATGCAATCCTGCGTCAGGCCTCTCAAAACTCTGGAGCTGACCATTCAGAATAAACTCAGAATTTTATATGATGTTTTTCCTTGAGCTGACAACTTTTACTACAGTCGTCCGACTATTAGGCTTCCTCACGAGTAGTAGTTCCCCATAACATTTAAAATGTTAACGCTAAAGTAGATAAAATTACTGTAACCATTCAGATGTCTATCACTTAATAAACAGATTGTAATGGATGCCATACAATAAATTCCACTTAAGAAGTAATAATAGTAATTTCGATTGGGTCATGAAATGTTCTGAGATCTGCTGATAAGTACAACAATGGCATTGTTCATTTACAATATTTTGGCAACTCTTACCAATTGAACTTTTTTGTATTTCAGCTAAATGTTAGGGGTCTCACTTCTCGATGTATTGTTTGAAGGTTTTTGATAAATAAATGACTTTTGTATACAGATGCCTAGAAATTTAGGTTAAGAGCATTTGTTGTAGAAATAGCCTCAATGATCGTTGTTATTAGGTCAACAATGTTCACATCACCTTTCTTTTCACAATAGCAACACTACTACAAGATTAAACACTTCAATTCTCTACGAAGTTAACTTATATTAGCCGTTGAGATAAAATCAAACTCATAATAGTTAAATTCTTGAGCATTTATGGCATGCAATGTGTTTAAATTTTCATAAGATTGAAATATTGAATTGGAAATTCTTTGAGCTGTGCCTGATTCCTTTTTGCTTCACTTTGAATTAGTTCTAACAAAATGCATGTATACTTTAAACTATTTGTAAGTTTTGAAGATTCAGCCTTAGGTAACACCAAATTTGGGAGAAGTACACATGCCCATGTGCACTCCAATTTTTGAGAATATTTGCTTTGTGGCAAATATATTGCAAAACTGGCAATTTGGACGGACTTCTTTGTTTTTCACGTTCATGGTCAACTTCCCCATGTGAAGCGTGTATGCAAAATCAAGCCCCAGTTTCTTGATTATGGCATCCATTTGAAAAAGGCGCGACATGTGCTTTTTGAATATGGTAAGGGTGTAACCCCATATTCGATCAATATGGAGTTGTCAGTTATATATGGAGTGTATCTAAACTTTATGTTGGTCTAGATACACTTCATATATAACTGACAACTCCATATTGATCAAATATGGGGTTGTGTGCTTTTACCAAGTTTAGAGTAGAACCTACTCTATCCCAAGCAATTTCAACCATTATCTCCCTAATTCAAAAAGAGAATGCTCCACTCACTTTGTGTGATTTATTAGGGGAATAGGTTGCAACAATTGTGTGTTTGGAAAAAAGAGAGTATCATTTTTATTTGATAATTTTCATGGAACAACAAGTTTATTAGTATTACTTAAGTGACTTAACACCTATCCAAGAAAAAGTTATGATGAAAGAAGCATTGCTACCAACAATACATAATACTTAATACTTCTAAGCACTTTCCTTGTAAGAATTATGGACTAGAAATTTCCGAAACATGCATAAAGTTTTTTCATTCATAGAGGTATACTTATATAGGGGATCAATGGTGACACTTGTACTCTAACTAAGATATTGCCCAAAACCAAGTACCTGCTTTATTGACATGCCAAAAATGCATTTCTTTAATCCTTAAATGACCAAAAGGCCCTTTGCAACCAATACATTACGAGGTATTTTTTTTGTATTTGGAATGGATCCACACCTCTACTACATTTGAGACTAACAAAGAAGTTGGAGAATAAATCAATGCGGTTCTAGTGAGCTACTTGAGATTCCAAATTAAAATTTCTTATTGGTAACAAATGACAATTATATGTCAACGTATATACTATGCCCTATGGTCGTTTAAGGGTTAATACTTACTCAATACTTTTGCAACAAAAGTACTTAGTGTTGTTGTGTGAAAATGATACACTGGAATAAAACTTGTAACTATGTTTCTCATATGTAGTGGTGCTTGAATAAGGTCAACACTTTAGGTTAAAAATAAATGTTAACCTTATCCAAACATTGATCATTAACAAGCACTCCATCTGCATTACTTTCCCTAAGGTAAGAGGCTCATAAATTGTGCGATCATTTTGAACTGCCATGTAGGGTCACAAAAATAGTGCACAAAGGTTTTTAAATGAGTCAAGTTTTTTTATGTTCAAAAATTGTATTTGTGCATGCATTGTTTTAGAACCTCAAGAGAGTGACATGAGCTACCATTAAGTGAGCTTATTGGCCATGATCGTGTTGAGTTTTGTCTTTTAATAAAATATAAATATATGTCATACTAAAATAAATGAAAACATGTTCTCAATCATAATTTGAGCATTGGAGTACGGAATGGTGCTTGCACGCTTTGCATTCTTGGCTTTGTAGTGGTTGCTTTTAGGACTCATGTGCTCCATTTACAAGCCACCTTTGCACCATGAATGCTACCACCTATGATTAAGAATAGATATGTATGCACCTTTTGTTTTGATAAGTTGTAGTTGATTCATACCAACTCAAAAAAATTCAATTTAAACAACCATAGAACTATTTCTTCTTTAACTTTCCACCAAAAATATTTCCAAGTTGCTAATCTAATTTGACTTTATTTTAGTACAGGCGTCATCTTTCCTTTAGATGGTCGGTTTACAAGCCGACTACCTTACCTCCCTTATATCTATCCCCTTTTTTAAACTAGCAACATTCCAATAATCACACACCCACCTTGAAAGGTTTAACTTTGAAAATCTCTTGCACTCGCAGCTTCGCACTTAATTCCTCAACATCCAAGAGGACAAAAATTGTCCTTTGGCTTTGAAAAAAGATTTTATAGCCCAGAGAAAAACTATTTTTCATCTGATTTTTTTCTAGAAGTGATCATAAACACGTAGTGCATCATGGAAAGCAAAAAAAAATCATCAAACACCCTCATATTTTTTAGATACCCCAAGTTGTGAGAAAATTCAAAATTATGATGTTAAGCCCCAAGCTGCCCTAGTGCAATTTTCATGGGATCTGCTTGCACTGTTGACTTTTCCAACTGTTTGAAACAATACTACTAGCGCTCATGTGCAAAAACATTGTAAATTGCTACAGACAGGGCAGGCCACAATGACCCATTCGTCTTTTAAGGGTTAACCCCTAAGCGCCCCAGTGCCCCAAATCTAGCCTCTCCATATTCAACAATTTGTTGATTTTGATCATCATACTCTTTTTATCCATACAATAAATGCTTACCAAAATTATCATACATCTGCTGGCCCTAAGCCTTGTGCAATATCAACGGCTACATCTTCTAGATGTTGTTTTTGAACTTGCACTATGAGAAAACGTTGTCAATTTGATCACTATCAATTTGAACGTTTTTTTTATCAATTTAGACACTTTTTGTCAATTTGAAGAGGACTCAGGTTTAGTCAATTTAGATGTGTCAATTTGGACACTGTTTTCTTGTAGTGTTAGGTTGCCGGATTGTTTGCACTGAGGTCCAACACGGCATGATATTGGGCTGGGTTAACAGTTTCATCACAATCAATACCAAAAGCAATACTACTACTGAGAACTTGTGCCATGCTGATACCATGCCGATACACGGCTAAAGATTTTTTTTGTAATACCCTATACGTCCACCCTATACCCTGATGATCCTATGAAGCTTGCTCCCATCGTCTTCACTTCGCCCGCAAGCGCAAAGATTCACACCAACAACCCATCACCACCATCGCCATCGCCATCGCCATTTTCCAATCCCCTCAATATCCACAGTTCATCTCAAGAAATGCCAAGAGCGAAGATGAAGAACACGGAGACGCCATCGAAACCGAAATTCTACGCCGTGAAGAAAGGCCACAAGCTAGGCATCTACACCACCTGGCAGGACTGCAACCACCAGGTCTGCCACAATCCCAAACAAACCCAAAATCCAATTGTCTTTCTCAGATTTTCCATCAAAGATTACGTGATTACACATTCAATTACTTAGAAAAGAGAGACGTGAATTGCAATCTCAGGTAATGGATACAGAGGAAACCAGTTCCAAGGCTTTGAGTGTCGAACAGAAGCAGAGCAGTACATGAATGCCAGTCCGACCTTGCTATTGATCCCGGCCATTTCGAAATCCAAGTCTTCTCCTACGTTGGTGAAGGTCACGCGCACTCCGAGAGTAGCGCGACCGTCCACCGCAACTGAAGTACTCGTCTAATCACACCATTTTTTGAATACCATTCTATTTCTATCCTGCAATTAGGCTTCATTTTTAGGGTTTGAGGAAAGAAAGGAGTGCAATTGCTTCTCAAGTTTGTTCTTATTCGGCTTGTTTTGTTTGCAGGCTGTCGATACGTCAGGAACTTCGGAAAATCTAGCAGTGAGTTGCTGGTGTAGATGCAACCTTTCTATTCTCATTTTTTTGTTTTTTGGAGGAACTGCAAAAACCGGTTGCTGAAAAGCTTTGCATAACATTTTTGTGATATTTGTAGCAATTTCTATAGCAATTCTATAGCAATTTTATAGCAATTTAGAACAGTTTTGGTATGGAATTTGATGTAGAATCTGGCTATGGTTTTGGATTCTGGTGACGTTTGGGAGGATTTTGAGCTGGTTGTTTTTTTATTTTAGTTTTATTTTTATGCAGGACGATGTGTATCAAGTAGAATACGACGGTGCTTCAAAAAGCAATCCAGGTCCGGCAGGTGCTGGAGCTTTGGTGCGGCGTCCTGATGGATCTGTGGTATGTGTTTGGTAATAATACTATTCTCGCTACTCTTTGTTTCGTTTCTTTTCACTTTTCGTTTTTTTTTGTACTGTCACGTTTTTGAATCATATTGTGAGAGATCAGTGTCTCTCATGTTGTAACTCTCCGGGGGCAGTGCAAGCTGGCTTGGGCTTGGGATTGGGATCGAAATATAGGAAATCTGGATTAAGGCTAGGCCAATTAGGTGGTAGGATAGGCGATTAGGTTTCTATCTACATGGATTTAAACGTTTAGAATCATTGTATAGAAAGATGCGCCTTGTTGAGGGCTTTCCTTTGATGTAAAAATCTCAATACATCTTATTTTGAGATTGCATTTCAATTTCAATCTGCCTGATTTTCTGTGAAGCAGAGAGCCAGAAATTCGTGGAGGACGGAATTTGAGAACTGGCGCAATCAGGGTGTGGTGTTTTTTGAAAATGGGCGTTGTCCCCGATGTGTTGCGGCTTGGAAACTTGCTCCGGATGGGAGTTCTATGGCTCTCATGTCTCATCTACTCCCACCTCTCTTACATCGTGCTTTGCCTACGATCGCCTCGTAGAAAGCAAGCGCTCGAAGCCTCTGATTCTCGCTTCTTTTCTTCTTCTCCACATTTGAAACCTGCTTGTATCGTCACCGGGGTACGAGCCCTCTTCAATTGCACACACCATTGTTTGTCGTAATTGCGTAGTGACGAGAATTGGTAACCTGCTCATCACTGGAATTCGGTATTTTAGGGCTAGGGTTAGGGTTTAGGGTTAGGGTTAAGGTTTGGTGATGTTGTTGACGAGGAAGTTGTTTGATTTTGTTTGAAGGCCTCTTCGGGAATCGGTCGAGCAACGGCCACCGCTCTTGCACTGCGAGGATTCCACGTGATTTTAGCCGGCCGGTCACTCGAGCGCTTGAACGTTGTTCGTGATGAAATCCAGACCGGCAGTTCCGGTGCCTCCTGTCAGGCTTTGGAACTGGACTTGTGTTCCGTCCCGTCGATCCTGCGGTTCGTGCAAAATGTGAAGGAAATCTTCGAAGCCATCGATGCACCTGGCACCTTGCAACTCCTTGTGAACAATGCCGGTACACTGCACTTCTTATCTTATCTCCGCTTTTTCTTCAATAACAAAACCATAAAGCCTTTGACACGGCCAGCTTCAAAGTGGAACTTCTGAGGCTCCTATCATCTTATATGTAAAAGAGTACATCGAGAGTGTTGTGGAGAATACATCGAGAGTGTTGTGGTGCAGCTACCAGTGATATGTTGTTAATGTCTTATGAAGTAGCTCAATCTATTTGGTTTAAAGAGAATGTTGTGGTGTTACTTCCAATGATCCGTCATACTCTATTGTTAACCACCACATGTGAGAGGGATATATGCGTGAAGAGGTTTACACTTACACTTCACTAAGTTGTTGCGGTTTACACTTCGACTTTACTAAATTGTTGCCTCCGTTGGTACAACGGGTACCTAAACTCGGCATTTTGATATCGTCTGAGCAGGGATTTTGGCAGCGTCCCAGCGATGGACTGACGACGGAGTTGACACCATGACGGCCACCAATTACCTCGGTCCCTACATTCTAACGCACGAGCTTCTCCCGTTGTTGCGAAACCCTAACCCTAGGCCTAACCCTAATCCTAAATTGCAAGCTCGCATCGTCAACGTGGTCTCCTTCACGCATCGTGCGTCACGTCGTAACCAACTCGATTTGACGCAGCTCCTCTCTGGTGGCATTCGGCATACTTCAGACGTGTATCCCTTAGCCAAGATTTACGAGACTTCGAAGTTGTTTATGGTCATGTATTCTTACGAACTTCACCGACAGAGGAATTTGACTTGCGTTTCTGTCATGGCGGCTGATCCTGGGGCTGTGAGCACCGATATTTTGAGAGAGCTGCCCTCTTGGCTTGCGCACTTAACCAACTTGGTGTTGCACCTGCTTGGTTTGTTACAATCTCCTACAGCAGGTGCAAGAGCAGTGGTTGCTGCTGCCTTGTCACCTGATGAAGTCTCTGGCAGGTATGTTTTTAGCAACCTCGGCTTGTTTTGCAAATCCTCTCCTGTCAGCTATGATGCTCAACTAGGGCGTCAACTCTGGGATGCCTCCGAACGTCTCTGTACTCAATTCCTTGACAAGCATAAAAAACAAGGTTAGTTCTGGAAATTCTCAAGTTTTCGTACAGTCTTTTGTGAGCTGGTTTTTGGAAGAAGCAGGTTGGTACAAATTTTGCAGATTCGTGAAAGTGGTGTTTTCTCATGTCTCCCAGGCTCAGTATAGTATGTTAACGATACCATAAGTCATGTAACTGAGAATTTTAGGTGTTTGGCCTGGAGTGTTAGAGCATCCACACCCTTGTACGCTAAACAGTGCTCTCAATAGCACTTAGTGTGGCTGTTGCACTTGGCGTGCCTCATCACAGATGCGCAACTGTCGTATGCAAGCCAAGGCTAGCTTGGTTGTAGCTCAAACATTGAAAACATTTAGGGTTTGAGGAATTGTCAACGCACCCAAAATCCATGACAATGGAAACTTGTTGATTGGTCAATGCAAGAGGCCCACAATTAACCCTTGAAGAATCATAGGGCATAAGCATATACGGTGACGTATAATTGTCATTTGCTATCATTAAGAAATTTTAATTTGGAATCTCAAGTAACTCGCTAGAACTGCATTGATCTATTCTCCAACTTCTTTGTTGGTCTCAAATGTAGTAGAGGTGTGGATCCATTCCAAATACAAGAAAAATACCCCGTATTGTATTGGTTGCAAAGGGCCTCTCAGTCGTTTAAGGGTTAAAACTCAATACATGTCCTCCACAATACTTGCGAGCTTGACATTCTTTTGCTTCAAATCTTATGGTGTTATTTAACACCACCATTTGCTCAAAATTATATCTAGTTTGATTGTGTGTTTCATTGGTATCTCTTTCATTGCTAAGTTGTTTTTCAAAAGCGCAAATGATTAGGACTTTGATCTGTAAGGTGGGTACACCCAATGGTGTGGATGTACTCAATGCCACTCGTATGTTTGGCATAAATAATTGTAATGCTTAAAATTGAAACCAATCGGTGGCAATCTAATTAGACATCGTTATCTCAATTGTCAAAACACATTACTTAATCTTGATACTTTGTTCAAGATCCAAGAGAAAAACAAAATGAAGAATTAAATATGTAATAAGGTAGGTACACCCAATGGTGTGGATGTACCCAATGCCACTCAAAAGTCAAGAGTGCATTTATTTTTGACATAAGATGTAAACCATTTAAAGATGGTTTACTTTTTGAGTTTTAAAAGGTCAGTCATTTTTAGATGGCTTATATCTTATGTCAGAAATGAATGCACTCCTAACATTTGAGTGGCATTGGGTACACCCACGCCATTGGGTGTACCTACCTTAAGGTAGTAAGCTTTCAAACCATCATGCAAAAGGTTGATATGTGCATTCATGATATGGGGATCTTTTTTATCTCATTTTTAGGCAACAACCAAGGGATGCCAAATGTAACAAAATTCTCTTCATACTTTTCTTTGAAGCATTATTGAACTATTGATGATTTTTTAAAGTTTTTTGAAGTAGATACCTATTTGGGACTCTAAGCCTTCCATAACTTGTCCCTTTGCTATTTGGAAACAGATGAGGACAAATAGAGGAGTGTGATTGGCTCTTGCAATAAAATACAACTTTTTCTTTGGTGAGCTATATATCAACCTTGCAAGTGCCATGCACCTTGCTTTGTGGTGTGGGGACAGGGTGCTTTTTCACATTTCAAAAATTCTCAGTACTCAAAACTTTACTATCTAGAGAGTTCCTTTTCTTCTATGACTTGAAGAGGCCCATTCAAGGACCACTTCATATCCATTCTTGAGCAACCTATAGGATGCTTTACATGAAAAAGTTGCATTTAGAGCATACCACCTTACCACAACGAGCCTCTCAAAAGTCTAGGGCTGACCATTTCAAAAAAGGGAATTGATATGTGCACACCGGGTGGTTGATATTTGCACACCCCCTAGGAGGTAAATTATAGATTTCTACCATCAAAAAGCTAAATTTGAGAATTTTGAATTCAGATTTGGATTTAGAGACCATAGTTTACTATAGAACCATAAAAGAAAGTTGCAATTAAACAACACTCAGTGAAAAAGCTTTGTTATGGGAAAAAATGTTACTTTTACTTTTGTTTATAAAAAAAGATAAGCCTTTTCATTGGGTGTTGTTCAATTGCAAACTTTTTTATGATCTAGAATAAACCATGATCTCTAAGTCCAAATCTGAATTCAAAGTTCTCAAATTCAGATTTTTGATGGTAGAAATCTACAATTTACCTCCTAAACGGGTCTGCACATATCCGAATTCCCTTCGGAAAATATCATAATCTTTAAGATTATATGAAGCGTTTTATGTTGAGCTAACATCTTCACTACAGTCGTCCCACTAAAAGTCCTACTCAGGAGTAGCAGTTCTCAATAACAATGAAGATGTTAACGCTCAAGTACATATAGAATGTTAAAAACTAATGTAAACATGTAAATGTTCAACATTTAAAAAATATATATATTGAAGAATATCATATAGGAGTTACACCCATTAAAATAAAATAAAAAGATCAATTCTTTTTTATCATAAAATTTACTGGCATCTGCTGTTAAATACGACAATGACATTGTTCATTTACAACATTTTGGCAAAACTTAGTAATTGAACTTTGTAGCAATTCAACTTAATGTCAGAGATCTTATTTCTCTATGTATTGTTTAAAAGTTTTTGATAAAATAAATGACTTTTGTAAACCGTTGCCCAAATTTTTCAGTTAAGAGCATTTGCTGTAGAAGTAGCCTCAATGATCGTTGCTATTGGCTCTACTACGTCCACTTCACCTTCCTTCTTTTAATAGCAACACTTGTTACAAGATTGAACATTTCAATTCTCTACTAAGAACACCATATTCATTGAAATGGGAGATTGGGCATCTCCCAAAATAATTAAATGAGACATCAGATTTTTTGATTATAGATTAGTTTTGAAAGGTTTTATTGTAATTTAGTTTGAATCGAGCTAAATTGAAATAATTT
This sequence comes from Ulota crispa, assembly GCA_963920765.1. NCBI lineage: Eukaryota > Viridiplantae > Streptophyta > Bryopsida > Orthotrichales > Orthotrichaceae > Ulota > Ulota crispa. The sequence goes on along the minus strand of OY987244.1, from coordinate 13,325,252 downwards.
TTTCTAATTTTAGGTAAAAACTTTCTAATTTTAAATCAAATTTGAAAGGTTTTTTGTCAATTCAGCTCAAATCAAGTTGAATTAACATAAAACATTTTGTTGAATTTCCTTTATATCACCTCCCATTTCAATGAAAAACTCCCATTTTAATGAATATGAGGTTCTAAGGTAGGAGGCTCTAATTTGGTGCAAGGTTCTAATAATTGTTTGCACTTCTAGGAATGGCTTACATGTTCCTTCATATATTTATTATTGTCATTGATGAATTGGGTGGACTTAGTAAGTTAACCTAATTTACTAAATTCACCCAAATAATCAATAAAACTGACAGATAGATGAAAGAACATGTCAACCATTCCTAAAAATACATGCAATTATTAGAACCCAGCACCAAATCAAAACCTCCTTCCTTAATTGTTGATTGAAATTAGTTGTTGAGACAAAGATATACTCATAATGGACAAATTCATGAGCATTCTTGATAAGCAATGTGTTTGAATTCTCATATAATTGTATTGTAAGTTCTTTGAGCTATGCCTAATTTTTTTGCTTTAGTTAGAATTACTTCAAATAATATACATGTATACTTTCAACAACTTCCAGTTTAAAGATTTAACTGTAGCTACCACCAAATTTGGTAAAATTACACATGCTCATGTGCACTCCAATTTTTGAGAATATTTACATTGTGGGAAACATGTAGCAAAAGAGGCAATTTGGATATAGCTTTTTTGTCTTGCATGTTCATGGTAAGTGTCTATTTGTACAACTTGTTTGCAAGATCATGTTTTATATTTTCTTAATTATGGCATCCATTTGGGAATGCACAACATGTGCACTTTAAATATGGTATGTGTGCTTCTACCAAACTTAGAGTAGAATCTACTCTCCAAGCAATTTCAACCATTATAGCTAATTAAAAGTAAGTGCTCCACTCAAATTATGTGGTTTATTAGGGAAGTAAGTCACAACAATCATGTGTTTGGAAAAAGAGGAATGCTCATTTTTATCTACTAATTTTCATGGAATGACAAATTTATTATTATTTGAATAACTTAACACCCATCCAAGTAAAACTTGTGATAAAGGGAGCATTGATAATAATAATACGTAACACAACACTTCTAAGTTCTTTCCGTGTTGTAAAAATTCAGGGGTAGAAATTTCCATAGCACATAAGGTTTTAACACTTCTATATAGGGGATCAATTACAACACTTGTACTCTAACAAAGATCTTGCCCAAAATTAAGTACTTACTTTTTTGATGTGCCAAAGATACACTTCTTAAATAGTTACTTAGTACTTTTGCAACAAGAAGTGCCAAGTATCATTGTGTAAAATTGATACATTGGAATAGGTCTTGTAATTCTACCTTTTTGAAGTACTACTATGCATGACACCATAAACTAGCAAACTTTGGGAAGTGACCAAAGTCCTAGGTAGTTTTTTTCTTGGCTTTTCACCCTAACTTGCTCCAATACTAGATTTGTCACAACTGACATAAATGCATTGACCAAGTAGCATGATTCCATCTTGGGTTTTTACCAATTTAGTCTGTCAATTAGTCAATTTGATGTAGCTTAATTATTAATATTGAGGCAATTAGTGCTAGGGTGACCAATTCTTTGCCCTCTTAGTGTAATATGTCAAAAAGTTGCCAATTTTGAATGATGATAATTTATTTTTGACAAATAATAACTCCAATTTATTTTTGTAACTTCTTGCCTAACATCTCTTTACTTGTACTTACAAAGAGTTTTAATTTATTGAAGGGTGCTATAAACAATTGATATGATTGTCACATCTTGAATTTATGCTGTCTCGCACTATAGCATGTTGCAAACCTTCAAAGGACTGTTATTGATGAAAAATTGTTAGCATTAAGTGTAGTTAAGATCCGCGATTATGATAGATGTATAATTTGAAATTCTTTCACCATATTAACAAATATTACTAACTAAATGAGGCTTGACAAATCAGGCTACGTCATTTTTGAAAAAGTTAAAAATATGGATTTTGGGATTAGAGACCCAAACTTAAAATATCATCAATATATCATTATATAAAACTTATAACAAGTAATTCAAAATTCCTATTGAGACTGATGTGAAAAGGTTAGATTATTTGAGATGAAACTTTATACAAATCTTGCCTAAAATGGACACAAATCTCCCAAAAGTAAGATTGATTTTTTAAGGGAATTGATATGGACACACCCGCGGTAAATGTCAGATTTTTATCATCAAAAAGCTCAATTTGAAATTTTTTAATTCAGATTTGTAGTTAGAGTCCTTGATCTAGTCTGTAATCATAAAGGAGGTTACAATTGAACAACACTTAATGAAAAAGCTTAGCTAAGGTAGGAACATCTATAAGTGTTAGTGTTCCCATAACTGTCACCTCTAAAATCTTGGAAAATTTGTGAAAGTAAATAGATGTAATTACAAGGATGCATGTGAACATGAAATTTTAATGTTGGTTATGGGAGCAATGGCAGCTGCTCTTTAAAAATTCACAACTTATTCTCACAGTATCCAAATATTACATTTGAAAGTGCAAACTCATTATTTTTTTGTTGCTAATAGGATCCTATAACTTGCTAGAAGTTAATTAATAATCATCATGTTCAAAACCCTTAAACTCACGCTTATGGGTGTTCCTACCTTAGGGAGCAAAAGTATTACATTTACTTTTATTTGTAAAAAAACTAAGCTTTTTCATTGAGTGTTGTTTAATTGTAACCTCCTTTGTGGTTATGGACTAAATTAAGGTCTCTAAGTCCAAATCTGAATTCAAAGTTTTCAAATTCAGCTTTTCGATGATAAAAACCTGAAATTTACCCCGGGAGTGTGCCTATATCAAACCCCGAGTGTGCCCATATCATCAATTCCCTTTTCTAATTATATTTATAGTGAACAATTTGAAGCCGTAAATATTCACACCTAGGTCCTTTGAGATCATTTTACAACTGCCAACAAAACGCAACGAAAACCAAAACAATTCAATAATGGAAGCCGTGCTCATACAGACACTTTTAGGAGTACAAACCCTAAACCCAAACCACACCTTCAAAGCAGGTGTTCAAGCAACGCACTGATGTCCACTGCGGGGCAACAGGAAAAGTAATTTTGCCAAGGACCTCAGAAAACTTAATTTCTTTTTTGCTTAGATTCTTCCTTTGCCGAGAATTCTCGAAAGACTTCACCTCAAGAGCAACAAGAGCCACACTTCGGCTTCATGTTTCTGAGCAACACTCTTAAGCCCCGAATGTCAGAGCGGACGTTTTCCGGACGCGAGGGAGTGAGAAAAATTTGAACAGCAGATTTGCAGCAAATTTTGGGCGATCTTGGTACCAGTTTGTAAAGTAAGAATCCAAGTACCGTTGCAGAGCAGACACGCGCGATGGATGTGCCTAAACGCATAATTATTGCCCTGGATTTTGCGGTGAGTACGCAGTACTGAAAACGCAGAGTTCAGAGAAGCGATTTTTACCGGCTATGGCCGGTAACATGCTGTTGAAGCGGGCTGCAGCCTCGGATCCGCTGTCGCAGTCTTTGTAGCTTCAGTCTTCCAAGACGAGCACTCACGCATTTGTCCCTTAGTCGTTAGCTGCAGCTGAAGGAGACGGCTGCGGTTTTGGCTTTGGTAGTGGAGGGCAAGTGCACATGATTTCTTGGATAATCTGTGCGGATTCGAGGGAAAGTTTAGGCTCTACGGTTGCAGCCCACTTCTTCCTCTCATCAACATCTACGCTCTAAGACAAGTGTAGTGGCAATGGTGTCGACCATTGGAACAAGGAGTGTTGAAGCAATAACAGAAGCTTGTCATCCACCGCAATGATATTCATTCACAATAGAGGTTATCTGTCAGATACGCATAGATGTAAATAATGGGAACACTGTATATATATACTACACACACTCATATATGATCTCTCTTATTCTGAGGCTCTCTGATGACTATGTGCGTGTATTGTCTCCATCTACTTTGCTATATTTCTTTGTTGTATCTCTTCTGTTGTCATTCACACATGGTATTAGGCGCGACGTGGTAGATTCTTGAAGCTAATCTTTGGTTAAACTCTTCTTTCTCTCTGTAAAACTTAGCAAGTCCAATTCCAAAACGATCAATCCGTTACTTACGTAGCAACTATAGGTCCACTACTCCTTGCAAATGTCGAAAGAGACCACTGTTTTGGATGAGGCCAAACTTGTTGGTGCCACCAACTTCCACCTCTAGAAATACATGATCACCCGCATTGTCAAGAAAGAGAAGCTTTGGTCCCTCCTCTCTGATCAACCTGCAGGCTCATCAAAAAAGCCAGTAGAAAATGAGGAAGAATTTGCGAGTGACCAAGCAAAAAGATTGATGTACATACTTACTATGTCCATCAAACCCATTCTCTTAGCTTAGTTGACAGAGTTTCAAGCACCCAAACCCCTTTGGAATCACCTGTGCGCTACTTTTGAGGTTTATAATGATAGCCGCAACTTTGAACTTAAGAATCGCTTAGCTCTCATCTTGTTTAGTGAGGCTACAGGAGTAGAGGCCTATTTTTCCCAGTTTTGCCAGAACCTGGCACAATTGACTGCTATTAGGGTCAAGATTGAGGACAGTGACCTTGTTCAAATAGTCATGAAAGCACTCCCTAATAGCTTTGACTATTTCTTACAGGATTTCACAAGCTCTGGCAAATTTCCTAACTTGTACCAACTCCGGACTAGGCTTACACTGGAGGAAAGTTGTCGCCAATCCAAGTCCGGGAAGACACCAGTGCATACCGAGACTAAAGTCTTGTACTTCTAGAGCGGCCAACAACAGCGGTCCTTGCAGTAGCCGAACTACCGCAACCACTCTGGCCAGTACCATTGGTAGTCATACTTTGGCGGTACTTTGAACTTCATTGGCGTACCACTCACCAACCATGCAGCTGGTGGATATAAGAACCGCACCATGCGGTGCTTCTATAGCGGCAAACCAGGGCATCACAAAGATATGTGCCTGAAGCGGCTCATTGAAATCTGCAAACTGGAGGTTGACTGACGGGTGAAACTAGGTATTCAACCCTTTTCCGCCCATGTGGTACAAGATGATTTCTGGTCTAGTGATGACACCCCCAAATTTCCAGACCAGGAAGAACAGCCAGAGAATGCCGACTACAACATGTTCGAAGCTGCCGTATTGTCATTCAACATCATCGACAGTGATTCTGGATGGTATTTGGATTCAGGAGCCACTCAACTCGTTAGTAGAGATTGGAGTCACTTCTTTGGGCTAGACCAGTTCAAAGGGAGTGTTGAGATAGCAAGCGGCTAGAGCCACCCCATATCAGACAAAGGTTCTGTACACTTCACGTTTATCCACTGGGGAAATAAAGCATGTTTCAAATTGTCTTTATGTCCCTAGCTTGAACAAATTTTTTTTATTAGTTGGCTCTCTCACAGACAGAGGCATCATTGCATACTTTGATCACCAGAAATGCATTTTGTACAGTAGAGGCAACAAACAAATTATTGCAGAAGGAAAACACAATAAGAAAAATGGGCTATACCAATTATCTGAGTTAAACCTTGAGGTTTCAGCAAATCTAGCTCAGAGAGATATAGATTTGGCCAAACTTTGGCACTATTGGCTAGGTCATCTTAGCTATGATAGATTGCAGATCATCTTAGCAAGAGCAGCTGCTACAGGAATTCATCCCATCAAATTCTATACCGAGGTATGCAATCGTTGTCAAGCAGGCAAACAAGCTCGAAGAAGCTTTTATGAATGTAGCACAACTAGAGCCACTAGGCCGCTAGAACTCCTACACTTAGATTTGTGCGGACCATTACCTGTCTCCTTACCTGGAAGAAAAAAGTATTTCTTTGTCATTGTAGACGACTTCAGTAGGTACACTTGGGTACAATTCCTACGCAGAAAGTCGGAAGCAATTGACCACTTCAGAGCGTTCAAGGCGATGATTGAGCTACAAATGCAGCAACATATCCATGTAATCCAAAGCAACAAGGGAAGAGAATTCACATCAACAAAATTCCTACAGTTATACAACGATTTAGGCATTAGGCGACAATTAACAAACGCACACAAGCCAGAACAGAACGGCGTAGCTGAAAGGACAAACAAAAAACTCTTGGAAGCAGCACGCAGCATATTATTATTTTCAACAGTTCCAAGATTCCTATGGACAAAGGTGATCAACACAGTGGCATTTCTCATCAACAGATCACCAACTACAGCAAATTATCAGGTATCACCCTACCAGCAACTATTTCAAAAAGCTCCTGATATTTCATTTCTCAAGATCTTTGGAGCTAAAGCATACATCTGGATAGAAAAGGGCAACAGAGACAAATTAGATCCCAAATCAGTTGTTAGTACATTTGTTGGATAAGATGAGAATACGAAAGGGTTTAGAGTCTGGATGCCCATCGAGAGGAAGGTTGTCGTGTCTCGAAATGTTAGATTCGATGAATCAAGCCTCATTAACCAACCAATAAACTCATCCAATCCTATTGTTATTACAACAGCCGCAAGGAATCAACCACCATTAATTCCAGATCTCCCAAAAGCCCAATTGCTAGAACAACCCAATAAACTAGACGATCAAAGAGAACCAGAGCTAGATACTGTACCTAATCAGCAGTTAACGACATTAGATACACCCTTGATTAGTAACCAACCACCATCCTCCCGCATTAAATTACCCTCCACCAGGCTTCACAACAGCTACACCTATGCCATAGAGAATACAACCAATGACCATCTCTTCCCAAAATCCCACGATCTCATTATTCTCAGCAAACCAATAGACATAAATTGTTTTATTGGTGTCTTAGATGAACCCTCTGAACCACTGAATTTTATAAAAGCAAATTCTCATCTTGGATGGAAACTTGCCATGCAATCAGAGAAAGACTCCTTACTAAAAAACAACACGTGGGAACTATGTACCCCACCACCTGGCATCTAACTTGTGATTGCACGCTGGCTATACAAAACCAAGTATGATGCACAGGGTCATCCATCCAAACTTAAAGCTTAATTAGTGGCCAGAGGATTCCAACAAATGAAGGGCCTTGATTATGATGAAGTCTTTGCACCTGTAGCAAAATGGAAAGCCGTCAGAACTATAGTCGCCCTAGCAGCAAATAGCAATTGGACCCTCATCCACTTGGATGTAGTGACAGCCTTTTTAAATGGAAAGCTGAAAGAGAAGGTTTACATGGAAGTACTGGAAGGGTTTAGAGACAAATCTATAGAAAACCAAGTATGTAGACTAAAAAAATCACTCTATGGACTTAAACAGTCACTAAGAACTTGGTTCAAGAAAATGACGGTTTCCTTTCGGATCAAGACCTCTGTCATTCCAAAGCTGACTACAGCTTGTTCTACCTCCATGGGAACAATGGTATAATCATCCTTATTCTCTATGTAGACAACCTTTTGGTCACAAGTTCAAACAGCCAAGGGATACACGATCTTACAAAAAAACTGATGCAACGCTTCGAGATGACCAACTTTGGAAACGACAGGCACTATCTTGGGGTCAAGTTCATGCAACCTGAACAAGGCATCTTCTTATCACAAAAATCATACGCCTCCCAAATACTTCATGAATTCGACATGACCAGTAATAGTAATATCCCTGCAGCAGTCCCAATAGTAGAAAGATTGAACCTGGGCCCTGAGGAAGACTCTCCAAAAGTTCACGCCAGAAGGTTTCAACGATTAGTTGACATGTTGATTTATCTGGTAAACACATAACCGGAAATTCTGTATGTCACAAGTGTTCTCAGCCGCTTCATGCATGACCCCAGACTCCCCCATCTCAACGCCGCAAACCAAGTACTGCGTTACATCAAAGGGTCACTAGACTATGGGATATTCTACCACAAAGACCAAGAGACATCAATAGTAGGATATACTGACTCAGATTGGGGGAATTCAAAATCAACAAAAAATCCATCACTGGGTGGATGTTCCAACTGGCAGGAGGACCCATTTCATGGTGTTCCAAAAAACAAGCCACAATTGCAATGTCCTCTACAGATGCTGAAGCTAAGGCACTTTCAGATGGGATTAGAGAAGCCCTATGGTTACGTACTCTAATTTCCAAAATTTAGCGCACATCTCAGGACCCCATAGCAGTCTTTTGTGACAATCAGAGCACCCTCAAAGCAGCTCGAAACCTTGTCTACCATGAACAACTTAAACATGTAGAATTATGGCTACATTTTATTAGAGAAAAAATCACTGCTGGAATAGGAGACTGCTTGTATATACAAACTTGCGATCAAATCGTTGATATCCTCACAAAACCTCTGGGCAAACAAAGATTCCTCAAATTACAAGAAGAGATGGGAGTATTCCACTCAAATTACCTATCAAAATCCTAAATCTCTTGCAGATAGCGCTCAGCCTCCTCCTGTGACTGAAATCTATGGTACTTAGCATTTTTGTAGCCTCATACTGCTTTCTCACACTCATCCCAAGTAAAGTAAAGACCAGGTCTAAAACCCTGCTTCACAGCATACACCTTCCAATAACCTATACCTGCAAGGAATCCGTCACCAACAAAAGCAGCATGCACCAGCACAAAAGCAGCCAACTCAAATGAAGCAGGCACCGGAGCAGGAAAGTTGAAGTGCTCAAAGTGCGGAAGCAGCATCACTACAAGCACATCCAACTGTGGCGCCCCCATCCAACACACAAGCAAAGAATCCAGTACTACATCAAAGATACGTTGGAGAAGTACTAGCACAATTGCCAACCAGATGATTTCCCACTGCCACACACAAACAAGGTATGTGAGAAAAAGACAAACAACGTACATTACAACGCGCAATGCTTCTCCAACACAAAGGAAACTTACCAAAGTCATATCGCAAGCTGATCATACAATAACGTGAGAACCAACAAGCAAAAGAGCGCGTGCACGCCTCTCCGCAATCACACAGCACCATAGCTAGGATTACTAAAATCATCTTGGTGCAGAGAAGTGTTGAAGCAATAACAGAAGCCTGTCATCCACCACAATGATATTCATCCACAACAAAGGTTATTTATCAAATACCCGTAGAATTAAATAATAGGAACACTATATATATATATATATATATATATATATATATATATATATATATATATATATATATATATATATATATACTACGCACACTGATATATAATCTCTCTTTTTCTGAGGCTCTCTGATGAGTATGTGCATGTATTGTCTCCATCTATTTTGTTGTATTTCTTTGTTGTATCTCTTCTATTGACATTCACACAAGGAGAGTGTCAAGGGCATCAACTGCTAAAATAGCAGCAATGTCTAAGCGCTTATTCATGTGGGCATGTGCAGAACGCAAAGCATGTATAGAAGTAGCAAGGATTATTAGCAACTGCTTGAATGAAGAATTTTTGCTTAGTCTTCCCACGCCTTGGTTGAATCACTGCTAGCCCATAGGAGTTCTGGCTGCAAAGAATTGGCGGTTTTTGTTTTTAAGGTAGGTTGCAAGGCTCTTTTGCTGGCACGAGAGATTTCCAAGAGGTGATCCCCAAGGTTCCCCTACCAACATTGAGAATTTTCTGTGTGATTGTCGGTGGTCACAATCAATTCATGATGAAAGACGAAGCGTGGCAGAAAGCAAAGCTGCTGCTCAAAGCACATCCAGCGCAGGAGAGAAGACAAATTGGATGAGCCCTCCTCAGCGCATGAGAAGGAGCAACAGCGCAATCCGCATCAACATGGGGCAGCTTTGAGCAACACCACCTGACAAATGCCAACATCGTAGGAGAAAGAGTGCAGCTCCAAGTTCACCCGACAGCGCCAGCAAGTCTACCTCCCTAATTAGAGGCAACTCTAATTGACTTCAATGTTGATGTTGCTAGTGAGAAAAGAAGAGCGGCTCAAGAAGTAAGGGAAGATTTTGGTTATGTGCTTTCGCAAAGTAGCAAGGCAAGAGGACGGTGTGGCGGATGCTCTAGTCGGGGGTGTGGTGGATGCAATGGTTGAGGGCGTGGCGAAGGAGTTGATACTGGTGCTCCAAGTAGGTGGATTCCACCTCACATTATGGTCACTAGGCACACACTACCGCAACTCAGGAAGTGAGCTCCAGATTTGTCACCCCAAGGGAGTCTAAATACACTACAAAGAATCAAAACACACACTCGCCGTGGTCGATGTGGGGCAGCTCCATCTTCGACATGCCGTGAACATGCTGGAGGAAGTCCAACTCCATCATGTAGACCATGGCCAAACACAGATTCTAGAGGGAGATTGGCTTTTAATTTGGTTGACCAATTTGATAACGTAGCGTTTGTGAATGATTGGCTGCATGCGGAGACTGATTTGGCAAGCCTTGAAATAGGTCTTGCTGCCGTTTCACAGGGAGACAGTGTCTTGCCAATCCCACCAACTACGGGCCTTATGGCACCATTGAGAGCAAATGTAGGACATATTGGCTTGAGCTCTGCAGCTCCAAGGCCTACCTGGCAAAGTGGTGAATGACCACCTGTTGCACAAAGATGCAAACCTGGCTCCACATATGGGCAATTTGGAGCCCAGCTGCCAGAAAATGTGTGGGTGGATCTCCAAATTCTGGACTACAATGCTTCACAATGGGGGAATGTGACGTCTTTCTTGGGCAATGTGGAACAGGTTTGATGGGAGCATGACATGCAATGGTTTGGAGTGTAATTTGATGCTGCCATTGGATGGAAAAAAATTGCTGTCAGTGACTGCCACTCAATGGATTTTATGCCACCAAGGGTGGAAGGGTACACACAACGAGGGATGCCTATCCTAGCACAATCACCCCTACATGACGGCAGTTTTATCAAGCACCAGAGGGCCTCCAGCATTGTCCAAGCACCGTCTCTTTTGGAGGAGGTGGATACACCACTTTGACAGCACAGGCATTCTAGCAACAAGGAAGTTTGTGCCACCAACATTGAAGTGCCAAACGTCTGGGGAAGTGAGCCTCCATCGTATTGTCCTTTTAGCGCATGGGATGGTTTTACTAGCGATTCTGTCAATTCTGGTTGAATGGCTGAATTTTGTGATTTTACAGGTAACGACTTCGATGATTCCAACCTTGACTTTGAATTAGATGATGATTGATATGTCCAATTATTTGCGAGTGAGTTCCTAGATATGAACTTCTACTGGCACTTCTGGATGGGTGACACTTGTGTTTGGACCAATTACATCCGAAAAAAATACAATGACGACAAATGGGATCAAAGTCAAAGCACGTTAGCAGGTGATCGTAGTACCTTCAAAGGGCCAACGCCTGGTAGGGTAAAAGAACTTACTTGAGCTAGCCACCCTGCAGTTCATTTTTTTGATCTCTTTTACAATGATTTAGTCATAGCTTGTTTGGTGCATGAAACAAATCGGTATGCAGGGCAACCATCCTAGAAGTATCCGTAAAAGACAAACAACCGTGAGGGATGGTGCGACACTTGCCCCGATGAGTTGCAAGCTTGGCTAGGATGTGTCATCCTCATGGCCGTCAAGCAGTTTCCTACCATAAGAGATTACTGGGTGCAAGATCCTTTCTATAAATGTCCAGTGATTCCTAAAGTTTTCACACGTGTCCAGTTTGAAGCATTGTTGCGTTGCCTGCATGTGACAAACAACACCTCTTTGCAAAGTGATAGGTCACATCCTCAGTATGACAAGATATGAAAGATTAGGTTCATGGTCAATGATTTTGTCATTAGATCAAAAGAACTATACAATCTTGATAGATACATTATAGTGGACAAAATGATGGTTGCATATTGTGGTTGTTACTCTAGCTTCAGGCAATACATGAAGGCCAAACCTACAAAATATGGGTTTAAACTCTGGGCAGCAGTATCTACTAACTCTTGGTATATTTACAATATCATTCCTTACATAGGCAGGCAGGGAGCGGCAGATGTAGGTTAGAGTGAGCATGTGTTGTTAGACCTCATCAAAAGATTGGAGTATCAAAACCACATAATTGTGGTTGACAATTTTTTTACATTGCCATTGTTTTTTGAGAAGTTGCTAGATCTTGGTATGTTTGCTACAAGAACTTTGAAATGACCTCAAGTTGGAGTACCATCCCTACTAGGCAGTCTGAAAAAGGGAGAGCATCCTCGTTCCACTGTGCTGTGGCTCATTCATGAGGACCACAAGATGGCGGCCTCGGTGTGGTTTGATTCTAGACCAGTGATGTTCTTGAGTACAAGTACCAACCCTGTGGCAGTGGGATGTATCACTTGTAGATGATGGTTGAATGGGGTGCATGAGGACGTTGATACTACCCCCCACCAGCTTGAGTACTTGCAAGGCATGCAAGGAATTGATGTAGTCAATCAAATGAGAAGAGATTACACTTGCCAATACCATAGTCACAAAAGGGGGCATAAGGTTTTTTTTTTTTTTAATCTTTGATTCCGCCTTGGAGAATATGTGGATACTGTATATAGAGCATATGCTGGGTAAACCTCAGAAATTAGGCTGTCGAAAACAGTTCTACTACAAGGTTGAGTAGGAGTTGATTGAGCCTTGATTTCTTCTCCCTTGAACTGTCCATTGTACTGGGAGGAACCCACTAGGTGTGCACTTTCTAGAATCTCATAGCACATTAGCGCGACAATGCATCAAGTGTGGACAAAAGCAAAATAGTTATTGCCAAGCATGCAAGTTTGTATTCATGTGCCGGAAATCTTGTTTTGTCATTGTGCATAGTAGTCGCAAGTGGTCCATGAAATTAGCAGAAATGTAACTGACGGTTGTTTGCGCCGAGCAGAGTGGTTGATCACTAAGGATTTGAATCGCTCTCTTGGGACCGAGAGTACGTGCCTTACATTTGGTGATGTCTATATTGTACAAGATTTGGCGGAGCGGCACAGCTTTGACTTGCCAAATGTTGTAGATGATGTTGACCTTTGTGCAATTCATCTGTGCTCAAGCAGCAGTAACTGCAGCATTGGGACCAAGGAGTAATCATTGCCAAGATTTTAGTCTCTCTCGATGGTTGTTGAAAGTTTGGTTTTGAGAGAAGTCTCTGAGTCTTAGTGCCCAAAAGTAGACAAGCATGGCATGATGCAGTTACCCAGGACTTGGGGTACAGTGTGAGTTTTGAAGTTCTACTTATCACACTTCAAGTAGTTAGGGTGTGAGACACATTTTGGATTTGGACCTTGTTGTGTTCTGCTCATGGGTGTGGATCAGCTTGTAATTGGTAATATATAACTGCAAGAGATAAATAGATATGCGACTGCTACCATATTTGTTGTGTATGGAGAAAGCATGTGTTCAATGGAGAGGTGCCTGAAGATTAGACATGAAGACTCATTCAGGTTAGAAAGTATGTGATGTGACAAGCCCTTCTGCCTTCAGAATGCATTCTATGTTCATCTCATATGATGTTGCTTGTTGGTTGGTTTGCACGTGGTTGTTGGGTTATATTTGAAAAGGTCGGTGTGTTTGTAAATGCTTGAGGTGAATGATGATGAAGGTGATGAGCAGTTGAGCACCGGTATATTCAGTTAGGATGGGTCTTCCTAAACTCACAGTGATTGTTGATTAGCAAATGAGAAGTAATGCTGTGTTTGGCATACTATAAGGAAATCTCCTTTGAGAACTAGTTTTATTGCAAGTACTGTGCGTGCTTTGCTACTCGAGGCCTTATTTTTCACACAATAATAGATTGAATGTGTCTATAGAATTGACAGCAGCAAGCTCAGCAGTTGCACGGGATGGAAGTGCTCTGTGAGGTGCAAGAGAGAGAGAGATCCCTGGTAAAAATCATAGACCGCTAATGATATGATTGGAACGGACGGGTTTGTCAATTCCTTGTTATAGAGGTCTCTGCAGGCAGCATGCGAGGTAGAGAGATAGAAACAATGCTGCACACGCTTCTTTGTTGTGTCTACAAACAAGCTTGATATGATCAGGGTCTTTGCATCGGTACCAATATAACCGTGAAGGCACAAGCACAAAAGGCTTGTTACTTCAGGGAAACAACTAGCTTTGTTGAAATTTTTGTCTGAAGTCCTAAGATGCTGGCAACGGGGATATAGTAGTGCGCAATGGGACGGCTGGGAAGAAGCTATTCAAGTTCAACATGGTTTTCTCCCCTCAAGATGACTAGAGTAAGCGAGCAAAGCAACCTCGTCAGTTGTAGAGTGTGGTCACTGGACCATGAGTATGGACTTGTTGGCAAGCAGCGGCAGGTGTATGTTTGGCTGGGACAATGGTGCGTGTATGGGTTGTGGTGTGTGGATTGTTTTCATTGACGCAAGACCCTCCGCAGGCGGTGTGTTTGCAGACACAACACCGGTGGTGGTGCTGGTGCTAGACGGCTACAACGTGTGCATCTTTGCATGCAGGTAGACCGAGATGGGGAAGACCACGAAGAGATTGCTGTAAAGTAGCCGATAAAATAGCCTTTGCATTTTGTCATTTGTGACGGTTACATTGCCTAGTGTCAAAGGCACGGGATTTTGTGAGGACCCCAGCGCACCGGAAATCGACGGCAGCTTGTGCCTTCTTTGCCCGCAACTTGAAGTGGTGGAAGCTTGAGCTTGTGTAGAAGTCAAGATTTTACCCCCTTTTTTTTCTTTTTTTTTCCCTTTGTGATTGTCTTTACATTCTATGTGGTGATTAAATGGTGCACACATTGGATTTGTGCTGCGTCCTCAAGAAATTTTGGAAGATTCATCATGCACCCAAAGGATGAGGATTCCAAGGGAAGCTGTACCTTCAAACTACATAATCTAGGCATCTGTACGGTAGATTTGCCCCTAAATTGCAAATTTGTAATCCTTCAGAAGTTCCCAACAAAGTTGTACAGTGGGCTTTTTAGCAATGGCTTACAATTGAAGTTATTCCAATTTGTTCATAACCATCTCTTAAACTAGGTTGGACCCTTGTTTAATTTGTGACACTTAGAGGTTAAGTCATACAGGTCCCAATTTAACAAATACATGCAAGGCTCTTCACTGGTTCCTTTCCTTTGATACTGTAGGTGGAAAGCAGATTCAGTTGTCCATTGCCAAATTGATTATTTTTTCAAAAAAAATCAATTTGGCATCAAATTTTATAATTACACAAGATTAGACACTTTCAAAAAAAGTTGTTATTATTTGGCATTCAATAAAAAAATTAGTAGAATTAAGCCTTTTTCTAAGCATCTTCCACTTTTTAAAATTAGCCCTTGATAAGAAATTTGCAATAGATTGAGCCCTCTTGGAATCAACCTTGACCTTCCATTGTTAGTTAAGCTTAATGACTTTATAATATTGGGCATTTCAATTTTTGATTTGTTTGTTAGCATAATGTTGGAGAATTATTTTATGCCGAATCTGTTATCAACCTACAGTATAAGAAGTTGGCCTCCTCTAAACATATACTTTCACAACATAATCAATCAAATCGGTTATTTTTAAATCAATAAAATTTAGGTCCTGTAGGGAATAAAAGAGATCGATACCAGGAAACAAACTATCTCCAAAGCTCTCCACGGATATCTCTCCACTTACAACATCATTTTCAAACAGACATCAAACCTCGATCAAACAAATGACATTTCAAGGACCAAGTGCAAACAGCTTCTTGAGGAACAAAGAAAGAATTTTTACTTTTTGAACATTTATTTTGCAGGAATAACAAACAAAAGGGCAGGTATGAATCCTAAGGAGTTTTTCAAGTGGGAGGGTACCAGGGACCAACAGTGCCATTGATGTGTCCATTGCCATGCACACTCATCCCATTAGCCATGATGGACGGCATTCCCACCGCAACAATGGACGGCGGCGGTGGAGGGTTTGCATACATGTTCACCAAAGGCGGAGCAAGAGGCATGTGCTCCACCGCAGCAATAGAAGTAGCAGAAACAGAAACAGGACCACCGCCTTTTTGTTGCTGCAGTAAGCGCACCGCTCTGAGGCCTTCATCATGAATGCGAGCAAGCGTTTCCAGCTCTCCCAGGGACAGTGTTTCAAGACCAGCTCCATACAAGGGAGCATGTCTGGACATCTCTTCCTGCAATGAACCCTCCAGCGTTTGGATATAATTCTGCAGAAACAATAGAAGAAGATGAGGTCAAACTCATAACAACAATTTCACGAGTTGAACTGTCGCTAAACCACACATGGAACAGATTAGGTCCTTATCATTAAAGTTTGCAATATTTTCATGGATACCCCTGAAGTTTGCAATATTTTCATGGATACCCCTGCTTTTTCAGAAATATCACAAATACCCTTGGACCAAAAAATAATTTAGGGTTTTGTTTTGTTATGCATGTCACTTCCCTTCTTCCTTTGTGCGCACGCATAACAAGAAAGAAGTAGTGTGCGCACAAAAGGAGAAGGGAAGTGGCATGCATAACAAAACAAATGCCTAAATTTTTTGGTCCAAGGGTATTTGTGATATTTCTGAAAAAGCAGGGGTATCCATGAACATATTGCAAACTTCAGGGGTATCCTTGAAATTTTCCCTTAAAGTAATACGATTTTAAAACAAAAAAACAGAGAGACTTGTTATAACACCAAAGAGTTGCAAAGAGTGCACTATGTGGATACCATATGCAATAGTTATGATTCAAAGTTAGATGAGCAAAAATGACACGAACTTTAAACTTGAGATAGTGTACATTCTTAAAGTCAAGGCTGTGCAAGACTATGGGGTTCCGTATCAATAGAGGTCAGATATTAAAAAGATACACATCTTGTTAGAAGATCAAAGTGGAATTCAATGTATCAAAGAATGCAGTATTTGGATACCTTGTGCAATAGTTACGAGGATTCAAAGTTAGATGAGCAAAAAATGACACGAATTCTATACTTAAGGTAGTGTGCATTTTCAAAATTGAGATTGTGCAAGATCCAGGGGTACCAGCTAGTAAGTAACTCTCCATAATAAGGATATCGGTGTTGTTATTTGTGAGTTATCTGTGTCAGCTAAGTATGGATGTCATGAATGTAGTTTGGACGTTACTTTCATCTATTAAGGTTCTAAGAAAACGCATCTAGTATGCCTGGAGCTAAAACCAGGCTAACTTTGCGTTTTGTGCGATTAGAAACTTAACTACTTACTTTCCAAAATGTTGAGAAATTAAAATTCTTGTGGGTATCGAGGTATAGCTGTGTTGGCGCTTGCTACGCTACGCATTCACCGTAAGAATTTTATCAGGATTTTCATATGTTAAATAAAATGCAAAGTAAAAATTTCAGTACATCCTCAAACTGTATCTATGTGATAATATCACAGACTGGAGATGTGATATTACAGAGGTCACTGTGATTTTAGTACCATGATAGAAAATGTGAAGGCCTTAAACGTCTTGATTGAGAAAATTAGTGGATGTATTACTCTGTATCCATGCTTCAAAGCTTTAGCCTATCAAACCAACATCAGGGCCTAGAAACAAAAGATTGTGCTCGTAGAGAATGTTTCAAAATTGGTTTGACGAAGAACTGTATTTTCATTTCAGTTTTAACAATATACAACATCTTTGTAGACATCAAAAGACTTCCAAAAAACTTAACCCCTAAAGGACTGAGCGTGCCACTGCGACCAGTACAATACAGGGTATGTTTCTTGTATTTGGAATGGATCCACACCTCTACTACGATTGAGATCAACAAAGAAGTTGGAGAATAGATCAAAGCGGTTCTAGTGAGCTACTTGAGATCCCAAATTAAAACTTCTTACTAGTGGCAAATACCGATTATACAACAGCTTATATACTATGCCTTATGGTCCTTTAAGGGTTAAGGAAATCCAAATGTATAAACACATCTAAGTTTCGTATAAACTCAGAAGGCATCTCGGAGCTCGAAAGGACAAATATTTTATGCAACGCCTGAATGTACCAACTCAGAAAAGAGCAAAACAAGACAATGAATGAAAATTTCCATACTTACCTGACAAGCATGCAGTTTCGATTCCATTCCATCAATGTAGGCTTCACACCGTATGACTTGCTCCTCTTTCTCCCTGAGCCCTCCTTCGGTTTGTCCCACAGTCTGATTAAGCCGACGGACTTCATCTTCGAGGGCCTGCCGAATTTCCTCTCGAGTTATTGACTCAGTGGCATAGCGCTTGATTTCTTCATCAAACCGCTTTCTGGCAGACTCGGCGACTTTTAACCTCTCGGCCAACGCATTCTTCTCCTTCATGACTCTCTGCATGTTTAAAACATTGTCAGCACCAAAAGACACCGTTATATATATAACTAAAAAATCACCCTATGCACACCTTTCATAAAACATAAAAGCCCTTGGTGTAAAGCTACTAATCACCGTTTCCAAGGTAGAAATAATATTGAATGACCACCTTAAGCTCATCTCGTTTGCGAGATTTCAGCTGAGCCAATTGAGACTCGGTGTCTCTCAGACGATCCTGCAGTCCTTTCTTCTCGTTAAGGAGCTTCCCACATTCCTCCTCTCGTTCAGAGCGTACCCATTCCAGCTGATTCTCAACTTCCCGAATTCGCTCTGCCATGTCTTTCTTTTCACGTCCTAGTCTGTCATTCTCCGCTCTCATTTCCGCCTGTGCGCAAAATATATATCACAGGCTTCAAAACCAAGTTACAAGAACACTTACACAGCACTCCGCATACTCCACAAAAAAAGAGGAATGTGTTAAAACGAAGACAGCCCGTTCTCAAGCTGTATCACCACCAGGTAACAATAATTGAATCTATTAGGAGCAGAATTCTGATCCTCTACAGATATAGAAACACACTGGAAAACCAAAGTATTCATTCAGTGCTCTGAAAGCAATGAACAGGCAAGGTGAAATTTTGTAATTGAATTACAGAAAATCACAAGTGGCTGGCATGATTGTGACAACTTGAACATGTCTTATATGTTAGACAAGCTACATTTAGTTCCTTTGTATATGATACTAGTCATGAGTGATTTGAATTTTATCATACCTTTAATCGACTTTGCGCTATGTCAGCATCAGAAAGCCTTTGAGACAAGACTGCCTTTTCACGAGACACTCGAGCTGCTTCTGCTTGACGCTCATTTTTAGAACGTAGAATATCATCTTCACGAGACCGTAGCTGTTGCCACAGAACGCTTCGCTCCCCGTTCGCTGCTTCTGCTACCTTACGCATCATACTTAAAACAGGGCGCGCAGTGCCTTCCTCCTCTCGCACCAGAAAGGTCAATATATCCATTCCCAACTCCACCTCATGAGGACCACTAGAGCTACTAGTTGCTCGTTCTACAAGGCCTCTCAGCATACGCTCATGATAACACTCACCTCCATACACCTTGAACATAACAGCGTACATAGTGGACACAAACTCACGAACTCTAAGATCGCGAGACAGGGCCAGAGCTTCTGCAAGTTGAAGAACCGCTGGAAAGTCATCTTCTTCAAAAGAATGAACATAGTCTATTCCTCCACCTGGAGTACCAGGCATCAATGGATCTTTAATATGGGATGCTGGTGCAGTGGCAGCACCAGCACCGATTTGAGACCCGAGAATAAGCCTTTGAGATCGCCGTCTCTCGAGCACCATCACTACTGATTGCTCTCCAAAGGCTCCTCGTGCAATTGCTCGTTCAAAGACACGCTGAACTTCTGTTCTTGTGGCTGGCAAGGTCAACATCTCAACTAGAAAGTCCACGTCTGCAAACCTCCAACAGGATGTTGCTACCTTTTCAGCTGCTGCCTGCAAGATGAGATCGATTCACCGTAGGAGTTTAGCAAACTAGTGCAAGCAACGCAAATCAAATGTATTACAGCCCCTAGCAACACAACTCACAATCCTCCACATAATTGATCTCCCATGACCCATCTCTAGGAACTTAAAAACATGACAAAATCAAGTAATGATTCTAAACATGGAGAAATAAAATGACCTGCAACTGATCGGCCCCATCATCATCCCGATTGTCTCCAAAAAGTAGGTTTATTCCTGCAGATGTAATTTCAGTTTCACTGCGATCAGTGTCATTATCAATGTCCCGCAGTAAACATTCAGCGACACCTGCATTGCTGCTTAGAGTGCTTCGCACCACATCCAGTACCCGAGGAGAGACAGCCGGACCCAGCTTCTTGAACCTTCTCCGTACTGCCACAACCTGACACCGTAGTTGTAAAGAACATCAGCTTTCCAATTTATAAGATACTTTTATTGCTGGATCCTAAATTACAACAACAGAAACATAAAATTCATGGTAGGCACCAACACAGAGAATGCTCTAATTAACCAGGGTACATACCGTTTGTGACAACTGTTGGCTCTCCGTAGCAGCTTTGAAGACGAAGCTCATCGCTGTAGCTAAAGGCTCATCCACTAACTCAGGCAGAATACTTAAACCCTGCTGGAGCATCTGCTCCCAGACATCACTAGTGACCTCCAATTGACTCAATGCTCCCAACATCTGCCAAAACACCAACCATATTACGTGAGTATTTGGATTTGTGCAAAATATAAGTTCACATTCACCGCTACGTGTCAAAGATTAGCATTCACTTGTGTCGAACACCAGCAGTATGCATAGAATCATACATGTGAAAGCAGGGTGTCTGAAATTGATTCATTGGCAGAACGGCGCTAGCAAAGGACTAACGAGGACAAGAAATACTTATGATCTGGAAAATATGTATTACTAGATTATAGTAACTTGCAGTCATCATGCAGACACTAGCGACCTCAAAAAATTTAAAAAAAAACCTAAAAGAAATATGCATATGGAAGTATGTCTTCTACAAAAATTCGACGAAAAACACTAACCGGCAATCGTAAGGCAGGCTCTGCATCTGGTTTTTGAAGGCGTTCCAGCAAAGAATACGCAACTAAAGAATGCTCGGACAAGTCTACCAGCTTTGGCACCAGAGCAATCAAGTCCGGCTGCAAATGCTTGGGAGCCTTGTCCAGCACCAGTGCAATCTTCTGCGCTGATTGTGGCCTTCGGCGAGGTTCTGGAACACCTTGAGGTACAGCTCCTTCAAGAGCTCTTAATGAATTCACTATCAATCCTAAAAGCTCATCGGATTGCTCAGGCCACTTCGGCTGCACATGACAACGACCACATCCCACACCCTACAGTCAGACATAAGCCCCTCTATTGTCCTCATCAACTCAAACATAACCAGGACAATTAGAAGAACCTTGGCCAAATTGAAAAAGTTCCCAAACAAGGCACCAGACATAAAGGGCAAACAATGGTCAAATGTACCTTATGAGCATGATTCGAAAAATTGTTATTCGTACTATCTGGAACATAAGAGTCTTGGCTTGCTGCTGGCTCAGAGTGCACGGATGACACAGGAAGAGCAGCAGCCCTTCCCATTGGCAAATCTACAGCCAACGAGTCACTGCTTTGCACAGCCTGTGCTCCTGAAGACCAATCTCCTCCTACTTCTAGTCGCTGATCAATAGGGCTCAGTCCACAATCTCGAGATTCTACAGCTGAACCACCATTTCGCCAGTCCACTCCCACTGGTGCAACTGGCTTAGCAGCCTGCCAATTCAGGTCATCAACAAAAAGGACTACTCAATAATGCTGACTCAAGTTCTCCGTTTATATTTGTTTCAAAATTTCTAAGCTTGATAGGGCTCTGTAAACGCGCGGCTAGAAACTATATTCAGATGTGACCTCATATTATCAGTGAAACTTTTATGCCGACTTCACAAAACTCAACTAAATATCCTCTTTTGAACAATTTAAAGCTTTCGTTCTCAGATACTGAGTCTCAAAAGGCAACACATGTTCAGTAAGACAAGAATCGTAGGCTCGTTATCCGTCTTCAGTTCCAAGTAATTTGTAAATATCGTTCCCAATGTGTAAAAACAGCTCAAATTCAAGGAAACACTCCAGTGTGATAATTATTGAAATTATAGAGGTGCATTGAAGATCCAAGATGTGACACAAAATAATTTTTGGGTGCATATTTAATGGAAACTAAACCCGTTTATTATACTCAAAATAAATAGAGTCGTTCACTCCAAGATTTTCAACAGATACTGAACCAGAGATTGCCAAAGATATCCCACTTACACAGTTTCCTTCAAAAGATCCACTTCTTTTATTCTCCACAGGCGCATCATTAGACTTCTTAGCGTCTGGTGGTTGACAGCACTCAACCATGATGTCCAATAGCAGATCTACTATAGCTTGCTGTAATACTTTGACCCCCATCAACAGGTTCATAAGACTAGGTGAAGATGCTTCTCCTCTTCCTGCTGCGTTTTTGCCTCCGGATCCTCCCGTAGTTACAGGTGACACCTTAGTTGGCAAAAGCAACCGCTTCACCTTTGCTGGATCGTCCAAGTACACCCGCAAGCCTAAAGAATACATTCCATAAGCCTCACAGCTTGTCACTATTAAGAGAATGTGAGGATAACCTTAAGACCAATAGGGTTTCACAAGAAAACATTGTAGAAAATCATGTATGCTAATTCTATAGCAATAAGCAAGCTTGGCCAACTACATTCAACTACCGGTAACTGAGGTTGCCTGTTCACACGACTGCAAAAGTCAATTCAGCCCTGCAGAAAGCTCTCCGCACAGCAAAATCAAACCAACGATTGTTTCAATTAAGCGTACCTGCTAAGAAGGCTGCCACAGCTCCTGCATCCATCAACAGTTTTTCACGCAATGTGACCTGAAGCTGAGATGGATCCAACAAAAGCGGCGGGTTATCCCCATAGCTCAAGTGAAACCCAGCCCGTGCTAGTAGGCTTCGAAAGATGTCTTCTTCATCACCACTAATGCCTTCGCTATCGTCAGAATCTAGAAGTTCATCTGGATCAGTGGATAGCGCATCCTGTTCATCATCGGAGATTAGCACCTACAAGCAACAACACACCACGTTAGCAAAGAGACCCAGACCAGATGATTCCTAGGGCCACTAACTAGTCCAACATTCACAAATTCAACAATGCCACTAAAATGAGAATTAAACCGGGTGTTCAGAGCACATTCCAGCAGAAACCAGCTCACTCTCTGTCCCTTTGGAAATGCATGTGTTGCAACGAGCGGAAGGAGCTAGAGAATGGCGCAACATTAGAGTTTCCAGCAATACCCTTCTCTGCTATTTATAACTGGACACTCATTTAAACTTTCTCCCGAGGCATCTTCGGACAAAAAGTGGGAACCACAGATCCAAAAATAAAACATGCTTGATGCAATTTTCGTACCTCCAGATCAGAAAACTCAAACCATGGGCAGCAGTCTAATATTTCACAGACAAATACAACAGTATCTCGGATCAAAAAGCCTGCATCTGCTTCCACCATATCTGAAACCTTCATGAACTGCAGAACTGAATTGTTCCAAGTCTTGGTGCAAATAGAAGATTCCTTCCAAACCGTACGATCAGCATGTTTCTGATTCACCACTGCCATACGATATCTCACCCAGAAGTTTCGGTCTGGATCTGATCCTACAGATTGATCACTTTCTAGGTATATACACAGAGTATCGAACGACTCATATACACCTGCATGCACCATAGAGAATTTGATCAGAATGACGACAGGAACATTCTTCCCCAGAGAATGACAACTGTAGTCTTGCAAATTATTAGGTCACATCACGATATCAAGTAGGAACTTCATTATCGAGTAACTCCTTGTACGAGGCGGGTCTAGACAAAGTACACTTACGATCCAAACTACATGAATCTGTTGATGCCCCCAAGTAACAAAGCAAATGAGAGTGAACAAGACATGGTATGGCTGAACTCAAATTCTGCTTCAAAAAGTTGAAACCCTATTCAGAATAGAAACAGGGTGAAATATAGATAAAAGTACTGATCGATCACTTGGTAGTTTTACTAGCTTACCAATGCGTAACTCACATCCTCCTGCTTGGAAAAATTTGCTAAATATCTTTCGAGTTTCCATGATCTCCTTAAACGCCAGGAAGTTTTCCACTCGCCATGTAAAGGTTCCGCGATTTACAGTTTTACCAGAATCAGAACCTCCAACTGCAGATGGTGCTTCACCTTCGCACTCAGGAAGCTCTAACATTGTTGAAGTCTCCTTTAGAATCAACACCTCTGCGGAGAAAACAACCATATCCTGTACGAGGAACCCGGAATCTTGATCAAACAGGCTTGTTAGGGTGACAAATTCCCGCCACCCCCAATCCTTCGCAGCCTTCGAATACCGGTTTTGGGATTCTTTTGTGACGGATCTTTCGTCAGTACGTTGATTTACAACTGACAGACGATGACTCACAAAGCAGCTCCAATCAGCGGACGTATTGCGAGGATCTGTCACTTCGAGAAACATCGACAAGTGGCATGGAGGTTGCGACTGTCCTGAAAAATCCAGCACCAAAACAACCATGCGGTCACAGAATAAAAAAACTTTTGAATGAAAATCCTCGCAAATATGAAAAATAATAAAATCCAAGTGTCAAAATAGGTCATGAACAAAAGCTACAAACGTGAGAGGAAAATTACAGAAATACCACAACCTAACATTGAGTGTACGAGCACAATCTCTTGTAACCTTTTGCACAAGCTTCATGATCAAATGCACTAATACATTCTTATTGCCATCGGCATCCATGGTCAGAGTCACTAAAGGACGCACTTCATACCTCGCGGATAGACGATAAGCCGACAATCTCGGTTCCCAACTTGAAATCTTCGACTCTTAATACACAGCCCTGTAATCTTTCTCTTCTTCAAAAGATCCTTCAGCCGCGTAAAATTCTCAATTCGCCACATAAACTTCCCCTGATACCCGTCACTCTTCTTCGCATTAATTCTGGCACTCAACTGTCCAATATTCTTCGAGAAAGTGCTACTTTCCTTAATGACATGAAAGGAAGCACTAAACACAGCGGTATCCTCAACAAGATACCCCATTTCCGGCGCCACAAAATCAGCCATCTTCATGTAATCGTTCCAGCCCAAACTAGTGTTATCGCCGCTCTTATTATCGGCAGCAAATCGTCCATACGAGTCCCGGTGCATATGATTCATCCCTGCCCGCTGGTTCAACACGGACATTCGAAACAAACACCAGCAACTCCGCTCCGGAACACTGGATTTCTCCGTGTCTTTACTCTCTAAGCACATGGACAGATAATCCACGCTACTGACCGAAGACTGATACACGCTTAATCGCAAACTACAATCCCCAGCAGGAAACACAGGGCTCATAATCTTTTGCGTTTTAATCATCTCCTTAAACAACGACAAATTGTGCACTTTCCAAGTGAATTTTCCACTAAGAACTTCAGGAACAGGTCCTCCAGTAGGAGCCAGCTCATTTTCTCTCGAAAACGACACCGATTCATGAAGAACCAAAATCTCCGCCGTAATTAACACCGCCTCGTTAACTACAAAGCCACCTTTCCCATCCAACACGGTAGAACTCGGTGTGAAATCACACCACCCGTGCGACTTCTTCTTCCCGGAGAACCGATGCCACGAATCCCTTTGAATCGACTTCGAATCCTCTCGTTGATTCACAACGCATAACCTATAGCTAGCGAAGCAATCCCATTTCGACGAAGACGATCCACGCGGATCCGTCACCTGTAAATAAATGCTCAAATATCCAGGCAATGCTTGCGAATCTCCCCGGGGATACACGAGCAACCGGCAATCATACCCGCCTACTTCAAAATACCGGCTCCACAATGCCCGCGCCTTCACCCTCGAAAACTGACTGATCGTCCACTTACACACCGCCGCGTGCTCCCCTCGCTTCTCCACGATCACGGATTCCTGCCCGCCCTCCCGCGGCTCCCCGTCCGCATTCTCCCCGCCGCGCGCTCCCCCGCGCACCGCCACCACCGAATTCTCGACGGTGCTCATCCCCACGCCCTCGTCCGAATTGGACACAACCGCCACCGCCGTCGTCGTGGTCGTCGTCATCTCGGCCTGTTGTCCGCTTCACCATCTCCGCTGGCAATCCGGTCCCCCTCCGGCAACCCCTAACCCTAACTGGCGAACCCTAACACCTCGCAACAACCTGGCCATGCCCCTCCTCTTGCCCCTCCGCTTCGCCATTCCCTTCCCGGGCTCGCCCTTCCAGCGATGGCTGCTGCTGCCTTCTCTGGTATGGTGTGGTGTGTTTTCTTCTTCGTGCGGGGCCTTAGTCGCCAGCTATGGCGACAGCAGCGTGGCGGTGGCGATGCAAAATTGGGAGGGGGTGGTGGTGGTGGTCGGAGGAAGGGCAAGGCGAGCGAGGAGGAATTTGAAGGGGGGTCCGGGGAATGGGACAAATGGGTGTGTACCGTACCGGACGGAAGAAGAAGGCGGGCGAGTGGTTAAGATTCTTAACGGACTCTCGTTCATCGTTGCTGTCCTCATTCATCCATTTCAATTTTTGGGGAAAATTTCATGGATACTCCTGAAGTTTGCAATATTTTCATACCTGCTTTTTCAGAAATTTCACAAATACCCTCGGATTCGGATTTAAGTGTTTGTTTTTTTATTTATGTCACTTCTTTCTCCTTTATGAGCACACTACTTTTCTTTCTTGTTATGTGTGCATACACAGGAAGAAGGGAAGTGACGTGCACACCAAACAAAGAAAACAAATTGCCACCTAAAATTTATTGGTCAAAGGGTATTTGTGAAATTTTTGAAAAAGTAAGGGTATCTATGAAAATATTGCAAATTTCAAGGGTATCCATGAGATTTTCCCTAATTTTTGTGGGTTTTTTTTTGTGTAATTAAATTTTCACCAAATTTTCTTCATATAAGGGCATCTCTACCCGTATTGTAAAATACCAGGTTATGTAGACTTTTGGATGAAAAGGAAGCAATTAATTTATAGATTTGCCAAATATTCTTCTTGGCATGGCAAAAATTGCACTTTTGTAGTGCACAACACTCTTTCAAATATTATTTTTGCTTTTTACAAAAATAAGCTAGATAGTCAAGGATGAAGAATATAATTGCTTTTACAAACAAAAAGACTTGTCATTGGTTGAATATTATTTTATCCAATTGGATGGGTGGGTGAAACAAGTGATCAACACCTACTACAAAAAAAATTATCCAAAGTGACACGTTCAAATTGACTAAAAATGTCCAAATTGACATTGTTTTCTTGTAGCCCCGGAAACAAGAAAAACATTGCATTTCGCAAGGATGAAATTGTAGGGGTTGAGTAGAGATGCTCTAAGTCTCCTCCCACAAAATTTGGAATAATATTGTGATACAAAAATCCTAAGCTTTTCAGAGGATGTCCTTCACAAATATTTGAAGAATATTGTAAAAAAAAACTGGCAAATTTAAAATGACATTGTATGAAATATGATGACCCTATCCAATTCTTCTCTTTTTGTTGACACGACTAGAATTAAATACACAAAAGAACCAGACATTGATATTTGATTGAATCCTTTCCATTGTCTACAATCGTCCCTCTTTGTTGGGAGCTTGACTGTTGTTTGCTTTTTACTTTTCTTGCTTGCTTGTTATTCATTATCCTATGGATTTTAGTGTGGGGTCTTGACCTAATGAACTCTTCATTCATGTTAGTCCAACATGATACTACTTTGTTTATTGTAGTTTTATGTAACTCTTGCAATGGAGTTCCATATGTTTTCAAAGAAAACTCATGCACTTATCAAGGTTTTAAATGTAATGAGGCATTGCAATGACAATCATCACTGTTACGATTTCACCAATCAAAGCACCACAACAAAAAATTTGAAATTTTCAAGTTTTCAACACCATACACGTTTCTTTTCCTTTGAGAGCAAAATATTCATACTCTTCTCAAGCCCCTTCAACATTCCAATAGTCTCTGCTTTTACACACTCATGTGAAGCAACCGGTACAGCATCCATGGCACGT
Source organism: Ulota crispa (assembly GCA_963920765.1). NCBI lineage: Eukaryota > Viridiplantae > Streptophyta > Bryopsida > Orthotrichales > Orthotrichaceae > Ulota > Ulota crispa. Next base: position 13,297,458 of record OY987244.1, on the reverse strand, counting down.
GTTTCAACCCAAGGGTTACATTCACTTGCTTTTTGAGACTTATCTTTATGAACATCCTCACTGCACATCAAAATTTTGCACAGTATGTATTCAATAAAAAGAGCATTGTGCAAACTTGGTTCAAGTGGTTGACCACGTGCGTATCAAAAAGGGAGTGCTCTCATCAACATTTAGAATTAATGCTAGCAAAGAGTTTTGTCATACATGCAATGCATTATGCAAAACCAACGTCCTTCAAAAGCTATGCAATAGAAAATGCATGGAATCTTGAGCCCACCATGCCAAGTCCTACTCATACTCTAATATTGAGCAATAAGTGTGTGATGGGAGAGGAGAGCCAAAGAACTTGAATTCAATGGTATTGCAAAGGAAATGTTCAAATTATAGTATTGTTACAGAGGAACAAAACTCAACTTTTCAAAGATGTTATGAATGACTATGATTTTGTGTATTATTGAATAGGAGATGACGCATTAGAATAGATATAGGAATAGACACAAAATCGATTGTGTTGAGACATGTTAGATGCTTACAAGTTTGAAGCTAGGGACGTAGCTGGTCTTTTGAGGTCTTCTACCGTCATCGTATCTAAATCATACTTTTGCCATTGCTTCCGCCTACGCCTTGGAGATTCTTCTTGCTCCTCTCCAGTATTACAAGAGTGCGTAGCACCTCTTGCTACATTTTCTTTTGATGCGCTGCAAGGCTCTGTAGTATGTCGCAAGGGTATGAAACGAGAACTTCTAATTAATCGGTGAACCTCTTCTTGTAGGGCATCATACTGTAGCACTAGAGGTGCACCACCTCCATTGAAGTCATTGCTTCCAGATTCAAGCTCTCGTTGCACCTTCCTCACCAACTTCATAATGCCAGCGCCACCCACTTTTGGATCAATCCGCACGTACAACTCTACAATGATATCCAACCTCAAGATAAAGATTGTTGCTAATATTTTATATTATAGTCCGTGAAATAAACTACACTCATAGTACAAAGTATATGACCTCTTATAGCTTTGTAGTTGGACTCTGAAAGGAACAAAGCCCCAAGTAACTTAGCAGCTGTTATAACTACCCTAAAAAGGAACAAAGGCTTTTGTAGTGTACATGTTTTATTATGTAACTGGCATAAAACATAAACCTCAAAAAAGACCCCCTCCGTAGTACATTGTTTTTCATAAGCGATGACCCATTATGCTTTTCTACGTTTGGCTTTACTTTGTTGAGTTGAAAAACAAAAAAAACCATACCAGAAAGGCAACCCAACATCCAACCAAGAGCAGCTTTGCGTCGAAGGTCTTGGTTCTCAAGCTCCATTCGTTGCTTGGATTGCTCCATCCGTTTCTTCCGTTGTAGTGCAATCTCTTCTGCCCTTTGAAGCTCCAGCTGCAATTCATCTACAAAGGATTTCAACTCCTGGTTGAATATACATCAGGTTAGTAAAGATTGTTAGCTATATACTAATACAAGACAAAAAAGCTTTATACCATACATAAAAGTAATCCTTAAAGACAACAAGGTTTCAACTTGGTGATGGAAACACAATAAAACCCTACCCACACCTATTCATGAGATTAATTCCAAATTTTTTCAAATGTAAAAATATGAATTTGATCAACAACTAGTAGGCAAATACTTCGATAAAATTGTAAACACTAGAAGCGTGGCAAAAATGGGCTAACCTCAGCCCTTTTATGCTCCATTTGATAATTCCGCTCGTGTTGCCTTGTCTCGTCGTTCAAAACGTCAATTGTGCTTCCAATTTCTGGACTCTCAGATTGATACTTCCGGGGCTTTGACAACAGCATCCGTTTTGCCACCTTAGACCCACGGCTTAACTCATCCTTGAGATTCTTGTTTTCATGTCGCAAAATGGCTTCTCGCTGTTCATACTGTCGCTGCTGCTGTTTGAACTCGGTTTCCAACTTGACGAGATAATCTAAAAGCTCTCTGCTTTTCTGTTCGTATTCGTCAATGATGTCTTGACGTAAGCATGCTACCTCAAATCTCTCTCTATCAAGGGCTGTTGTCTTACTGCTGACATCGTCCTTCTGCAAATGTCCATATCTCTAATCAACATTCTGTGAATTATTGTGGAAAAATTCCATGGAAATGTAAGAGGTTGCCATAGTCATTTTGGACGTACCGTGTTACTTGGGGTTGACACAATCTCAGTGAGCGACTCCTTCGTTAGATCCATGCTAGGCATCATTTACTGGTGAAACACGGTGATCATGACTAAACCTGCAGTTCAGGCCATTTGCGACCAAAGTGAACGTCACTCTTTACACTTGGCTGGAGATTCAACCAAAAAGACGGTAAAACAACCAGTTTCACTGCAGGCTACTAAATTTTTAGACGAAATGGAAGACACTGATATGCAAATCTCCCTAAAACAATTAGATACCTACAGCCGCGCACAACATGCCTGTTCAAGCTTAAAAGGTCACATACGACAGAACTCAAACACCAAGCTACACGTGTTCCCTTTTGTAAACAATGTATGCAAATTACAAAACCTTTTGGAGTCACGGGAGACGCCAGAAAGCCAGATGGAAATTGTGCCAAGCAATTGAATTCCAAATTGTCTCGGGTTTAACCCGACTTGTTCTGAGTCAGCTGAGAGAAGCTACAACCTCGAAGACCTCCAGGATTTTCAAAGGTGTACTTCGCTTGAGCATCTACCCTGTTCGACACTAGAACAAAGAAACACGAATCAGTCCCTTAAAATGACCCTAGACTCGGGGTAAAACAAAATAGAACAGGATACTACCAGCTCACAATAGCAAAATATCGCAGGAAAGTGAGAAGACCAAAAAGTATTAACAATTAAATGAGACAGATAAAAGTGAGATCCGAACAGTCTTCGAGATAATACCGTACTCGCTCCAACTTTTCGGCCACCAAACTTCGTAATGCGTTCTCAAGAGAATTCCCACAGAATAAAAACCTAGCGAAATTCTGAGGCTTCTGAATATTTTTGAAAGCCAAAGATCAAATACCTCTTCTCATTATGACATGCAATTGCTTGCTGCGTCGATATTGTTGGTCGTCTCGGCAACTCAGTACAAATCAAGAGCTTCATGTGGTTTGTGGAATCCCGTCCATGCCACAAATCCAAAAACTCCAGAAGTCCCCAGTCGGACACTATAAATTCTGCATCCCACTCTCTGCGCATTTCAACTCCTCTCTAAATCAAAGCCATGTTTACCCATTAAAGTTGAATTGCAAAATGAAAACGCTTGGAAGCAATAGAGTTCCAACTCTGAACTCTAAGTGGATGTACAACTACAATCATCGTCAAGGGTCCAAATTCTTGTGAATGGAAAAATACAGTACACATGATGTCGCTACATGGAGAGTTGACTCCAATACACAATCTCTCAACAACAGAGGAATATTAGAAGCTTGCGGTAGTCGAACATTCCAACGAAGCTCGTGAAACTCTTCTTCCTCCTGATCATGTCTTTTGGATCACACCTGCCCCGTGGAGAAATGTGAACCGTTGAGCTCCTCCAAATCTTGAATGAAGTAGTTCCCTAAAACACCTGAATACGCTTGAAGTCGAGATCACCAACTAATCTGGTCACGCCACTATCGAAGTCTATCACCGTTAATCCATCTGAGCCATCACAAATAAAAAAGGGAAAACTACTCTGTGTTACTTTTGCCGTTGAAAAAGTGGAGAGACGAACACAGACCCAAGAAATACTACTTTACGTAAGCAAATCCTAACCATGACCTAGCCAACTTCGTTGAAGCATGCAGATGTAAAGAATGATTGCGAAAGCAAAATACCTCAAAAGTTCTGCAGGAGAACAGACAAAATTAACAATTGTATAACCAATACAACAAGTGAAAATCAATGAACGTAGAAAGCAAAGCAAGTTGGATACACATTTGGAGGGAGGAACCCAATAAGAATTCAATTTAACTGTTTCCATACGTTTTGTCTCATCTTTACAAATCTACAGTACTCCTCAAATAAGCTACTCAAAAAATCCTCAATAGACAGAGCCTACATACGCTCCTGAGTTGCATATATTGGCACAGCCCCCTTCTGCGCTTCCTTGCCCTGGAAAGGACCCTTCCGTACAAATTCTTCCAATCTGCTCAATGTTTCGGTCGCCGGGAATTGTCCACGCTCAATTGCAGAAGACAGTGACGTAGTCATGGCCACACAGCACACATGGCGCCATTCCATTGCCTCCTTGTTAGTTTCCAAGCGAGGATCTAAAAGATAATCCACCACTTCTCGGGATGCAACAAGCTCACTTACACACCAAAGTCGAGCCAGCATAGGTGATGTGAAGCGATACATTGCAAGTCTTACCTCAGGAGACTGCTGGAAAAAGAAAAGAAACATTCCAGCAAGCGTACGATTGGACGACCTCTCTCCAGCAGTAGAGAACATCATATCTTTCAGCTGCGCTTCAGCACTCTCACTTAACAGCACACGACTAGGATCTCGTTCTGAACCAACTATCGTAGCTAAGGCGTGAATCCCTGCCAGTTTACTGCCAAGAGCCCGATGCACAAAGGCAGCATTCATCACATACCGTACAACCAAAGTTTGAGGATTAAAAAGAAGCTCGGCACCGCTCACAGTCTTCCCAACATAAGAAAGAGCATCCAGAGCATTTTCGTACTCAGTAGCATCTCCCGCCTCTTCCAAATGCTTCAAATTCTCGCCAAAAGCATTAACAATACTTGCTGCTTCCAATGCAGACATAAGCGAACCAGGAGACTCATCGTACAAAGATGTAAGCCGAGCGGCTACAGTCATAGCCCGAGACCGCACCAGTGAATCCAACGAATAATTAGAGATAGTCGTCGTTAATCTGCCAATCAGGTTACCTGCAAGAAGAAACTTGGCGCCATGAGGAGTCACTGCGAGTTCACAGAGCAATTCTAACGCATTGAGCTGCGCGAGCATATCATCACTGTTATCAAGCTCCGCTGCCAAGACATTGAAAATCCCGGAGCCTTGAACCGCAGCAGCTGCAGCCTCCGACACGCCAAAAACCGTCGCCGCCATAGCAAGGGCGCGAATTCGAACAATCGCCGAAGAGTGCGAGGCCAGGTTTGTTAATACTCCCGCTCCTGCGCCTTTGAAAATAAGATCCAAGCCGTTAGGGTTTCTGGCCAATTTTCCCAAGGCATCGACCGCCGCTTTCGCCACAGACGCATCGCCATCGCCGACCGCAAGCAGCAACGGCGCAGCGATCTGAGACTCATCCAGAGCGCGCACCGTCGCGCCTCCATCCGAAACCCCAGCGGTTAACAAATCCCCGATCGCCGTGCACGTCAATTTCCGCACCAGAGAAGACTCCGCTTTCAATCCGGCGCTCGCGTATTCCAGTGTGTGTGGCAACAGCTGGCTTCCATAGGGCGTTCGGAAAATCCTCTCCAGAGATGTAGCCACCGCGCGTTCCAGGCCTGGGACTTCTCGTCCCGTTTCGAGAGCACTCAAGAGAATGGGAAGCGGAAACTTGGACAGGAAATCTTGAGCCGCGGCATCAGAAATCTCCCCAGGGTAGTTTGAAAATTCCGAAGCAGCGGCTGCGAGCAACGGCAAGTCCACACCTGATTGCTCGTCTATGTCCATGTCCGCCATTCCTCGATGTGCACTCTGGCGTGGTTCTCGATGAGACGATCGTTGCGAGCTCGAAGGCAACCCTAATAAGTTACTGGAGAGAGTAAGGCAAAGTGAGAGAGACGATGGGCTGACGTGGACTATATCCGACAAGGATTCCACGTGTCAGGTTTCGTACGCTCTTCTGTTCACTTGCAAAAGTCGCAACCAAAAGGATATTTACATAAAATGTTCGTCCGTATGACTTCAGGAGCAGTTCTGAATCTTCTGATGATGGTGTCCTAACATTGAACACCGAGCCCAGAAGATGACTCAGCTGATCTCACTAATTCTGACTGAAATGTACACAATGTGAGAGTATCTCCACCGGCTGCCTCCAGCCTGTGGGATAGCAAGGCCTAGGCTCGAATTTTTGAAAGTCGATTTCTATCGGTCCCTCGCCTAGGGCAGTTGCGCCTCTGGCCTCGTCAAGCACGGGTTCAGGGACGGGGAGCTCCCAACTTTTGCATTTCACCTAGCGAGCTGGAATTGCGGTCCAAATAGTAAAGTTGGTTTTTTTTAGGTTGTCTAAAGATTGAGTAAATGAACCCTAATCTAGATATGCTGGTTGGTCAACAAATATGCATGTGTGGCAAAAAGCGAGCGCTTTCACGGATCTCCGGACCTCATATCTAGCTCCAAGAACGTCGAACCCCATGGCCCGTGTCAAATCGGTGTGGATTTGGAGCATGGCCGCCCCAAGAGGACTCCTTGAGCCTTGGCAAAGAGCCATCTCGACCCACCAATTGGAGGCAGCCGGTGGAGATGCTCTGAAGACTATAATATAGAATTGATTTTAGGTACATCTACAAGTCTATAATAGCAAAAACAATCACATAAATAAATTGTAGCACGATTTTTTGGGTAATGTGGAAGATAACTAAATTATTAGCTCTATATTGCAGGAGAAGAGGTTTTGCATTGCAGAGAGCTACCTTGAGGAGGTTTGGGCAAGTACTTTACTCAAAAAGCAAGTCCATGTTATATGACCATAGCCTCTCATAGTGAAATTGCTTGTTTGACCGTGTATATTACTTTTATCTTGACAGCTAAGAGATTTGAATGCTTGTTGGTTGAATTTTTGATGTTTAACAATTGCAAGATATTTAGCTTCAATCTTTTGGTTGAGGGGAACCTTTTAACTTTTCCTAAAATATGTGGAGTTTTTGATAATGTATTAGAATGCATTTACTTTTTTATTACACAACCTAGCTGTTGTACTTTATAATAGTGGAAGAATTGTTGTACATCAGTATTCTTATAAGCTGCATTGTCCAAAAAATATTAGTTAGAATGTTCTTTCACTTGCTAACAAAAACCAAATTTTTGGGGTATAAAATGACACTTCCTTGGGAGAAATCATACTTAAATGGGTTCTCTTTTGAATTTTTAAGTGTGTTTTCATGGATGAGGTCCAAACATACGCTGTAAAACCTTTCATATCACCAAAAAAAACATCTCGAGGTCACATCCCCTTATGTTTGGTAACCACATGCAATAATGGAGTATTTAAAGGGGGGGATTTGTCTTTTTCAAGGTAATTTTTTCTCCCTAGCTTTATATAAAAAGCTTGACAAAAAACTACTACAATGTATTTTACAACACCCTACATTTATTTCTAAATGGTTTAAGAAGTAAAGTTTTGGTATCCTACTTTTTTACAAATTGCAGAGTACCAAAACTTGGCACAAGAATGAAACAAAGTTTCTACCCTAAATTCTTATTCTCCAAGTGAAATACTGCAGAAAAGAACTAAACCCTAACTCTAGCGTCCACCACTATCGTCCTCCAGCAATTTGCATTAAAACTCTAAACACCAAAAGAACCCACATTAGGAGAAATTTGAGCCCTCTAGAGGGCCCTTATGATTTTGTGCCCAATGTGCATATAGAGAAAATTTCAAAGGTCAAATCTGACTTTTGTCACGCAATCAGACCAGATAACACAATGTACAAACCAATAATTTTTTATTTTTGTTATTGTTTTTTTTTCACCTCCGTTATGCAGCGTGCACGCATTCATAAGGGCCTTTTGGAGGGCTCAGAATTTTGCTAATGATTGCTTCACATGATCACATAAACTCAAACTATAAACCCTAAGCAAGCCCCACAAAAGTAAAACAAAAACGTCAAAATTCTTAACCTTTAAACTCCTATAGGGCATAGTATATACACTGACGTATAATTTTCATTTGCTACCAATAAGAATTTTTAATTTGGGATCTCAAGTAGCTCACTAGATCCGCATTGATCTATATTCCAACTTCTTTGTTGGTCTCAAATGTAGTAGAAGTGTGGATCCATTCCAAATACAAGAAAAATACCTCGTATTGTACTAGATGCAAAGGGCATTTCAAGTGTTTAAGGGTTGAACACCCTAAACCGCCCATATGATACTTTTAAAACACGTCAAGTGGTCAATTTCAATAAGAAGATAATACAAAAAACATGAATTGCAAAGCACCTTACATTGCCACTTTCATGCTTGTAGTAATTGCAAAAAACACAAATTTGAAAGCAATAGGCACGGTGAACACAAATCCAAAAGGACGATGACACTAATAGCAAGGAGTAGAAAGCGCCATTTCAATGTTTACAATATGTACAATTAGATAATTCAATAACAAAAATAACACATAAGCTTACAGTACATCATGTAATTGACTATGTTTTTATTTAGTCCAATTCAAAAAAAGGCATATAACTATGGTGATTGAACTTAATATCAAACAACAATGAAGCTAAATTTCATACATAAGGGCCTAAAAGATTCTCAAATGGTTGAATATGCAGATAACAAGAACTTTTGAGTGTGTTTATATTTAAGTATAAACAACTAAGTTGAGAAATTGTAGTTTATAAATATAAAAGAATCCCATTTTGGATGAAAAGTAAAAGAAGATCTATTTGGGACGGAGGGAGTACATTTTTAGTTTCAAACTCAAGCACCTCCAATTTTTTTGAATACAATCTTGGAATGATAAAGGTGCAAAAAATCTTTTTGATCCAAATAAATAAATAAAATAGTATTTAATTCTCACGTTTCATGCTCAAAGCACACCTTGGGATGTGGCATTAGCAATTTTGGGTGTAACTTTAGCAATTCCCTATATTTGTTCACTCTAAGCCAAGCCTCTTTAATTTTTGTTGTCTAAAAATAAATGCACAAATTAACAAATTAACTCTTGACAATGTGCACAAATTAAGCCCATTGGTTCCCTATAAAAAAAAGTTTGCACTTGGCATATGCCACATGGCAGTCACTGTGCAACTTCTGTGGCATCAAGGCCACCATGTTCCTTAGCGTGACCAAAGTTGAATTTGCCTTCTCTATTCTTAAACTTTCAAAAAATGAGCATTGTAAATTGCTGACTAACTTCTCACTCGAGGGGGTGTGGCAATACAAGCAATTTAATACTTTGCCACAGTTAATATGATATCAAATATGCAATTATAAAAAAAAGTTTGTTGATTTATGACAATACACAAATTTACACAAATTGACTTTCATGTGCATAAATTAGGTTAATTAGTTAATTTATGAAAAAACGTAAATTAAAGAGGCCTGAGTCTAAGCATTGGAAACATACGGATCTGTGGACAATTGCAATCGCGTACGTAGAAGTGGCGGATGCGTTAGAAATCGACTGTCATATGCAAAAATTCTTGATCATTTCCTTCTTTCAGATGCTACGAGCTTGCTCAATCGATTTTACTTGGAGTAAACTTACATGAATGCATTGCACGCAGATTTTCCAAAGTGATTCGGTATGCGCACAAAGGTTGCCTTTCTGCGTACGGTATGGCAGATGACAGTGATTCTGAAGCAGGCAAAGACGAAGGTTGCTTACAACCTGGAATGTTAAAAAAAACTAAACAGAATAAAGAATATCACAAGGATTGATTCTCTCTCACGCACATTCTAACTTAGTCATACAAAATACAGCCCGGATTAAAGATAGACTCACCAACAATTGCAGACATCGTTCGCAAGAACGGTACGTCATTGAAAATGACAGTATCTTTCATGCTATAAACACGAAAATATCCAGATGTTACATGGAAATAAAGAAATTTCTTCACAGCGACAGGCTCCGAGAACAGAGCACTCATTCAATTTCTGTATCCCAGGCCTTTCAAATCCGCATCTCATCAGCATGAACCAGATAATCTGTGCACATAACTTACTGATCATTCTGTCTGTCAATCGCTTCTCCCAAGCAACTTACTACTCTCGCTCAAATCTCGAGTTAAAAATCTGTACATGTGGCGCAACCGAGAAAATTCTTAGCCATTCTACAAAGAAACAAAAGCTAAGATATACATACGCTGAGAATCTGCTCGTCTTTTAGAAATCAGGCCTTGATACCAGCACTGTGCTCCAGAAGTCAATTGAACCGGTGTCAATCCACTAAAAAAATGTGCTATTATACAGCCACGGTGCACACAGTTCACGACAATTGTTGCAATCCGACAACCTCGTAATCTTTGAGAGGCATGTACACGAGAGGAACGGCAACGGCGACTTGGAGCGCGCAATGCGAAGCCATGAGCGCGGCTGCCGAGCTGATCAGTAACCTGGTTCTCGCCATATCTGCGGCTTCGTAGCACTGCGACACGAACGGATGCACAAGCGTCCACATTGTCAAGAAATGCTATAAAAATGCGCAAAACTTTGTGACGATGCTCTCACACGAGCAATGGTGAAGAAATCGCAAGTAGCGTGGAGAGGAGAAAACGGGAGCGGAGGACATGATCTGAGAGAGAGAGAAAGTGTTTGAAGCTTACAGGGCGGAGATGGGAGAGATATGTATTGGGAGTAGATGCAGGCCCTGTTCCCGTGAGAGCGTCATGTACTGGGAGTGGATGCAGGGCCTATTCCCGTGAGAGCGTCGGCACGTCACTTGGAGGTCTTATCAGGACTTCAGGAGCTGACGAGGATGTTTGGTGGGGCCCGCAAGGACTCAGCGAAGTGAGTCTTTTGATGGGGGTCTGGCTCTGTCATCCCGACAATATCATGCAGGGTCTCAATTCTCAAATGCCAACGATCAGGGTTTATTTTTGCACTTTCGCTGGTAGAGCGACACGCACCCCCACAATGCGAGCTGGTAAGACGAAAAATTGGACAGAAATAACGATTTGTGCAAATTCATCCTGGGATCTATTAATATTCGTGGCTTTCATCCAAAAGCGGGCAAACCTACACTGAATATTATGTTTAGGTTGCCCCACACTAATTTCTCAACATTTTACACTATTTAAATATTTATTGCTGCTACAATACTCTCTTCATCACTAATTACTGCAGTAAATTTTAAAAGGTTTAGCAATAACAATAAAGCTCCACAGCAATAAACTTGTGGCTTTCAAGTTATAAATCATGTGAATTTCAAGTTTTTAGAGAGTTGCCTTCACCTTCACGTGGCCAAATGATGAGTCATGAGGTAATTTGGCAACCTAAATGCAATATTCAATGTATACCAAATAGTGCATTTAGATTGCCTCAACCCTTAAAGGATCAACTGGCCCCTTGGGGGACAAATGGGATTTCAAGCATGTACTTACAACTAAACTACTTTGTACGATCTTTTGAAATTTTTATGGAAGATAGGAAATTCAAAGATTTTTATGGACATCTAATTTTTTCTTCATTTTGACATTTATTGAAGAAGTTAAAAATAAATTTATGGAAAAAGGTCAAGATCAGACAACCCATTTTTTTTAAAATTGCATTTAAAAAAAATAAAAAAATGCAATAAGTTCTTTGGACTTATATATAGGTGGGGAACTTTCAATCATTCAATTTTCATTGATGAGATGAAAATTGTGAGAAGTTTTTATTTGCGGCAAGGTCTTTTTAAATCCAAATCTGAATTCAACCCCAACCCCGTGGTGAGATACTGTGGTGGATTTAGCAAAAAGGGTGGTAGATTTATTTTAAGTTTTCATTATAACCACGGAGACAGACAAGATTTTGGAGATTTCATTGTTTATTTGTTGCATATTTTCCTCTTGAGGTGAAAAAATAACATAGTTTGTTTTAATTTTCTCCGTATTAAAGCCATGGGTTACCCAATAGTCTAATGCTCTCTCGGAAGTTCTTTTCAAAGTTTACTTCCTACGCTCACTTAAAACTTGAACCGAACTTCCATGAAGCTTTTGGCCAATTTCAAAACCAAAGTGGCGCCAAAAGTGTCAAATTCAGTATTGAATTGAAGCTATTCAGGATCGAATCCAACAAGACCGAATCTCAGAATTGCGCACCGTCATAAATGATCAAAGATTTGTCTTAAAAACATACAAACTTTTGCACAGAGCTAAGCAGAATGAACCCTAATACCTTACCAACCAAGAAGTAAAAAGAAGAAGAGAACGACATAAATGCACGGAAAAGTAAGGTAGCTGAAGGACGCTTATCAAAGTCGAGAAAACAAACCACAGACGCACAAGAAGCTGGAAAGCCACGACTACAAAATGATCAAAGGAAAAAGCTTCAGCTTCACAAAACTCTAATTCAAAATCCTCAAAACATCTTCTCAAATCGAAAGATCAACAAAGTACCAAGTTGGATGCGATTTTCTCACAACTCTATAGCCTCTGCATGTGGAAGGTTTGCCATGATTTTCACCTTTCATGAAAGAAAACTTCGTTTCCAGCTTGAAAGGGAAAAAAAACTTAAAAAGGTTAAGACCCCAAATGAAAGGCAAATACCCGTCAATGCAATGGAAAGTTTCTATCTACTTCTAAAAAATATCACGACTTAGGTTTCAATATTTGAAGTTTTGGACTCCGAATTATGAAAGGATAGCTACTTATATAGCAGCAGCATGAGCTCCACCAGCTGTGCTTGGAAAGTGGTTTGGTTTTGAGTTCTGCAGCCTGGATTGTGTAGGATTACCAGATTCGGAGTTCCTCCGCGATGTCATTTTACTTGTAAGTCAATTAGACTTGACATATGTACTTAGGTCAGTCCAATGGCGCTTGAAAACCCGTCCTTTGAATTGTGAGCAGGTGCCTGTCTGTCTGTCTGTCTCTTCCAACTCAAAACTATCTTATCCCAATTACAACCCTAATATTGTAGCCCGTCTGCAAAGACGATACAACTCATATCAATATCGCATATATCTGAACGCGACTTTGTTGGATTGCACGCATTTGCTTTCAACTCCAATTGTCGACATGGCATGTATTACAACCTGGCTACCATGGTTGAAAATCTAGCTGATGATGAGTCTTCGCAAACTCATATCAATTTAACATGAATCTGAACGCAACTGTGTTGGATTGCAAAGCATTACCCTTCAACTCCAATCGTCCACATGGCATGTATTAGAACCTGCTAACATGGTTGGAAGATGAATCATTGCAATGTTTGAAATGAGCAGGTGTACCTTGAGAGATATGAAACCACATGATGTCTGGATCAATACACATCTGGATGGTAACGACCAGGCATGGAGCTAGCATCTTGAGCCATACGCAAGTGCATCCTCAGAGAGTAATTGTTCAATTCCAGTGACCGCACTTGCTCCTGGTATTGCCCAATCACTTGCTTCGCCTGTTGCAACTCCCGAGTCCGGCCCTCGTGTTCTTGCTGCCGTTCATGTTGAATAGCAACTGCACGTTTCAGAATATGCCCTTCACGAAGCATGACCTGCATCTTCTCCTTCAAATCCGCGTTCTCTTTCTGCAACTCATCCACGGCCATCGTGGATCGCGACGCCACCGCTTTCTCAACAGCTTCCAATGCAAGCTTCCCACGCACATGAGCGTCATTCAAGTCCCGCGCATTCAGCATCTCCTTCACCAGATGCTCCACCCATCCTTCCGTCTCGGATGGACCAATGTCGGAATGACTCGTTGTTGCCACCTCGGATACACTCGCAGCAAGCGTTACCCTGTCCACATGATGCACCGGCGATCCGCCCAGCGCGGGACGCAATCGCTTGCTCCTCGGCGGCGAGCTCTGCTGCTCCTCGAAATGTGACCGCTTTCGAATCACCGCCGCAGACATTGCCGCTACCAAACCCTAACCTTCACACACCCTTAGGGTTTCCTTCCAATCAAAATTTAGAAGCAAAAAACACTCCCAAAGCTCGATTTCCAGATCTAAGAAGATCAAAAAGCGCGCCTCCGAGCAAACCAAAGACAAAAATCCTGCTCCCTCGTAATAACAAAGTTCACTATCCAGCTCAAGAATCAATGCTCCACGCGACGATCGCCTCTTTCACACGACCGCCTGTCACACCAAAAATCCGACATGAGCATCAAACATACACAAACAGGCACAAACAGACACAAACATGCGACAACTTTTCCAGCTCCATAAACGAAAAATGCAACCAAAACTCTTCCGGCAACCACAATTCACGGAAATCCTCGAAGCAATAAAAGATAGAAATCCAAATCGTGTTCCGATTATCCGAACTGGAGACTAAATTGCAATGCCACCGCCGCACCCTAACTTAACCCTTGATCGTCATTTCTGCAAACAGGCACCATAAAAGCATTGGAAAAGATTGTCAGAGAGCGAGTACTCACCCGCGTCTTCCTCGGAACGACACCGGACGACCTTGCATGAGAAAAAAGTGATGGAGAGATCGGGAGGTCTGGAGCTGTGGAGGAATTCGGCGATGGCGTGTGAGAGTGCTGGCCAATAATAAAAGGCAGGCGAGAAGAGACGCTTGGCAGGAAAGGCAGAGACGAGAGAGAGCGAGGGGTCCGGGGGGAGCGAGATGTTTAGGGTGGGTAGATGTGGAAGTTGGGTTATCTATTATTGTAAGGCGGTTTTTGTAGATGGAAGATGGGGTTGGTCGGTACGTGGCTGAGGAGTGACTAGACATGTCAGAGGGGTCTTGGGCCACTCAACTCCCAACTTTTGTAATTGGGTCTTTCTCCTGTTCAAAATCCTGAGAAGGACGTTGGAAACGTTTTTAGTAGCTGTATTTCCTTTATGTGCTTTTTATGGGGAAAATTCAGGGGAAATTACAAATAGGGGCATGAAAACAGAAAATATTACATATTGGGCCACAATTTCAAAATAATTACATATAGGGCAAAAAAACAAGGAAATTACAAAATGAGTAACAAAATAAAAGAAATTACAATTTGGGTAACGATTTGAAAGTAATTACAATTTGGGTAACAAAATTTGATAATCTCAATGGATTCTGCAACTGTTGAGGGCATTGAAGCCAGCATCAACGCCATTATCAACTTGTCATTAGTTGCAATCCTTATTCTCTCAATCACAATCAATTACAACTCTTGCTAGCACCTAGCCGTCAATGTTTGCCAAACAATTGTAAATCACACATCTATCAAGGAACAATCACTTACCTTTTGCTTACAAGTACCACTTCAAAACTTCAACCTCACAGGCTCACTAGTCGCGTCTCACTCATGAACGTGCATCGCGCACAGTCTAATTGATAGTTAACTGCTACTTAAGAATCAACTTGTGTTAAGATTTAGACAATGAGTGATGCATGTCCATGAGTGAGATGTGACTAGTGAGCATGTGAGGTTGAAGTTCTAAAATGGTACTTGTAAGCAAAAGGTAAGTGAATGTTCCTTGATAAGTGTGTGATCTAAAATTGTTTGGCTAACATTGACGGCAATTGAAAAATCAATTGAAGATGTTGGATTTTGTTACCCAAACTATAATTACTTTCAAACCATTACCCAAACTATAATTTCTTTTGTTTTTATTACTCATTTTGTAATTTCTCCTAAAAAAATAGTAACTTTTTGTAATTTTTTTTGGTTTGGGTGTTAGTTGATTTATTTACATCACATTAATGTTAGCTAATTTCCAAAAAATTAAGATGTCTCTCCAAAAATTGCGATTCTCTTTACTCAAATTTCTTTATTTAGGCTTGATTTGGAGAAGCCCTTAAGTTTTTTGAAAGTTGAGTAGCATTTAATGTGATGTAATTGCACAAACTATTGTCCAAACCAAAAAATTACAAAAATTTACAACTTTTTTAAAAATTTGCACCCCTATTTGTAATTATTTTTAAATTGAGCTCCTATTTGTAATATTTTTCATTTTCATGCCCTTATTTGTAATTTTCCCAAAATTTCATGGATACCCCTGAAGTTTTCCATATTTGTATAAATACCCTTGATTTTTCAGAAATTGCACAAATACCCTTGGAGTATGCTTTTTAGGTGTTTGATTTGTTATGAGTGCTACTTCCTTCATGACCAATGTTAAAGCAAGGAGTTCATTAGAATGGAAAAGAAGCAGCTTGCTCACAAGGGTAAAAGAAGTGACATGCATAATAGAACAAACACTTGAAAATTATGGTCCAAGCGTATTTTTGCAATTTTTGAAAAACCACGGGTATCTATACAAATATGGCAAACTTTAAGGGTATCAATAAAACTTTCCCTACTTTTTATGGGGATTTTTGGAGAAATATTCATGTAGGAAACTGAGTACTAGTTAACCCTTAAATGTCCTTTCACTAGAAGAAAAAGGGGTCAAATCTAACTGATGGGTAAACAACTCCATGTGCAAAAAAATTGCACTATGACTGCAAAACGACTGTGAGAAAGAGTGGAGTTGAGGGAGATGCAGTGTAGTAGTATGATTCTTTGTCACGGATGAAGTTTGTTTCAAAAAGTTGGTGTTGATTTTCATTACCTATTTTTGATTCACCAGTGGATGAATATGCTATAGTTTTGACATTCCTCTGACAATTGTGTCAGCTAGTTATAAGAGAATTGAGGTTCTTTATAACTAGTGGGCTACTATTACTCTAAACACCATACTCATTAAATTGGGAAAATGTGATTCCCAAACTAAACTTCACCTCAAACCCAAAAGGTTAACTTAAACCAAATTTGAAGCAATCAAATTTGGTTTGATTCACGAAGATTTTTTCCCTCACAAATTCCTCCTCTTAGGTCAGGACACGTGTACCCAAAAAAACACTGCAAATACAATTTTAGGGGATCAACTAAAACCTTCAAAAGTCCCAAAATGTACTCTTTTTTCCAATTTAATGAATATGGTGATTCTAATGCTACTCAAGAACAACTCGAATAGCACTATGGCTAGGTTCTCTAGAAATTTCAAGGACCTTGTTATTTTAGCTGCCCATTGTGATGCCCCAATAGTCACCAATTTCTCTCTATTCACTTTCAATGTAAATGCGTCCACCTGAAGTAGTAGTGTAGTAGTTGTTTACGAGTTGTTCATGTGAAGGTTTTACAAATAATTTTAAACTTTTCATAGAAGCATTACACAGTTGAGCTACAGTTGTATTTAAGATGTACACCAACGTTCTCATTTTGCAGTGACAAAGATTTGATTTTGAATTAAGTCTACTTGTAGAAAAAGGATGTTAACCGTGGTAGCAAAAACCACATACATTTCATGACTAGAAGTATAGGTTATATGAAATGTGCATTTTTTGAGTTAACCACCATTTAGTATGCTCTAATATTTTGCATGAGCTAGTATATTATCTTTTGCCGATAATTCAATTGCTAACAAGAGAACACCAAACTTTACTGCAAAAAATTAACCACATAAGTTTCTAGAAGAAATGTGTCTTGGACAAATCCTAAACCTACAATGAACTTTCCGCCTCTATCACTTGGATTTGCATTAAGAGGCGCGAAAAAGTAACTATAAGGTTGGACTCCAGAACACAATCTCCTCCTTTTGGTACACCACCGCACTTTCTCTGGAATTAGGGTTTAGCATGTCAAATCCATTGCTGACAACAACAAGCTCTTTATTACTTGCAGGAGAAGGAATGGCGCAAGAGCTTGCACGTCCACACCTTTGTCCATTGATTTTGGTGCAAGTTTTCCGAAAGAGGTGAGAACAGTTGCGTTTGTCGGCGGAAGAGACTTTATGGTAGAAGCATGGGTTGGAGCTTTGGAGGGCCGCTCTGGTTCACAAGCAACATTCAGCAAGGGAACACTTTGTTTCGCAAGAGGGGCGTGCGTAATTTGGCAAGTGCTGCATTCTTAGAGAAGATGTTGATGGTGGACTTAAGCTCAAAATTGTCTAACAACTCCAGAAGGGATTCCCGTGACATTGCACCAGGTAAGATTATCTACACCTCTTAAATGAAAACTTGTAATCGCTGATAATCTCTTTTGTGCTTCCAATGCATGTGATGCATCTTTGAGAGTCACCTCTCTTCTACAAGAGTTACCTTCCTTCTATGGGAGTCACATAATTCATGGTTAAGTTGTTTATGCTTTTCAGTAGTTCTTTCCTCTTTAATGTCGGGAAGGTCTTGAATAGTTTGATGCAATTTGCAACAGCCTCCTCTGGCTGCTCCAGGCTCTGTACGTGAACCAAACAATTCCAAGTAGTAATCACATCTTGCACATCTCTTTGAAATAAACGCAGTGACTTGCTCAAAAACTGTAGAAGGGGTTGGCCTAAATACATAGAGTAGGTAAGATGTAGTTGCGCTGTGGGTAATTTCAAAAAGTATTTTTCGTGGCTTGGTCTCTTCTTCACACCTCTTGCTAGTATCTTTAGTAACTCTGCCAAAGCAACACATATTGCCACACCTAGAGAGGATAGAACAGTATCCTCCATTGAAGTTAGATTGTGACAAAGGTCTTGTACTTTAACATCAGTATCTTCCAACTCCGCAATTATTTCTTGTTACTGAGATAATACTTGCTGCCGCTCAGAAATTGCTTGTTGCTGCTCAGAAATTGCTTGTTGTTATTGAGAATATGCTTGCTTGAGCTCTAAGAGCTCTTGCTTGAATTGTTTTTTGCAATCTACTGCATGGCAAATGTGGCTTGAACGGCGGCGGCGATGCAAGGTTGCAATGTATACACAAAAGAACTGGCATAAGAACCCTCCATTTGCAAGACATAGGAGGTCAATTCCATATAACTTAACTTAATTGTTGCACCAGAGTACAAAAAAAATATCTAGCCGAAAGTAAAGAAAAACACAGTTTTATTCACTAACCTTAGAGATGCATCTCAAGGCTAGGTTGCAAGCACTTTTGACCTGGTGACCATTATAGATACCAATTTTGGGATAAATGCATTCCCAAATTTGGTTTACAAGTTCCAATAGCACAACCTCAAAGCTGTAAATGTCACATTTCTCCGTAACACAAAGACTTCCATAAGCAAGTTTAGGCGCCATGTAAGCCAGCATTTTGTGGTACATTCGGCTTGAGATGTATTTGTTTTGGATAGGTTGGAACTTTCTAAGCCTATAATCATTGATCTTTGTTGTGAAGTGATCATCCAAAAGTATGTTTGCCGAGGTAAGATTGAAATGCATTATTGGCGGGCTGCATCAGGGGGAAAAAGTGTATGATTGAGATCATGTAAACCATCAATGAAAAGATTGTTATTGATCAAAATGACACAAATTTCAGCTTTTCACCTTCTTGCAATCATTGCGGAGTCAATTGATTATATTGCAAGCCCATTTTTTAAAGTGCAGCACCTATAAACTTAACAAGTTAATCAACCAGCATAATAATAAAACCGTCATTTTTCATGGTTATCACCATTACTTTGACAGTGGTGAATCCCATTGCAGCAGTTGTATCACAGTTGTTACTAGTTACAGTGTAGTTGTTTATTGTACTTAGTGATTGTATTGTAGTAGTTTCTTATGAAGATGTAGTTGCTCATTCTACTCAATAGCTATGTTTCAATTGTTTCCTGTCATGGTCTAGTTCTTTTTTGTACTAAGCAATCGTATTGTAGTTGTCATCAATCATTGACTGCTTGTTTTGTCATACGGTTGAAGAATCCAATTGACTTTGTCAATACTAACTATGGTTTTTGAAACTTTGGAAGGTGTACACACCGACGCAACAGTCACACCCACTAAAGTACACAAGAAGGGCAATGAAGGAGGAATTGCGTTGTGTATTGCAGCTACACAGTTCTTTATACCTTAATCACAACTGCAACTCCATTGAAGACAAACTACTTAATTAGTAGTACTATCAGCTTCAATGGAAAAGAACGACATTAGAGCATACCATATACAACTCCAAAGCAACTATGGTGTAATATACAACTCCAAATCAACTATGGTTCAATTACCATATACAACTCCAAATCAACTATAGTGCAATCACGGGGAGTGCACTATACATGATGTTTGTGGGTAGCATGCGTTCAAGCCCCTATAAGATGGGGGCTATGTAGATAATTTTTTAAAATTTCTATAGGACTACATTTAACTAAATTTCTAAATTTTGACAATTTCATGTACCCTAGGCTTCATTTGAATTAAGTTCTTGTGATATTTTGTATACCCTATGTTCTTTATAAATACACAATGACACTAACAAAATTACACACATGTAATCAAAGACAAAACACTTCAAAACATAAATTTTAATTAATCACATAATACTTCAAACAAGAACTTGAGAGAAAACAAAAAGCATGGAAAAGCATATAGTATACCTAAAAGCATATTTGTAGATTCAATATAGGATGAAGGAAAAAGTAGTGAAACCCATTCTACTTCAACCACAAACCCCTTTTAAGTTGAGCATGCAAAGAAATCAGAGAAAGCTTGGGAAATAAACCTGTGGACAAAGATAGCATTGCACATGAACCCTTACAAAGTCCAGAAACCTTGCGTGAACAGAAAGTGTTGTGGCAAAATTTGAGATAAACCATGCAATCAAAACCACAAAACATGCAAGCGTGCAAGCGGAAGTTGCTAAAGCACGACCCAATCCTCAAGCCCCAAGCTAATCCTAAGCATAAGCCACAAGCTTGTACAATACTAGATAGTATAGTTACATAATGCATGTTTTGGCACTCCCAACAAGTTTGTATAACAAAAATATAAATGGTATTATAATCTCATATTGTTGGTATACAATTCTCATGCAATCCCAATCAATCATACTAAATTTTGGTTACTAAAAGCAAAAATTCAATTTTTGATAAGTTGTTTTGTGTCAAATTCATGGTTTTAGAAGAACATTGATTAAAAAACATTGGTGATGAATTTTTGAGATTTGATTGCATGGATGTGTTGGGGAGCTCCATTTGCACATCTATCCTTCTAATAGACATCTTCAAAATGTTCAAAAGTCTTTCAATGGAAACTAGAATGCTAGAGTCATCATGACCATATTTAGTAAAATAAATACTTTTTTATGTTAATTAGATTATGCTATTTGACTCATACATTATGATTGATTTTGTACCTTTGAGCACAATGATAAGTTTATTTTGCCAAAAGTTATTAAAAAATTTGGGATACTTATTTTACTAAATTTATTCATGATTACACCAACATTCAACCCTCCATTCAAGGAATTTTGAACATTTTGAAGATATATGTAAGAAGGATAGATGTGCAGATGGAACTCTCCAACACATCCATGCAATCAAATCTCAAAAATTCATCACCAATGTTTTTTAATCAATGTTCTTCTAAAACCATGAATTTGACACAAAACAACTTTCAAAAATTGAATTTTTGCTTTTAGTAACCAAAATTTGGTATGGTTGATTGGGATTGCATGAGAATTGTATACCAACAATATGAGATTATAATACCATTTATACTTTTTGTTATACAAACTTGTTGGGAGTGCCAAAACATGCAGTACGTAACTATACTACCTGGTATCGTACATGAACATCAGCGGAAGCTCCATCTACATGTCCAATCTTGTATCATTACATGTACATCATCTATTAACTTTATGGCCCTAAGCTACTCCTAAATACAGCTGACATTGGATACTTGGACATGGATCAAACACGGGATACTTTGTCATACTCAAAACACGGGATACTTTAGCTAACCATTAAAAATTAAAATATATCCAATAAAAGTGTAGATATTGTTTTTTGAATATTGGCAAGGCTACTGTACAACCAAAAAATTTATAAGTCTCATTATTATGCCCTACCCTTCATTATTTATAAAGAGCCCACATTGATTTCAATGATGCTTACTTTTTATAAAGCCATGTCAAAAATTTAGGACCAAGGCAATCATAATAAACCTTCATTTAATTGCATGTGTACAATAAAAAAAAAGAAGGAGTGCACTCCCCGTGAGTGCAATATGCAACTCCAAATCAACTATGGTTCAATTATCATATACAACTCCAAATCAACTATGGTTCAATTATCATATACAACTCCAAATCAACTATGGTTCAATTATCATATACAACTCCAAATCAACTATGGTTCAATTATCATATACAACTCCAAATCAACTATGGTGCAACTGAACATGAACTATCTTGGAAACGTGAAGAGCAAGAGGAACTTGCATGCAAGCAATAATAATACAATAAAGAAATTTATAAATAGAATCTCAGCAAATGGAGGTCTAACACTTGCCAAAACCCAGAACCACTTGTAGTTATACTGTAGTTGCAGTCATGTGTCACATTTGGGCACCTCAAAAAAATTTAGTGCCCGTAGGAAAATTTTGGGCACTTGCTAGACTTGCCTCGCCTCCAAAAATACATTGACATAAATGAAGTAGATGCGTGTCAAAAGGATGAATTTTGCACAAACACCATTACTCTCTGACATGCAAATTCAAACAAGCTTACAATAACTAGGAGCCAACAAGTATTGGAGTAGTTTTCTAGTTGTTTGTGTCCTTTACTACTAGAAAACGACTTATTTTCAAAGTTGTGTATCTCCTGTTTTCTTCCAATGTTTGGACGTAGTTGATACATTGTAGTATAATTGGCGTTTATTCCTATCAAGAAATTTTAATTTGGGTTCTCGAATTGCTCACTAGGACCGCATTGATCTATATTCAAACTTCTTTGTTGATCTCAATTAATGTAGTAAGGCGCAAATTCATTTCAAATGCAAAAAAATAAACCCTGTATTGTACTAGGCATAGCTTATACATTTAAGGAATAATGCTTTGCAACAGATTCAATCTAGAGGTGTGTGTTTTTTTTTATAGCAAACAAAGGCCCTTTCTCTAGCTCTCCATCTCTCTTCAGTTTTCCTTTCATGGGGCCCTCAGGTGGAAAATTTTCAATTTTATTACAAAAAAGATTTTTTTTTTTTTTTTTTTTTTTTTTTTCCATTTTCCAAATGTTACCTAATTAAACAAGGTAAACCTTTTTAGGGTTTTAAAGTTCATATACAAATTCAAAAACTTCATTTATGACTTCCTGCGATAAATCTTTGAATTCTAGCGCTTTTGCCTTGGTGACTATTTTAGTATTTTTCACCTTGTGGTTCACATAATTGAGGGTAAGGTAGTGTGCTCATAAACAGTCCATCTAAAGGCTGAAATTGAATTTTGGGGAGATGAAAATTCTTGAACTATTTTTCAATAAGAAGACAAGAATAATTGACATTTAACGTAAGTTGTTTCATATTTTTTGGAGCTTTGTGAAATTAGTTATGTAATTTTGAAGTGGAAAGGCTATAGGTCTCTAATACCGCACCCACCTCCTCAAATATACATCACCTATACATTATTGAAAGGGTATGAAAAACAACATGTATCAAACTAGTACAATTGGTGAGGTGATTGGTTTTAGAGACTAAGAGGAATATGAGCAGACCACCTTATGGTCCATTCTCACATGGCCCTAACTAAAACTAGTTTTAAATACTAGAAGCAATCATTGTAGCCATGAAATATGGGTATACAATCGTGAAAATTGAAAAAGCAATACCTTAAAAGTAAAAGGTCAAATTAGGGAACGATGTTCAGACCTGTTTTTATAATTTGCTGATTTGGCCCTTCAGAAGTGCCACGTAGGCAAACGCAATCATTGTAGGTACAAGGGTTCACATATCTCGTCAGGTTTTAGTGGCATATCTTTTTAGATTGCGCTTTACGTCTTCCGGATAGTTACATGGCACGCATGTGCTGCCATCTCTTGAGCTTCGTCGTGCCTCCTCGCTCATGCGCGTTGCAGTTTCCTCCTTTGCGCAATGATCTGTGACTGTTGCCGCGGAGGATTCATGGAATTCCTTGTATATTGCCGTAGCAATGGCTTTGTGAATTCGTAATCACTTGTTGTGAACGTTGTTTTTGTTGGGGTCGGAAATTGCTGGATACCTTTGTTCCAGTGGCGCTTGGGAGCAGTTTGGAGGCACGTACACTACGGATTGTGCACAATCCTCACCAATTTCTTCTCAAAGGTATGTTCTTGTGGTTGGAGACATGGTTGATTTGGGTGAGGGTTTCAATTGCTCCAGTAGAATTTTGCAAAGCAATAATTTGATGAGAAATGCTGTGGTCGTGTCTCGTGTGTTCTATACATTTTCTTTGCTGTATTGGTACGTTGTTTGCAGTATGTATTGTATTGAGGCTTGGAACACGATAGGCTTCACGTTTTTTTGGAGTGGAAGCTGTAGACGTTGTGACTATATGGAGAGTTGGAATTTTTAATTCTGTGTCACTGACTTGTGTCCGGGTGGATAGGGGTTCCTTACAAATCTAGCTATTATGGACACCTCCTCAGACATTGAATTAGTCACGATGCTGGCTTTGTGGTTAATTGGTCAAATTATGATAGCAAAGAACACTCTTCCCCTGCCTGCTCCTCTTGTGGATGAAGGAGAATCAAGTAGTCAGTTAGAGGAGATTTTAGAGAATGTTGAGCAGCTGGTGCAGGACCCGCTTGCGGATATGAAATTTGGATTGCAGGCGTTTCAGTTTTGCTCGACGTCTTCAGTTTTGGATGAGGACCTAGGGTTTTGGGTAAAACCTTGGTCGACCACTTGGTTCTCTCAGTTCCTTCTCGGACAGTATGATGACACAAGCTGGGTGCAGTTGTTCCGCATGCCCAAGTGTATTGTATGGGCTTTGGCAAATATGCTGGCCCCGCAAGTTTGCCAGCAAGACACCAAGTATCATGTGGCTATCCCCGTGATCGTTCAAGTTGCGTGTACACTCTTTAAGTTAACGCATAGAGTGTCATTGTTATCTTGCTTGGAGATGTTCGCAATTGGCAAGAGTACAATTTCCGTAGTACTTCGAGACGTGGTGCGTGCTATTAACTTCACCCTGAGAGACAATATCAGCTGGCCCACGGGTGAGAGGTTGCAATTGACATAGGACAAGTTTGCTGCCCTATGCAGTTTACCTGCTGTAATCAATGCAATTAACGGTACACACATCTCCATAGCAAAGCCTCACCATGTACCTATTGACTGTTACTACTTCAAGCTGGGAGGATACAGTTTGAACTGCGAGGCTGTCGTTGACAGTGACAAATATTTTTTGAATTTGAACCTTGGCATGCCTGGTAGCATTAACAATGCTCGAGTGCTCTGTAGGTCCACTGTATATGACTTGGCAACGTACACTGGCTTCTTCACCAATCAAGCAAGTGCAAGAGGCTTCTCACCATACCTCTTGGGGGATTAGGAGTACCCGTTACTGCCGTGGTTGATGGTACCACATTGCCATAGCAATCAGCTATCTTTCACTAAGACTCTCTTCAACAGAAAACTGAAGAAGGGCCATTGTGTAGTAGAAAATGCTTTTGGCATTTTGAAGCAAACATTCAAGGAACTTCTAACAAAATCAGATTTGGATGTGGTTTTTTTACCAGACGTGATATTATGTTGTGCTCTTCTTCATAGCATGCTGTTAGGTTAAGGTGAAGAAGCTGTTCAAAATCTATTTGGAGTTGTCATAAATGAAGGCCTTCATGGAGGAGTGGAGGACGAGGAAGGCAATGGTGATGCAGCAAATGAACATGAATTTGGAGAGCCAATTCCAGAGACAGCAAGGATGGCAGGAGGTACTTAGAAGAGGGCACAACTGGGCATGTACTTGGCAATGTAACAAGCACAAGCGCCATAGAGGCGCAAGTAAGACCATCTCTTGCTCATCTGTTGCTTCTCCAAAGTCAGGTTCACTTTCTATTATTCATGTATAATGCTGAAATACCCAATAATTCTTGAAGTACAGCACACAATGACATTATCTGACACTGCTTGTAATTTCAAGAGTTCTGAAATAATTGAGAAATTGTAGCAGAACATACGGGTTCAGTAATGGCAAGTGTAAAGTAGCATAAAAATGGGAGTAGCAAAGAAGACTGAGTTTTGTGACCATTGCATTGAATAACAAATTTGTCACAATCCGAAGTGCATCCCAGTGCCCATCGGAAACACATGATGTAACGTGCAAACCCTAGTATGCTTCACTATATATCTATAGATTATATTGTAGTCACTCTGCTCTA
The DNA here is from genome assembly GCA_963920765.1 of Ulota crispa. Lineage (NCBI taxonomy): Eukaryota > Viridiplantae > Streptophyta > Bryopsida > Orthotrichales > Orthotrichaceae > Ulota > Ulota crispa. The sequence continues at coordinate 13,271,636 of OY987244.1, read as the reverse complement.
ATGAACGTTCTTGTAGAGGTAGGAATGCAAGCATTGTACAAACTGAAATGCCTCACATGCCTTTAACGATTGGAAGGAAGCTGCCCAAGGAGGACAACGTCAAGCACTGCCAATGGGGTGCGGCGTGCCAGGCCTGCGTTGATGAGGCAATTCAATGCCTTTGCTTGCTGGGACACTCTAGCTCTTCACCCATCATGGCATTGTCCCTGCACAAGTTTGCCCCTCCTCCAGTGCCGCCATGGCTTCAAGTACAACTTCCAGTTGCGGTGCTTTGCTTGTCGGAGTCACAATAGCATGAAGTGCACTTGGGCGGACCTGCGGAGGATGGCTTACCAGCGCTTCTTTTGTACGCATGCCGCCACACTCCTCACGATGGTGCTGCATGTTGCCAATTGCATTTTTGGTAGCTCTTTGTAACATTTTTGGTAGTAGTTGATTTGTGCTTCCTATAGTTCCTTGTCTTTTGAAGCCTTTGCTGAGTACGTTAGATATGTTGAATAGACATCTAACAAGTTCACCTTGTGTTGAAATTGCCAATTTAGCAAGCGTGTTTACTTCTGCCGCGTTTACGCACATGCATTGGTCTTTCTCCCGTAAGAATGCCATGTGCTCCCCAAACAACTTGAATTGAGCTTCTATTTTCACATGCTCCATGTCTATATGTAAATCTGCTATCTCCTTCATCTGTCTCACCATTGCCTCTCGAGTCTCCTTCGTTGCATCTGCTATCAAGTAGTGTCCTGACAAGCTTTTCCTCTTGACCCCCGTGTTTCCTGTGCATCCTTTCATGGAGTAGGAAGACGTACCAGATGAACTGATCATCTGAGGGGTGACTCCAGGGGGCAGACCAGCTTCTTGCCTAGGTAGCGGGATTGCTGTCAATGGAGAAGGTCAATTGGCTAGAGCAGGGCTAGAGGAGAAACTACATGGAGGTGAAGTTTGTGGTGATCAGCTTGCATTGCCCTGCCGGTTTTTGCCATCGACCTGCACTCTCTCCATGTCAATGGGATACCTCAACTCTTGGTAGCTAGTGTCCTACACTTCGTCAAACTGTTCCTCTCCTACACTATTTGGTGTCAGTGTGTCCAGCCTGTTCGATGGTTGCATCGCAAGTCAGGATCCAAACCAGCCCTCAATAGCCTCATACACTTCTTGAAAGAATTGCTTGGGCAATCCCTTGTCCTTTTGTCTGCTGGCACTAAAGTCCCAAAACCCTGGGACGTTCCTGCCCGTTCAACCAAGGTAGTCCAAGATTTTTTTATAATCGGGAATGATGAGATTCCATTGCGCCTTACAAGATGTCCCATCACGAAGGCATGGAGAGAAATTGGCTCCCACTACCTCCTCCAAAATCCTTGTCCACTTTGTGTTGTCAAGCGTCATCAGGTCCCTCTCGTCAATGGTGTCCAGCTCTTCTATGTAAAGGTCCCTCTTTGTGGAAATAAGTGCTAGAACCTCCATTTGGCTCCAATTAGAACATTAGTCTTTCCTTGTCCGTTTGTTGCTATTGTTGACGTTGGATGGTGTGGAAGCTTTTGCAGGTATTGGGCTAGTGGATGGTGCAAACGTTGCAAATGCAGTGCTGCTTGACGACGCCATGTATGCTGGAACTGGCGACAGAGGTACTAGTCGTGGGGCCAAACTTCCAGGTCGGACAATGGAGGCAGGACCGCAAACATACGGTGGGGGCCGGCTAAAGTGATACCCTGCTACGGATAAACCTCCTGTAGCTTCATGTTACAAACCTAATAGTCGTCAACATGTATAGAGGAACAACATTATAACAGAATTGTGAACTCCTAACAGCAACATTGCTGCACGAACAAAGTAAAGATCTTCATTGCACTCCTTCTAGGCTATTGTTTTTTAATCAATTCTCATTAGGATGTCAGAGTGTGTGTTTCTATTGTGCAGGTCAAGTGCTTTCCAAACACGTACAGCTTACGGGACAATAATATTAATTATCCAAAGACCTTGTAGTTCACGACATTCAAAATTCAACATAACACTCAAGGGTAGTATGCATTCTCTTTGGCATTTTTCTTGAACAAGCAATAGCTACAAATGAGCTCCTAGGTACAACCATTCCTCCCACTTCTTTCAAACTATAACTCCAAATAGGGAAGTGATATGCATTGTTGACAATGTAGTAAGCACAAATTTCAGGCATTCTTTACTATATAGAATACTATGAGCACTCAGAGAGAAGGCGGCACTAACCACTCAATGGCATACCCGTAGGTTGCAGCGGCATTGCACCTGGCTAAATAGACGAGTTGTAAGCACCTGACGACAATTGATTCTCCATTTTGTTCGAACAAGTTGTCCTGCTCAGGACCGCATGAAATAAACAAGACAAGAAATTTCTGCGTCATTAGCCATGTCATGCTCTTTGGGTACAACAAGTCCCGCATGTAAGATGCAGATTCTAGAATCTCAAAATGAAAACAACTGTGATTCTAAACCGCTGATCAAAATGCAAGGTAGAAATTGACATTTGCAATGCAGAGAACTAGCACAGCAGAGTACAATCTAGAAGTCTATGGCGTACCTTTGATGCTCATGTTGTAGTAGTCAACAATTTGCGCCGCGGTGTTCTTAAAGGCAAGCACGGAGGAGCCGCCTCGTCAACCTGACTGAAGGAGCCGCCTTGTTGAGCCCTGCATGAACTGGAATCCTACGCAGCAAAAGCATGCCTACCTCGACATTCTTGGTGATATTTGTCTTGGTGATTTTTTGTAATTGAACTTGGCGAGTGCCGTTACATAAATACGCCAATAAAATCCCATGAAACCCTCAAATCTATGTATTTGAGGATATTGCTAGCTCCATAAACTTTGCGTAATATCCAAGATGTTACGGAATGTTATCTTTCTATTTCTTAGAATAGCCCTTTCATGGACTTGCCAACACAAGTGCCACGTAGGATCGGGTTCTAATACTCAACTCAAGTGTGAACATACACGTTCCTGAAACCTTGTAAAACCACTTTTTGCTAAAACCTAAGTACAAGTGGGAACGAACCTTTAGAAGGAATTTGGAGAAAGATGGAGATGGGCCATTTGTTTATTAAAAAAACATATTGTTGGATTCTCTAGTGCAAGGCGTAGATAACTAATTCAGTCCTTTATTGAAAGTAGCTAGTTGCATCAACTAAATTCTTTACTTTAAATTTATACAAGGTCTAGCAATACAATGACACTTATTCATGCACTTATTATTTCTAATGATCTTACAAGACTGGAACAAACTATATTATCTTGTTTCTAATGGTATAGGATTGTTCCAACTATATTATCTTATTTATAATGGTATTGTGCCGATTTAGCAAGATACTTTGGTTAAGCTGACTATGAAATAAGCAATAGCCAATGTAGTAGTGCAAAAAAGATTTGTTACTGGTGCAAGAAAAACATGTACTTTTAGTGTTTCAATCCAAAGTTGAGTTTCTTTTAGGCCCCTACTTCAAAAAAAAAAATCCAAGAAAAAGACAATTGTGGCAAGTAATACATTACTTTTCCATTGTTGTGATGGTAATCATCAAGAGAGGTCATAAGACACCACAACCTATTTGCAAGGTGCAAATCTAATGATTATGATCAAATTTTATGAATGAAAGATGTGTTGCTTGTAAACAAAAGTTGTAAGTGCACGGATGCACTTAAATAAAAAGGTAATGTTAGAGCATGTGTTGTATTTAAATATCATTGTAGAAATATGTATTTTATACTTGAAATTGGGGAAATTACAAATAGGGGCATGCAACTGTAAAATATTATGGATAGGGGCGCAAGTTTAAAATAATTACAAATAGGGGTACAATTTCAAAAAGAAGCTATAATTTTTTGAAAATCTTTTTTGGTTTGGACATTGGTTGATTTAGAAAGATCACATTAAATGTTAGCAAATTTCTAAAAAACTAAAGGGTCTCTCAAAATCAAGCCTAAATAAGGAAATTTTTTCGTAAAAGGGATGGCAATTTTTGGAAACTTTTAAGTTTTTTGGAAGTTAGCTAACATTTAATGTGATGTTTCTAAATCAACCAATGTCCAAACCAAATTTTTTTTCAAAAAAACAAATTTTTTTTCAAAAAGTCACAATTTTTTTGAAATCACGCCCCTATTAGTAATTATTTTGAAATTGCGCCCCTATCTGTAAAATTTTACATTTTCATGCCCCTACTTGTAATTTCCCCTTAAAAATTTGTATTGAGTTAATTAATTAATTAAAACCAACAAATTTCTACTAACCATTATTCCTAAATCTTTGGACACTTGAAGGTCCAATTTTGGTGCTAGAAAACATGCTATTTTGACAAATATGAACATTTCCATAATCAAGCACTCCAAAAAGTTAACATTTTGGTTGCTTAAACACATTTGTTTTGGATATTCTATCAACATTTTAATATCAAGAATCAAATGTTTTTCACATATTCAAGTATACAGTTATACAACATCTCTTACTTCACTTATATTTGTTAATCAACCTTGAAGCTCTTATAATACATCATTCAAGCAATTGATTAATTCAATCTATTTTTGAAAATAAAGTTTTGTACATTTCAAGTAGCAATTGTGGAGGCACACATGTAATCGAAGATGAAGAAATCTTATGGTGATCAACAAATTTCTCCAACATAGTGACCCCATGAATTATGAAGGGACATTTCACCTTAAAAGAAGCAACTAAGTTATACTTGTTTTTTGCATTGTGGTTTGAACAATAGTTTCCTTACTTTTTATATTCTTAAAAGTGACTCGCTTTTGAGCTACCTCACTCAAATTTTCTAAGTGTAGCTTCACTTGATACAAAGCCTTCTCCCCTGTGGTCCAGAACAACATTACGAAGAAATCTTTATAGATGTGATCCAATTGCAAGTTCCATTTAGCCTCTCATGTACTGTAATTCAATCAGATTAGGCACTTCCTCCCAAATTGAATTTATCTATTAATTTACCATGGCTACACCAGCTAACCAAGTGATGCTATGTGATATTTTTTGGGCGACAAAAAATAAACTTCAGGCTAAATCTGCTACTAGAATCAATTAGTTGATTCATTCATGCGTAAAAATCCAAGATTCAAAGCCTCTGCTATCAAGGTAGGCTTAGAATTTTGAATTTTTAAAGTTGCTTGTGGTTATATGTCATCATGCAAACTCAAAGCTCTTCAAAAGATGTGCAATACTGAATACAAGACAAGAAGAGTTAGGAGCTAAATGACTAGGATTGACTCAAAAGGCAAAGATTAGAACGTAGTAATTTCTCACATTCATTGCATGAGATGGACAGCACAAATCACAAACCTCTCCCAACCAATGATAGAAAACCTGCCAGAGTGGAAGTACTGCAAAAAACATCAGAAAGGCGTAATATCAACTGCTCCTTCCAACACTTGAAGCTCTGATTATTGTTGAATGCAACTCCTAGTACCTCCATCAGAAGTACATAGCTAGAAATAATATGAGCACAAGCGCTACATCCTGGGCCCAAGATCTCCCAAAGAAGAGCAAATGTTTAATCCTACAGGTACCTTGAACTGGGGAAGGTAGGGTCCCCTTATTTTAGCGTGATGAAGAATGTATGATGAAAATACACGGAACCTATTGCATAATGTCTTGAGATATTTCAAGATGGCAGAGCCATAATCACAAAATCAACCTGCACATCCACTTTCCAAAACCATGAGAAATTATAGCGCAAGAATCTAATTTTATAAAACACTTTGCAATGGAGCTCTGCAACTCTGCATAATTGTAAAAATATTACTAGCAAAATTATCCTTGTTACCCCATGGTTATTAAAACTTTTTACGCTAGTTTTGTGGCCAATTTGTCTTATTGGTGTAAATGTTAAGATGAGTGCCTCCAAACTGCTGCGGGTTCTTGGGGTGTACAGCAATTAAAGTACTACAAAAAAAAGGGTCAAAATTTTGAAATAACCAGCAAACGATACCTCCCACTCACTCAATCTAACACCCACTAATGATAAGAATATTCTACAAAATGAGATTATAGAGCTCCTAGTGATAATTGCTAGAAAGGGGCCAAAGAAGGTTATAGAATTTGAGGACGGGCAAATACGGATGTAATTAATAAAAAGAGATTTACCTCACAGCCATTTTAGTAAAGCATCTCCTTGTCAAAGTCCAACTTGAACTACTAACCTGCACATACCACCAAATGGAGCCTCCCAAGGTTATTGATAAAAAAAAATGTAGTTAAAACTAAAGATGCACATTTCCACGTTGACAAGAAACAAAAAAGTAGACATAGTCTGCACAATGACCCTATCTACAATGATTGTGCAAACAAACCATTCATAAGAGGTCCATTGCAAGTATGACTTCCACTTCAAAATATGTTGAATATTTTTAGTGTAGTTTAACATAGATATTTTCAATACCAAGGCAACCAAAAAAGAGAGAGAGAGAGGAAGTAATTAAAGTAAACAAAATTGTCATGCAAGGGTAAGCATTGTGTACCCTAGGTCTTGCTACTAAAGCAAGAGCTTGTTTAGCCTTGTCAGGAAAGAAAATGTTCCGCAACCACTGAGCTCCAACTACAGGAGAAGGGCGGAATCCCAAGTAGTAAGACTGGCAGGCAAGCCGCAATTGCGAACTCTGCATCAAATCAAAAGCTCCGTATGCTTTACTTTCCCTGCACTGTTGCCACGTGGAGTCACCCAAAATTGCAGCTGCTGCTTTTCCGGCTCTTGCGCTGGGAAACGAGCTCACAAACTTTGTCTCTGCAAGAGATGATGAATACCCAATAATTGTCATACAAAACCAATTGCCAGGTCAGCTTTTTTAGGCCACTTAGGATATTTGAATCCTGCTGGACTGACAAAAAAGGACTCGGTTTTTTCTTGTTGTTCCTCCGCTTGCTCTACTAGATCACTTACATGCTTCCACTTCATTGCCTCTAATCCAGTGTGATAAGCCAGTAAAGCACCAGCTTTGGTTAACCACAAATAGAGTGGGATCTTAAAATGACGGACACCTTAGAGAGAGTGAGGAAAGATGGGCAACGACAATACCTGGTAGAGAAACTGCTTCATTTGCAAGCTGGTCCGCCGCTGAGTTGAATTCCTACATAAAAATTTGAGAACAATCACATGTCAAATGACAAGTTTCACTTGAACGGTATCTCTGCTTAAATTTATAACGACAATCATAACACTCTACTGCCATTGTTGCACGGATGTGGCGCATCGCTATTGGATAAGATCTTAAGCAAGATGAGGAGTAATCAGCTGCTGCTAACCTCAAGGCCTCAAAGTTGTTGAATCTTCAATCACATGATCCTTGCTGGTTTAAATAACAGAGGATTATAGCTTTCACTACTTTAATGCAGCTAGGCATTGAGGAGTGGAGAGAACATACTCGGTCAACATGCAGTACAGAAAATTCTGAAAAATTCTCAATCAACCTTTGTGCCTCTTTACATAAAATGGCAAGCGTTGGCTGGTTCACCTTCCATCTGCCTAAGACCTGCACCACAGACCCCCAAACACCACAAATTGGAAATGAACAGCGCTGAGAGTCTGTTTTATAAAGCAGCAATGCTGGGTAATCCCTACAGGTACGTAGGACACGGTAGGCATACACTAAATACTATAATGTAAAGGCATCCTTAAGTATAGTAATGTGATCAGTCTCAAAATGCATAATGAAAAAATGCAAGTGAAAATACATGACCAGAAAGGATCTTTTGAGACATTACAAGTTAACCCCTAAAAGAGCAAGGATTCACAGTTACCATTACATAATAACCAACTACATTGAGCAGATTGTGAAGTATATAGTTATAAAAGGGGCGAATTTCATGTCACCAGTATCAGTAATGAACATTGTATGTGTTGGTCCAACAGAGGAAAACATAAGACTGGCAGCTGAAGAAACTGCATAAAAGCAAGTTTGCACAAATGGACACTTGTAAAAAACAAGCATACCTGTTCACAAACAAGTTTAGAATCGCCTTGAACCCTCACACGATAGATTCCTCTGTCCAACGCTCCCTTCAAACCTAATATGAATGCTCGATACTCTGCCACGTTGTTTGTTGCTGAACCAATTCCTTCTCTGAGCTCACACACCTGTGATTTCCAACAAACCAACGCAACGACATCCCTCAAATCAAGTGCTCATAGCATCAAGTTTTGTATTCAAACTGCAACAATTCTCTGTGGTATCTCAAAATAGCATGTTTGAGATTTTTACATCAATGGAAAGCCCTCAACAAGGCGCATCTTTCTACACAACGATTCTAAACGTTTGAATTCATGTAGATAGAGACCTCATCGCCTATCGTACCACCTAATTGGCCTAACCTCAATCCAGACTTCCTATATTTCAATCCCAATCCCAAGCCAACTTCCACTGCCCCGAAGAGTTACAACAAGAGAGACACTGAACTCTCAATATGATTTAAAAAGGTGACAGTACAAAACAAGAAAAAAAAGTGAAAAAAACGAAAAAAAGAGTAGTGAGAATGACGAAACAATAGTATTATTACCGAACACATACCACAGATCCATCAGGACGCCGCACCAAAGCTCCAGCACCTGCCGGACCTGGATTGCTTTTTGAAGCACCGTCATATTCTACTTGATACACATCGTCCTGCATGAGAGAAAAATAACAACCAGCTCAAAATTCTCCCAAACGTCACCATAATCCAAAATCATAGCCAGATTCTACATCAAATTCCATACCAAAACTGTTCTAAATTGCTATAAAGTTGCTATAGAATTGCTATAGAAATTGCTACAAATATCACAAAAATGTTATGCAAAGCTTTTCAGCAACCGGTTTTTGCAATTCCTCCAAAAAACAAAAAATGAGAATACAAAGGTTGCATCTACACCAGCAACTCACTGCTAGATTTTCCGAAGTTCCTGACGTATCGACAGCCTGCAAACAAAACAAGCCGAATAAGAACAAACTTGAGAACCAATTGCAGTCCTCTCTTTTCCTCAAACCCTAAAAATGAAGCCTAATTGCAGGATTGAAATAGAATGGTATTCAGACATGGTGTGTGATTAGACGAATAAGTTACTTCAGTTGCGGTGGACGGTCGCGCTACTCTCAAAGTGCGCGTGACCTTCACCAACGTAGGAGAAGACTTGGATTTCGGAATGGCCGGGATCAATAGCAAGGTCGGACTGGCATTCATGTACTGCTCTGCTTCTGTTCGACACTCAAAGCCTTGGAACTGGTTTCCTCTGTATCCATGTACCTGTGATTGGCAATTCATGTCTCTCTTTTCTAAGCAATTGAATGTGTAATCACGTAATCTTTGATGGAAAATCTGAGAAGAACAATTGGATTTTGGGTTTGTTTGGGATTGCGGCAGACCTGGTGGTTGCAGTCCTGCCAGGTGGTATAGATGCCTGGCTTGTGGCCCTTCTTCACGGCGTAGAATTTCGGTTTCGATGGCGTCTCCGTGTTCTTCATCTTCGCTCTCGGCATTTCTTGAGACGAACTGTGGATATTGAGTGTGGGGATTGAAAATGGCGATGGCGATGGTGGTGATGGTTGTTGGTGTGAATCCTTGCGCTTGCGGACGAAGTCAAGACGACAGAGCACGCTTAATCGGCTCATCAGGGTATATGGATGGAAGGATTGGGTATCAATCTTTTACGTTGGCCACGGATTGAAAGGGTATCAGCATGGTACAGGTTCTCAATAGGAGTATTGCTTCTGGTATTGAATGTGATGAAACTGCCCCTGCTCTTAGGCCCCCTTTACACTAGGGGAGAGAAGCTGTGGAGAAAATCCTCCCTGGGTTATGGCCTTCCTTTGAGAGGCCGGCCTTTGGAAGGCAAGGCTTCTCATTGTAGTAGTGTAAAGTGAGAAGAGGTCATAATGTATAAATATATAGTTTTTCAAAAAAATATATTAATTTTTGTAGATTTTAGATTTTTTTGCAAAGGTTTTTTTCAAATTTTTTTAAAGATTTTTTTTCTCTTTCTTCCTTTTCTAAAAATAGACATTTTTGGCAAGGGTCCCCGGAATTCTAGTCAAGTCCACCTCTTTAGGTGGGCTTGAGTGTAATTCCGAGGACCCCAACTTTGTGCTTTTTCATTGCCACAAAGGATAAAAGTGTTGTTCACCTCATTTTCTCTTTTCCTTGTCCCTTGGAAAAAAATTCTCATCTAAAGTGGAGTTCCTTGGTCTTCTCAATTCCTAAAGATTTCATTGGTTGAATTTTTCTCTCCATGGCTTTTCTCCCCTAGTATAAAGGAGGCCTTAGGGCACCCTTCCATGTGACGGGGTGCTCGGTCAATTTAATAAAAGGCGACCAATAACCGATCAGATTAGGTTCAGGAAAATCAGAATTGGATCTGACCAATTATTGATTGCCTTTTATTAGATTGGCCAAGCACCCCCACACATGGAAGGGTGTCCTTAGAGTGCCTAGCAATGTGTGCTAGGGATTTTTGATGTACCAAAGTTAATCTTTTAACATAAACAGCTCAACATCCATCAAAATGCAAACACTCCAAAACCTTGAGGGATGAACATAAGTACTTTCAAAATGTACATCTCAATTTCAAAATATATATGTGGATTGCCATAATCTATTGGTAAAACTTCAAACACCTAAAGCTTTTCCATAACATATCCAATAACAAACATTCTTTAATGCATTGAAATCTAACCAATGTTTTATTTGTTGTTGTTTTGACATTAGATGTGAGTGCTCCCAAGAATGGAGAGTTCTCCAAGGGAGGCAAGCACATTGGCTCAGTTTCTAACAAGGTAGCCTCATGAGGACCAAAAAAAACACTAATGCTAACTATTTGTGTTTATAAACTAAATAATTTTCATAATGGAGATTTGCATTCAACATTAAAAGTATTACAATCAAGTGAGATTACATTGTACATCCCTACAACTATGTAGCAACGCGCACCCAATGTTGTACAAAATTTTTTTACCTCCATACATTAGTCCCTCAAAATGCATTGACATAATATGAATGTGTGACAATCACGCGCTTCAATTGATTACAATCTCAAAAGTATATACTATGGTGATAGATAGATTATGTTGCAGTGATGCTTGGATAATGTGAATGTCTTAAGTAAACAAACACTCCATTTAACTTGGCCTAAAACAAAAAAAAACTTAACTTGGCACCAAACACAAAAAAAGTGTGAAACCATGACAATATCCAAATGTTTCTCTTACAAAAGTTGACCTTATTCAATCATCATTACATTATCCATGATAGTCAAATAGTGTGTTACTAAAAAATTGTCATTTAACAAGTATCCTCCAATCAATAATAATTTGACTAGTGTGCCATGACCAATGTGATACGTATCTTACTTCTCTACACATAGGTACATCATATCAATGAGTGTGGAGATCCAAAAAATAACTGAAAGTCAACCAAATGAAATGTCAAAAGACCAATTGAAATTTAAATCAATTAGATAAAAACCAATTAGATTTTTGGATTATTTTAAAATACAACATAAGTATGTAAGCAATATTCGATGCATGCACAAAAAAAATTGGTTTGAAAACAAGAAATGTAGGATGTTTACCAAGGAAGCTCTAAATCTCCCCCGACACTACACCATGTTGTCTTACATGACGTCCCAAAACAATGATTATGAGAAAGTTGAACAGCTATGTTACGGTGCAAGACACCATAAAGCAACTAACAACCATATGAGCTATTCATAACACCCCTCAATAAGTTGAAACTTTTAGTAGTTGTAAGTACAAAGATTTTAGAATAAAAATTACAGAAACAAATTGGAGCTATCATTGGCCAAAAAAAAGTTACCTGCATTTAAAACTGGCAACTATTTGACAATTTTGGCCAAAAATTTGTTAGTTCATGGTTTCTTGTACTGTATGATCAAATATACCCTAACAAGAATAAATATGCAGTCTAGAGAAGCTAACATTCGTTAAAAAGCTCTTATTGCACATGAACAAGTAAATTTGTATTGAAAGGTTCAGGTATGGGTATGGCAAAGAAAACACCAAAAAAATGTTGCACCTACAAATCTTGTGATCAATTAATTAATTGATTTTGTGGACTTTTTCACACTGCAACTAAAGCTACAAAAACAGACTAAGTCCCTGTTCTCACTTCACTATCAGATTGAGAATTCTACCAGGAACGTAGATTGTCTTCTTCACATCTCTCCCCTGCAGGAATTTTGTGAAGGAGGCATCCTCAGCCACAAGTGCAAACGCCGAAGCTTGGTCGCTTCCAACGGCCACCTGAATGGTGCCCCTGGTCTTGCCATTAATCTGTACAGGAAGTGTGATGCTGTCCTCCTTCAAGTACTCCGGGTTTGCCTGTAATACAGTCAAAAAGTCATGTGCCACAAGTCTTGCTTTAACCACACAGTAATGCGAACAAATAAACAATAATAATAAATCGAAACTAAAAAGTAACACAAAACATAGGAATAAGAGAGTTTTTGCTGCATTCTGTACTCACAAAGCAAATCTTTTATTCCATTGTCAGCCAACATGGTTTGGTTGCTTATGCAAAGGAAAGAACATTTATTAGACGCTAATACACACTATGAACTATCAACAAAGTTTGATTATGCTTGGTAAGGAACCTTTAGATGCTAACTTGAACGAGCTTGGTGGGATTGTACTCTAGCACAAGTGTCTCAATCTTAAATTGAATTGTATCATCATTCTTGTACATCTTCTTCTTTCTTAACACTTGCACTTCTCTCTTTCTTTCTTAAATTTTGCATATCTCTTTCTTTCTGTTGAATCTTGTGTATAGTATTCAATAAATTAATATTAATGACAAGTTTAAGGAAAAATTAGACTACAATCCCACCAACTTACCTGTAGCTAGCTAAAGAACAATAAATTTGATCATTGGGAACATTTTAATTGCACAAACAACTAAAAACTATATCTTAGTAACATAAGATCATCATAACAAGAGATAGAGAACTAAATGAGTAAAGATAAAATATCTTGCAATAGATTGGTTATTAACCGTAAGCAAATAGATATCGACAAGCTACACCGTGTTTTGGTTACCATCTCCCAAAGGCATTCCATTTGCATGGATTAATCATGTTCCAAGATTCCAACAAATTCATTAAAAAGATAAGATATTTACCTCAGGCCAAGCCTCATACGCCAGACTTTGAGAGTGTCCTAATCTGCACCAGAGCTCTTCAGCAATGTGCGGTGCCAATGGAGATAGCAACAACACAAAAGTCTCCAAGATTTTCTGAGGTCGGTCACTCCACTGCCAAAGCAACCATTTGCAGAGTTTCAATTAGAATAACTTCATTAACCTACTTTAACATTAGTAAACAAATGTAGCACAAAAATTTAAAGTTTTCTTTTCTTTTCAGGTTATATCTGAGAAGAATTGAATGAGTTACTATGAGGTTCAGTGTGAAATTTTGACAAATACTGACCAGGAAACTGTTGACCTGCTCAGTGAGGTATTTTTTAGTTATACAATAGCAAAAGGCATGCATCTATCTCTAAAGATTTCAAAAGCTATCGATTCAAGCTCAAAACAGGAAGTTGATGTAAGTAACCTTTGATATTGCACAAATAACCACGAGTCATTTCTTCAATAAGAATTGGGCTACATTTTGAATGATAAAATCCTTTCTCGCGATAAACTGCTATTTAGAGAATTTCAAGCACCTCAACTCCTGCAAACGTCTTGATTCAAATAGGTTTGTGGCAGATGGGTAGTGGGCTCAAAGTGGCTTCAAGAGCCTATAATCATGATTTGAACATGTTTGTTCAAATTTGTTTTATTGCCACTTCTCCTTGCTCAACACACTAAAATGATTTAATACCTATTGCCTTCCTTTCTCAGCTTTCAAATCATATACTCCGTACGTTCACCTTTGAAATGTTTGTAACAAAAGGCAACGTTGAATTAAAGTCAAAAGACAACACAAGGCTACAGAAGGTTTTGGCGTGTAACAGAATTCTTAGAGTTAAAATGACACTACACAATTTAAGGGTTTACGTCATTCGATGATACTGTCGGTTCATCTGGACTACATGTAATTATTATTTTGAAATTTCAAGCCGAACAGGGGAGTAATTAGTTTGACACTTGGTGAGGAAGGAGTAGATCTTTTTTGACATGTCTCTATCTTTTAAACAATGAGCTGCTGGTTACCTTGTTTGCAGCATTGATGAACTCCATCATCGCGGATATGGCAGTGTTGAACCTCATGTTGTCAATCTCCTCCGTCACCTGAGCATTCCATTCATAGAAAAGTCAGACATGAAATGCACAAAACATCCAGCGTCAAACTTTTCTGGAAGTTTTTCAAGTTTTGCAAGACAACTTCTGCTTTAGAGAATGCTACAAAGTCTGACCTTGTTGATACACTGATGAAGAGCCCGAAGCTGCTCTCTAGTGGGTTCACCATCAGTGGCAACACTGCCTTCAGGGAAAGGTGCTCCAGGCTCAGGCAAACCAACCACAAGCCTCCACGAGCGTCCTAGAAACCTATGTACTCCTTCTACACCATTTGTGCTCCATATTTTTACATCTCTGGTAAAAAACCAAGATAAAAACTAGGTTACTAGATGACCTTACGGTGGAGTTAAACGTCCATAATGCAAAAAGTTCAAATATCACTACTGGTTCTTCTCTGCTGCTACTCATACAAAAAATGAAAAAGCTTCTTTACTTTCTGGTATAAAAGTTCAAGACTCTTCAGCCTTGAATCATGTTATCAATGTATGCTTATAAGGTAATCCTTCGATTGTTAAAGTAAAAAACCGGACAGTGCGCATGAAAAACTAGACAAAAATGTACATTGTCATATCAACAACAATTAAGAAATGTTGATTAATTCATATTTAAAAAAAGCTCGCTTTCTCGAATGAAAAGCACTTCGAAGGAAAATCACATACAACTCAATAACCTTCATAAAGCTAAGAAACTGAAAGAAGTGCACTTTACTAAGAAGAGAGCAAAAATTTGTTAAGAAATCATTGTTTATATGAGAAATGGTGAGCTAGATAAAGAATTGATCATAAAGATTTCGTCAATGGGTTCACATACATTTTTAGGGCAACTTGTATCCATATTTTCCAGAATTTTTTACCAGGCCGATGACTTACGTAGGTTTTTCTAAAGAGAAGAACAGGAATCCACCGACCATATCTACACACCGGGTAAGGAGATTTCTTACCCTAAGCAGAAAATTCAATTTCAGAGGGTTGAAAGAATTTTTTACCTTAATGGACCCATGAACATCTCATAGAGCCGCAGTGAATCTGCGCCATACTCTATTACAATGTCGTCAGGATTGACAACGTTCCCACGACTCTTACTCATTTTGTGAGCCCTTGAGCTCACTCGTATTGTTGAATCATCCTTCAGCACATAAGAGTCTCCTTTTTTCGTAACCTGCCATTTCAATATTCAAATATGCAATTTTATCTTAGACTAGCTCATGATTCTTTGCATACAAAATTTAGATTTCAACATGATTGTTGAGTGAATACATCACTTGTTACGCTCCCGAGTAGATGCAATTACTAATTTCCCAAAAACAGAACACTTAAAAGAAGATCAGACTCTACAGGGTAAAGTAAAAAGAACAGAGTGAAGAAAACACTGCAAAAGCATGACCTTACTAGCTTGTACTATGTGGTAGCAACGTGGAGGTTAAAAAAAAGGGGGGGAATTTATAATTTAAGGTACAAAATCACAAAATAAGTACATATAGGGGCACAATCTCAATGGTATCATTGTTGTATTGCTCGGCAAGTAGCGGATTGAAAGAGGGTTTGCCTCCAATGATCTAGAGAAAATGTAATGGACAACCACGCGTGTTGTGAATTGTGCAACAAAGGAACATGACAAGACACAATATATATATATATATATATATATATATATATATATATATATATATATATATATATATATATATGAGCGACGCTGTTGATGACGAGAGATTCTTGGGAGTTCAACAAACTGAACAATGAACAATTGACACCTAGCAATTGGCAACCAGCAACAAACAAAGCGCCCAATAATGTAGATGTGCCCCTACTTGTAATTAACTTGTGCTTTTATGCCTTACTCTTTTTTTGTAGAGTAACTTTGCTTTCTAAATGAGGGATTTTTGACGGTAGAATGTAAAAATCTAACTAATCCGTATGTTGAACTGAAACATTGAAAAAAGAACTCAACTTACAAGGTTTTCTGGTATCCTCTCATCCTTGTAATTACCACTTCCGTCCACCTCGTCAGCGGAGACATAACGTCCATCTCTTGAGTCTCTAAAAACCGTGTACTCCACCTGCCAGAAATATACATTTCTTCATAATCAGTGAAACTATTTGTAAAACCTTAGTATAATTGTGTGCATCCTAAAACACTTCAAGCGTAAGAAGCCATATCCGTCAGTTCCTTGACACCTGAGCACTGGAACACCAATGAACTGTGCCATATATTGAAATTAATTTACTCTTAATTTACCTAAAGTCAATGGACTTGAGGTAATTAGAACATCATAAGACATTGATTGTTGGAAAAATAGAAAGCTTTTGCACCACTAGAAGGTGCATAAAACACTTCATAGTCCCTACATATTCACAGGTATTTAGAGAGATAATTAAGAGGTCTATCACAAAACTTGGGCAAAGGGGATACAGTTGAGTATTCTATTACTTAACTATCACACTTCTATGGTTGGCAAGCTATAGTCTCAAAACTTTTTCCCCATTTCTACATGGAATACAAAAAACTAAACATTTGGAGACAAAGCAATGTAATGCAGATACCTCGCCCAGAATCATGCCTTGATTCACCAAACATTGAAATGGCTCTTTAGTAGACACCGCACCAATATCGTAGAGAACTTTGTGCCAAAACCGTGCATACAGAAGATGTAGGACTGAGTGTTCAGCGCCTCCCACGTACAAATCGACCGAGCCCCAATATCTGCAATCAAATTTTGGTTAAAAAAAATTACAGAAAATCGAATTTTGGTTTAATGTTTAGGGTTTAGCGTAATAAGTGTTATCCAGAAAAGAATTCAAATGTCTGTATCGGTGACTGCATCCAAAACGGATGAAAACCCTACCTCTCCTTCTCTGGATCCACCAATGCATTGGCGTTTGTGGGATCCATGAATCTCAAATAATACCTGCCCATAAAAGAAAAAATCACATTAAATTTCATGGTATGATTAACCCCTAATAGTGCCAGTGTCCAATACATGGACAACAAATGATTTCAAACGCTTACTGTAGTAGCTGCATGAAATGAATGAAGTACGTCAAAGTATACTATAAAGCAATTTTTGTCCTTCATCTACGTGACTAGTTCAAAAATTGAATGCTTCATCATTTTTGTGGAGAGCTCTGAATTAGTTCATGTAGAGATGGAAGAAAGAAGAAACTTGGCAAACATGAAGATCTTATTTCTGAAATTTTCTCAGGCCATAATTTGTTTTGCCTCTAAACGTTCAGATCTCCATGCTACTCCCCCTCCAAGGCTCATTAGCAGGTTAGAAGTAGAATAACCTATTGAGGCCTTTGCACTTGTAATGGAACTAATAGTGAGATAGGCTTTCAAGTTAGCTAACTATTGCTACTTGGTTGGTGTTGTTATGGAATATCGTGTATCTAGTATCATTGCATAAAAAGCAAAAAAGAGCAAAAGGATTACCAGCAAGAGCCAGCCCACTGCGGCATAGTGTTTGTTTCACGAAGTGCTGGTTTTCCTGACTCCGGATCAATAGTGTTTACCTGTAAACCCCCATCACAGACGTTCACCTCCATTTACCACCCAAAAGGAAAAACCAAAACCAATAAAGAAAAAGAAAAAAACAGAAATCTCAGTCCATAGTGAGTAGAACCAGCGGTGAGGACGAAACAAAAAAGGTAATAACATTTCAAGAATTCTGCAGATGGAATTTTCCTTACAAAAGCTATCAAAGAGAAGAAAAAAACACAAAGTATACAAACGAAGAGAATGCAGAAAATTAGACTAAATAAATTTACCCAAGAGGTGGCCTTAGCAAGAGGTGGTTCTCCAGTTCCAGTTGGAGTAAACTCGTCGATCTCTGGCAAAGCAACAGGTAAGTCGCTCTCTGGCACTGCCTTCACTTCACCATTCTCCAGCAAAAGCAAAGGAAATGGCTCTCCCCAGTAACGTTGTCTTGCAAATAACCAATCCCGGAGCTTGTAATTAACCTGTCCAGCAAAAAGTGCAAAAGGTTTACTTCTCAAATTAGTGAATTTTTTCTCCCCAAACCAATAAGCTAAACTACAAGACTTTGTAGGTTTCGAAATCTCAACCACTAAGTGTCCAATGGTCAAACGTGGCCACTCCATATCCATCAGAGTTGACATGAAAATGATTTGAAAAAGATTCAAGGAAGAAAGCATTTTGTACCAAAAATTGTACATGTTTCAGCAAGAGAAACCACTGTATCTGAATGTTTACTGTCATCATCTACCGTATTAGCTTCTAAAGTGGAAATTCTACTGGTAACTTGAGAATACAAAGGTGTACCTTAACGTAATCTATAAAGCGGGCTACTTTTGAGAGGCTTCTACTGTGTAGTGTAGTGGACGAGTTGCTTGTAGGCGAGGGTTTTGTGCTTTTCTTGGATTTAGTTGCTTTTAATCCTTGAGAGGTTCAAAGAAGCTAGGTTATAAGAGTGTTAATGGTTAAGTGCTCCATTTTGTACCACTGGCACACCTATCTACTACAGCTTGGATCCTAATTTTTTTCCAGAGCCTTTCCAATTAGGCAGCAAGTGACAAACAAGACTATTGAAGTTGTATACCAATCCAATTAAAAAAGTTAATAATCATCCTCTCTCTCACCTGCTTTGTTCCAGAGCCAGTCTGCTCAAGCCACTGGATGACTTTGGCTGCAGCGTCACGTGTAGAGAGCCCGTTGATATCAATTTCATAAGAGGAGTTGACAAGTATTCCATGTCCAGAATATGCTTTCTCCTGATCCCATTCCTTGCCATCCTCAGGGGAGACAACAAGGCGCATGGGAAGGTCGAAAGCTTTGGCAAACTCAAAGTCTCTAGCGTCATGGGCAGGCACGGCCATGATGGCTCCGGTGCCATAGCTGCAAAACCCCATCCACATCTCAGGTCCCAATTTCGACGTTTTAATATTAGAAAAATTCACTAAGTAGAGGTTTATTCAAAAGGGCCAAACCTCAAAGATTCAGTTATTGGAAATGAATGTGAAGAAAAAAGTAGATTCAATGCGAGGAAAACTCACCCGCCTAAAACGTAGTCAGCCACCCAAACGGGAATGGCTTCTGCCGTGGCTGGATTCTTGGCATAAGTTCCAGCAAACACACCAGTTTTCACTTTCTGAAGCTCTGTTCTCTCCAAATCGCTCTTCCTAAGAGCTGCTTCCACATAATTAGATACCTGTAAGAACCAATAAAACACCGACAACAGCGATTTCACCGTTACTTTTCAGTCCCTTTGATCGGATTTTAGAAAAAAGAAGGAAAAAAGAAAAAATATGGGACTACTACCACAGAAAGAAACTTAAGAATCTGACGACGGTTTCATCAAATCCATGCAAACGATTAGCAACAGACAAAACACTTACAGCCTGTTTTTGATCCTTCGAGGTTATCTGCTCTAGCAGCGGGTGCTCAGGACCCACAACAAGGTACCTGTGCCATCATTCCAATTACGACGTTGCATTATTCCAATAAAACATTGCTAAGTCACAACAATGTTGCATTGGTGCTTAAAAAGACTGCTAAGCTATCACATACGAACATAATACCAAAATAAGCACCTTGAGACATGTCAGCTTTTTTAATATGTGCTTGTAAAACAACGTGTCATTGTAATTTCAACATGATCTGTTTTGTGAAAGGCAAGGGAGTTCAAGAGCTATTTATCTTAAAATCTTTCAAGACTTTACTAAACTTAGGCTATAGTTAGTGAATGACAAGCAAGTATGCGAGCTATCTACCCAACAACTTTTAAAAACCATAGGAGGCTCCAAACCTTTAACTAAATAGTGATTAAAAAAGGCTTTGATTATGGTAAATGACTGAGTAAGTTTGTTGTAAAGAAGGTTGCTAAAGCAAACATTCTAGACTTTATTTTATTTTTGAACTTACGTTGCTCCGCACAGAGTGTCAGGTCTGGTAGTGTAAACACGCACGCTGAGGCCGTCCTGCACTGCTCCGCTGCTGTCCAGGATGGGAAAACTCAGCTCAGCACCTTCGGAGCGACCAATCCAGTTGCGTTGCATGTCTTTGATGCTCTCTGGCCAATCCAAATCCTCCAAATCTTCCACCAAACGGTCGGCGTAGTGCGTGATTCTCAGCATCCATTGTCGCATTGGCTGATTTGCATCACAGCCAAAAATTTACAGAATTTTCTATCAACTCCATCACTTCACCTCTAAAGGACCAGGGTAAACAGCAACCGTGGCTAAAAATATTAGCGTAATTCCTGCCACTTTTTCTTCCTTGCTACAAAATACGTGAACACTACAGTGTTAAATTTGAGGTCTTAGCACATGTAACAGGGTTTTTAGTCACTTGAGCTAGTTGTGAAAACCACGTTTGAGATCACTGCTACAGACCAAGGATTCATTACAATGAAACAACCAATTCAGTTTGAGATTATTGTAAAGAAGTGCAATAAAAATGTAGCCAGATTTAATACAAATGAAAATGAATCGCTTGTTAATAAAATTGGTCAAAAGAAAAGAGGTGGACTATAACCAACTCAAGGCTGCTTTGAAACATATGAGGCTCAATTTGGGCTTGTTAAGCCACTTGGAATATTGACATGACGAAAGAGGACACCTCAAACGAAATGCCAAACTGAGACGAACCTTGCGAATGACAGGGTGACTCCCACGCTCGCTGAGGCCATCAACCACTTCCTCATTGGACAGGACTGTTCCGAGTGCTGGGCACCAATTGACTGCCACCTCTGCCTGGCCCAAATATTCCAAAGTCAAAAAAATTTGTAATCTTGGAAGATATACACTTAGAAAATGGCATTCACTGAAATCTCCACTTGAAAAAAGAAAAAAACGAAAACTAGATACAATAGTGCCTCTTTAAGATGAACCTTTATAAGAAAAAACGCTTAGCTAGGATGAAGGAAATGACTATCCCTGGCGGTTGGGGAGCTACAGAAGATGTGTTTGGTTACAATGAATGCTTTCCTTACATGAAATGAATATGCTGTCCGGATACCTTCATCTTATCGAGGCCCATTGTATAGGGTTTTCAATATAAAGATAAAGTGACCCAAATAGTGCCTTCTAACCTAAAACTTGGTTAGCCATGTACCTCATACGCCAATCCCCTTTTAAATAGCTGCAAAAAAATCCACTGTGTCCACTTGTAGTAGTCCGGCTCAGTTGTAGAGATTTCTCGTTGCCAATCGTACGAAAAACCAAGTGATTTGAGCTGCATGTGAAGTCACGAAAGGTCAAGAGTACTGTGAAACATATGTTACACTACCCCCTGTCACTCCAAGAATTAAAAAAATCTGCAAATATATGTTTTTTGTGAATTAAAGTCAGAAGAATCAGATGTAGAAGTTAATAAAAAACCTGTGAACGGAACCGATCGATATTTTTCAACGTTGTGACACGTGGATGAGTTCCCGTCTGTAGAGAAAAAAAACCAAACGAACTAAGTAATTGAAGCTTGTATGCATTTTACCTCACAACTAAGCGGCAGCACGCTCTGTACAAGAATAACAGGAAACATAGTAAAAGCGAACCCATCCCTAGAGAAATTCCCAAAAAACTTATCCACGATATAACTGACAAGGTTTACATAAGAAATTTCATAAAAGAACTTTACAACTGGCAATGGCGTAATCTCTTGGAAGGATTATCTAGTGCCATTCAGAATTCACAAATATGGCAAAATTTAGCAAACAATCTAGCAACTTTTTTCCTTTGACTACAAAAAGTGTAAATATCAGTGTTCCGTTTGGATTTTTAGCACATTTTGCAGTGATTTTAGCCATGAGAGCTACTGATAAAGATCACATTCGGGATCATTGGTGCCACTTATGCCTTTATCATGTACATAGTATCACTAATTAGCACACATATAAGCAAATCGTCCAACATGCTTTGAGAATTTTGAGTGAAGGGAGTACTTTGCAAGGCATTACAACCACTCGTAGAATTTCTTGGAGGTGTCTAGAAAACTTGATCATGTTAAACCCTTCCGATTGTTGTGAGATCATTTCGAATGTACACCTTACCATTTTTACCACCGTTCGGTTGTTTAAAACACGTTACTTTTTCTGACTGCAACCGAAGGATAAAAAACCAAATTTATATTTCAAGTAGTAGTAAAGAAACCTCAATGGCGTACTGTTCGGCTGGCAACCCGAAGGCATCCCAGCCCATGGGATGCAACACGTTGAAGCCTTGCATCCGCTTGTAACGAGCCATGATATCAGTAGCCGTATAACCCTCAGGGTGACCAACATGTAACCCTGCACCACTGAATTGCATACACTCCTGTCAACAAAAGTCTCTTCAAAAGCTCTCAAATGGCACCTATTTAAAAACAACAGTGCCAACTGAGAGTTATGCAAAAAGCAAAATCAAGCCAACTCAGATGAAAAAACGTGAAAGAGGTGCTAAATATCTCACATTAGAAAACAGTGACTCATAATGTTCCAGGGTTCCTTTTCAAGCCATTTCAGTGCAGAAGTCTCTACAACATTTCTTAGTCCATATCACGAAATAATGTAAAAAAACAGAGTATAAATCTGTTCTAGATATTCGGGTAAAAACCAACCTGGGATAGGGAAACATGTCCAGGACGTAATATTTGGGTTTGGTGGTGTCCACCGCATCTGGAGTTCGAAAAGTCTGATGCTCTTCCCAGTATTGCTGCCATCGTGCCTCTATCTCTGTAAACGGATACCCTCTGATTTTCTGTGGCGTTTCAAGGCTCTTCTCTTGCTCCTGATGCAAGAAAATTCATCAAAACAGGTCATGGCGAAACTAACCCTCAAACTACACATTTAGGGTTTCGGACCTCGAGGAATGGATGCTGAAGAAAATCAGGATGAGAGGCTAATCCAAGCTTTCACTGCTAAAACGAAATATGAGGACAACAAGCACTGGATATCACGTTTTGCAGTGATTAGCAAGAGAGCTGGGTTGGATTTAGGGTTTCGGACCTCGAGGAATGGATGCTGAAGAGAATTAGGATGAGAGGCTAATCCAAGCTTCCACTGCTAAAAGAAAATATGAGGACAACAAGCACTAGGTATCACACTTTGCAGTGATAAGCAAGAGAAGTAAGGTAGTCTGCTCAAAAAGCGGCCCTGTCACATAAAGCTTCCCATAGGGTGCCAGGAATGGTAATGTAGTGGTCCTTGCATGGATCTCTTGAAGGTGTATTCTATTGCAAGAGCCAATCATATTCGTTGGTTTCACCTCATCCCTTCATAAGTTACAAGGGAATGGTTTATGAGAGACCTAGAGTCACAAATAGGTGATTACTACAAAAAAACTTCAAAAATTCATCAACAATTCAATAATGCTTTTAAAAATATGAAAAAAATCAGGGTACACTGGACATCTATTTCTCTTTATCTGAAAATTAGACAAAAAATCTTCCTGTCTTTAAAAGACCATGAAAAATCAGACCAGCTCTTACGAGGACGGTTTTAGAGCATACTACCTTAGGTTGGATTTCATTGGTAACAAAACCTTTGAGCAGGTCATGTCAAATAAACATTTTGATAGAGAAATTCACCATTCTGTGATTCCACTTGAAGCATCTCATTCTGCAGCAATTTTTGGTACCCAAGGAATGTGCAATAAGAAACTAGAGATCCCTTAAGAAAGGTCTCAAAATCAATGCTTGAAAGTGTACCTCAGTCTGGGACTCAGCCAGTAGGGTTTCCTTCCCAGCCAACGAAGCATCGCTGCGGACGATGAGAAGTTTTGTGTTGCAAGCGCTGGCGATTCTTGGGGTACGGCGAATACTGTGGAATCCAATTGCGCGTCCAACGGTGACGGATCTCAAAGCGGTGAGAGATTTCTGAGTTGTCGGCAGAAGCGAGGATCTCCGGTAACTGGATGAGATGATCGCAGCTGAGGTCGCGCACTGTCAACACCAATTGGCAGACGAAATCCACAATTCAAATTGTCATGTTCCCAGTACAATCCAATTTATTCTTTGTAAACGAGAAGGTAACTGAGCTCGTCATTGGAATTCTGCTGCTGCTGCTGTTCAAACTTCAAAAAAATTCATAAATTTTTCATAAGATTTCCAAATAGTTCACTTTGGAATCCTTTGGAAGGTTTAGGGTTTAGACACGGCATTTGGTAGGAGACGCTCACCGAATGTGATGAATTGTGCGCGCAAACGCCGCGAGTGCCGGACGTGGAGGCCATGGCTCCCACTGAAGCTGGCAGCGCCCTCATCGAGCGGCGCATCACGGCGGAGAAACCAATGCTAAATCCTCACTCAGAGCGAAGTAGTGAAGCAGATGATGTCCCTGCAGTAGCAACACCAGCAATAGCGAGCAATTGAAAAGCACGTGAAAATTCAAGAGGTTGCAGCAATCGACGCAGAGGGCCACGCACATGCGGCTGTTCACAACAGCCGGCTGCTGCAGCCAGCCTGGATGATAATCCACGTGGCCAGGCGCTATTCAATTGCCACTTTCAACAATTCTGTGTTCAAATCTGGGTGAGGGCTTTGCAGGCTGCGCAGCCGCGGTGCCGGCGGTGAAATTCGAGAGGCGCTAGAGTTGCAGCCGTTGCAGCTGTTTCCTGCAGCCATTTCCGCAGCGGAGGATACGAGAACACTATTCACGCTCATCCCGCAGTGTGCTGTACCGCGGCTGCAGCCGCATGTGCGTCGCCCTATCGAGAGCCGCATGAGGCTCGGAGGCTATCCAGTTCCAAAGGTTTTGGTCGGGCAGCAGCATCCCTGCCCCTAGATAAAAAAATCGGATTTTTCCGGATTTTTTTCTTTTTCGGTTTTCGAACCAGCAATATTCAGACTCCACTGACCCCAGTGATCTTTAAACCCTTGCTAAATTTCTTAGGATTGCTACCAAATTTTTTATGGAGCTAAACAAAATGAATGTGAACTTTACAGTGTTAAATTGAAAAATTTAGCTTTTTTGCTGCCTTTCCCTCTCTTCAGGTATCATCCATGAACTTCATCATGACAATTTTTTTTTTTTTTTTAATTTTTCTAACATGTCTGGCCCCCACATCAACGTATGTGCATTAAATTGAGCCTCTCTTTCATAATCTCTTTGACAAATGCAACCAAGTGGCCTCTTAGCTGCTGATGGGTGTGGAATTCTACACTCTTTCATCTGGATGAAAGAGTGTGAAATATTCCACACTCTTCAATTGAAAGGAGGGCAGTCAGACTGACTGCTATTAAATGTTATGTCAGCTAAAAGTGAAAATCATATTTGGGATCACTAATTTTGTTAGAGTATAACTTTATTTGTTTTGAGATTTTTGCTGGTGCACCGGGCAGTCCCGTTTGGCTACCGAGATGGATACCGAATGGCGAATGTTACCTCCAGTGACTCCATTGCTGGTCTCTTGATCATGAGGTCGCAGCCCGGTGCTATGTCACATTCTTTTGCAATGAAGTTACTGCCTTTGTCATTCAGTTTCCCATGATGTGAAAAGCCTTTTTTTTCTGGGAAAACCAGGGTGCGTCTCTAGACTGCTATTTTACTTCTTTCATATCAGTTTGGGTGTGAAATACATGGGTTTTTCGTGAAATTACAGTAGTGAAGTCCTTCTCTCCCTGATTCACAGAAGATTGATGGGTGTGTTTTTCACTCTCCTGTGAAAGACGATCTTAATTCAAGTCTTCTCTCGTTACCAGAGATTTCTAAAGCAACAACTGATCCAAGATCATCCTGGTCGTCCAAAGGATGCAATGGCGTCAAACCCATATGAGCGACCCCCAGGCCTTGGAAAATGGATGCCTTTGACTGATTGAGGTTCAAATTTATGAAAATCTCTGATTTTGGTGCCCTTTGCGCAAGCTTATCGGAAATGGAAATCTGTTTCCAAGTAGGGTTTAGGGTTTAGTCTTTAGTGCAAGGAGATTGGTAGTAGCCAGCTCGGAAAAATGAAGGCACTCTTACGGTTGAATTTACTTGAATGTGATAACGTAGTGATTCCCATTAGCTCATGTTAGCTGGATGGTTGTCGGAATGCCCCATCTGCAATTTTATCAAAAATCATACTTGAGTATCTTGTGCTGTTAACCGGAGCGCGAAGTTTGTTTATGGGTGACGATTTAGGGTTTCGTGCTAGCAGAGGGGTAGCAATCGCAGACAGCTTAGGGTTGCACATTTGGAGAACAAATTTCTCGAAGGAAACACGGGGATTTCGATTAACTCATCTTATGTGGGTGGGTGTGGAAATGGCCATTCGTACTTGATCGGAATACTACTTTGAGTTAAAGTTGATCGGAGCGTGAAGTCTATCGTTGGATCAGAGTTTTATGTTCTAGGGTTTAAGGTTTTAGGGTATTAGGGTTTAGGGTTTAATGCAGGAAGGAGAACCCTAAACTACGGAAGGCTTTGGGTACGCATTTGACAAACGTGGTGACTCCGACGAGGTCATGTTGTGTGCGTGGTCGCGGAGATCAGGACTTAGGGTTTATGGTTTTAGGATTTAGGGTTTAATATAGGAATCATAGTGGTAGCAAGTACTGGAGGGTTTGGATTTAGGGTTTAGGGTTAATCTCAAACGTGCTGACTCCGAGAAGGTCATGTTTTGTGCCTGGTTGCGGCGATGGCCATCCGCAATTGGATCGGCAATCTAAAATCTCTTGACCACGGGCGATGGCAATTTGACTACTTTCGATCCATGAGTACGCTTCTTCCAAATACAGCATTGCCTACCCTAAACCGCTCAAATCCAACCCTGAACTTCGCCTCGCAAGGAGCCTTGACACATGCGCATTCCGCCAAAGTGAAATTCCTGGGCGTGTTCGTGGGCTTCGTGGACCAGGCCAAGCGGAAGCGCCAGGCCGACAAGGCGCTGGAGAAGCGACGCCGTGTGATCCACCGACTCCGACAGTTCCAAAAACAGCGGCAGGAGTCGTGGAACAAGCAAGTCGAGCGCTTGGCATTCGACGCCTTCACCAGAGCTTATCGCAAGACTCTCAACACTCTCAGATCAGGTTCTTCTTCACATTCCCTCGCCCTTCCAGTTTGTTTTTACTGCCTCTGTCTCTCTCTAAAACCGTCCAAAAGCTTCCTTGCGAAAGGATTAACTGTGTTGTTAGTCTTTGCTCTAGTGACACATGCATTCTAGAGTCAATATCCCATCTACCAAATGTATGCGAAGTCTCCAGTTTTGATGTTACCTTTTAGGCACCCAAATTTCATGCAAAATGTATCATTTTTGTGCACACTTTGTGAATGCTGCCAGCTCCTCATTATTTTGGTCTTTGTGCTAGCGATACATGCATTGTAGAATCAATATACCAGCTACCAAATGGATGCAAAATCTCCAGCTTTGGTGTTTGCCGTTTGGGCACCCAAGTTCCATGCAAAAAGTAGCATATTTGTGCATGTTGCAGCTCCTCATTATTGGTGATTTAAAGATTAGTAGCAACAATGGTACCGCATATGGGCAATGCCAAGCTTGCTAGGAGAGGAATGCTTTGTAATTTTTTTAATTTGCCTCCATGAGATCATTGAACATGGCACACGCTTTCTCAGCGTTTGAAATCAACAAAAAGGGAGCTTTTTAGTGGTACAAGAAATGTGTCTGATTTGGAGCTTTTTAGAGGGACAGAGGGAGTAAGACTTTTTCTTTTCTCTGTGAGGTGTTTTTGCCCATTTTGGAGACGATTGCTTGACGTGGTTGTTGATGAAACTCAGGCTCCAAGGCGAAGCAAGCAATTTTCGACAAAGCCTCCGAGCTTGGCACAAAAGCTGCACTAACATTAACAGACCAGCACCCTCTGATAACCACTGACGATCTGAAGAAGCTGCTTCAACAAGAGGAGGATCACTTTGGCAGACTCGGCTGGGAGTATCTCCCTGTTTCTGTGAAGACAGCCTATGAGAGTCTCATGCTCTCCATTGAGGATGCTTGTGAAGATCTCAAAGCACAGATTGCTGCAGAGTCCCGTTCAGCAAACCTTGCTGCAAACACTACATTTGCTAGCACTGAATCAACATCCAACAATTTGCGTATGGAATGCTCTGATAATGTCAGTTTGGTGCAACCAGAATGTGATTACGACTTGTCATATCTTTATGAGAATGTTATGGAGCGACTAGCTGATGCAGAGGCTCTCTGTACTGCATATCATCGTATTAAAGCCAAGCTTCAAGGATTGAGTGGCAAGAGTGACGAAGACTGGAGTGATCTGAGTATGAGTTTCTTTGATCAGATGGCGTATAAATTACGAACTGGAACGTATCAATTCTCGCCTGTTTCAAAAATTCTTGTTAGAAAACCTGGGAGGGAGGGAGCGTCGAGAACGATTCTCGTTGTGAATCCGAAAGACCAGGTTGTGGTAGAAGCCGTGAGAACTGAGTTGGAGAGGATGTACGAGCCTGTGTTTTATAAACTGGCCCGGTCCTGCCACATGGCCTTGAAGCTGGTGAAGAGTACTTGGAAGGGAACGACTTGGTTTCTTCATTATAAGTCGCCAATTGTATTCAAGAAGCTGCAACATGAGAATCTGTTGCATATTCTGTCACTGAGGGTAAAGGATGCAGATTTTTTGGATCTTCTTCAGCAAATGTTCAAGGTGAGTGTGATCAGCTTGGGCGACCATGGCAGTCGGTTGAGTGCGTTGCTGTGTAATGTATATTACCACCAGCTGGATATGGAGGTGACTCACATTCAGGCGGAGTTGAATGCTGGCTCTAATAAGCGGAAGGTGCGAGCACGTGACGAGGAATCAGAGGCTTTGGCAACTGTGTATGCCAGGGTGAGGTATGTCAGATATGGAGAGGAGTTTTTGTTTGGCGTTACAGGAAGCAAGGCTATGGCTATGGAGGTTTCGGACAGAGTGCAGACGTTTCTACGACTTGAGTTGAAGCTGCATGGGCCTTGCTAGACTACGGGATGCTCTTCACTGGGAATTTATGGAAAGTTTCAATGTCAAAGGCGATATTCTTCCTGCTCTTCCCTATTCTGCTCAATTCGACAGCTGCTCTGGATGAGTTCAGTGATTCTCAGGTATGTAGAATTCCGGAAAGATCCAGTTAATTGGGTTATTTTCCTCTTATTGTTATTCTGTTGTCACTATTTAGCGATTTATGTTGCAAGTTATGGCGGGTGTAGAGATCTTTTTGTACGAGAGTCGAGTTTGATCATGTCAGTTTATTTCATCATTTTGTATGAGTATCTTATGCAATTTCAAAGTGGGAATATGTGTTAACACCAGTCTCCAGTGCAGTCCTAAACCTAGAGTAAGCAGTGGTGATTGGTTTTCTGGAGCATAACTCCGTATTAACCGTGGTTAAATTACATTGCGTACAGAATGGAAAGGAAAAAGAGCGAGGGTGCAATTTCATGATGTTAGGAATCAGAAATGGAGCTTTCCAGTGGAAGGCAACAAGCCTAGTTTCTGTCAAGTTGGCTGCTGCATGCTTTAGAAGCTGTTTAACCTTGAAGAAACAGAGATTTGGTCACTGAAATCTGCTTTTTGTAAGTTGCCGCTTCCTTTGTTTATTCTCATTTTTAAGTCATTATACAATCAGAGATTGTTCCGAGGAAGCTCTTGTGAACCATAATTCTAGAATATAAGAGCAGTGTGTAATAACTCATACTTTAATGATTCGTTAATCTTCTTCCGGAAATGAAGAGGAATACTTCAACAGAAAGGATTGCTACCCATAGTGCCATTGGCAACGGATTCTGATCCGAAGTTGAAAGCTTTTTGTGATCTTAGTGTGACTTAGTTAGAATTTCTATTTGTGGCTCGAATTCTGTCCCTCTTTCCAACTGTTCATAGATTCATAACACTTTATTTGACTTCCGTTAGCAAGTGGTGTAAGCAAGGTTTGCCTTATTCTCTCTGACTCTTTCTTGTTGAATGGAAGCGGGATTGTCTATCAATCAGTCGTAGAGAACTGCATCATCCCACTTTGAAATTCCATACGAAAAGCACTCATGAAGGTGATAAATTGATCATGACCAATTTGTTTGTTTCTTATTTCCAAAAATCTTTCCGCAGCTGTATATTATCATTCAAAGTCGTACTTGCAAACGTTGACTTAATCAAAAAGGGACATACATAATTTCCTCTACTTATTAAGTATTACAGTGTTTAGAAGGAACGAGATATTTTGCACCTGAGAGCGAGTTGGATGAGGTCAATGCTCCTGGCGTTACGTTGCAGCAAAGTGTGTACGCATATATTGCACACATATATCTGTTCTTCCTTCTAAACTTGGTACACACCAGAGAAAATCTTAATTTTCACGGGTGGTTTTAGTGCAGGTTTGTTGTCGTTTGTTGTGTTTGTTGCATATGCTTAAGCAACAGAGTCCATGTTCACACAATTTTGCACTTCGCTAGTAGTGCAAAACATTTTGGTTTTCCCGTGAAAAAACACTATAAACACCATATTCGTTAATTTGGGAAAACAGAGGTACCATTTTGTACTCCACCTCAAACCCAAAAAGTTACTTTTAACCAGATTTGAAGGTATTAGATTCAGTCTGAGCCACTAAGATTTTTTTCCTTTGCAAATCCCTCCTCTCAAGTGAGGGCATGTGTACAAAAAAAACACCAAGCCTAGTTTGAAAAACACCGAGCTTAGTTTGGGGTGATCACCTCAAACTTCTTGAAAGTCCCAAAATGTACCATTTTTCCCAAATTAACAAAAAAGATTATAATAATCTTTGAGAGGACCAACTTTCTCCTGCATAAACGCCTTCAGAAAACTCTCTTTTTTCCTACGTTTGGAACCGCCTATTGGCACAATTGCATCTTAGTGGTACTCTCGACAAACCCATTGTTTGAAATCTCAAATGGCGAAGGCATGTGCAATTCAGATGTTCCGGGTAAACATGTCTGGAGTTGATGTAATATCTAGCTCGTAAATGCCAAAATGGTCAAAAGCGTTTGGCGTAGTGTTCATATGAAAATGAGTGATCCTGAAAATTTAATGACTTAAGGACATCACTAGAGAGGTGGCGAGAATGGCTTCTAATACTGGCTACTAATTTTTAAGATAAAAAGTTACTCCTTTAAAATTGCATTTCCACTTTTAGAACATGCTAGGAGGGGCCTCATCTCAAAAGCTGCAGAATTAAAAATACACGTGCTCAAATAGAAAAAAATGCAAGTACACAAAAGTTACTCGTGCAAGATAACATCGTCAGTAACTTTCTGGGCGGGCAGGCTTTTGGTACAAGTCAACTCAATACATATGTACTCTTGAGTCTGTGTCACTCTGTGAGTCCCTCCAGTAAGGAAAATATCCAGACACGAAGCTTGTATATAAAATGAAATACACACTTGGGAACAACAGAGTGAGACAGTGAGTCCCCTTTTTATTTGTCTGGCAATCTATTACACAACTGCAGTCACACAGCCATCTGGCAGTGTCTAGTCAACGACGACCTCGTCCACACTACCATCACGCCTATAGTCTACGTAAGTAGTCTAAACTTACTTATTTGCTGCACCTTAGAAACTAAGTCACACAAGGCAAAAATCAAAACACCAGGAGGCTTGTTGCAGGTCAAGCCAATACTACAACAGCTCCTTCTCCACGACCAGTACCAGATACGACGAGTCCATCACTCCAGCCTGAACTTGAGCCCGGAAACTTGGCTTATCTTGCTTCCTGCTAAATCACACCATTATCACCGAAGTGTACATCAGCCTTACTGAAAACTGTATGTAAGATTGTAAGCCGTCTTTGCCAATTCAAGAGCTAGTTCTTTGTAGAAAATATAATCTAGAGTGAGGAGGTTTAAGAAATGTCGAAACAAAGTCCGAGGAAAATAGCAATAATAATCTGTGAAAGCAGTAATTCAGTCATTGTGCTGGTATTTGTAAGTTAGGGAATTATGGCATGGGTGCAGTGCTGCCCTTAGTGCCATGGCTAAAGCATGTTGTCTGAGAGTTGTACAATAGAAAATATCTAGAATGAGGAGGTTTGAGCAACGTCGAAACAAAATCTGAGGAAAACAGCAATAACAGTCTGTGAAAGCAGTCAGTCAGCGTGTTGAGTTTTGTAAGTGAATAATGGCATCGCATGACATGGCATGGGTGCAGTGCTACCATGGCTAAAGCATGTTGTATGAGAGTTGTACAGGGGAATGTATAATCTTTAGGTTCCTGTAGAGAATAGTGTACATTAGCCTTACTGAAATTGCAAGTATGTCGTCTATGCCGAGCTGATTCTTTGTAGAAAATATCTAGAATCAGGGAATGACGAAGTAAAATATTGAGTAAGGGAAATAATGGCATGGCATGGCATGAGTGCAGTGCTGCCATGGATAAAGCCTAAAGCACGTTGTGTGAGAGTTGTACAGGGGACTGTATAAACTTACGGTGTCTGAAGAGATTATCGGCCTCCACCGCCACCTCCTCCTCCTCCACTTTGGCTGCCTCCGCCTCCTCCTCCACCTCCTCCGCCACCACCGCCACCCCCGCCGCCTCCTCCACCACCACCACCTCCACCACCCCCACCTCCACTTGAACTTCCACCTCCACCGCCACCGCCTCCGCCGCTTCCACTTCCACTCCCTCGTCCCCGTCCGTTTCCACTTCCACTTCCACTTCCACCACGTCCCCAACCTCCGAAGCTTTGTTTGTTCACCGTTTGCTGCGAGCTCACACTCTGTGAAACGGAAATGACACCACAATGCAAAGTCAGGCAGTCAGCACACAAAATCCCATCATCAATTTTCCTGTCGTCACAACATCCGCACGCAAGCTTAATTCCATGAGCTCATTCACAGGTCAACTTGAATTGAGGACGAGCTTGAGTACTGATATAGCCCGCTGTAGCTAATTCTAGCACCAAGTACATGAACGCAAATACACATCAAGTAGTAGTCTTCGATCTCAAAGACATGCCAGGCTCTATGACACACACACTGATGGATGCATAGACTGAGCATCAAGACTCATAGAGGTACATGTAGTATGACGAAGGACCAGGCTCTACTACACACGGATGGATGCACAGAGCATTGAGACACATAGCATGTATGACGAGAGATTGAAAGCGGAATGACGACAGTGAAGACAGGTGGAGCTAGCTAGCATGAGCATGGAGAGCATGGCGAGTGACGCACCGAGTCGGCAACCAGGCTGCGCTTGTGAGTGAGCGGCCTGGCGAGAGCGGGCAGAACGAAGGCATGGCACACGAGAAGCGCCACAAGAATGCACGAGAGGCACAGTCGAGAGCTCCGTGACAATCCCATGGCTACTACACCACCACCACCACAAACAAGCACGCCTTGAGTGTGTGTCTGAGTAGACTGGAACTGAAGCAGCTCGTGCTGTTGCTGTTGCTGTTGTTGCTGTGAGTGATGAAGAGGAAGTAGAATGGCATGGCTATTTATGCAGCTGGAAATGCGGTGAGCGGGGGGAATTCCACCGCTCCTCGCACGCATGATTGATCGAGGGCGGCGAGTTCAGCGTTGACAATTGTGCCCCCAACTTGGGAGCCCCTGCCACAGACCTGCTGCAGCTTTTCATGATTACCGTGGCAAAGGATGCCACGACTGACGGGCCATTGTGGCAACTCTCTGCCAGCGCAGCAGCGCGATTCTATCCTAGTTTGGTGAAAGATTTCATGCTCCTGGGCTGTGAGGCTGTGACTGTGCATATATCACAAATATCCGGAAGAATGTTATGAAAAAGTAAGCAGGTGACAAATGACAATGGCCCACGGTTCAGTAGTTAACTCCTTTGGTTTTGGAAAGTAGAAGGACATAAGAGAAATATGCAGTAGTATTGAGTCCAGAACTTACAGTTTGATATTTGTTGTGTTTTGAAGATATCCGCAGAGAAAATCAAGAGACGGATCTGTGGATGTTTTGCGTGGTTTAGTATTAAGTTACATGATTAGTTTTACATGAATAGTTTAGATTTAGATGTATACAATGAATGTAGCATAAATGAGCTCATTAAAGAAAAGTAGTTATAAGAAAGTAGGAGAGATATTCTAACACTGGATTCAGGAAAACGGCACGTGGGATATAAAGATGTCAGCCATGATTGAGTGCAGTTGTGCAGGTTCGGAGGCAGGTTGGTTGTGACTTTTGATTGATGCAAAGCGAGTAAGGTAAGAGGCTCATAAACCGACCATGTAAGAGCTGAAACTGAATTTTGGGGAGGTGGAACTTCTTGAAATATTTAATCTTCCTTGAAGAGGAATGGCATCTAACTCAAGTTATTTTGTATTGTTCAGAGCAATGTCGAATTAGTTATGAAATTTTGAAGTGGAAAGGTCATAGGGCTGTAAAATGGATCACTTCCTCAAACGTTTGCCTATGGTACATTTCTGAAAGGCTATGAATAAGGGCATGTACCAGTGGAGTTCATTTGGAGAGGTGAGCGGTATTACTGCCTTAACAAAGTTTGAGCCTCTTACCTTATGGATTTTTTTTTTTTTTTTCACAAACACAAGGCGACAAGTTAGGATCTAAGGTAGTGTGCTTGTAAACTGTTCATCTAAGCGCTGAAATTGAATTTTGGGAGGTGAAACTTTTTGAAATAATCTTCAATAAATTTTCCTTGAAAAACAAGAGGAATTGGCATCTATCCCAAGTGTTTTCATATTTTATGGAGCTTTGTGGAATTAGTTATGAAATTTTGAAATGGAAAGGTCATAGGTGCTCTAAAACCGCCCACCTCTCAAATGTTTGCCTCATATATATTGTTGAAAAGCTATGAATAAGACATGTACCAATAGAATACATTTAGAGAGGTGAGAGATATTAGAGCATGAGCGGAATATGAGCAAACTACCTTATGGAATGCTTATAAGGATCGATACTAAGTTACTAACCATGGTAATAGTTTCATGTAAACAACTATATCATTTGTAGGTCAATTATGGGCAAATTTTGACTTTTCTAAATTTGACTTGTTTGAACAAAAAAATCATTTATGAATAGAATGTTTCAACACATATAAAGTCAATTTAGCTTTCTAGATCTTCAAGTATGACTAATTTTGATTGGTTCTCCTTGAGTGAGGTACTGAGGTTGTAGATTCTTAGGTTATGTTGAAGATATTATGATAAATATGTAAATTTCACTTAATACCATATTCGTTAAATTGAGAAAAAGAGTACACTTTGGAACTTCTTAAGGTTTTAGGTGATCACCTAAAACCGAGCTCATATTGTTTTTTTGGTACACGTGCCCACACCTAAGAGGAGGAATTTGCTAGGGAAAAATCTTAGTGGCTCAGATTGAATTTGATACCTTCAAATTTGGTTAAAGGTAACTTTTCGAGTTTAAGATGGAGTACAAAATGGTACCTCCATTTTTCCCAATTTAACAAATATGGTGTTATTTGAGTTTGGAGCAAGTAAAAAATTATGAGGTGGACATGGAATTGGATCTAACCAATGGTGTATATATGTTTCTACTTGAAAACAATTTTGAAACTTGAACTTTGACTTCTTTCTTGTGCAAAGCTTTTATTATCAATTGCAGGCTTGCAGCATGGTTTTGGATGAGTTGTGAGGATTTGTTATAAGTATCCAACACAAATGAATACTTCTTGTTTTTTTTAATCAAGAATCTTCACAACAACGCAAAGAGATTCAAAGTTACAAACTAAGGTAGGACTGTAGGAGGCTCTAATTTGGAGGAGGCTCTAATTTGCAGCAGGCTCTAAAACAAAACACTTCTTCATATGTACTTTGTTAGTACATGTTATTTTTCATAAAACATCATATTAGGTGAATTGGGAAAAAGGGTACATTTTGGGACTTTCAAATTTTGAGGTGAAGGTTGAACATGATCACCTACAATTGAGCTCAATATTTTTTTTTGTACACGTGCCCTCACATGAAAGGAAGAATGTGCAAGGGATAATATCTTAGTGGCTTAGACTAAATTTGATACCTTTGAATTTGGTTTTGGGTGACTTCTCTGGATCTAGGTGACGTACAAATTGGGACCCCCAATTTTCCCAATTTATCTAGTATGGTGTTATAGCCCTTCATCAATGTACAATACCAGAAAGAAAGAGTACATAAAGCCCTCTTAACCTCATATTCAGTAAAATGGGAGATTGGGCACCTCCCAAAATAACCAAAAGAGACATAAAACTTTTCAATTTCAGGTTAGTTTTGAAAAGTTTTATTGCAATTTAGGTTGAGTGGACCTAAATTGCAATAAAACCTTCTAATTTTAGGTAAAATCAAAAAGGTTTTTGTCAATTCAACTCAAATCAAGTTGAATTGACATGAAACCTTTCATCAACTTTCCTTTACATTACCTCTCATTTCAATGGAAAACTCCCATTTTACTGAATATGAGGTTTCTTATGGGATTCAAAGAAGTTTGTGCAATGAATAATATAATGGGCATTTCATTTTCACATTTTTGTTATGTGATCCTCATGCAATCATGGTCAAGCGTACCAAATTTCAAATACTAAAAATCAAAATCCTATTTTTGGTAAAATGTTTAGTGTCAAAACCATGGTTTTACTTAATAATTGATTAATAAACATTGGTGATGAATTTTTGAGATTTGTTTCCATGGATATTTAGGAGACATCCATATGCACATCTTTCTTTCAAACAAATATTTCCAAAAATTTTCAAAATTCCTTCTATAGAGATTTTAATGTTAGGGTGATCATGACCAAATTTATTAAAATACATATTTTTCATGAAAATTATTTTTTGTTATTTGGCTCATACATTGTGATTAAGTTTGTACCTTTAAACATGATGATATGTTTATTTTGCCAAGAGCTAATTTATTTATAGTACAAACTTCTTTGAATCCCATAAGAGGGACTTATGTACTTTTTCTTTAGTGTATAGTACCCTTGCATATCTTTATGCCTAGCCTATTCTGCCATTCCAAAAACTTAGCATTTTACACAATGCAATTGGCAATTTTGTATTTTGAATCATTGGACTATCATTCTTATACAATCCTAATCAAGCATACCAAATTTTGAGTTCCAAAAATCAAAATCCTATTTTTGGTGAATTATTTTAGGTAAAAATCATGGTTTTACTTGACAATTGATGAAAAAACATTGATGATGAATTTTTGAGATTTGATTGCATGGGTATGTAGGAATCATCTGTATGCACATCTTTCCTTTGAACTAAAATCTTCAAAAGGTTTCAATATTCCTTCTATAGAGATAATAGTGTTAGGCCTATTGCGACCAAATTTAGTAAAATAGATATCTCCATTTTTCACTTAGATTTTAAAATTTGACTCAAACATTGTGGTTAAGTTTGCACCTTTGAGCAAAGCAATATGTTTATTTTGCCAAAAACTAATTAAAAAATGGAGATATCTATTTTACTAAATTTGTTCACATTGGGCCTAACACTAAAATCTCTATAGAAGGAATATTGAAACTTTTTGAAGATTTTAGTTCAAAGGAAAGATGTGCGTACGAATGATTCCTACATACCCGTGCAATTAAATCTCAAAAATTCATCATCAATGTTTTTTCATCAATTGTCAAGTAAAACCATGATTTTTATCTAAAATGATTCACTAAAAATAGGATTTTGATTTTTGGAACTCAAAATTTGGTATGCTTGATTAGGATTGTATAAGAATGATAGGCCAATGATTCAAAATACAAAATTATCAATTGTATTGTGTAAAATGCTAGATTTTTGGAATGACAATATAGGTTGGATGTAAAGATGTACAAGGATACTATACTTTACATACAATGTACATTTGAGGAGGTGCTCCATTTTAGAGCCCTATGGCCTTTCCACTTCAAATTTTTATAACTAATTTAGCAAAGTTCCAAAAAATATGAAACAACTTAGGTTAGATGCCTTATATAGTTATATACATATACATATTGGTATCTGCAAAAGTAAACCAATGGTCATTGACTCCTAAAGCCTTCAGGACAATTAGAAACTAAAACTACTTAGTACTGTGTCCAACTAGGAAACTACCTCAGTCTTAGTAAAAAAAATAGGTGATTTTTTGCACATTCAATGATTTGATCTAAAAGTGAATTAATTTTTATTGCTATCATTTTTCAGGCCCTAGATCCTTACTATTGACATGATTAAATAATTAAAAAAATGAGATTTTTTCCATTTTTTTTGGCATTGAAACAAGAATTGAACCAAAAATCAAGGGCTTTTGATTCTCAATCATGGACATTTGTGGCTTCTAACATTTGGGATTGTACACAACTGTACTAGTGAACCCTTGTACCCGCCGTTCCGGCGAAGGGCCATCACGGGAGGGGGTCCTTGCAAAAATATTAACATAACCTTCCTCATAATCACTGCTTTCAAGCTCCTTCTCCTTTCCGTTACAATGAGCTTACTTGTACTACGCCTACCTACACACTTTGTCTCCTTCTCTAAGCGTCCACCCCCTAATCTTGTGTATACCCCATCCCCAAGGATGACCATAACCGCCACATAACCATAGATATAAGAATAACCACCACATAACCGCCATTTAATCTTCTTGGAGCAACACCCAACTACCCAATTAATGAAACCAAGCCTATTATTAGTATAGACTAGGCTTTAACCCCTAAATGCCTGAGGCTTTTTTGAGCTTTTAGGAATCTTTTCTAAATTGAACCAAAAAAAAAAACAACATTTTAATAAGTTGTATAAATTTAAAAAAATTTGTAACTATACAAGTTTAAACTAGATATGTTAGAGATCGCATTGGAAAAGAAAACACAACAATTTCACTTATGGATTGAAAGATTATAATGTTTGATCATGAGGGTGTTAAAACTACAATGATGGCTGAAAGTCTTTCAATCCTCTTTTCACATATTGAATCTAAAAAAACCATTACCAAAAAAATGTAAGGTTAAAGAACATAAAATACCTAATTCCAATGACTTTACAGCTTTTCAAAAGCTCTTCTACAATTTTTGAAAATGGATTTTTTGTGTGAATTTTTCTCAAAGATCTAGTGTATTTGAGGCTTATTTCCAAGAGCTCTCAACACTACAAAAAGTCAAGAGTGTGTGTGAAAATACTGAATCTAATTGGGCCTAACTATAGTGGTAAAACTAAATCAAGTGTACTAGGTGATTTTGCAATTTCACAATATAATAGGAAATTTTGTGAAAGCCTCAACAAACTAGTGGTTATTGTTGTAAAAAAAAACGGTGATCACCTAGTTTGCTCTCTAATCCTTATCAATGAAGATGAATATAAAAACAAAAAGATCAATAATTGTGGATTTAAAGGCCTTTGAAATTAGTGAGTTTTGCATTTTAACATCTACTTGCAAAAAAACATATTTCAAATGCTCTGAAGTCAAATTCATATGCTTGTATGTCTTATGACTCTTGAAGTTATGTTACATAAGTGT
Source organism: Ulota crispa (assembly GCA_963920765.1). Classification (NCBI taxonomy): domain Eukaryota; kingdom Viridiplantae; phylum Streptophyta; class Bryopsida; order Orthotrichales; family Orthotrichaceae; genus Ulota; species Ulota crispa. The sequence continues at coordinate 13,232,104 of OY987244.1, read as the reverse complement.
GTTGACAGTATGTCTAATGTGTTTGGAACCAATTGGACCAAACTATCATAGTTGCCCAAATTCCCTCTAGTTCAAAACAAATGACATAATTTGACTTTTTGAGGTGTAATATTTGAACCAAAAAATGAATTTTTGTTAAAAAATAAGTTAAAAGCATGAAGATAGTAATGAAACATAAGTACAGTCAAATTTTCACAAGAATTTAACAAACATTATATCCAAAAAGGCCTCTGCAAAATTGTATTTAAAATTTGGGAGAATCACAAGGAGAGCTTCAAAAGAAGTTCCTAAGCGTTGTGTCTATGTTCCACTATCCAAAGTCCACTAAGAGCATCTTCAATGTATGCACTGGGAATGGGTTGGTCCTGTATTTCTCTGGGTGGGGGCCACTTTAACGAGAATTCTAGGTACTTTTAGGGTTCCAACGTCGCCACAAGAATGAAAACGTCAGAACTGACCTCATTAAAACCACCTCCTAGAGCGGCATATTGTCTTGTTTTCTTGTGCCCCAACTCACTTTTCCCAATGCGCACTGCATTTGCTAACGGAGTGACACGTTGCTTGTGATAGCTTACAATAGCTTGCAATTTCCTAGCAACAACTTGCAAGTACTTACATTCTTCTACTACCATGCTTGAATCTGCTACGGGAGTTGCGTCAACATTGGGAGGATCCAAACGGTGCAAGAAACTGCATACTTAAAGGGCGGGGAGCGACGCATGACCGGCTAATTCCGAGTCTTGTTTGCAATGTACACATTGATGATGCTCCAAGGTAGGAGACTCTTAAAGCAACCATGTTCTAAATGTGTTTTTTATCTAGAAATGAGTGATGTGTTTCTTCATATACCTATCACTGTTGTTGATGAATTAGGTAGACTTAAATAGTTGATTTATGGACCTCCTACGATAGTCTGCACATATGTGGGTAGAAGTAGCAAAACTTGTACCAAGTTTTTGTTTGCATATCAAATTAAATCTAAAACTAAAGCTAAATTGTGGATGTTACAGTGTAAAATGTTGACTTTTGGTACATTTAGCAGGGTTGTTGGCCACTTGTACAAATTATGAATATCCTGTTTGGGATGTTGCTTAGGTATTACTGCTCCAGGCTGTTGAACAACTTCATCCTTTTTGACTTCACCGCCCTCATAATAATGGCAGTCCATGATTTGACCTTTGGTCAAGTCATAAGGTCAGCCATGGCCCAGCAGTCGACAACAGTCAATTTAGAGGTATGTTCTTTGAAACAAAAGGGCCGCTTTCATCTATTTTCTGAATTCTTTCTTTTCTTTATGTGGATCTCAAGGTGGAAAAGATTTAGATTTTTTTTTTAACCAGAAATAAAGTAAAGATTTATCTCTACTTTGTGATTGTTGAATTTTACATAATTTAACAGCGGGAGATTATTTAATGATTTTTGAATTCAATGTTGAGTCTTTAAATTTGGCATACGAAGGTAAAATTTTAAACTCTATCATTATTCCTAGCTGAAATTTTTGAAATTATTCACCTTGGGTTGGCATGATGGAAAAGAGAGGCTTTGAAGAAAGGTAAAGGTTAGCCTTTTGTTTGCTAATAAGCTCATCTCTAGATTGAGGCAAGTATGCCAATCCTAATATCCTATGACCCAAGGCAAATGGTAGTAAATCCCTTAAAACAATATGGTGTCGCTGATACCCAAAAAGGATGGAGATGTAATTTAAAGCGCAATCTAAATGAATAACTGTAAGAAGACATATGACTCATAGGTTTTATCCTTAGAATAGGATTCCCATTATAATCATCAAGATTTATGAATAAAAACTGAAACAAACATGAGTAAAAACTGAAACGAAAAAATCAAATTTGCTTCTAAATTTGGTTTTGGATTGAAAATAAATGGAATGTCAAAAGTAGATGAGGTTTTTATTGTTAACTTCTAATTGCAATGATTGTGGAAGAAGTTTCCATTCTAACTACTTGAATACATCTAAGAAAACAATATCTGATCTAAACTAGTTTTTTTGAGGTGAAACGTGCGTACATCATTGAATTATCGGTAAAGTTTGTAGAGAAAAGTTTTAGAGACCTAGTACTGTATACAAATGTAAAGAAATTGCTTAAGAACCTTACAACGTATGGATGAATGCATAAACAAGCTTTCACATGTATATGAGGTATATTTGTAGGGAATTGATACATGCACATTCAGCATTAATTAGGAAAAATTTGAGCCCTCCAAGAACTCCTAAATGTTTGACAAACTAAGCTGTTATTTGGCTAGTGTTAGTACAAGAAAAGGGCACTCATATTTATTGCTATCTTTTATGAAGGACCTTAGCAACATGTATAATCCAGAATAATATAAAAGGCATTGCACTCACAAAATATGTAAATGTACTCACTAGTCATTATCCAAGTACTTCACTCATCTATCCAAATAGAATAAAATAAATTTTAGGGTCTTGCACCCATAGTTTTTTTCCAATTGGAATAACATAATAATATAATTCTCATGATTGCATTGAAGTCAAAAGGCTAGAGGAAATAGAGGATTAGTGATTTGTTTGTTGTAGTAAGTACATATCTTTATTGCTTCCAATTATCTTTTCAAGGTTGTCAATGGCTAAACTCAATCTTATATTCATAATGTTTCCCTTGTCTCATGAGCTCCTAAAAAATTCATTCTCAAAGCTCAATTCAAATTTATGTGTTATCATTTTATTTATCTTCAATAGTATTTTGGAAATGCTTAAAAATTTCACTTTATCCAACCATTAATGATTGAGAAAACTTCAATGAGAAAGCTTCAAGAATTCTTTTGGAATGTGTTGATGTATAGAAGGAATGAATAATACACACAAATCAATGAAACAAGTGTTCTAGAAGAGTTAAAACCACTTATTGTATTATTGTTTTTATAGGTGATCTTACTATCTTTCAACTTATGAATGTAGAACTTGCTTTCAAAATACTCTATGGATATATTGGTTGGAGAACTTAGGTTCCTTAATAATTCATTTGAAAATAGTCAAGCAAAACAAACTAGAATATTCTTTCAAAGACATTGGTTTGAATGATTTGAATTAAGACAATTTTAAATACTTCATTTCATCCATTGTTTGTGCACATTGTATTGAATTTTATTGAAAATTTTCTCCTTAGTTTAAATACATCATATGAGATCATTTAGGTAGTAAATAAATCGGATATAATCATCTTATCGTGGAGACTTTCAAATAAATCAAACAAGAGCAAGACTTTTGTTTATAATTAATTTAAAGTGAACTTATTTATATGTACTCATGCACTTTCAATAAAATAATTCGTGTGCTATGATTTTTTTGAAACTTAGTTGAATACTTCATTTAGATACAAATATTCAAATAAACAAAGCAAAAAACCAATGCTTCGTTAAAGTTCATAATTAAAATCATTCATTGTAAATTTGTGTTCATTTGACTTAATTTGAAATTATGAGATGATTCATTTTTTTTACTTGTTTATATTGTACAAAATTAGTTCAATAAATGAATTTTTGTTGATGTATTCATTTATGTACTTGTTCAATCATATTCATTCAATTTTGAATACACTAATTTCCAAGTAATTTTAGCAACAATGACAAATCCTTGAAAAAATGATTCGATTAAAAGGATTATCACAACTCTACATGGTTTGAGAAGTGGGTTATTTTTAGAAATTAAAATTCTAGTTCTGCACTTGTGAAAGTATCTTTATGTGCAAAAGAAATTGAAATTATGAATTGATATAGCATTTTTTGTATTTAAAGTGGTATGATGCAAAGTCTAGTGCAAAGTAGTTGAGTTGGACTCAAAATGATCATAATAAATATGCAATACTTATGTTTTGATGGATTACATTAGCTTTGCTAATGTCTTGCTTTGGTTTGAAATTTTTTGCACACTTTGTTGATTTATTTGATAAGGATGAAGTTTTATTCCATGGGTGATTTTAATGCAATTTTCACATCCATTTTTTTTATTACAAAGTTTTTGAACTCATTGTATGCTTGAATTTTTTATTTGAAAAGTCAATTATATTGATAACCATGCAAATACAAAGGGCATTCACTAGAGGAAAAATGAGCTCAAGAGAAGGCCCCCATGGGAAGTGGTTGGAGGGGTCAAAAGCATTTAATTGTAATGTCCTTTTTCAAATATAAAGAGACTAATACCCTATGCCCACTTACAAGTACTTCATGAGAGTAATTTTTTTTTACAGTATCATATGCATTTTGTTTGATGAGTGTTCTTGTTTGATTGGGAATTCTAGTCGTAGTTTATTCTTGTGCCCCACTAAAGGTCCTTGCATTTGTCATTGTCATGATATAATAATTTTTTTCCATCATCAATCCTTTTGTGATATAACATGGTACAATTGAGTACTTCACACAAGGTAGAGACACTTGTGTAGGTACCTTACCTATGCTTCTCCTACCTCAATAAATAGAGTGGTTTGTCAAGGTATAGAGGCCTTCTCTTGAGCTCATTTTTTGTCTAAGTATACATTTCAATATTTCATATGCAAGTTACACAAAATTCTAAACCTTGCAAATTTGGGAGGAACTAGAGCCTAACCCACTTGGCTTGAGCTTGACCCACCCAAAGCCTGAGCCTACTGGACACCAATAAAATTATTTTGTGCTAATTATTGTTTTTTTGCTACACCAAAATTGGTGTGGCTAATAGTTCTATTGTATTAAAAAAAAATGTAAAATATTTAACCAACTTTTTTACATGGGTTTGAAAGTAGGAGCAAGGTTTTTAGAGTTCCATTTGATGTTGTCTCACCCTATTGATATGATATTTTAAAGTCTTACAAAATCATCATGAGGTTTACTCTTGATGAAAGGTTGAAAACATCCAACTTTACATCTGTAAAAAAAATGTAGCCATATTTGCTACTCAACCATTTTTTGGTTAAAAAAAAAACTAAGGTCACTTCATCCAAAATATTTTCAGGGGCAGCCGGAGTCTCCTTTCCCGGCCCTGACAGGAACCTCTATGAGATGGCCTGGCTTGGGGGCACATGAAAAGTTCCCCTCAATCATTCCCCATGAGAACCAACGACTCAGGATCGGGGTGGTGATCGGAAGGCCAAGCGGTCTCTTGCCCGAAGATGGGTTTGAGCACCCTAACCCTAATATTCAAGGTCTTTGTATATGAAATTGTTTACTGATTCTGCAGCTGTTTTCGAAGATTGTTTCGGGAAGTAAACTTAGTTGCAGCTCTTTGAACGACTTTTCTACCTGATTTTTCTGTTTTCCACTTGATCTGCTTGCTTAGGTTTTTGCCTGATGCTGTGGAGGAGAGTCTCTTTTCGAAGTTTTTGACTCTATGATTCAAGATGCTAAGGGTTTTCAAGCACAGATTGAGCTCAAGTATATGCTAGACTCTGAACCTTAACCTTAACCCTAGCCCTAACCCGAAGCTGACTTGAGCAAACTCGATGTCACATAGTAACGGGGGTTGCACACATTTCTTCACCTCGCTCGGCCAACCTCGGAAGACCCGGTTAGCCTTCTCAGGCGGGTGCTTTTCTAGTTGCCTGAATCAGTGCAGGAATTAGCAGACTCATTACAGGATTGAATCAAGGACGATTGACAAGCTGCACAACCTCTCACCCACTGGAGCTCACTCAAATTTCGAACTCAAGATGTCACCAGGTATGCCCAGCATTATCGTGCCGCGCTTCAAAATTTTTAGCAACCTATTGCTGTGATCAATCACACTAAACCCTAAACCCTAAATCCTAAATCCTAAACCCCCATTTTTATGAGGTATTGTTCTGGCAGTTGCTTGTGTTGTAATCAGATTGCTTGAATACAATTACCTGCTCCCCGAACCGAAAAGTGTACAATTCAAAGCATAACAAGATTAAATTATTTATCTATAGGAAGGGCAGAGAGCCATTTGAATCTAAGGACGATTGAGTTAGATTTTGTCGTTTGTTTAGGGTTTCAGGGAGTGCTTGTTGTTGTCATTGTTGTCAGAAGTGCGCTCCTGGCACCCCGCTAAACCTTAAACCTTAATTTGATAAGGTATTGTTCTGCCAGTTGCTTAAGTTATAATCAGATTGCTTCAGTACAATTACCTGCTTCCGGAGCCGAAATTATACAATTCAAAGCATAAGAAGATGGAACTATTTATCTAAAGGAAGGGCAGAGAGCCATTTGAATCGAAGGACGAATGTGTTCGATTTTATTGTTTGTTTAGGGTTTCGGGGAGTGCTTGCTTCGTGTGCTTTTGAACGTGAATTTGCAGGTTGCAATAGCTAATGTCAATGTCGTGTGTAGTAGAGCCGCCGGCATCGGCTGATGAAGAGAAAGGGACCACGGAAGTAGCCCAGGTGGTGACGCCATGGGAAGTAGGGACCAAGGAGGGTGGCAAGATTAACTACGACAAGCTCATCGTGGATTTCGGGTGCAGCAAGATGAATGCGGACATGGTATCTCGCGTGGAGCGTCTCACTGGTCGCCCTGCGCATCCTTTTCTCCGCCGGAACGTGTTCTTCGCTCACCGGGACTTCGACAAAATCCTCGATTCATACGAGAAGGGGGAGAGGTTCTATTTGTACACTGGGCGAGGACCGTCCTCGGAGGCTCTGCATCTGGGCCACCTTGTTCCCTTCATGTTTACCAAGTACGTACTCCCTCTGTCCCTCTTTAAAATGTCCAAAAGCTTGTAAAGGATTAATTGTGCTTTTAGACTTTGTGCGAGTGACACATGCATTCTAGAATCAATATACCATCCGATCAAATGTATGCAAAATCTCCAGTTTTGATGTCGCCCTTTCGGCACCCAAATTCCATGCAAAAAGTACCATTTTATGCATGATTTGTGAATGCTGCCATCTCCTCATTATTTTAGTCTTTGTGCTAGCGACATATGCATTCTAGAAGTCAATATACCATCTACCAAATGTATGCAAAATCTCCAGCTTTGATGTGGCCGTTTAGGCACCCAACTTCCATGTAAAAAGTACCGTATTTGTGCATGTTGCCAGCTCCTCATTATTGATGATTTTACGATTAGTTGTAACAATGGTACCTCATATGGGCAAGTCCAAGCTTGCTAGGAAAGGTATGCGCTCCGATTGCTTAACTTGCCCCCATGAGATCATTGAACATGGCAAATGCTTTCTCAACGTTTGAAATCAGCGGAAGGGAGCTTTTTAGTGGTACAAGAAATGTGTCTGATTTGGAGCTTTTTAGAAGGACAGAAGGAGTAGGTATCTGTATTGTCTATCGCAGTTTGATTCCTGAGATTTAGAGTTTAGTGAACGTTGCTAAAAGCCTATTTGTTTGTTCATGTGACTAGATACTTGCAGGATGCGTTCAAGGTTCCTCTCGTGATCCAACTGACGGATGACGAGAAATTCATGTGGAAAGACTTGAAGCTGGATGAAGCTCGGCGTCTTGCTCGTGAGAACGCCAAAGACATCATAGCCTGTGGGTTTGACATCAGTCGTACATTCATTTTCTCCGATTTCGAATATGTCGGGGGGTAGCTTATCCAAACCCTTGCACTGCTGTAGTATAAAACCTACCGTTTTAGAGCTGGAAATGGGTCTAAGATTGACAGTTGTGTTATCATGGATAGTATTGAAACTCTAAAGACGTGGTATATACGTAACTCCAATGAAAAGTTCTTTGTTCATTTTCAAGTTTCAATTTGTAGAGATAACTAAACGTGGTGTTACATGGCAGGGAGTTTTATCGAAATATGGTTCGCATTGCTAAGTGTGTCACTCTGAATCAAGTAATGTTTTTTTCACGCTTAAGCTTACATTTTGAGAATCGTGGAATTAGGGTTTATGGTTTTAGTAGTGAACGATGAGGGGCTTCTTACCACAAGACTTTACTGCAGGTTAGAGGCATCTTTGGATTTGTTGGCGAGGATCCTATTGGGAAAGTTATGTTTCCGCCTGTTCAAGTAAGTCTTTTCATGATTTTTTTCCTTGATCCTAGTTAGCCTGTTCCTATAATTTCATCTTCTCTGTTTCTTTAGGATTTCCAGCAGATGAAAGGCTTTGAACTGAATTCTTCTCATTGCATTTTTCCTCTATTGCACGCATCGGCATCTGGAGATATGCCTGAATTCACCAGAGAATTGTGAATTGAAATCTTGTAAGTTCTGCAGGCTGCCCCATCATTCCCAACTTCTTTTCCGCACTTGTTTGGAGATGCGAAAAATTCCAAGGATGTGAGATGCCTGATACCATGCGCTATCGACCAGGTGCATCTCAACTTACCAGTTGAATCTCTTGATTTCAACTGATGTGGACAGATTTTTTTTCTGAACTCCTTTCCTAGTTTTCTTCCAGTTCATCTAGTTTCTAAATTTCCTAGTCGTTTTAGTCTTTTCTGTGTGCTAAATCGTCCACAATATTTTGCAGGACCCTTATTTCAGAATGACAAGAGATGTTGCTCCTCGACTTGGCTTCAACAAACCAGCCCTTATCGAATCGTTGTTTTTCCCTGCTTTGCAGGTGAATAATAATATCTCTAGGTCGTTTACTGGTGATTTTTTCGGATTGCTTCGTCGACATCAATACCAGTTCAATGTTGTAGTTCTCACTATTTTATGTGGCTGTTGTAGGGTGAAAGTGGAAAGATGAGTGCTAGTGATGCCAGTTCAGCAATTTACGTTACAGACAACCAAAAACAAATCAAGGACAAGGTATGCCTTAGTCTTAGTTGCTGTGTATTTTCTGCACATTTGCATGTTTTGTGCACCCACTTGTATTCAGTGAGTTTTATCTGACTGGAGTTTTCGACTTGCAGATCAATAGGTCGTTCTCTGGAGGACGAGATACTGCCGAGGAACAAAGAAAGTTCGGTGCTAATATTGAGGTTCGGACCTCTCCCATTTTGTTGGGGTCAAAGAACGTTTTTTTTTTTTATTCTCTTGTTTTTCTTTTGCTGACCTGTAACATTTGACTCACTTCTTTTGCAACGCTTGCAGGTCGATGTTTCAATTAAGTATTTAGGGTTCTTTCTGGATGATGAAAAGGAGCTGGCGCGCATCAAAGAAGTAAGATTACAGTTGATTACCACCTTCTTCACAGTCGATTCTCGTCTATTAAACCTTCTAACGGTTCTAGATTTTAGCTAGTAAGGTCTTCTGTAAATACTTCATGTTCTTTTCATGAGGATCCATTGTTTTCTTTTTTGCTCTGCAGGAATATAGAACGGGGAAATTGCTAACTGGAGAAGTGAAGAAGATTTTGATCGATGTACTGGTCACTCTTGTAGAACGTCATCGTAGGGCTCGTGCCGCAGTTACTGAGGAGGTGTGTTGCATTATCCTTTTCCATTTTGCTAACCTAGAGCCCAGGGAGCTTTTTTAATTTTCCCATCCAAGAATGCATGCAGGTAAGGAACAAATGGAAAGAATGAATCATCCATGTGTGTATGCTCATCCACAGCATCTTCTGATATCAGTTTCTTCCATCCAAAACTTCACGCATTTAGTGTTTCTTTGAGAGTGAGTGATTTGGCGATCTCATCCGTTTTTTCTCCCAAGTTTATAGTGTTAAGGTAGCCAGTGTCAAAATGAGGTAAGATTCTAGCAATAAACTGCATAAAAAAACAAGGTTTCCTTCTTGAGCCTTCCAAGTTCACAAGGCACTTCCATTACGGAGTCTGTTGATTAAACCTCTGAAACTTTGTAACCTATTATTCTATTACAATGCAAAGCCTGCGAACTCATAGTCATGAAATTCTAATGCATCCTCTGGTTTTGCAGATGGTGGATGTATTTATGACTGCAAGGCCGCTGCCGCATATGTTTGGGTAGCAGAATAAGGCTAGTGGGGGTGTAGGAATTGCAATTACATTGGAAATGTAGAGTTCAAGTATTATTGATGTGACTGAAGCTTTTGTCTGGTCATACTTGTTATCTCAAGTGCCGTTTGGCGCCCACTATTTGAATTTGAGACCTAGATTAATATGTTTTTCTTTTTCTTTTTCCAAGGGGCCTGCAATGCCTGTGGATTTGCGTCCTTAAGTTTAGCATGTTTTAGTGGTATTGGTATCATAGATTGTGGCCGTGAGTCTGAATCCGTGAAGTAAGGGCTCTTGAAATTGCAGTGTTTTGTAATGAGAAGTATGTCAAGATTGTTTATGTCAGCGTTGGGTCTGATCCATGAACTCAGTTCATGGGAAGAGGTTTTTTCTGAACGTTCACAAGAATGACGAACTTATCGATGTAGAGTTGTAGACCACCTGTAGTAGAAGCAGAGGTCTTTGGGAACCGAGTTGGGAACCAGTTGGGAACCATGTTACAGTGTCAGACCTTAGTTCTCAATGACCACTTTTCTATGAGTGTAGAGCCACTTTGCATACTTACTAATTGAGGTTGTTAAAACTTGCAGCCATATGAATCAAATGTTGACCTCAACAATGGTCTTGAGTGTTCATTATAATAAGAAAATAGAGGTGTCTTTCTTTTACGTGTAGAGATGCCTTCAGGTCAAAAGGTCATGTAAGCCTGGAAAGTTTAGAGGACTAGTTTAAATTTTAGCTCCTTTGTATGATGTTGACTATACAAAAAAATAAAACTTGTATTGCTTATTTTTGAAGTTGTACATTACATGAAATTTAAGAGTATATCTATCTTGCGGACCCAATTCTTGAAACTGGGATTCTGTTAGATCTTGCCTTCTGAATAGTGAGTTGTATTGCAAAATTTTAGCCTTGATTCCAAGTGTCAAGGGCTTTCAACCAATGAGAGGCAATGATGTAGACGTACTCAAGTTCCATGAAATGTCGGTAATCCCCATTTTCGGTGCTGTTACATCAACATTCCAGGTCATATTACAAGCAACAGCGAAACCCTGCTGTAACTTCATCCATAAGTTTATCATCCTTAAAGTCCTCCATCCATCCATCCGCTTCAAACTCTCCCCGCTTTCACACACGAGAGGTTCGCGCTACCAGAAACCAGAATATCGGAATCGGAACCACAGATCTGCGACGAACCACAAGTGTATGATAGATCCCGGAGACACGACAACCCCGCCGGGAACACATTCAACCTCACTCCCTGATCTCCCAAACAATCACGAATTCCTCACACCTTCAACACAACCTCGCACTATTATAGTCGCATCGATGTGGACTAAAGGCACTAAACCCAAAACCCCGACCTCAGCTGAATAACCGTTCGCTCGCTGGCGAGTGGACTGGTAATAAGTTTGGAAGCTTTTTGCGATGAGATGGCGAGGCGGGAGCAGAGAAAAGCGGAGCAAATATGACGACGCTGTGGTTCCAGCGGTATCAGGGTTGACATTTATGAGCGCCACGAGGGCATCGCATCGCCACTTCTGGAACTGATGCTGTTGCATGCCATTGGGTCCTGTACTCCTGAGTCTTGTAACTTAGACAGGTGCTGCCGAGGTAGCCACCACCTATGATGACGGATCCCGAACACCTCACGTCCACAATCATCATCGTCACCGCACTACTGCCATTTGCTCACTTGGCGTCCTCTCCGATTGTCTCATCCTCGCAACTCGCTACACGCACTGAAACCCGAGTGCATGCGCAATCTCTTCTGATTCTGGTTCTTCCTTCCTTCAATCCGCCTGCTGTGGATGTCAGGCGTCACGGACATGGCGTTGCGGCATCGCATTACTGCAGTGCCCGATTGATAGTCTAGTCAACGTTCGAGCTGAGCATTCGCGAAGTTCTCTCTGCTTTAATTCAGGATTTTGAAATGGAGTGACGAGATTTAGGGTGTGTGGAGCTGGTTAGGGCTCACGAGAATCGAGAATCAGCTTCAGGAGTTGGTGATGAAGGAAGAATTAGTGCTGCGTGGTTTGATGTGATGTGGCGAGCGAGTGTGCATGTGAGCAAAAAGGCGGTGGTGGAGACAAGGCTGGAAAGATGAGTGAGATTGGGCGATTAGGGTTTAGGGTGTTGGATGCGACTGGTGTGACTGCTCTGTGGTGGTAAGTTACTAGCAGAGCTTGTGCTGGTGCAGCCAGCCAGCCAGCCAGCCATGGCCTGGGATGCCAGGCGCATTACGAGGCGATTTCAAATCTTTATTGTCGTCATCTGTGTCGTCGTGACCTCGCATTCTGTGTCGCTGCCGTCAGCTTTCGCCGCCACTCTGTGGTCTGACGGTACGTGAGCTCCTCTCTTCCTTTGTCACCCTTCTCCCTACAATCAGTGCCGCCATAGTAACTTACCACCCACTAGTTCATAAAAATGTCAGAAAGTCTTACAAGGAATATTATAATCATTTAACCCCCTTGACTCTTTGGGCCTTATGTGGTCCCGTTTTGCACAACAACGGAAGTACTACATGAGTGCCTAGGGCTCAAATACTGACAAAGCTTTGTGAAAAATGCTGCACTGGTCAATGATAGCGTAGTAAGTGTACAACATTCTGTAGAATGTCGTTTTAGAGGTTTTTGTATTAAAGAGGCCTGACCAAAAATTCCTAGACTCAAACACCTTTTTAAAGAGTATGACTTTAGATGCTTCTGATGGTGAGCTGCTTGAAAACTGAATGGAACTCAGGGACCGAATTTGCAAAATTTTCTTCTAGTGGCATGGACTGAACATGACGTTTCTGAATCCACCTCTCTGATTCACCCAGGGGCAGTTAATGGCCAAAAGATGAGGTCGTTTTAGCCCTAGGTGCTATGAGCAGTATATCATTTTGACTTCTTACGGTTTAAAATTAGTGACAGATTTGAGAATTATCAAAAAATATCAACCTATTTGTGATTTCCAAGATGTAGTGTAACGCTTCCCAAGCCGTTCTAACAGCAGTTTCTTTCCAGTCCAAGCATTGCACATTTTATTACAATCAGTTTATAATGGTGCTGCCACTTGGGAAGCAGTCGTAGACTTGATCTTGGAAAATGGGCAACATTGAAACCTTGTCATGGTACTTTTATACAGAAACTTGTTGCAAGCCATAAATTGATTTTCTCACATTTCGAGCAGGCGAAGATGTCAATGAGCTTTACCATTGGACTTGCACTAGGTATTTCTCAACAGCTAGGAGGTTTGAGAAGTTATATACAAAAATAATGCAAAGTTGTACTCGTGAATCACAAACACTTATGAGCCTTTAGCTCTTGACCATAAAAAGTATTTTATATATCTGCTTTGACTAGGCAATTTAGCATTATGATTTGCAGTTAATCGAATATTTAACTCAGTGTCGAAGCTTTGGTAGTCTTTTTTTTTTGGGTGCAGGTTCAGTCATTTTTGTCTTGAAGGCTTTAAATAAATTTTGGTGTAATTGTTGCAGTGAATGCACTGCATGCTCTCGTGCAAGGCTGGAATGCAACTCCAGGGCTACCTCAGAACTGGACGTGGGGATCTGACCCATGTCGGAATCAATGGATTGGCGTTTCTTGCCTCCAGGAGACTGTCATTTCGCTGTAAGCTTTGCTGACACCTTTCCGCACAATGTGAGATTTTTTTTTCTTTATATGCACTTCCATACTTGTCTTTCTCACGAATTATGGCGTAGATAGCCTCTGAGAGCCATGTGGTTCAATATTTCGGTTACTGCACTTGATGCCAAGTTGTTTTTTATTGAATTTTTAATGTTCCTAACTTTATTTTTGGTAGATCAAAGGGCTCACCTTGAGCAAAAGAATTGCATATCTGTTACAATTTGTATGCTTTATAAATCACCAAACTTTGACATGCAAGTGCACATAGCTCTAAACACTAAGACTCATGTCGACCTGGCATTCATATATAACTTTTGGAAATGTGCCAATATGATGTTTTAAACTTTTTCTGGACTATACAAAGTTCAAGAAAAAATGTTCATACGGGAAACTTTGGGAGATTTATGCAACTCAACATTAGGATATCTTTTTGTGTTTTGTAGAAAACTACATGCTTACTCCAGATTTAGTTAAATATAGCATTAATCATTATTTTTGAATTGCAATTTAATTGGTGATGCACTTTAGTTAGTGTGTATGCTTGAAAATTTTCTTGGAGCTTATATGGGCCTTGTGGTTTGTATGGTGAAGGAGGCTGGGTTCGTATGGAATAAAGGGAACTTTGTCTCCTTCAGTTGGCCAACTGAAAAATCTTTTGTACCTGTAAGTGTTTCCTCTACCTTCTGATGGCTGCCTCTTAATGAAATTATTCTTCCTCTCTCTTACAATGTTTGGTGATTATTTTTCTGTTTAAATTAGCGGTTATTTTTTGATATACCGTTCACCCTTTCCTCGTTAAACCCTGTTTCTTCTTTTACAGAAACTTACCAAACAATCCTGGACTTACCGGCAAAATTCCAGATGAGATTGGTAACCTGAATCGCTTGTTTGCATTGTGAGTACTTGACCAGCGTTGTGTTAGTACCATGGTCTCATAAAAATGGAAGGCAATTAGTTCATTTTACTAACTCAAGGTCCTCAACCGAGTATAAAATCTGTAGCAAAGGTCTAAAATATTGTTGACATTTACTTGAATTTTGTACTGTGAGTTTTAAAGGGCAATGCTGGGGTTCTAAGATTCACTTGTGCTATTTTGCAGGGACCTGTCAAATTGCAGCTTCTCTGGGAGGATACCTCTGAGCCTGGGCTATTTAAGAAACGCTAGCTACATGTGCGTTCAATTCATTTTCTCTACACAACACTCTTGCAACGTTCAAATGAGATGATTCCATCATTGCAAAAAGGGGAAATTACAAATAGGGGCATGAAAACGTAAAATATTACAGATAGGGGCGCAGTTTCAAAATAATTACAAATAGGGGCACAATTTCAAAAAAAATTGTAACTTTCTGTAACTTTTTTTGGTTTGGACATTGGTTGATTTTGACACATCACATTAGATGTTGTCTAATTTCCAAAAAAACTAAAGGTCTCTCCAAATCAAGCCTAAAATAAAGAAATTTTAGTAAAAAGGATGGCAATTTTTGAAAACTTTTAAGTTTTTTGGAAGTTAGCTAACATTTAATGTCATGTATCTAAATCAACCAATGTCCAAACCAAAAAAATTTACAAAAAATTACAATCTTTAAAAAAATTGTGCCCCTATTTGTAATTATTTTGAAACTGCGCCCCTATATGTAATATTTTACGTTTTCATGCCCCTATTTGTAATTTCCCCTTGCAAAAAACATTGGAAATTTATTTAGTGATCTCAATTCGTTATAAGTTGTAGCAGGAGATGCCTCGATAGGTGGACTAGTCCATGCTTATAGAGTAAAGCTCTAAATGCAGTGCATAACACCATAATGTTTTCTAATCATCTTGGCTGTGTACATTCTATGTTTGCATGTTTAGTCCAAACACGAGTAAACTGTGGCATCATAATTCATAGGAAGGCTTTTCTTATGATCTTATTCATCTTATGGAACTCTGCTTATGTCCCTTTTTCGCCCACTCAAGCACTAGAGGAGTTTGTAGAGGAGCTAATTTCTCCTTCTATTCTCATTTCATTAGCTTGGGACTAAGGGAGGTTCTCCTTGTCATGTTGTTTAGAAATTCCAAAAAATATTTAATTTACTGAAAACAATGGTAAGGTCTATAACTATTGCATTGCTTGTTTGTGAGTCAGGCTGAACTCATTGCTTTGGTGGTTGGCAAGGCAGATACTTGGAGAGGAACCAGCTAATTGGGCAAATACCTAACACTATTGGTTACTTATCGAAAGCATTTGAGATTTCTCTGGGTCAGAACTACCTTTCCGGTGGAATACCCGTCTCCTCACCAACTGCGTTCCCGGTCCCCGTTGGTCTCAACAACTTGACGTCGTTGCTGACCTTGTGAGAACATTTCACTAAAAAAAATCTCCTTTACAACTTGCAATTGTTAGCTCAAAAAATGGAAAAGTCTCTTCTGCACAATTTTCTAAGCATGAATATACACCATTTTTTAGTTTCATAAGAAATACGGCTTGTGCGTTTCATTTTAGGCAATCCAGAACCTGCTAATACAATTGAGATTGCCTTAATTTGTTGTCGTGTTTGTTGAAACGACAAAATTTCAAATAATTGGCACTTTTCCGTCACACTTGCCTGGAACCTCAGATGTACAGTTTAGTTTTTTGTTAGAGTTTTTGCGCAGCTGAATTATTGACTTTGGTGCTTTGAAACACGCCATTTTAGGAAATAGGACCATGATTTTTTAGTTTTTCTCCTCTACTGCACAAGTTTTTGTGAAATTTTGAAGGAGTGATTCTGAAGGTGGGAGTGTTTTGGTTTTTTTTTAATGGTGTTTTTGTATTAGTAATGTTTTGCATGTGGTTGAAAATGTAGGAATTTGGAATACAACCGTTTGAGCGGGGAAGTGCCCTCTCTTCTGGGCCAGCTGCAGAGGTTAACCACATTGGTTCTCCGCGGAAACAATTTCAGTGGATGCTTGGCATGTGCTGTGTCAAATGGAACATCCAGAAAGTATGGGCTCAACAATCTCACGGAGCTTATTCTCGTGTAAGTAATGAAATTCATCATCCCAATTCGTGAATTACATTCTCACCCTTTGTGAATGATGGAAAATTTTAGTAAAATTGATGCAATTTTACTGCTTCACTAAAACCTCAAAGGTATAGTAATCTTGGGGGACTTTGAAACTTACGTTTTTGGTGCTTTAAAACATGTCACCTTGGATGAAAATAATCATGCATTGTTTCTGTGATATCACTTAATCAAGGATGTGTGGGGTTTTACTTTACTTTCATCTAATAGTTTAAAAGGAGGAGAAGGATGACTATCTGTAATCTTCTTTAGCCAATACTATTCTGACACTTGGCGTTGTGTCTGATCATGGTTTTGAGCCAAGTTTATATAGCAGGTGTGTTTTGTGGAAAATGTTGAATGTAGCAACAAGTCTAGAACACTCCACTCAGCGCATCATTTTATTATAAGCCTTTATTTGTGATATTTTTTTGTTCCCTTTTTAAGAGAATTTTCTAATGTTTTTGATATTTTGGGTTCATATGAAAACCTCCTGCTTGACAACTGGTTATTCGATCCTTCTAATTGTATTCCTCAGTTCATTGCTAACACCGGGATTTGTGTTGTGTTCTTCCTGTAGTGACCTGAGTTGGAACTCATTTGTAGGACCTCCTCCACAATTTTTTCTGAGACTACCGCTGGTCAGTGACTTGTAAGTACTATATCCCTTTACGTACCTCAACCACTATTAATCCTTCAGCATTCTATAAATATGATCATATTTTTTCTTTTGGCAAAGTTCCACAGACACTTCAATTTAAGGGCATTCAAGTAGAAACTCAAGAAATTTTAGATTTTTACCAAAACCTAGAGTAGTCTGAGATACCCCTCCGAAATCTCCAAGCCACACTTCAACTAAAATTTAGCAATACTAGATTTCAGCTTGGCAATGTCCCATATTGACACACTGGGATTCGCCAGATTAACAACAATGCTGAAATCGGTTGCTGGAAGTTCTATATTATTAAAGTTTGAGTAGTCATGCGAAGAACTATTAGTTGATGCTCCAAGATTTTTCTATCTTTGGTTAAGTATTATTATGAGCATCCTTTTTTCCACAAAGGTGCCCAGTGAGGTTTCAGTTGACTTCCGACTTTGGGTTAGAAACTTTTATAGTTTAGAGTGAAAAAAAACTTCTATTTGACCTTGGTACGGTCAAGTCCCCATCGTGTTTAAAATGCCTGAAAGTCCATTGCCATGTCTTTGGTACAGAAATTTAAGTCTCAATCACTTCTACGGAGTTCTCGATGGCGGTGTGCGAACATCTGGGAACGTGAATGTGTACCTGATGAAGAACAACATCACTAATGTGACCAACTTACCGAGCCAGTTTACCACTCCAACGTATGTGCTTCACTTATCAGTTCAGTAATTTATATTGTTAGCCCTATTATTCCTTACACTTGAAGAAATTTTATAATCATATCTCCTCCCAAGATTCCTAATTTTCCACATCTAATGTTGCACAACTTTTGGTTATGTATGATGACAAATGTTAGATGCAAAAAATAAAAAATAAAAAAGTTTGCTAGCACAAATTTTGAACCCAAAAAGTGTATTTATTTTTTGACACAGGGAAGGTCAACTACTTGAAAGCAACTAAGGGACCAAATAATGCAATCTTCTCTTGAATCGATATTGTTCAGTGAAGTTTAAAGTTTTAGAGGTACAATGGTGTAACTCTCATTGGTCAGTCATATTAAGATAATACCAATTCTGTAATTGTTATGTTCATTGTGAACCCTTTGACGAATTATACAGTAGATATCGGGGGATTTAGGGAAATCAAAAGGAAATTTCTGCGTTATAATATGAACAGCTCTTGAGGATTTTGAAATCCGTTTTTTTTCTTAAGATGATTTTGATGAACACGTTTTCTGGTGGTTTTTTTTTTTTTTTTTTGCTTTTTTACTTTTGCAGACTTGGAGGCAACCCTGTGTGTACAAACCAGTCTT
The DNA here is from genome assembly GCA_963920765.1 of Ulota crispa. Classification (NCBI taxonomy): domain Eukaryota; kingdom Viridiplantae; phylum Streptophyta; class Bryopsida; order Orthotrichales; family Orthotrichaceae; genus Ulota; species Ulota crispa. The sequence continues at coordinate 13,213,696 of OY987244.1, read as the reverse complement.
TTCCTTACCCTGATTTATGTGATTACACGGGACTCTTACTGGGGCCAACCAAATGGCAACAACCAGGATCATGTTCCACCCAATGCAATCAAAGCGCAGTGGTGCACCCCATTACCTGCAACTGCTCAAATCCTTACATTTTCAACATGCTCTTCGCATGGACTGTCACTTTCGGACTTGAGGGGGCAAGAATTGGTGACTTGAGAAGATTATTAGCAACTGCACTAAATGTCACAGCTGAGAATTTGTGGATAGAGAATGCCACGTACGTGGAAAACCAGCTCTCAGCAAAGGTCCTTTGTTACCCTCCCTCACCAGCACAACTATGGTCGAAGTCCCAGCTTACAACTATTGATACCCAGCTAGTTAATAAAACTATCAAGCTCGGTGTCTACGACCCCTACGCGTTTGTCTCATCAAACCTTCAAACAATTCAAACAATTCCATTGAATGAAGGTAAAATGAAAAGCTTGGAACAATAACTGGTTTTAGACTACTCATGTAATTCTAGACTAAGTTTGTCCTTGCACATCTGACAATCTCTCGATGTTTTGCATCTTTCTCTTTTTGGATTATTGTTCTATACTTTGGACAGTGTAGATTAGCTAAATACAACATTCTTATCTCTAGTTTTGTTTTTTCCGTGTTGTTATCTGTGATTCTAATAGTGAAGTTGGGCTCTTTTTTTTCTTTCTTTCTTACAATTATCATTTTGTCTTCAGGAAGTGCAGCTCCAATCGCTAGTCCGAAGTCCAACCACCAGTCAGTGCCCATTATAGCAGGGGCTATAGGAGGATTTGTTGCTCTTGTGTTGTTATTAGGACTTTTAATTTGCATTATCAAGCGTAGAAGGACACCGGTCAATCTCGATAATGCATCAGGTAATACATCCATGTTACTTGAGTTGCAGTTTTTATGCCTATGTTTATTTTATTTTATTTTATTTTATTTTTTAGATTTTATCCAAGTAATGCAGAATGATGCTTGGTTCTTGTCGGTGCCAGTTTGATTAATGCTTGTGTTGGTGGCATTGGGCTGTTGACAGAGATATTTGACCTCAACCTGTCTGAGTTGCCAAATTGTCTGCTCTCTTACGATGAGATTAAATCTTCCACGAGGAGCTTCCACAGAGGGAACAAGATTGGGGAAGGACCCTTTGGTCCTGTTTACAAGGTAAGCAGTTTAACATACTTATGATTGCTTTCTTGGGAGATTTTTTTATTGAACTTATTATGCAATTTCAAAGTGGGAGGTTGTAGATCACGAGAAGCTATGTTAAGCAACCCCATTTGAATCAAAGATATGTGACCACAAACATATAGCCAATCATGCTTACATCGCTTAGTAATAAAATTCAACCAAGTGTAAGAATAGATAAATTGCAATTAGTACCAAGGACCAATATTGAAAGAAGATTAGGTCAATAAATGGTTCAAGAATCTTAAACACCATATTAGGTAAATTGGGAAAAATGGAGGGACCATTTTGTACTTCACCTTAATCCCACCTACAGGGATAGCTATTCATCAAAGTTATAATTATTGAAGTTCTTGGAGGCAACCACTGAGACTTCACTATTGTACAAGAAAGTGCACACTTTTTTTTTTTTGTAATGTGCTAAAATGTACATAATGGCGGAAATAGTGAAAAGTCTCAGAATGTACTGTTTTTCCCAATTCACCTAATATGGTGTTCTTTTACCTAACGTTTGTTGCAACTCAGTTTCCGTGCTTTTGATTCAGCACATGTTGTCAAAGATTCGTACTGTTTGTTGAAGGACGAAACTCCATGCATCATCTGCAGGGCACCATGCGGGACGGCAGTGAAGTAGCAGTGAAGGAGCTCCCATCGAAAATAAAAACTAGCAACCAACATTTTCTCGACGAGGTTGAAACAATTTCCGTCCTGCAACACAAGAATCTTGTCAAACTTCGTGGCTGTGGAATTCGCCATCACAGCCGGCTGCTTGTCTACGAATATGTAGAAAAGAAATGCCTCGCCCAGTCCTTATTTGGTTAGTGCTCTCCCAACTCATTTTTCTCACGTCCATGCAGCAAGCATGCAAGCAACCGTCAACAGGTTTAGAATATTTAAGGCAAACTTCCATGTTGCATCAGAATCAGCTACAATGACTAACGTTTTCCCAACTTCACAAAACTCGAATCCTCAACATTCTCATGCTTCTTGCAAGAAACTTGTTGGAACACCCCATTTTCAATTTCTAGTTTTTTTTTGTCTTCCAACACACTTCCATGGATGACTCCGTAACTCTACTTTCCATAGTTTTCCGATTTCAATGGAGGATGGAATTTGGAGCTTAGAGTGCCGACATTGTGACGTCCATTTGGGCTAAGTTGTGAATTCTAGGATTGGTGTAGATTCAAGTTTTGAAGTGCTGTGCCTGGAAAAGTGGTAACGTTGTGCATATCCGCCACGTGTGCCAAGTATGCAGTTGTGATATTTGTGTGTTATAACTGTACATTATCACTGTGTACAACAACGCAGGGCAGAAGGCTGTGCTATTGGGGTGGCCAATCCGGTATAACGTTGCTCTAGGAATGGCAAAGGGGCTTGCATACCTGCATTCCAGAGGCCCAACGCACTTGGCCCATGGCGACCTTAAAGCCAGCAACATCCTCTTGGACAGAAACATGGAGCCCAAGATAGCAGATTTTGGTTTGGCGAGAATGTGCCAAAACCATGAACGCAAAGTGCTCATGCGCATCGAAAGAAAGAGGTCAGTGCACATCTCCTTTCCACTTGGTTTTTTTTTTTTTCTTTTCTATTGTCGTAGAAGCAAACTTACATGTTGCATCAGAATCAGCCATATTGAGTACTGTGTTTCTTGTGAGAAACTTGCCCGAACACCATTTCGAATTTCCACTTCTGTTGTTTTCTATTTTATTCCCATGCATAGCTCTGTAATTCCTTTGTTGTCCTTTGTTGTTTTCGCAATTCTCTAATTCTAATACAACATGAAAGTTGACCCTTTAGTCCAAGCATAATGACTTGGCTTATATTTTTCATTGACATAGTGTGTGGGGGTAGAGTCGGACTATATTGATGGAAGCCCAACTCACAAAGGCTCTAGATTTGTGCAAGGATGTAGGTTCAATTTGTAACCTTGCTTGTGAGACTTGCAAAGGTATCCAAGTTCCAAGGTTTGCAACTTGTTGTCTAATAGTCATCCCATAATCTACAATTAAATTTTTTGCTATGGGGGCAAAAAGAAACTAGAAATTCTAACCAATTCATGGCTCCTCTGGACTGCTTGGGGAGATTTTTCAATAGGGGCTAGTTCATGCTTTGAGAGTTTGGTTTTAGGAGATGTGCACGACATTGTAATATCTCCTGTAATATCTCCTAATTCTCAGGACCCTATGTTGTCCAAATTTTACTTTCATATCCTAGAATTGCCTTACATAATCTAGAGTAGTCTAGTTTTAGCAAAATATTGGCATTTTCTCCACATGAAATTTTTTCTGAGATGTTGCCTTGGTTTTTGCTGCATGCAGGGGCTACGTGGCACCAGAATACGCCCGCTATGGACAGCTCACACCAACGACCGACGTCTTCAGCTTTGGGATCATTGCTCTGGAGCTTGTGTCTGGTCGGAAAAGTATGAACGACAAGCTGCCGGCGGAGGAACAGTACCTTCTCTCTTGGGTAAGCCTAATCTTATTTCCACTTACATTGAATATTGCGTTTAGGTTGCCTTAACAATTAGGTTGCCTTACCCTAGAAAGTTACCTCATGACTCATTGTTTAGCTACTTGGAGGTGCACGGCAACTCTCTAAATTCTAAAATTTCATATGGTTTACAACGTGAATGTTGCCAATTTATTCTTACATAACATCATTGTTGTTGCCAAGACTTATAAAAATTGTTTATTGCAGTAATTACTGATGAAAATTACTGTAGCAGCAGTAAATATATTTATATAGTGTAGAATGTCAAGAAACGAGGATGGGTCAACCTAAATGCACTATTTGGTGTACTGAATTTACAGAAACCATCATAAAATAAAATCAGAGCCTGCTACTACTGCCTAGAATGTTACATTATGTGGTTGGACACGAGTTTGAAGGTTATGTTCTTACAACTGTTGATGAGTGTTACCACTTTTATTCTTGAACTACATCATTTTTGACGTACCCATGATTGATTGAGGATGAAAATGGATGCACGTGGTTTTGTCCAATAATCAACTTGCCGCTACATGACTTTGACCAATTATCGAATACATTAAGTGAAGTTTTGGTTTGACTAAAGTGGTAAAATTCTCCCAATAAAAAGATGCCATTTTGCGTTTTTTTGAACATTTCAACATCAATATGTAAGCACTAAGAGATAACGCAATAGCACTCACTCACTTAGCATAGCGGTCACTTTGGATACTACAAGAGCCAAACTCTAAGAAGATTAAACGTTTCTCACTAGTTGTATTAAACGATATCTTTTGCAGTCATTCAAAGTGGACGGTTGTAAACCTAGTCATGTCATGCTTAGACCATTTGCTAATTGAAGATCATTTAGATTTATTAAATTATGAGTTGCCGTTGACTTTAAGGGTCAATCAAAGTTGACTTGATCAAGTCCCTGGCAATTTCGATGTCCTTTAAGATAACTGCACACTAAATAGTGCATTTAGGTTGCTCCACACTAGTTTCTCAACATTTTACACTGTATAAACACTTACTAATATTACATACAATAGTATTCACCAATAATTACTGCAATAACACAATTTTTTAACACAATTTTTTAACACAATTTTTAAAGGGCTTATCATCAACAACAAAATTGCAAAAAAACAAACCAGCGGCATCCAAGTCATAAATCATGTGAAATCCTAATCTTTAGAGAGTTGCATGCGCCTCCAAGTGGCCAAGTGATGAGTCATGAGGTAGCTTTTTAGGATAAGAGCATCTCGTGCAACCCTCCAAATGTCTAGGCCCCTTAGACATTTGGATGAAAAGCAAATTAATTTTAGCGTGTGTTAGCCTTTACACTTACCTTCCCCCTTCAAATAAGCCATATTTGAAGGGTCTCTAAACCTTCTACAAGCTATATTTTCTTGTTGTCATAAGTTACTTTATTGCTTTTTGGAAGTTCCTTGACTTGTGATTGATTGGCACTATACTTAGTTGGTTGCAATGTTGGGGATACAAGTGGCCATCCCCTCAAATGGATATAGAGGAATTGAAGGGGATCTTTGATAATTATTGCAAGGTTGCAGGAGATGCTCTTAGGCAACCTACAACTTGAATGCACTTTTTAAGTACACCTAGTAGTATATACACCATATTAGGTAAATTGGGAAAAACACAGGGACCACTTTGTACTCCCCCATAATCTTACATAGTAAATGTAAGCATAGCTATAGCTCAAAATTGTAATTATTTGAAATTCTTGGAGACAATCACTAAGACTTCACTATTGTACAAGAAAAATACGCGCTTGTTCTTTTGTAATATGCTAAAGTTTACATAATGATAAAAATAGGGAAAGTCCCAAAGTGTACCGTTTTTCCCAATTTATCTAATATGATGTTAGTCATGCTAATCTAGTTTACAACACATTTAATTAAAAGCCTGACATGTGTTCCGAGAATCAAATTTACGAGTATAGGGTGGTGTAATGGCAGGCATGGAATCTGTACGAAGAGAGACGGGTGCTGGATCTCATTGACCCCAGAGTGAGAGACGCCAGCAACGAAGCCCAAGCCCTGGTACTGATTAAAGTGGCGCTGCTCTGCTCGCAAGGCGACGCGTCCTCGCGACCGGGCATGGCACGCGTGGTGTCCTTGCTCTCGGGCGACGCCCGTGTCCCCGCCATGCCGCCACGCCCGGCGTTTCTAGGACTCGGCATGACCAACCCCAGCTACGTCTCTCGAAGGACTGGTCTCATCATATGGTGACCCTAAATTTTGTCCACTCACTACAAGTGAACTTCTCTTTTATTTTGGCTGATTGAGTGGGTGATGGATGACATGGTATTAACACCTACTGGCCGTCCGTTTCATTATGGAAGCTCTCCTCTTCTATTTTGGTAAAAGTGGGTGATGACATGGCATTAACACCTATTGGCCGTTAATTTGGGAGGAGTGGGTGATGGATGGCATGGCATTAACACCTACTGGTCGTCCGTTTCACTATGAAAGCTCTCCTCTTCTATTTTGACAAGAGTGGGTGATGACATGGCATTAATGCCTACTAGTTGTCTATTTGGGAAGAGTGGGTGATGACATGACATTAATGCCTACTGGCCATCTGCTTCATTGTGCAAGCTCCACTAGACAAAACTCTCCCACCGGCCAATGAGACGTTAGGAGCCTTTCACATGCACATAATTGACCAAGCCTGCCTCCGTGTACCTTACCAATGTAAGCGCACTCTTCCTTATGAGCTCTGCGCACCGAAGCGGAGCAGCAGCAGCAGGTCTTCCATTGCCAAAGTTACATCACTGTGAATGTGAGGATTTTCATTTAATTAAGCATGTAGGAATTCAGATAGTTTGAACAAGTCATTCTTTGTTCAAAATTCTTACAACTTCGCACTTGCAGTATGAATGAGTTGATGGACTAGTTTGCAGAAATGTGGCTGGCACTCCTGGTTTGGAGTTGCATCACATCTTCCCAATAGTCCATGGGCACATTTACCACCCTTATTTAGAGTGCGTGGTTGGTTGCCAATCATATGATTTTGAGAAAACTTGGGTTCAATGAATCCAACATTTGAAATCAAAACATCTACATCTAGATTGTGTCATATATGCTCAGGTATTTTTTTCTGTTTTGTTATGGAGCTTGGTAGGTGTGATGAATCCTCGATTCACTCTTTTAGTGGGAGGATTTACTTGGAGTGATTCTTAACACTAGATTCTTTGTCTTAGCGATACACGTTGGTTCTCAACAATGTTTGAGGTAACATTTAGGGGGAAATTTGAGCTTCATGTGCTAAAAGGTAGTATTTTTTTGTTTGTTTTCAACCAGTTTTTCAAGGGCATGCACTGGGTGTTGTTAAGTCTCCTTTGCATTCCGCAAAAAACCTCCCCTCCAGCTGCCTTTGCCAACTCCAATAAAATCTACGGTGCCAACGCCGGCAAACGATCAGTACCTTTACCAAATTTTTCTGGAAGTGGGAATATGCTCTTCTTCTGTTGAACCAGCTTCCGAGGGCTTGGTTTACTGCACAGATAGATTAAGGCACTATAAACCAACAAATTTTTGACCACAAAAGTTAAATAGTTATTAATCTTAAACATGGGTAACTTTTTTTGGCAAACGGTAACTCCAATATAATTTTGTGACTTTTATCTTAAGACTTTCTTGCATAGTTATGTAGAGTTTCAACTTATGGAGGGTTCACTTGCTGTGAATATCTCATATGGTTGTTAAACCTTTGTTGCTTTATGGTGTATTACAGTTTGTGAGTTTGTGGGGACAAGGTGGAAAAGCTCATCTTTGTTTTTACAAAAAAGGGTAAAAGTAAAAATTTAATGTGCCCCCATTCTGTTGGACAAAGAGCATATACAGATACTTAGGAGTTTAAATCAAAGCACAATAATGTTTGATAATTCCAAGGTTTGACACATAAGTTACTTAACAAATTTTAGAGGTGACAAAATCCAACGCCATGATTACTTCATTTACAAGATGTCAGACAATAATCGTTTTCCAACTGATTAACTCCGCAAGGTAAGTCCGCACCAAGTTCATTTGCAACTCTGTAGCATCATATTCAATGCACCATGAAACAAACTCAGATGAAACAGTATGGCACAGGTTACAGATCCGTTCAGATTGATGTCAGCAAAACTAAAAATCAGGAACAATGTTGCGGCATCCCATCCCAGAGAAAAAGAAACCACTTGGTCATGTCAAAAAGTAATCAAGGTTAAACAAAATTAAACATGGCTCGTTGATAATACAGGCCGGTTAGGATCCCAGATAGCATTTCTCTGGCAGAGGTGAGTAATAAGCTTAAGTTATACCTGCTTGGTGTTTACAAGCCCACTAACAAGCCAGTGCCACATTAATCATCAATGTTAGAATCACAAAGAAACATAAGAAAACAAATCTAAGTTCTGAAATAACGTCGGTTTCAACTTATTGTCAACCACACACCCACACATCTTACAAGTCAGCCCTGCAATAGAAAATTCCGTCAGCACAGCTGCCAGCAGCATTCTTACCACTACATGTCACAAACCACAGGAACCTACAGCAATATGCGCTTGAAACACCCAAGGCAAGTGTTACATAAAATTGACAAGAAACTCGCACTCTAAAAAAAAGATCTGCCCACAATTATCAGTATCAGTATTGCACAGGACCACCATGTTAGAATCCACGCAAATTCACCCAGAAAGTCAGAGCTTCACTGCAGCACCGACGTCTTCTTTATCTCCCTGCAGTCAAAAGATTTTTCATTGTGTCCGTTTGAAGAAAGAAACCTACATCCAACAAGAATCTCACGGTATTAATAGTCTTCAAGACAACCAAGGTATCCTACCAAGACGTTAGCATGCATGGATGATAATATGATCAGTGCCCCATCTCCGACATAAATCTTTCGTATTCTGCTTCAATTGCATAATTGCTCTGTCCGCCTGCAATTGGCGCTGGAGCACCCACATAATTATTCCCACCCCAGCAAGGTGGAGGAGCAGGTGGAGCATTCTTCGGTGGAGGAGGAGCATAGTAACCGTGGTATTGAGACATGTAACCATAATCATTCGAATTGGGCGAAGGGCAGTATGAATTGGGACCACGTGGAGGATAACCATAAGAATAATGTTGCTGCATAGGACCTGGAGATGCTATCCATGGAGGAGGAGCCACGTGGCTAGTACCACCACCTGGAGGGCCTCGAGGAGGAGCACCGCCACCAAGTTCAGCAAGAAAGTTTTTGTATTCATCGTCCATTGTATTGCCCTGTGCGGAATCAGATCCTTTTAAAGGACAATCGACTGTTGGATGACCACCATCTCCACAAATGCGACAAGAAACGTGGCTTTTGAATGTGGAATGCCTAGCAGGGCAAGCATACCGCCTGTGCCCGGGTTTACCACAAAGATGGCAGTAATTGTCATCTCGTATAGTTCCATTCAAGCCTGCAAGCTCCCGCAGCTGAGCTTTCTTATGTTCGTTACGTGCTTCTTCAACCGGTACCAACAACTTCTCAACCATGTCAGCAGCTTTCTCCATGGCTTCCTCTGTATCTGCCTCAACCAAAACATGCAGATCCTCGTTCTCTGAAGGGTCAGGCTTCTGAAAGTCCCTCTTCAGAGCAGAACGTCCCTCTTTAACAGAGCCTATCCCCCGTATGACAATCTTCGCTCCTGTCTCCTTTTCCATTCGCTTCTGAGTATTGCCACGAGGTCCAATGACCAAGCCCATAAAGCTGTACCCCGGATACTCTTTCACTGGTATGTAGAGCTTTTTGTAATGCTTCAATGGCTTGTAATCAGCAGGAGGCTTGAACTTAGCCGGGTTCTTCTTAATCAGCATCGCTATGACTTGCTGTCTCTCACGTGTGAGCTTCTCCCTGGCTCTATACTCTCGAGTGTTAATTTTTATACCCATGTTATCATAAATTGGCTCCGGAGAAGGCGAACGGTTAATAATACCATCACCAACAACAACAGGATCATCAAGCACCATGATACCAGTTTGTAGCTTCCGGTTGATGTCAAGCAGCTTGATATTTAATGCTTGCAGCTCTGGATCCGTGTCAACTCCACCCGTCAGCTCCTTAACAAAGTCAGGTAGTTGAATTTGACCAAGCTGCAATGGAACTTTGGGTTCTTCTGCAGCAGCCCATCTAGACTTCCGTTTCTTGCCCCCTGATGATCCTTCAATTATATCGTTCCAGGCTTCCCCATCCCCAGGCTCTTGAGGTCCCCAAAGGCTCCTCCGCTTCTTTCCAGAACTGCCATCTATTCCTACAACCTGCGTGCTGGGGACGTCGTGAGCGTTTTGGGGAACGTACATGGGGAGATGTGTTTCCTTGGTCTTAGTTAACTGCAAATAGTGACCAGTGAGAACCGCCATCTACTCTGTTGGGAATAGAAAACACAACAAACCTACAAAAGATATATAACTATAGTATGCAAGAAGAAAGAAATAAAAGAGGGATAAGTTAGAAGTCATCTTATTCTACGTGGGTTTTCAACTATATATTAAGAAGAGAGGATATAAAGTAAAAGTCCTTCTCTACTATTGGTCCATGGGATTTGTTTATTGAAATAAATATAAAGTAAAGGTTCTTCTCTACTATTAACCCATGGGATTTGTTTACTAAAATAAATTCTAGTGAACTATAGTTAACTACAGTGGAGAGCATATTAACCCTTAAAGGCCCAACTGTCCCTCGGGGGGACAAATGGATTTCGGGCATGTACCTATAGCTAAACTATTATGTGTGATTTTTTGAAACTTTTATAGAAGGTGGGGAAATCCAAAACCTATGCGCCTGCGGGCATCTAATTTTTTCTTCATTTTGACATTTGACAAAGAAGTTATGCAAGAATTTCTGCAACTCAAGGGAGGGAGGGCAATTGGGGCCCATCTTTAACTTCTAAAGGCCCAAGCCCTTTTTTATGTAGAAGTCACTAAAAACTACCACTTTAGGGGGAATGAGTAGAAAAGTAGGAAATAAAGTTTGTTTTGCAAATCCAACCGTAGAATCTTGCCTTAGATTAGAAGAGGTACTTGTGGGAAAAGAATCAGGTCATTCTAGATGGAGAGGAGGGAGATATTTACATCTGAAGTGAATAAAAAGGTTTTTTCCTGTGCTATCCAATAAACTCAAAGCCTTTGACCACTCTTACATGAAAAAAAATTGCTCTACACAAAGTTGAGGTTTATTTTTTCCATGTAGAAGACCAAGTTAGGTATGTGTGGGAGAATTTTCAAATCAATTGGAACTAAAAAACTCATGGGAAAGAAATAGTAAGTAAAGAGAAGTAGAGAATGAGTCAAATCACTAAATTGTTAAGAATTTAATTATCAAAATGAAAAATGCAAATCCCAATGGTTATAATGTTATAATAAACAATCTACTTCCTTAGGTTTAGTTTTTTTTCCAAAATATTGATAATAGTGGAAAATAAAGGACTTCAAAGTTTATTTCAGAGTAGAGGATCCATAACTGCCCACAAACTAAAATATCTCATAACTTTCATCTCATTGATTGAAATGGAATGATTCAAAGCTTCCCACATGTAAAAAAATCTAAAGAACCAATTTCAGATTTTTATTTTAAAAAATATAACTTTTAAAGAAGTTTTTGGGCTGCCCAGATTGCCCTCCCTCCCTTGGGTTGTAGAAATTCTTGCATAACTTCTTTGTCAAATGTCAAAATGAAGAAAAAATTAGATACCCGCAAAGGACTTGGACTTCCCTACCTTCAATAAAAGTTTCAAGAAATCACACAAAATAGTTTTGCTATAGGTACATGCCCAAAATCCACTTTTCTCCCAAGGGGACAGTTGGGCCTTTACAAGTTAAAAATTGTATTTTTTTAAAATTAAAAAAAAAAATTGGTTCTTTAGATTTTTTCATATACATGTGAAGCTTTGAATCATTCAATTTCAGTCAACGAGATGAAAGTTATGAGATGTATTAGTTTGCAGGCACTTACAGATCGTCTACTCTAAAATAAGCTTTGAAGCCCTTTATTTTCCACAATTTTCAATATTTTGGAAAAAAATTAAACCTCAAGAAGTAGATGGTTTATTACAACATTATAACCGTTGGGATTTGCATTTTTCATTTCAATAATTAAATTCTTAACAATTTAGTGATTTGACTCATTCCTCAGGGAGGTAACTTACAGCATTTTAGAAACAGTGTGCAAAAGAATATAGATAGCCTTTTATTCTTTTTGGATAAAATTCATAAAAAGCTTAAAAATAAGATAGAGACAGTCCATTAATAGCCAAAAATCATTTATAAGTAATTTAAGTAGCCTTCAAATGTGGGTCATTAGTATTTTGCACATATAATTTAGTCTTTCATGTATTGGATCCTCTAGACTAAATTTAATTTAGCATGTGTGTACCGTTGGATGCACACTTGGATGAAATGTTTTATTTTTTTGGCAATTAAATGCCCAATTTCTTCATATTAAAATGGGTAGCTTCAAGGCTTTAGGAAGAAAAAAAGGGTTGTGTACTTCTTTGTCTAATTTTTCTCCTTTCTACTTGTTTTTCAATTCTAGGTTTTTCTTTATAAAGAATATAGCCTAGAATAAATTGCATCAAACTAGAAAGTATAAGTGATGATAGAGTTCCATTAAATAAGCCATTTTGTCAATTATAAGTAGTTATAGGGATCCTTTAATTCTTGCCTACGAGATAAATAGCCCCCCCCTCAAAAAAAAAACCCTTGCTGCACGGGGTACTCAAAATATACATGGAGTGACCTCCCCGAGAGTCATTCTCTACTTCTTTTTTCTTACTATTTCTTTCCCATGAGTTGTATAGTTCCAATTGATTTGAAAATTCTCCCACACATACCTAACTTGGTCTTCTACATGGAAAAAATAAACCTCAACTTTGTGTAGAGCAATTTTTTTTCATGTAAGAGTGGTCAAAGGCTTTGAGTTTATTGGATAGCACAGGAAAAAACCTTTTTATTCACTTCAGATGTAAATATCTCCCTCCTCTCCATCTAGAATGACCTGATTCTTTTCCCACAAGTACCTCTTCTAGTCTAAGGCAAGATTCTACAATTGGATTTGCAAAACAAACTTTATTTCCTACTTTTCTACTCATTCCCCCCAAAGTGGTAGTTTTCAGTGACTTTCACAAAAAAAAGGGCTTCGGCCTTCAGGGGTTAATATAATACTTATCTCAATACTCCGCGCTCAATACAATATTTGTATGAGAGTCTAAATAATGATCATTTTTGTAATGTTGTAAGATATACAATTATTGCCTCACTAAAACCTTATCCATGAAAACCTTGATTATGGTTGAGGAAGAAACCACAAATGAAGGAAATTAAAAAAGTACAACACCTTTGACAATCCATTGACACGGTAAAACTTAATGAAAAAAAATCCATGGAATGATAGCAAAGGTTCCTACAATTTTATAATAAAAATCTATTGAATCTCTTGTTTCAAAGTATTGAATTGCAGCATTCAAATGCCATGAATAAGTTGATGATGAGTACATGATGGAAGAGCCTTGATGAAAATTTTTGCAAGATTATGTGCTGGTATAACTCTCTTAACCCCTGAGCGCTCATGCCATATTCACCAAAATGCAGATCTAGTCATACTCAATCCAACTAATCTATCATGACAAATGAGATCCATGAAATCTAGTCATATTGATTGGAAGGGGACATAGGCCCAGAAGTACAGGAAAAAAGGACACATGAATTGTCTTTCTTGATGAAAAGATTATAACAGTCAAACATGGAACTTTTGCAATTGTGAGAGGCGATATTTGGGGCTGTGGAGCGCTCAGGGGTTAACTTCAAGTGCTTGCTCTATAATCAAGTCATGGATAGAACTGAAATATTTTAGATCATTATATTTAATTTCATCACTTGTAGTAAACACACTTTCATTTCATTTGTGCAACACAAGCACTATTATCTTCATATAAAATAGTCAAAAAACTATCAAGTGGTAATCCACAATTTGTTCAAATAACTTTATCAATTGATCTTAATCAAATGCATTTTTGAGATGCTTTGTATAAAGCAATAATTCTTGCATGATTGAATGATGTAGCCAAATATAAAAGTGCTTTGACCACATCAAAGTATTAATATTGTTTACCCAATGGTTCCTCCTTTGTAGGTCAATTTATAGTATATGTAATTTCTTTTTAAAAACAAAATATTGTAAACCAATGTATGTTGACTTTGATTAGGGTTGGAACAAAATTGGATGTCACAAACTACAAAATAATTAGCTAATATTACTCAAACCTAATAAAAGCCGATTATAATGTGTTATTCATTAAATTGGGAAAAAGTGACATTTTGGGACTTTTGGCCAAAAGTCTCAAAATGTCACTTTTTCCTAGTTTAATGAATAATGCGTTCAATGAATTTACAATTGTTGATATTATAAAAATATAAGGAAAAAAGTGCTAGTGTCATAGGGCTTGTTTATTATTATCTATATGTGGCTTCTTTCACCTTTTTGTAAGAAAAAAAATTACCTAAACAAAGTGTCTAATAAACTTTGTTATCTTTTGAGTCAATCTATAGTGAAATAGCACTAGTAGAAAACTTGCTAAAAAACCAACAAATTTCTACTCAAATCTATTGATTTCATCTATTGATTTGGTCAAGTTTATTGGGATACTTTTTGACAAGAGTTTGTTGTTTTTTAGTTGATTTTTGTTGTTTTTTTGTTATTCATTTCTTGTTTTATGTTGTCCAATTAAAATTTATGTGTTGTTTTTTTTCAATAATTTTTTTTCTTCTTAAATCCAAATGCAAAAAAAAATGGGAAAAGATAAAAAAACTTTGGGCCTAGCTAGGCAGGACAGCTACAGATGCCGGTGCAACAATTTCTAGAGCCAACGAGAATGGGGTTTGAACCCAAAACCTCTTAGAGCCTCAAGCCCTTACATGCACTTCTCATGACCACTAGACCACTCACACACTTTTGCAAGCGGTAGTACAAAAGCTTTATTTGTACACTACATGTAAATAATTTTAGTTACTTTGCTAAGCCAGTAGACTTTGGAGGCTATTTTGGTCTTGTAAAAGACCTTTTTCTAAAAAACTTAGAACTAAACAAAGTTGGTTAATGTAGTCTACTTTCACCTCCAACAGTTTTTTTTCAGATTTCAAATCTTAAATCAAAAGTTATGAGCAAAAGTCAGAGAAGGCGTTCATAATTATTTTTTTAATTATTATTTCCATCCCTTTAATTTTTGTTTATAACTTTTAATAGAAGTACATAAATCTCATACTAATTGTTGCAAGTGAGGGCTAGCTTCATTTCTTAATATTTTTTAGTTTTAATTTTTTTTTAAACAAAACTCTTATTAGGTTAAAAAAGCCTCCTTATGGAATTAAAAAGTTGCAATTACACAATCAAAATTTCAAAGGATCCAAAAGACTAAACAAGATTCTATAATGTTTTGAAGATTTTCATATCCTTTTCAAAGATTCAAAAATAATTCATAAGATTTTAAATTTTTGTTGATTTGGTTAATAAAAGAAGGGATAAAATTAAAAAATGCTCTTCAATTCTTTCAAAATAATAAATTTACCCCTTAATGATTTAGAATATCATATTTTTCTTTCTTTTCAGAGTATAAACTCTACCCTAGTATTTTGAGATAACGTAAAAAATGCTCTTTTATTTTCAAATAGCAAATATACTCTTGTGTTATTTGAAATATGAAAACCACCTTTGGTTTTATGTTAGAATATTAATTAATCAATACCCTTGGTTGTTTTTAAGGATATTGGAAGTTCCCATAATTTGCTTTTTTTTATTAGATTTGTTTGTAATTACTAGAATGACAATGAAATTAACTAAAAATAGAAACAAGTTAATAAATGCAAACTCAATCTTATAATCAAGTTGTTCAAACTCTTTGTAGGATTTTTGCATATAGATTTATCATTGACAAACTATTGCGTCATCTGCATAGTGATTTTTATTTTTGATATAATATTTGAAATAGAAGTGCACTACAAAGGCACAAAAAAATAGAGGTATTTACAATATTTTCAAAATCTAAGAATAAAGATTAACTGGCATTTTTACACAAAACCAAGGGTAAAAAATAATTTTCAAAAAATACAAGGATATGTTTGAGAATTCAAAATAGTTGATGAGAAATTTTAATATTTTCCAGAATATGAGGTGTATAACTTATCTTTTTTCAAAATGCCAAGGCTATGTTTGATAATTTAAATCTTTAAAGGATGTATTTGATTTTTTCAAAGAATTGAGGGGCATGTGCTATATTTTTCATAAAGAAATTGTGGTATCTAATGCAATAAAATGTTGTATGCTTTTTATGAAATTTTGTTGAATTAGTCAAGTTTTGTCAAAAAGTGTTTAAAATCAGCAAGAAACTGTTGATTTTTTGTTGTTTTGGTCATCACTAGTAGAAACTTGGGTTTTTATGTTGTTTTGGTCATGTTGATTGAGTTCACTTATTTGTTGACTTGGATAATTATTTGTTCATGTAACAAAAATTTGTTGATTTCAACTAAAAAGTGAACTCAATTAACGTGACTAAAACAACAAAAACAATTAAGTTTTCAAAAACATGCATGTTTTTAGTAGACTTTAAAATCTACTAAATTTGAATCATATCAAATTGTGAAAAGTGAAGAAATAAAACATTCAATATACAATGAGAACTCTAGAAGATTCTAAAAGAATTTGAAACATTCTATTATTTTTTAAATTTTCAATATACGTGAATGAAGTTCAAAAAGATTCTAAAAAGATTCCAAAAACAACCCATAAAGATTGTAAGGGTTTATATAAGATTTTGAAGTATTTTGATGAATTTTAAAAGATTCTAAAAAGATTCTACAAGATTCTATTTTTAGAAAGATTTTGAAGTATTTTAATGAATTCCAAAAAGAGTTCAAAAAGATTCTCAAAAGATTTTCAAAGATTCCTAAAAGATTATCAAAGATCCTCACAAAATCTGAGGAGATTCTAAAAGATTCTAAAAGAATCAAAGAAGATTCTCAAAGAATCCAAAAGGATTTCCAAAGATTTTCAAAGAACCCAAGAATATATTCAAAGATTTTCAAAGAATCCAAGAAGATTCTCAAAGATTCTCAAAGATTTCCAAGGATTCCCAAAGATTCCAAGAATATTTTTAGAGATTCTAAAAGATTCTCATAAATTCTCCTCAAAGTTGTCTTGTCAGACAGATTTTGGGGTCTAGTCATCGTGTTGTTTGTCTGACATTTGATGTCGCGCATGACAAGTGTTGAGTATGAGTGACAATCTTGTCTAATAAGGCCCTATTTAATAGCTAAGATAATTTGAAAATCTACTTTAAAAATATGATCCAAAATGCAAAATCTAATAAGTGTATATTGAATTGAGATAATTCAATACAATGAAATGTTAATATGTCAAGGTTGGAAATAGAAAGTGCTTTATTTAAAAGTCAACCTTATAATTGACTTTATCAGACGGATGGAGGGTCTCTTGTCCATTTGTGACGTCAAGTTTGTCGAGTTGTCGCCATGTCGGGGAAGACAACCATGATTCTCATTGATTTTCAAAGATTCCAAAAAAAAAATTCAAAAAAGATTTTAGAAGATTTTGGAATTTCTGTTGATTTAGTTGATGGTGTCCAAAACAATAGAACGTAAGTAGTTTTTTTACAAAATTTTGTTAAATTAGTCAATTAGAGTGGGCAAGTGCCCAAAACAATAAATTGTTGATTTTATGATGTTTTGGACAAAATTTTCTACTAGTGAATGTTGGCTAGAGTCCATCATGAGCCCACTTCTAATTCTAGCAACTCCTCTCGGTTAGGAATCTGGCATAGAATTTTGACCATGGTATTTGTCTATGCTTGTTCTAATGCCTCCCATGTTGAACCCACCAGTTGATGACGATTGTATACAAAGTTTGCGTATAACGTAGACTTGCCCCTGTGGTATTGAAAAGTTACAGAACTCTGATCCACTACACATCTTATGACATCTTGACCCACACATGTTTTGGAATCTCACCCCTCATCCAAAACCGAGTTAAAGCTTTCTTGAGTCAATTTTTTGAAAACAAATAGCAAAGGTGTTCGGTGAACTATAGCAACAGAAAAAAGATCCACCATGACGTCTGGTGGCATGAACCACTTAATGTGGGTTGACCTTGATGCAATACCAAGTCTCATGGAGCTAAGGGAACCATAGTGCAATCAACTCCTAAAAGACTTGATAGTGACCATGTCTAGAATTGGCCATTCATGGGTCTTCTAAAGTAGGGAGAGGAATCATTTCAAATCAACCAAACAAACTTGGTGGCCTTCAAGGAATATAGAAAGAGTTGTAGAAATACACACCCATTTTCAGTAGTTGTTTGTGTGTACAATGACCCTGCTGAGGTTCACCAACATCAACATGTTGCACGTACAAGTACAACACATCCATGATTGTCCTTGGATCAATCCAATTGTAGTAGCACTTGGGACAAGTATAAGTCTAGAATTAACAGATGAATCAGAAACATATAAGAAATATATAATAGATGAATCAGAAGTATATAACAAGTGACTCATAATTATTGATATGCATTTTCTAGAAGAAAATTGTATCCTACACAACTACTTCACAATGATTGCAAATGTCATAAACTACTATACAATGACTCAATTACAGTTGTTTAGGACATTTAGAGTCATTGTGAACTAGTTGTTTAGGACACATTTTTCTTCTAGTGCCTAATGGCAAAGCTGTTAAAAAAAATAGATGTATAAACTTCAAAACGTCCTAAGCGTGCAAGTTAGTGAAACCCTAGCAGCGACCACTACAAGAGAAAAACTTACAGTTTGATCCACCATTCTTCACCAAAGGTTCCAAATCAAGTTGTCTTTGCATGTAAGCATGTTGCATTTGTACTTCTCCTACCACAAATGATATTTTTTCACTTTGAACTTCACAATGCGTACTTCATATCATCCTTTGTCTTTTTGCTTTTTTGCGTCCTTTGCGTGACCTCCATGTTTGCCAGGTTGCAACATAATCCATGAACCTACACCAACTCTTGGTGGGATCCACTGACCATCTACATTCTTGGAATTGAATGTAAGAATGGCATTGATTGAGCACGGAGGACCCATTCTCAAAAAAAAATGGCAATACAAAAGTGGCACAAGTTCCAAGCCCTTCATACAAACACACAGGTTCCTTGCCCTTCACACAAATACACCCCAGCTTGTCTCTCTGTCATCATGGACGCCAACTGAGACAGAAAGTTTCTGCATGCCTTGAAGTCAAACGCACTATAAGTCCGTTGCCTCCCTCACAATTTTGCATCTGCCACTTTGTGGCTTCATGTGCACTTGAGGATTAAAGCATCATCTGCATACATTCTTATATTGGAAGATCAAAAAGTAGCAAATAAGTAGAAAAAACTGTCCACACAGAAGTGTTACTCAATTGCAAGGGCAGACGTAGCATTTGATTCTCTAATTATGAATTTGGCAATGAAAATTGATATCAAGCAGCGTTGTCTTGTCAAATAGATTTTGGAGTTTGGTCGTCGTATTGTTTGTCTGACGTCTGATGTTGCGCATGACAAATATCAAGTATGAGTGACATTCTTGTCTAATAATGTCTTATTTAACAACTGAGATATTTGAAAATCTACTTTAAATATGACCCAAAATGCTGAATCTAATAAGTGTATATTGAATTGAGATATTTCAATAAAATGAAACATTAATATGTCAAGATCATAAATAGAAAGTGTTTTATTCAAAAGTCAACATTAAAGTTGACTCTATTAGATGGACGGAAGGCTCATGTCCATCTATGACATTGAGTTTGTCAAGTTGTCGCCGTGTCGGGGAAAACAACCCTAATTTCAAGTATATTTGATCCGATACTCACATTACTATATAGAGCTATGCTGGTCTTACGGTAGAAGAACAAAAAATCCTCATTGGCAGCGTCACTTCACTTAAATCTAATTCATTGCATGCAGCAATCCATGTTGGAGTACGCTGCCTTTCAAAATCCTAGTTCCAAAAGAGCAGGAAAAAACATCACATATCCACCTTTTCCAGGCACAATGCTCGGTGAGCTCAAAGGCTCATAGCATTCAACAGACCACTCTCTCAAAGTAATGGCACTAACCCTAACTTATCCCCTACGGGATATGTCAAACTAATTCAACACGTGAGCTTACCCTAGCAATAGAGTAGTTATGTATCCTCTCTCATAATAGCTACAACCCAGTCTAAAAACTCGTTCTATGCACCGCTACTGTCATCCAATCGTAACCAAATTTGATACTAATCATATAGTGCATGACACTTATATCCAGCAACTCCCAATTCAAGCGGTTAGCCTAAGACTTTGTCAAAAAAAAAGTTATCAAAAGTTCAAGTTCACCAAGATGAAGCTTAGGATTTGTCCCACTTGGTAGTGGAATTACTTTTGAGCTAATGAGTATATATATTGTGCCTTAGTATTTCTTGTTTGGCCAATAGTTGTTGGTTATAAGTGTCATGCACTATATGTCTCCAGAGCAAGACTTTTCACAATTTGTGACTTACCAAATAAAAAGGATTACCTCTTGAAACGTGAATATCCAAGCCTCTATGCAACTTGTCAGAGGATGTCGACTGGTCAGGTCCTTCAACATGCACAACCTCTTGCTTTTCCCTTTGCCTGTGAATTTGACGTGGGCTTCAAGTTAACATCCACAAGATCATCTTTATGAGAAGACAAAGCTTCCATTTCAGGTATTGTTGCAGCAATTTTTCAAAACAATGCCTGCACGGAATTGTATGATGTGAGAAATCTGGTAGCATTAACCCCTCAACGCCCCTGGAATTTTGGAGTATCTTAGAATTTTCTTGAAAGTGAACAAATGCCAGCATTTTGATCAATCTTATCAATCTTTTTTGAAACGTAACCATAAAAATTCAAGGTAGACATGTTATAGATCACATAGGAAAAGAAATCACAACTATATCACTTATGGATTGAAAGATTATAAAGTTTGATCATGAGGGTGTTAAAACAGTGAAAGTGATTTGAAATCTTTCAATCCTCTTTTTGCATCTCAAACCTAAAACTAAGGGTACCAAAAAAATATGAGTACGTAAAGTATAACACGCATAACCCCAATCAATTTACGGCTTCTCAAAATCTTTCTACAATTTTTTTAAATGAATTTTTAAGGTGATTTTTTCTCCAAGTTCTAGTGTACTTGAGGCTCATTTCCAAGAGCCTTTAATACTAGAAAGTGAAGATTTGCAATGGACACCCTTGCACAAAACTTGGAATAGACAAATCATGTTAATTCATTTTCAAGATTAGACTCTTGATGCTAAAACTAAACTTCAATGAGAATTTAAATATAACAATAACCACTAAAAAAATATCAAAGAAACTTTGGGCATCCCCAAATGAAATCTACAGGGGTGAAATAAACGCCCCTTGGGCATTGAGGAGTTAACCTCTTAGTGACAACTAGAAAAACCAACTTAAAGCACACTTCAGTTCCACCAAAATACGCAATTCTAGTAAATCAACAGCTGTTGACGTTTCCTCCGGATGCATAGACAATGAAAGACTAATTCAAATTATTCAGCACAGGTAGACAAATCAACACCCATATCAAGATGTTGAAACTTGCTTTTTAACTTGTCTCAATAAACGTAACTCCAAATTCCTTTGCTTTAGCGTCACCCTCTTCAATTGATACTTGTCTACAAAGGACCTAAATACAAGAAGAATAAATATAGTCATAAGATTTCTTGCAAAGTATGTTAACATTAACCAAAGCAAAAATCCAAATTGCAAATATTGACATGGTAAGGTCCACAAAGCAACTAGTACTCTGGCATATAAAGTAACCCATACGATCCTAATGCAAATAACAAGAATGTTGTTACTGATATAAATGATTAATTCAAATAACGTCTACAAAAGCTCTAAACCCTATTGGCCAAATATCTTAACCCCCAAAATGTTTAGATTTGGAATGGGCCCACACTTTTACTACATTTGGGATTAACAAAGAAGTTGAGATCCCAAACTAAGACTTTTTGATGATAGTAAATAGCCGCTCAAACATTTGAAATTCATGGCTGGAGCCACACATACTTGGAGAGGGTATCAACCAGATGCCCTTTGATCTTGCTTCTTTATCTTCTCAAGCCTTGCCTTCGGATCTTTGCCTCCCACCTACTCCACCACAAACAAAAACCATACCACCTCACTCTCCACTCCAAACCTTAAAAAACCTCGCAAAACTCAACACAGCATACTCATTCTTTATTTCTTTCTTCCCTAATAATGTAGCAATTCCAAATCATTGCACACCAACCGTAAAGACCTGCAAATTGCAAACACAATATTTAAGCACAAAAATGCCAAGCCCAAGCAAATGCCCAAATCGGACCCCTGGCAAACCAAATTCAGTGATTGGAAGCTCTCTGGCAAGCTCTTCTAATGGAGATGTGGTGAATTGAGAGTGTCCAAAAAAGAATCACCTTTTGTCAACAATGACAGCTTTAATGTCAAACTCGAGCGCCTCCTTGGATTAAAAGTGTCCCATAACTAGACTGAAAACACACAAAAGAGCTAAATTATGATGTTTGCTCTAACTTGTAGAGTAAAATCAATAATCTCAACCAAATCTTTCAAACCCTAATTTGCATAGCCAGACTTAAAATCAAATATTTGTGAGAGATAGGGTGCGCAAGACCCACAATGCACGCGAGAACAAAGGTAAAGTGCGCTCAAGAACAATGCTAGAGTGCGCGGGAGAACTGTTGGCACAACCCTTCTTGATTCTAGCCATGTTGTACGACCTTGCATGCAATCCATGGGAACTTCCAATGAGAACAAGCAGTCTTCCCGTACCCTCATTCTCCTCCTAATGAGGAATGCTCAGACCCCACACACGCACAGATGAGAGAGATTGGATGACACTTTCTGGGATGATGTGGTGTGGCCTATTGTCCACCTTACTTGGTGGTATTATGGCCATCAAAACAAATCTAACCTTGGCCGTTGACAGTGGGAGGTATGCCTCTATACTATGCCACTCCGGACCAACTTCATCCGCCTACTTATGCAAAGGTAGGAAGAAGTGGCCCCTTTATGAAAGGGGCTGCTCATCGGTTGCAAATATGGGAAGATCCATCTAATAGTACCCTCATTGAAGAAATTGCAAAATTTTTGGTGGAGAAGGATATTGGTTTGAAGTTATTTGGATGGTGCGAGGTGAGGTGGTACGCCAAAGTAGTCTCAACTGAAGATGGCATGAAGCTTCTTGCCCCAATTTGTGGTTTGATAGTCATGTGGGAACTGGGAAGTGTCTTTGCAATTTGGAGAATTTGCATGGAGAAATATTACACCTATGTGGTATTTAGATGAACATCAAGTAACTGACAATACTTCCTATAAACCCACACTAAGGCCAGGGCTAGGATTCTATTGGAATCCAAACCTAGATTTGGAACCACCTCTAGGATTCCATTGCTTGGGCATGACAAGAAGCAATGGTTTATAGTAGCAGAGCATGGTTTCAAGCTGGGAGGCAATCAAGAGGTCCACCATCTAAGTTCCGTGGCAAGAGACAATTTGATTGGCATTGTGACGGACAACAAAGAGTACAAATTTCTTGGTTCTAATATTGGATTAGCTCAATTGGAAGATGGAATGACGTATTCCAATGTGTCTTTTGATGCAAATGAGGTGGATGGCACAAAGCTCAAGGGATGGTTAGCTCTGTGGATATTGCCATTGGAGACAGTATATTCATGGACTCTCCTTACAATGGACAATGTGAAGGACTCTTGGGATGGCAGAGGGTTAATGTGGTTGACCCAATAAATCATGATTGTCTTGAATTCACTTTTTTGCATACTAGTATGATATATTTTGGTACTGGAGCATTGGATGTTTTGCCAAGAACTTGAGGAAGTGCTTTGGAGGTGGATAAAAACAAAGTAGCAGTACTATTCTGATGGTATGATCAAGTTCTTGCCATTGCATATGCACCAAGTGTAAATGTCATGATTGAGGCTGGCCACACCCTTGAAACAATTTCATTCTACTCTTCTTTGTGATGTTTTCCTAGTTACATTTATAACTAAAAACTGCTGTAACTAGAAAAACATTACAAAGAAGAGTAGAATGAAATTGTTTCAAGGGTGTGGCCAGCCTCAATCATGACATTTACACTTGGTGCATATGCAATGGCAGGAACTTGATCATACCATCGGAATAGTACTGCTACTTTGTTTTTATCCACCTCCAAAGCACTTCCTCAAGTTCTTGGCAAAACATCCAATGCTCCAGTACCAAAATATATCATACTAGTATGCAAAAAAGTGAATTCAAGACAATCA